>JAJHZJ010000235.1:2274531-2874531 GCA_023548195.1 Bettongia penicillata ogilbyi
CCAGAGCATCCTGCTTTGAAGGGGTCCATTGATACCCCCCCCAACCCTCCAGCCCTTTTATTCCTATCTCCCCTCTCCAAGACAGTCAAAGTACTTCCAAATGAAACTGAAAATAATTGGGTTTTTCATTGGTACATTGCATCTGTTTTTGTCTTTCTAGCCAGTCACATGCATTCTACAAAATGAGAGAATTCCCTAAGAATTTCTATCTTCTTGCTTTTTTTTGGGGGGGAGAGGGAAGGTCTGGGTCCTAAATATTTAATTTCAACTCTGTATCCAGTGTCAATAACTTGTTGCATCCATTTTTAGAATTTGATTAATTACCCTAGAACTTGGGCAAACTAAACTCCCAAGTGGAGAGAATGTTTCTCTCCTACAATTTAGTTCTGAAAACTACAATCTACTGATGGATCTCACTCTGTTTACCACACAAATTGGTGCAAGTATATCCATCTCTTAAAACGTATTTATGCATAAGTATATAAAAGTGGCATTTTGCTTTAACTTGAAGAGGTTTGATCATTTATTACAAAAAATAAAACGAATAAATACAACAATATATTGTTGCTTTCAACAGGATAAATATTTACAAATATATAATTTAAAAACAAATTTAATTGTTAAAATTATTTAAAATATTACACTTATGATAAAACTATCAATAGTATATACTGCATTTCATATCAGAATCAATTATTCTCTGAACGTTCCATTGAAAACCATTCATACAGAACAAGTCATGAACATTGCCATGTGCAAACACCAGATACTACAGGAAAGCATAAGGAAGCTCTAAAGGTCGATTAGGAATGGTTGTATTTGGAAACAAAGTAGATCTGTGCTAAATTCTTTAAAAAAAGGCAGATCAAACAACAGTGAGGTGACTATTTTAAATACACCTTGAAATGATTCCTCATATAGACTTATAGAGAAAGGATGGGAGCATCAGTGAGAAGACTGAAGCTTAGGAATAAGAAATTGTAAACTAAATAATCACATCTTGGGATTACCCAGACTGATTAAATATAATTTTCTTAAACATTTGGCTTTCCTTTAGGCTAGGTAGGGAAAAGGAGTGGGGGGGACGAAAATGGAGGGAAAAAAATGGAGACTCATTTGCTAAGCACAAGAGACACTGGTGGTGTAAATGAACACAATGCTTAAATTCATTAAAAGATCTGTTGATATATAACAATATTTTCCTATTTACATGTGTAACAATATAACCCTTAGCATAAACCTCTCCAGTATAGCTATCCATCGCTTTCTTATCCATGTGCTTGCAACCCTGAAGTTTCCAAATACATTCGACGGATTGTTTAATAATAATAACAAAGAACAGCAATAATAATGTTATTATTATTAGGGGATAAAAACGACCTCACTGACTACGTAAAATAATTACACAAATGGGCACATTTTTCCCAGCCTTTCAAACTAAAGCTTATTCTGCTACTCTGAAATCAGCTTTTCTTCCACAGAAACCGGCAAAGGTTGCCTTTTAATAGAAAACAGTGTGAAACCTAATGTTAGCCTTTGTTGTCATCCAAATCCAGTAACCAAATACCTCTAAGAAATTTAAATAGACCTGTTCCTTGTCTAATCAGCCACTACCCTTCCTGGGTGAAAAACAGGATTCCACCTCACGTGTTAATAGTATCCACCACATAAACACAAACCCACCCAACCCTCTGCCTCCAAATTAGACGGCCATTCTCTGAATCCCCTGAAGACGGTAAAACTGATGAAGTCCTTCTTCCCCTCCCTCCCTCTATCCCTATCCCTTTCCAGGTTATAAAATTGCTGGACAGCTATTACTGAACAAAAAAGAAAACAAAGTAGAAACAATTAAAATTATGGTTCTTTCATTTGATATCCTTCTCTTTTTCTTTTAGGCTATGGTCTTTTCCAAATTTCACAAATCCAAATGATTGCGATTTTTAGTTGAAAATGATGTTTCAAAATACAGCATCCTAATACAGAGCTATCAGGTTGGCCTTGATTTATGAAAGTGACACCAGACCTATCCAAAAGAAACAACTCTTTGAATTTTCCCAGTTTTTAACCCCAGTTTCAATCAGAGAAAGAGAGGAAGGGAGTAAGGGAGAGAAAAGGGAGAGAAGGAGAGAGGGAGAAAGAGAAGGAAAGGGAGGGAGGAAGAGAGAGAGAGAGAGAGAGAGAGAGAGAGAGAGAGAGAGAGAGAGAGAGAGAGAGAGAGAGAGAGAGAGAGAGAAAAGGAGAGGAGAGGAGAGGAGAGGAGAGGAGAGGAGAGGAGAGGAGAGGAGAGGAGAAGAGAAGAGAAGAGAAGAGAAGAGAAGAGAAGAGAAGAGAAGAGAAGAGAAGAGAAGAGAAGAGAAGAGAAGATGGAGGAGGGATAAAGGGAGTGACAGAGACAAAGTGGGGGGGTGGTGGAAAATCGGTCTATAGAATACTTAAGATTTATATTACACACAAAAGTATTTTTGGAAAAGTATACGAATGAAGAATTTAACTCTGTTGATACTTTTGCTTATCTAGTTCTTACAACTTTAAATACTGAAACCTTTCATTTTCACACACCTGTAAATATTAATAAATTCAGTTGATAAGTACGACAACCCTTTCTGCTGTATCTAAAGCCATCTTTGACAAACTAATATATCCCATTGTATTACGAAGATATAGAAACTACTGAGGATGAAGAAAACATTGGAGCACAACACTGAGTGCCAAGAGCCTGAGACAATTACACAGACTGTAACTAGAATTTGGGGAGTATATTATTCCATTAAAATACATTAAATTATAAAGATAAATGCAATTATCATTCAGTTGATACATTGTATAAAATCATTTATAGGCTTAAGAAAACTACCCTCCACTATTTTTAGACTTGAGAAAAGAGGCCAGACACACAGAGAAATACAGGAAGGAGGTATGGGAAGGAGAGGGGAGAAGCTAAACTTTTTGGAGCATTTAGTGAGAACCATTAATGATCACTTGGTACACAGAGTGAGGCACTGTAGTCTTAGGTTAAAAGAATACAGGTATCTCCAAGAAGAGGGTCACTTACTAGCTAGACTATTCCATTATCCCTTTTTTAAAAAAGCTTACCGAAATTAGGGAGAGGGATATTAGGAAGCTTATGAATTTAAGAGGTGTGAATACTATCCTAAAAACCTAACAGCATGAATAAGCCTTTCTTTTATTTTGCATTTCCAAAAACCTTAAGTGGTTTAGGATATAGTTCATTAATTCTATCACTTAAGGATCTGCAATGTCTAAAAATATTTTAAGAATACTCTTTTTCGACACAGTGTTTACGCATCAGACACAGACTATTTCATTCTAACAAATTTATTTTCTCAATCAGCTCTTACGGAATCACTACTCAAATTAAATTACAATCAAATTATCACATCAAAAGATACCCTTATTACCTAACAACTGTCCATATTTTCATTTCATTTTTGATTTGTGCTCGTCTGAAAAAAACACGTAATACAAGATCTGGGGAAAAATAAATTACCGTTTTGCAGCAGTTCATAGGTATTCTGAATAAAATATTAAAAGAAGTCATTTAATGAAAATATAAAGCAAATATTTTTAGATCAACAACGGATCTAACAATTCTATATTGCCGTCTTTTGAAAAGTCTGTTTATTAAAACCTACCAAAAACACTGCTTGGAAATGGCAGTATTATATAATCACATCCACAGCACCCATTCAATCAAAGTTGGCAACGGATTTAGGAGAGGAGAAGTTCAGATAAGTGCAGCTGCAGATATTCAGTCTTTCTAAATCCCTTTATCTGAATCAGTCCAGAAATAAAAAATAAAAATATTAATAAAAAAAATATTAGCGGTGGATTTTTTTTTGATTCTTCCACGTTGAGTGGCAGCCGTCAAAACCATGACTGACTGGCTTGACTTATTTCCCATTTCTCTTTTGCTGTTGCCCTTGATTCATGCAAAGTCCTCCTAGAACCTCGAACTTTCACGGACTGGGAGTCTCTCCTCTCCCCAACCCCCCTTCGGTGTCTGCCCCCTTTCCCTCCCCCCCGCATCCTTTCTTTTGGGGTCAATTTTTAAGGGTATTTTCTTTCTTTTTGACTTCAGTTATCAGTCTGCTTATTTTAGTGCTGTGTGCATATTTCCTTTTCTGAAGTGAATTGGTATTTTTTCATTTCAGAGTAGATGTCTGCTTGCCCCAGAATTATGTGAATATGGCCAAAAAAAAAAAAAAAGCCAAAAAAAAAAAAAAAAAAGCCCAGGGTCCTGGAATGCAGGTAGGCGCCCTCTGATCAAACCAGATGCCTTTACTTCTTCCTTTCTGGACTGTTCCCATGAAAGAAAGAGAAAGTTCCCGTGAGTCATATTAGACAGCCCTTAGGAGGCAGAGTAAGGTAGTGACGGGGGCATTTTTTTTTTTTTTTTTTTTGAGGAGAGAAGGAGAGAAATGTCGAGGTGGGTGCTGTCTTGTCCACCGCTTCAACAGGGGATAATTTAGGGGGAAATCCCACATCTGTAGTTCTGGTGCAGTATGCATCTCCACCCCCCCAAATAAAAAAAAGGAAAACCACCACAGTATATAAAT
This sequence comes from Bettongia penicillata ogilbyi, assembly GCA_023548195.1. Taxonomy (NCBI): domain Eukaryota; kingdom Metazoa; phylum Chordata; class Mammalia; order Diprotodontia; family Potoroidae; genus Bettongia; species Bettongia penicillata. The sequence goes on from JAJHZJ010000235.1 coordinate 2,279,109, forward strand.
GCGATCGCTTTGATCACTCCCCCTTTTTTCTCCAAACGTTTTTTTCATTATTTATATATGTATATATATATAAACCAGTCTAAACAGTCTGGGTATTTATTAAGCTTCTTGTTTTCTTTTCCCCCCATTTTCTTTATTTTGGTGTTTTTTTCCTCCTCCGTCCTCTTGTCTTTTTTTTCTTTCCTTTTTACAAAAGTGTGAGCACGTATGTAGGTATGGGGGGGCGGAGGAGGTGGGGGGCGAGAGGGGGATGGATGTTTTCTCCTCTCTCGCTGTTGTTGCGGCTGATTCTGCCGTGGCGGCGGCGGCGGCGACAGTAGCTGGCGGTGGTGGTGGCGGCCGGCGGTGGCTGGCGGCAGCTGCGGAGGCGACGGCGGCGGCTGCGATGGCTGGTGCCTCCCTCTCTCTCTCTCTCCCTCTCATTCTCTCCATCTTCACTGCACGCTAGTCTGCAGTCCGTGGTGTGGGGGTGGCGTGTCCGCGTTCACGTTGCCGACCTGCGAGTAGACATCGTCGGGCGTCTGCTGCTGGATCCCCGGGGGTGTCATCCGCTTCTCCTTCTGCCGCCGGTTGCAGAAACCAGACTCTCACCACCTCCTTCTCCAGCTGCAGGCTGTCCGCCAGGTTGGTGATCTCCTGCGCCGAGGGCTTGGGGCACTTGAGGAAATGGCTCTCCAGGGCCCCTTTGACGCTCACCTCGATGGAGGTCCTCTTCTTCCTCTTTCTGCCCTGGGCAGCGATCTTGTCGATGCTGGTGGGGCTGCCGGTGGACGAGTCGGCCTCCTCCAGCCACTTGTTCAGCAGCGGCTTCAGCTTGCACATATTTTTGAAGCTCAGCTGAAGGGCCTCGAAGCGGCAGATGGTGGTCTGCGAGAACACGTTCCCGTACAGGGTGCCCAAGGCCAGCCCCACGTCCGCCTGCGTGAAGCCCAGTTTGATCCGCCGCTGTTTGAACTGCTTGGCGAACTGCTCCAGGTCGTCCGAGGTCGGCGTGTCCTCGTCCGAGTGCGGGTCGTGGCTGTTCAGTCCCGGGCCTCCCCCCGCCGCCGCCGCCCCCACCGTGGTGAGGGGGGTCCCTGCGGGTGGTGAGGGTGCGACGGGTGCGGCGGGTGCGGGTGGTGGGTGGTGGTGATGGTGGTGCTCGCTCAGCTCCGGCGTGTCCCCGCGCACCAGCCCAGGGTGCACCAAGCTTTGGCCGCCGCCGCCTCCCCCGCCGCCCCCTCCGGGCCCCGGCGGGGCGCTCAGCATCCCGTTCACCGTGAAGCCCCCAGGCTGCGAGTAGAGCAGAGACTGCGGCGGCGGCTGCTGGCCCCCGGCCATGGACGGGAGGTGCGCGGCGGCGGCGGCGGCGGCGGCGGCGGCAGCGGCGGCGGCGGCGGCGCCCCAGCCGCCCGGGTGGCCCTGGTGGGGGGGGCGGTGGCGGCGGGGGGCCGAGGTGGGGCGGCCCGCGGTGGTGCAGCGCGGTGCCCGAGTGCAGGTCGTCTCGGCCGGCGCCGCCTTTCACGTCGGGGCCCTGCGGGGGCGGCGGCGGCGGCGGCGGCGGCGGCTGCTGGGGGCTGCCGGCCATGCCCACGGCGCTGCTGGACCAGGGCGAGCCCGCTTCCACGGCGGCGGCGGCGGCAGCGGCGGCGGCGGCGGCGGCGTGGGGCAGGGCCGTGACCCACTGGTGAGCGTGGCTCAGCATATGGCCGCCGTTGCTGGCGGCCATGGCCCCTTGCATGAAGTCGCTCTGGACCATCTTGACGGAGGACGGGTCCCCCCGGTAGCCGCCCGAGGTCACGGCGGCGCTCCCGGGCTGCATGCCTCCGCCGCCGCCCCCGCCGCCGCCCCCGCCCCCGCCGCCGCCCCCCGCCGCCGGAGGCGTCCGAGTGCACGATGGAGCCGGCCGACAGGAGGCTGTTCCCGGGGAGGTACGGGGTTAGAAGCCGCCGTGGCCATGCCGCTCCGCTCCCGCCACCCCACCGCCGCCACCACCGCCGCCGCCGCAGCAGCCGCGGCCGCAGCCGCTGCCGCAGCCGCCGCCGCAGCCGCCGCCTCTCCCCCTCCCCTCCTCCTCCTCCCTCCTCCTCCTCCTCCTCCTCCTCCCCCCCCTCCTCCCCCTCCCCCGCCCCGGGCCCCCGCCGGCCCCGCCGCCTTCTCCTCCTCCTCCTCCTCCTCCTCCTCCGCCTCCGCCGCAGCCGCCCCCCGGCTGCAGCTGCAACGCCGATCCGCAGGGTGCGGGGGTCGCCGCCGGGCCTTGGTCAGCAGCAGCAGCAGCAGCAGCAGCAACAGCGCCCTGGGGAGGGGGGCTCGGCTATCTGGGCGCACTCCGTGCCCTCCCCCCCCGCCCCCCCAAGCCCTGCTTGCGCCAGCTGGAGTTTGTTCTTGTGGAGGGGGCCCGGCGTCGGTCCTCGGCTTTTGCGCGGGCTCCCTCTCTCCCTCTCTCTTTGCCTTTCCAGAGGGTGAGGGTGGACTCTGCCCCAGGCTCGGGTGGTCTCAGTTCACCTGTTAAGTGATGGGTTCGAAGGAAACAACAAAGAAAAAGGCTTTGCTTTTCTTCCTTAAAAAATTATAGCTATATATATATATATATATAATCTCAACGAACAACCCTTCTTCTTTTACTCGTCCACTTCTTTTTTTCCTTTCTCCTTCAGGAGCTCATTTCACTTCTTTTCCTCTTAGAGTAAAAACTTTTAAAAATTTTCCTTTAAGGCGTGAGGATGATGCTGTTGGTTGCTGGTGGTTTAGGGGGAGGGGAGGGTGGCTCCTGGTCTCCCCCTCTTGTCCTCTCTCTCCCTCTCTCTTTCTCCTCTTTACAAGTTTTGTTGCTGTCCTACGAAAACTTCCTGCGATGATGCATTTCTCCAAAGTTGCTATTGCTGGAACACTTTGTTGCCTCTGAAACAAGAGTCCTTTTTCATCTTCCTCGAAACAGTCACAGTCTGGTGAGACATCTTTCCTTTGGGGCAGAAATTAGGAAACAAATGTAACAAGAAAAAAATTGAAACGGAGAAAAAAGGTTGAATTGTTCTGTTACCTTCTTGATGATGGTTTGGTTTGGTGTTTTATTTTTTATCCCAGCAGTTGTCTGGAGAAGGAGGAGGAAGAGTGCAATGGTAGAGGTGTAGGTGTGTGTGTGCATATAGGGTATCCTTGATACACAATAACTCCAGTGGGCAAGTTGTTGCAAGGCTTGCTGAGTGCACTGGTGGTGGTTGGTGGTGGTGGTGGTAGTGGTGCTGGAGAGTAGTTGTAGCAGCAGCTCTGCGCCCTCTCTCTTGCTCTCTTTTCTCCTCTCTCTCTTTCTCTTCTTTCACTCTCTCTTTCTCCCCCCTCACTCTCTTTCTCTCTCTTTCCGATCTGACAGTTCTCCCTCTGTCCCTCCCTCACAGAGCAGGGACTGCCGAATGTTTACCCTCCGCCGAGAGCGCGCACCCACCACCACACTTTCCCAAATACAAGGAAGTCGAGCGCAAGGGCCCCCGCTGATTGGCTACCCGCTGCGTGATTGACAACCCTAGAATGACTGGCTTAGGACGCGCGGCCCCCCTTCCGGCCGTTCCGATTGGTTGCTTTTTAATTTAGGCAAAGTGTCGTAGAAGGTGGAAATCTGTCGTTCCCCCACGATTCTCCCTCCCTCCCTAGTCTTTCTCCTCCCTTCCCCCGAAGGCCCCCCCGCCTCCGGCCCCGTCCACAACATCTTAACTCTTAGTGTCCAGCAAAGACATTTGAGTTCCCTAAACGTGAGAATCGAGAATAGGATCGGGAGAGAGTGGAAAGGAGTGGAAGAAGGAATGAGGACTGAGAAGGGATAGGGGCTCGGAGGAAGGAGCAGAGAAACTCGGGGGGGGGGGGTTTGTAAAATAAATAATAAAAATAATCACCCACCCTATCTAATAATCCATTCTGTCGGCACATAATTCCGGCGATTTCTAAAACATGCTGCTTAGGATGCATCACTGAAATAGATAATACCTATATAGAGAGGTGTCTTCGTCTGTTTCAAAGTTTTGCCATCCATTCACCAAACCCCTACCCCCTCCCTCTTTTCGAGTGGAGTGCTTGCATTTCCGAAAGCATTGGTCATGGCATGTCTCCTCCCTGATCGAAACACTGCAACTTTCCGCAATCCCCTTCACGCTGTCTGCAACCCCCTTTGTTTTAGTTCTTCGTTGCCATCGACGTGGGAAATCTCCTACTCAGTAGTAGTACTGTGCCCGCGTGTGTAAGGGAGAAGCCTATACAACTAGCTCTCTCTCTCTCTCTCTCTCTCTCTCTCTCTCTCTCTCTCTCTCTCTCTCTCTCTCTCTCTCTCTCTCTCTTCTTTCTCCCTCTCTCCTCCCCATTCACATTCTCTATCTCCTTTTCTCTCCTCCCCCCCCCCCCCCCCTTCTTGTTCCTCCCTGCATCTTTCCTCCGGAATGGGAGCGAGTGTTTATCCTAGTCTTGCAACTTTGAGGGTTCGTGTGTGAACCTTACGCTGTATTTGAAAACCAAATCAGCCCAACCTTTCCCCAGGTACCGGTAGTATATGCATCAAACCCGAATGGCCTTCAGAAATTCCCGATCCAACAAGAATGGGGTCAAAAAAGCCAGGAACCAATTGCCCTGCTCTCTACTTTGTGGCAGGTACATTTTTATTAGGGTTATTATCATTATTAGCAACAGTAGTAATATTCCAATACTCTTCCCCCCCCGCCCCCATGTTACGTGTGGTTGGAGTTGGAGGGGGTGCTTATATGTGGATGTGAATGTCGGATCTAATGTTTTATTATTTCTTAGCCTGGCTGAAAGAGTTAAGGGGGACGGGAGGGGGAGTGCGTGGGGGAGGAGGGAGAAAAGGAGAGGAGAGGGTGAGATGCGACCAAGCGGAAACGCTGCACAGAGGCAACCTCAGCGAACCAAGAAAAAAGAGAAAGTGGCAACCAAAACAAGGGCAAATTGAACACTCCTCGGGGATTTCCAAAGAAATAACACAATTCGGACATTCACTGCATACATCTTTGCTAATGATTGTATATATGGGGTGTATCCTATATACCCAGCACAACACAGAATGTGTACACGCACTTGCATACAGTGTGCATAGATGCAGACTATAGGCATATTAATATGAGCTACGTATGCCTCGAGACCTATCTGCTCCTTTGCAGGCAAATACGCAGAGTGCATACATGTGCTGAATGGAGGTAGGTAGAAATTCACATGTGTATTCCCACTAAAATGTGAACCACAGTACCCTTCTCTCCCCAGTTAATAATTTCACTGCAGAATACAGCTAGGTGAACTCAGTTTACAGTACAAGCTACATTCCAACACCAAGGGTGAGCCAGCATATGCGTGATTTGAAGATTAACTGTAGAACGGTAGAATTTAGTCCATCTCCAGCTCGATCGGTGGAAGATACCATCTTAGGTAGGTTTAGCCAAACCATCAGCGTGAAGTATATAGATCTGAAGGGTAATGGTAACTAAATCTTAAACATAACGGGTTTTTTTTTTTGTTCCCTTGCGTCCTCCAAAGGTTTCTTTTACATGTGTGTGTATGTATGTCTATATGAAAGATCTAACACAGATTTCATTGAATAAATCTGAGATCTCCAGGTGCAGACGTTTGAATAAGTCAGTGCCAGAACCCCATGTTTTCCTTTCCAGCCGATTTTGCTTGGATCAGGCTCAAAAACCGAGTGAGTCTCGTGGTTTTGTTTACACTGAATGGGGAGGATAGGAACGGTGCCATGGGGCCGCCTTTCATTAATATACAGTGAGGATTTTGTCTAAATTACTGCTATGAATTTCACAGTACACGCTTTCAAAAGCCGTCTCAGGTGGCCTGATGAAACGTGATAGTGCCTCGGCAAACAGATCTACTTTCTTTTTCTTTCTTTTTTCTTTTTCTTTTTTTCTATGAAAGAGGGTGTGTATATTGGGGGGGGGGGAGGATGACCCTAAAAATGCTGTGCGCTTAGATAACAGAAATATACTGTTAGACTTTTCCCATATCCCTTTCTTTTTACTTCCTAACTCTACCCCCCCCATGCACCCTACCCCCACCCCAACCACCCCCTCCCTTTGAGGAGTGTGATTGTTTTGTCTGGAAAAAAAAATCCAAAGTATATAACAAGGGGAGAGAACAGTTAGTGCTGATTTTCATTTGCATAAATTTTCATATATTTTGGTGAAAATAATAGACCTAGTGGAGAGCTAGGCTTAGTGGAGTCAGTGTAAAGGAAAGTCTTAGGATGGATGGTTTCGTTGGAGTTCAGAACATGCTCTTTTTCCCTGTCACCTTATTAAAAACCTAAAATAAAGCTACTTAAAAATTCTAACCCGGAAGTTTGCTAGGTAAGTGTTTTTCATTTTCTTCTATTTTAACTAATTTGTTTCCTTCACAAGTCTCTGGAAATTATTTTCACTGCTTAGGAGAAGACCGAATGCTTTGGCAGTTATTTGGAAGGCAAGTGGGGCCTAGTCTGTGCATGTATGTGTGTGGGAAACAACCTTAGTGAAATATTACATAAGAAGGATGGATTAATTCCAAAGCTCAAGGCAGAAAAGGACCGTTTTCTGCTAGAAAATCTGTGACTTACTACAATCTTTATGTCTCTGGGCACTATGCATTATAGTGACTTTTTAAAAAAGGCCCCAGAAAAACAGTAGAGATATCAAAGTGTGTGTGAAATTATAAATATTTCTTATTTTTGAATGTTTCTTCAGAAAAAAAAACCCTCTTATGGATGTGTGTGTGTGGGAGGGGTGGTGGGAGAAATTATAGCTTCAGCTAGCATTGGGGTGGTACACTACAATAGTGTGACCAGGCTAGAAAGCTAGGAGGGGAGGGTTGGACCCCTGCTGGGAGATGGGGGAGTGAAATGAGGCAGCTTAAGTCTTGGAGGGGAGGGGAGAAGTGTGGGGGAAGGGGATAGCATGAGAGAAAGGGCTAAGGGGGGTGCAGAGAAGAGGAAGAGGAGGAGAGCACTCTAGTGCACACATGGGGTTAATACTGTATCTAGGGAACAGACAGTTAAGCATAACATCTACAGCTCTGTAGTGAAAGTCCATCAGAAAGAGTATAATCCATCAAAACTAACCAGGACATCCCTTCATTTTATTCTCAAAGGAGATTGGAGCTTCAGAATTACAAACCAGATTTCACTTTGTTTTTCATTTTTGACAACCTCCCATCTCTCTCTCTCTCTTTCTCCCCCACTCCCCAATTCCTTTTAATAGAGAGGTGCAGGCTGATGGCTTGAAACTCTTATGGAGTGAAGTTAATTCCATAAATAAAATATAAGGAAATCAGTAAGCCAAATATGCCACGTGAATCCTTGGCCTGAGTTAAAACAGTCAGAAGGTAATTTTTAGGCTTTGTCGGGTCAGTGTGTTGTATTTTAAGGAATGGGAGTGGGGACCGAGTTGGGAGAGTGGATGGAGTGATATTTCATTGCCTGCTGGGACACAAAACATATTGCAATTTAATAGAATTAGTCACTTCTTCGGAAACGGTCAATGTCCAAATCAATAAAATGGCTTGTAAAAGTAGAGGGTTAGAGGGTACAATTTTAGGAGAGAAGAATCGCTGTTTTCCTACTTTCTTGTGGACGTGCTCGGCAGCGTCTCTTTTGACTGGGGTTAACTCTGTGTGCTCCATTGGAACAGATGCTGTATAGAGCTGCTCCCTGAAGATCATTTGTTTCCTTGATGGGGAACATTTCTGAGCAGAACATATTGGTTGCCATAGAGAAAGAAATAAAAGGAAGAACACTAGTCACATTAAGCTATATGTTTGTGCACTGGGCTTTAGATAAAAGGACCCTAGTTCAGCCAAAGAGAAGAAGCCAAACCAGAGCTTTCTAGCTCCACTAAAACTAGCTTTATTTTGTTTTGGACTTTTACAGTTGAAACATATAAGCTAATTTTATTGGTTGTCGTTAATTTTATATGACACGGCTTACTGAACAAAATAAACTTTTGAAGTGTTCAGCGGTAGCACTTCTGGCCAGCAGGGGGAGCACTGACTCGCTTAAGGCAGAGCTGAGAAAAATGCAGCTAGTTCAACAGCAAGTCTGTGCCTCTAAACTTGCCAGGGGAAAGACCAAACGCCACTTTTATGCATATTCACATTGTGAATTGTATACATTGCACAATGTGTGTGTTTATACAAGAATCAGGATGACCCCTAAACCATATTTGTGAAGTAGACCTGAAAGAAATACAGTTTTAAAGCTAATCATTTCATTTTCTCAATAACGTGGAATTTCCCTAGTTTGTCCAGAACTAGGGCACAGGGTTTAGCTTTGAAGACAAGGATAGTTTGGTGGGACTTTTAATCTATTATCTAAAAGCTATCCTTCAAGCTATGGATTTTTGAAATATGTTGATGTTTAAAATCCGTAGCAGGGAGCAGTCTAGGACAACATAGGCAATTTATTGCAGAAATAACCTGATGAATTGCTCGGGCTTTTACGAGCTAGAGAGCTCAGGGTGCAGGGACTGGAGATAGAGCCAAAAAAAAGTACATTTTACTTCATTTAATATCTAATTGCTGTTCTAAACCTTGGTATCCGCAATGTTTTATGATAAACGTCAAAATTTTTTATTTAAAATCAATTGTCTTCTCCTGGAATAGTTTTTACTGAAATAGAATGATAAAACATTGACCTTTCTATTTTTGGATTGGGTATACAGGAGTTATTTATCACATAGTAACACTTTTGGGGAACTTTAAAAAGGGACACAAGATATCTCCTTCCATAGCTTTTGGGGTTGAAATGAAAAGTACTTCATTGTGGGACTATTGTAACACATTGTAACAAGAGCTTTCTAAAATGCTGAAAAAGAAAACTGAACCTGTTCTGAGAAAAGAGTTAATTTCTCTTCAACATGCACTCTCCCTCCCCCCTGGGATATATGTAGAGTAAGACTTAGGAAAGGAAGCCATGTATGACACTGAGTAAGAAGTTTCCTTCCATGGGTCAATTGTTGAATACACCTGTAAATGTGTCATGGAGCCCCTGTTAGTACACGGACACATTAAGTGCAGAACCATCATCTGCCTTTGGAAGGGTGAGAAAAGAGAATTCATTCTTTCCAGTTGAAATTCAAATTAACCCAGATCAACGCAGGAAAAGTTTTTATTAACTTTTAAACTCTGTATCTGAGACTAGGTCCATTAAGGGCCACATTGTCTCATGCCAAAGCAAGATAGTTTGAAATAACGTGAATAATATTAGCAATGAAGTCTAAAAGCATTTTCACTTAATCCTTTTCCTTCATAAACTTCTACAATTAATGTCAGGAGGGTGATGTCATCTATATGAGCAAAATGAAGTAGAGAATTGAGATAATTTTTTACTGTAATTTGAGCCCAAAATGCTGCTTTTGCTTTGATTATGTGAAAATTTCAAACGGAAAGCCTTTAGGAAGATGGGATTGAACTGTCTGTAGACTTGTCTCAGAACTCTACTACTAGGAATACACTGCCTAACATGATTAAATACATTTTAAGCAATATTGGATATTTTTACATAGGAATTTATATAGGAATCCAATATTGGATATTTTTACATAGGTAAAACTTTTCTTCTTTTACTTTTTAAGAACGTTTGGCAACATGTTCACAAAGTTGTGGTGTGGTACATATTTAAAGCATGATTTTTTTTTTGCACAATAACTTGTTTATACTATTTGGGTTATTATTTTAATTTTATACTGTGCATATACGCTCATACACATATCCAGAGACTCACATACATGCTTTGGGGTGACTTGGTTATTTCTTTGATACATGTAACACTATTTTCTTTTGCCAAGTATACTTAAAAATAGAAAGAAATTACTTTTTAAAAACTTCACTTTATTATCATTGCCTTTGTTTTTTTAAGGTTAAAAATAAACAGAAAATAAGAATTCCTCAAGAAGCAACAAGTTAAATTGAGAATGATATTTTATGCAGACTGCTTCGAAATACTGTAATTATTTAGGAATGGACCGATTTAGCCATGTATGAATTAAAAGGCAAAGTGCTAGGGAAAGCCACAGATTTTATATTATTGGAGACTGGCAAATCATTTTTGCCAAGTGGTGGTGGGGGGAAGGGGGGAAGGGAAGACATAGCCAATGTAGTACCTGCCCCCAATGCAAAGTGGATATTTTTTCATTTGCTTCCATTTGAGAATGATAAGGTGCCGAGACACTATTGCAACAGTGAACAGCAATTGCCTGATTAGCATTTACAAATTAAAACATTAAGCATACTCACAATCCAGACAGGGTGCTCTATGCATGGGGAGCAGGAGGGCTTTTAAAATGGGAACATTTCCGTGAAAATTCACCCTTGTCAATTTGGAGGCTTATCTGGGATGGGTCCATGTGTTAAATGTTTTTGAAGTTTTCAAATGGAGAAACTTATAAGACTTTAGGCCCCCATTGATAGAGCTGACCTATCTGACTTTCAGGAAAGTTCTCAGTTATCTTGCACTGATTTATAGGCTCAGTTATAAATACAAAGATATGAGATCTTGCCACCCAAAGTGTAATGTTTTCAGACTCAATAGCATTGGGGCTGCTTTTAACCTAACAAAGTATTTCACGTTCTGGAATTTAGGTATGAATATTGTATATTAAGGTGTTCTGGAAGATTAAAGTATACTTTTAAAACAAAATCATCATCCTCATCATCATTCTCATCCTCATCATCCTCATCCTCATCCTCATCACAGTCTTTCCACTCTCTTTGGGTCTGTGCACCTGACAAAGTAATTGAAGTCATCCTCCATAGTAGTAGTGTTGACATAATGTAGGCACATTGGAGGAGGGGTACTAATATTCCTCCCCAAACTTTCATTCACAAAGATTCATAACTTTTAATAGAACTCTTCGATTGGAATACATTTTATCATTCTGATTTATGATGATACTTAGATAAGACGTAATGTCAAAAAACAATTACAGGATCAGTCACTTCTAAAAGTGGCGAGCATTGACTCAGCCTTAAGTAGGGGTGATTTTTCTCTGAGCTCCTCATCCTAGTAGAATTTAACTCCCCTTACCCCACCCTCCCTAACAACTAAAAACAACACAAGGTCTCTCTGTATGTGGAATGGTTTTCCTTTTCTATGTTGGTGCCCGGCAGTCTCTCAGCGGATAAGGGAGTGAGTAATTGTGGTACACCAGAAAACAGTTCATGCAGTTTGGCAGTTCTGTTTTTTATTATTAGATTTTTTTGACATTTGAACTTGTCTATTGTCTGAGGAACTGGGTGCAGATTGCATTAGGTCAGGTTTAAGGCTGCTCTTTTTGGCATTTCACACAAACATGCACATACTGTCTATTTTTTTTTTTTAAGTGAATGCAGGACTTACGATTTTGCGGTCCTCTCTTCTCCTTGAACCCCCCACCCCACTCTGCTTCCCCACCCTTTCCACCTTTGCCCATTCTCCACCTTACAATGTACATGGGAAATATTTTCATGGCACTGTAAACTATTGTTTTTCTCTTTTCTAACATAAATTTTCAAATGTATTTATTGATATTTGGTCCTCTACAGCATTCCATCCTTTACAGGAGTTCTGTAGCATAATTTCAGCATCCAGTTGTCTGATAAAGGGACTTAAGTGACTGACATTAAATGACCCGGTTCCCAGGAGCTTAAGCAAACTGGTATAACTCCTCTAGTAAAAAGTTATAGGTATCCACATCATTTCTTTGATTGCTAACTTTAAAATCAACTCTAACTTCTCAAAAACAAAACAAAACAAAACAAAAAACCCTGATTGTGTGATAGGATTGAAGGAGAAGAGTCCTAGGCTTTATAGGAGCATTTGATACACTTTTCATCCTAATTGCGTATACTCTGGGGGTGCAGAAAGTCTCTACCGTGCAAATGGTTGCTGCTAAGCAAGACTTGGGCTGGGGCCTCTTTATTGTTTGATTAACATCGCAAAACAAATAAGTTTTAAGGCTTCACTTAGGATACTGACAATTATCAAAATAATCAGAATTTTAAAAGAAGATTTAACTTCTAGGGGCTACTTTAACAGCCAGGGATTCAATTTCAAATAAGAAAGTGACATTTGGATTTCTTACAGAAAATATTTAGTTTGTGGAGAAGAGATTCTTGTCTCCATCCTGACCAAAATTTGTGACTTTAGTGTTTCAAATGTCACTTTCTTCTGAATTTGCTCCCTAGTTCCAGACTCCAGTAGATTTTATAAAAAACTACATTTAATTTCGTTCAGCAACACTATGCATGAATTTTATCTCCTTCCTTCCTTCCTTCCTTCCTTCCTTCCTTCCTTCCTTCCTTCCTTCCTTCCTTCCTTCCTTCCTTCCTTCCTTCCTTCCTTCCTTGTCTTTTGAAAGATTTAATAACGCTTTTGACGGTGGTGTCAGACAGAAATGTACTTGACATTGTTTTTCTCAGACAAAAAGAAAAGGGAAAAGAGTAAGAGGGTAAGGAGGGCGAAGGTGTGTGTGTGTGTGACAGAGAGAGCTAGAAAGACAGTGAAGGGGATGTGTGTAGGAGAGGAGAGGAAAGGAGAGAGAGAGAGAGAGAGAGAGAGAGAGAGAGAGAGAGAGAGAGAGAGAGAGAGAGAGAGGAGTGAGAGAGAGAGAGAGAGAGAGAGAGAGAAAGAGAGATTGAGAGAACGCTGAGTCACTGTAATAGGGTCATTGGGTAAACATGAGCGAGATGCTGGCAACTTATTGAAAAACCCGGGCAAATGGCATCTTCAGGGCTGAAAAGCCCTTCTTCCCTGAATTTATTAGTCCAGACTTTGAATAAGATGGCAAAACTAGAGCCAGGGCGCTCCTTTGTCACAGGATCTCCTCTTCAGGCACAATGCTACTGAGACTTGCTTTGTTACAGCGAGTTAAGGCAAATAGTAAACTACCATCACAGCAGCCCCAAATCCTCCCACCTTCTTCTCTTAGCCTTTATTAGAAGAGGGAAGGTGGGGGTGTTTGTGTGAATGGGGAGGAAGGACGAGAGAGATGCGACAAGAAAGAAGGGAATATATACTCGGGCATATCTGTAGCTGTGGTTTTATTTCTTTATTCTTTTTCTAATTGAGTTATTCTTTCTTTGGAGGGGGGTGTGGGGGGGAGGGAGAAGGGAAGTAAAAAAGGGGTGTGAAATGGAGAAGCGTCACCGCTCTTTCCAGGACAGAAAGAAGGAAAGCTCATTTTACTGTTCGTGGGGGTTTTGATTTTTTTGAAACAAACACAGTTGAATCTGATCCCTTTTTTAGTTTGTGTCGTTTCTACTTTGCCTGTCCGTGCTGCTTCTCCGCCTCTGGCTGGTGGATTTGCTTCGCTCAGTGGCCCTTTCTAAGGAGGTGTATTGGCTTCAGGGGGTGGGGGCACTGAGACCCTTGCTCGATACCAAGACGGTACTGCTGCTGCCGCTGGGGCTGCTGCTGCTCCTGCTCCTCCGGCCCCAGGCTCCCCGCGATTGAACTAAGGGCTAGCGCAATCCATCTGCAGCAAAGGCCTGTGGTGGGAAACAAAAGAAGTAGAAATCCTGAGAACCCAGAGGGACGCACGCGCGCACGCACACATTCCCAAAGAGGCTTTCCTTCTCAGTGGGTAACAGAATGGTATCCACTGAACTGGCTGTGAGCTTTTGACTGCCCCCACCAAACCAGAGGCATTGTTTATAAAGGAGAATCCACATTGTGTGGAAACCGTTGCTCTATATTGTATTTGAGCTGCGGGAGAATGTCCCCCCCGCCTCCCCCCTTTCCCCTTTCTTACTAAAGGTGAGTGCAGATTGCAATAGTTACCGCTCTGTTTTTGTTTGTCAAACAGGGTCCTTCTCTCGGGAGAAGGGCATGTGGCGGATCCCAGCCCAGGATTACATTAATCAAAGCATTATTTCCCCAGAGATGCAGAGCACAAATGATAGTAAATCCTAATAAAATTGGATCGCTGAGAAATTGAACGCTTTAAGTAAACTGCTCTGCCTGATAAAAACCTCAAATTTATATAGTATGGGTTTTTAAAAATTCCATACCTATGTGGTATCTTGTATATTTTGTATAATCGCATGTATGAGTGTGGCATGGTGTGCCAAAGTAGGCTGCATTCACACAAACTCCCCCTAAACCTCCAAGGACAAGAACATTGGTAACACCAAAAATTCTGGTGGATTTATACTTCAATCAGGAAGTAAAGGCTAATTTTTAGGTCGTCCATTTTTCTCTTTCAAGTATTTGGAGAGCAGCTATTCAGAAGGTCCCTAGTGCCAAATTCTCACCCTTTGCATTCTATTTGGGAAAGTGAACTTTGTTAATCCAGAACCTTCACACGTCGGGAGAACTACACCAGTAAAGTGCTTAAGAGCTCACAGGGAAGTTCAAAGTTCATCTATATCTATATATATATCTATATAGACACATACATACACACATATACATACATGCATATATGTGTGTCTGTGTATCGAGGGTGAGGGGTAGCATGGTGGTAAGAGGAAAGGGGAGCAGAAATGGTAGTTATATTTTTCCCTTTCCCCCCACCTCCTCAGTAATTTGCTTGCCCATATAAACAGGGTGCGGTGCGGTTACCATTATTTACAAATAACTCTAGCCAAGCTCTCAGCAACTTTTCTATCCAGAAGTCAGCTGAGTGAGTCCAAGGAAGTAGCTTGCCACCTCTGCTCCTTCCACTCCCCTGTCTTCACTACTTCCTTTCTAAAGGAAAGACAGTTTACAGTCAAAGTGACAGGACTCCTTTCAAATCCATCTATCTACCACTTAAGGGCGGAGAGCACTCCTAGAAATGAAGGGCTGGCACTTTCCAAGGATGTTAGAAACTTCTCAAAGAGCTGCACCATGAGAGATAGGGAGGAGTCGCTCCCCCACCCCCCTAGCTCCCAAACCACCTAGTAATGATTAAGCAAAGCAAAACCAGAGTAACCAACCGGCAAAACCCCAAATTCAATCCTGATTTCATGTTCGAGCCACGTAAAACGAAATAAGTATACATTACTGCGCTGAAGCCGCCACAACCCCCTATTAGGTAACAAATTTAATCATACACACACACGCACACACACACACACAGGGGAGAGAGAGAGAGAGAGAGAGAGAGAGAGAGAGAGAGAGAGAGAGAGAGAGAGAGAGAGAGAGAGAGAGAGCAGGTAAATTAGGATGACAGAAAAGCAAATAAATGAGAAGCGTCTTAATTGCTTTCATCGGCTTTGCTTGACCCTTTCTGAAAATTTTGCGGTTCTGGAAAAGCAATTTTGGATGCTCTATCTTTTTCACCCAAACCAATATTTCTACTTCATTTTTCTCCCTGTTTCCATTCCCTCAGTTCCAGTACTCTCACGCGCGGGAGCGCACACAACATATGCAATCATAACATCCCTTAACACCCCAGCGCTTTTGCACACGGTGTACGTTCAGCTCCTAGCAATACAGGCTTGTTTGTGCACGGACGCTCAGCCAGAGATCTACATCCATACATCCTCTTTCTCCCTGCCCTTGATGAGGAAAGGACACAGATTAGCTGCAGGAAGAGGAATCCATCTGGGGATGTGTTGTGCATGCGTGTGTGTATGCACGAGATGCATGCATGTGTGCATGTGCGAGAGAGAACATCTCTCTGAAGGGTGCATCCTCCAGCGGTAGTCTGTAGTTTGGGCTACATTAATTTTCAGATCAGTCCGTCCTCCCTCGCAGCCCCACACATACACCATCCCCCCATACACAGACACCACCCGCCCATTCTTCACCTTCCCCCCCCCTCCCCCAGTTCATCTCCTCAGGACTGTGGGATGCTGATGAGTCCTGATGAGAGTTGCTTGTCTCCATCTCCAAACGGGAGCTTCTAGGAGCGGTGAGAAGGGAAGGGGGAAAAAAGAAGGGGCGGGGGGCGGGGAGGGAGAATGCTATGGGGGATGAAGACTGAGGATGATGCATGGAATAGAGTGAAAGAAGGGAGAAGGGAGAAGGAGTCAACTCGCCCTCCCCACCACGACTCCCTCCCCCCTCCCCCCACAATGTTTGCTGCTCTAGTCCTCCCTCGTCTCGGCTCTGGCAGGAGAGTGCTGCCCGCATTCAGCATCCAGGGGACTGCCTGCCTGCCGCCTGCCGTCGCTGCCGTCCTGCCACCCCTGCCGCCGCGGCTGCTCTCGAGCAGTCTTCGCGCTTCCTCGCTTTCTCCACACCCGCCGCCGGTGCAGCTGCGGCAGCTGGCTCCGCCGCGGGCCTCACAGACCGACTAAAGCTGACCCCCAGGTAGCTGCCTATTTCCTTCCACAGGGGCCAAGTGTGGCGCCGGGCTGCGGAGGGAGACCTGCCTCGCAGCTCACGAGGAGTCCCTGCGTGCAGCCTGCGGGATGGCAGGCCAGAGAAGAGGGACTAAGTTTCCATTCGTTTCTTCCTTCACCTTAGCAGAAGCGTGTGTTTGTGTGTGTGTGTGTGTGTGTGTGTGTGTGTGTGTGTGTGTGTGCGCGTGTGTGTGTGCGCGCGCGCCCCTCGGTTGTAAGTTCCTGCCATAGCTGGCGAGGGAAGAGTATCCCTACTAAGGCTCGTTGTGATGTAAATTTAACCTTCGCAGACTTAAAATTTTCACCTGCTCTCTGTCTCTCTCTGTCTATCTCTGTCTCTGTCTCTCTCTCACTGCCTGTCTTCCCCCCTCTCCCCACCTCCGCTGTAGTTGATACCCCTCCCCTTGTTGACTTGATACTCACAACGCTCTGTTGTATTCTGCTCTTCTGACACGCTGGATCAGCAAATGACATAATGTCTTTGCGCATTTGTATGGCTGAAATAAATATAGGAAAATATCCTAGGTTGGTAATACTTCCAATAAACAATCGGATAATTAAGACTGTACCTGCCCCTCATCTCCCCCAGCCCCAGTCCTCAAATTATATTAAGCCTGTAGTGGATTGGGTTATGTGATTTCTCTGGATTTTGGCTTTTGTTTGTGCTTTGTGGATGTGGGAGACTCAGGAGGACCCTGTAAATGATTTTGGTGCTTCTTGCTTTTTAGACTCATTTCTGATTCTGATTTGTGGTCAGTTTTCATATCTTCTGTCCATCTTATTGGCTACCTAACTTTCTAGATGTAAAATATATACAGACTTGGCTATTGAAGTCTAAACTTTCTCCTTGCCCTAAATCGGGTGAGCTCCAGGAATTCATGCAAAACAGGGGCTGTCAGCAACCTGGTGGTAGAAAAGAGAAAAACCAAGCTGGGAGAAGGAAACTCTCCAGACTTGTACCAAATTAAATCCCTTCTGGCCTTAAAACTCTAAAGCGTTCAGGTTTGTTCAGCTCTCAAGGGAAAGCATTGTAGACAGATTTAAGAGAAAGGCTAACATCTTCTACGTCACCCAAGAGATTAACCCCATTGCCAAAATGTATTTTTGATGAAATTTGATTCATGGTTTTCTTAATAAGGATCTTTATTAAATCTTGCAGTTGCTTCCTTAATTGATCTAATCTTTGAAACTAATGATTTTCCGGGCCTTGGATATGGAATTATCTGCATATTTTTACCTTTTGGGGGGTTAGTGGATGACTTCACTATTATTCCTAATTTCTATCCAGAATTTCTTTGTAGGTAACTGTATTAACTACAAATAATAATTTCATATTGCTTTGCTGATTATTTATTAGCATCAGGGAGCATCTTTATAGAGTTTTACTCCCCTCAGAAGTAATTTCATAGACAGTTAAGTTTTAATATTTGAAAAGTTTTTATCAGGAATAATGACATATTAGTGTCTTAAAAGATGAACTTCTAAAAACCAGAGTTCACTCCTTATTTACACTCATACTCTAGCTCATTTACTTGTAGGCCTTCAGAGCAGAAAGTTCTAAAATGTAGTAAAATTAAAAAAAATATTTAAAACATCTGTTGGCACATAAAACTGGCAAAGGATAATGAATGAAGCTACCTGAAAATGCTTAAATTTGGGATTGCAAATGGAATTTTCAGCCTTGTAAGGAAGAAAAGTTATAGGCAGTTAACTAACATTTTGCACTACATTCCTTGCCAAAAAAATCATAACAAAACAGAGCACAACAAACAATCCATCCCCTTAGTTATATAATTTACTAGTAGAGTATACACATTTGTATGTGTGATATATATACACATAGGCATATGGCTGAGTATAAATCATAACACAAATATCTATAGTACATCATACACAGAAGTGGATAGACATTCACATGTATCTACTCATCTATATCTTCTTTTACTTCTCAGGCAAACAATCAGATTTACAAGAGAAAGACTTTAGGAAAAAAGGTTATATAACGGCATTAATGAGTGGATCTTTATCAAATATCAATAACCTTCCAAAAATTCCTGGCTTCAAATTTACTTGAACTCACATGATGCTACAAATAGAACCAATAGAAAGAATGTTCCTTTGGATAAAAATACAAACGTCATTGTGCCTTGGAAGCAGGAAGGGGGTGCCAACCTTGGGATATATCATGGGAAAAAGTGAATATATGCCCAATATTAATATTCGAAAGGAACCCTATTTAAAACAACTGAGACAACTTGTTTCACATGAAGAAAAAGGGAACACCCTTCAGACTGCAAATTGAAAATGCAAACATTTTTATCTAGCAGAGCAATTTCATATAAAATTAAAGTCAGAGATCTAAATTTTTTTGTTATTTTGTATAAATGAAATATAGCTATCTTGGAGTATGAATTCAATTCTGGAAGTAATAAAAAAGAACATTAGTTTTATTTTCCATTGCACTGCAAGGAAAACATTTTAAAGTAGCTGATTAATGAGATGAAATGAACTGACACACTTTAATACTTTCATGGGCTTGTATATGTACTAAAACACATTCAAAAATCTAATGATATAGAAAAATGAAATCATAAAATTGAAGCATATATGCCTATATTTAAGTGATTTATTTAAAATGAAAATATATAAAATACCTCAGCTGCTTTTTAAACAGTATCTTGAAACACTGGACATTGAGAATGGGTGATGTGTATGTGAGGGTTGGGGGTTGGAGGGTGGGAGGTTGTGCAGACTGGGGAATTGTAGATAAAATGAATGCCCTGGAGTCTATTGGCAAAGGGACATCATTCCAATAAAATACAGACATAGATTTGTGCCTGGCAAACAAAAAATGGCATTTTTATTTGAACTTCTCTACACTCCAAAAGTTATCTGTCCTAAGTGACAAATGAATCTAAAATTTGAAGGACTTAGGAAGTTTTGAAATCCTCTATGAGAGCTGCATAAAAAGATCTTTCATATATGACCTTAGATTTTTTAAAAATCAGTTCTGTAAAAAAAAAAGTTTTCCTTATTCCTGTGTTTATGTAAATATATTTCTACACTTGAAAATAGATACAATATTTTCTACTACATTTCTTCCCACATGCAATTTGCCATTTATTTATTTCAGAGGGAGCCTTTCAGAGACTCCAGTGACTTATCTTGTATTGTCTAAAGATTATTGATGGACATTTGACAATAAAAATCAGGTTAGCTTAATTTCTTTGCAAGGTTTGTATGTTAATATATTAACGAACTTGAAACCAAAAGAAACTGACATTTTCCCTTCACTCACTGAGAAGACCCACATCCTCATATTCACTATTCTGTAAGTTAAGGAAAAATATTTACCTCCAGTAAGGGTGAAGTTTATTGAAAAAATAATTTTCTTCTGGAAGACAGAGTATCTGATGATGAAATGTGATATATAAGACCTCAGCTACACAACATTTTAAAAAATATATCATGCTAAATTTGAAAATTTTGTGACCAAATAACACTTCCTTCCTAATAACCAAAGAAACTTTTCTTTCAATCTAATCAATGGAATGAGTTAAGAAGGGCTTGCGTCAGCAGGCACCCTGTGAGTGCCTGCTCACAGGGTTTGTTCCATTGTGCATCTGGAAGAATTTTGCCTTAATGTCCTAGAGCATAAAAGGAGATAGAAGTGCAATCTGACAAACTAAACCTCCTGAGCATAAGTATCAAAGATTTAATTTAATTAGAATGTTTGTCAACTAAAGGAAAGAAGGGAAAAAAAGATGATTATTAAATCAGGGCTCAGGGTTCACACTTAAGTATTCTTTCAGAAAACTGAAAGGTTATTGATGGACTACAAGTTATTCTGTCAAGTCATTTTTTAATGTTGAATTACCTTTTCAGTACCTTCAAAATTTTAAATCCAACCTAACAGACTCATCAGCATCATTTTCTCCTCCTCCTCTCCTCCTTCTGCATCTTCTCCTCCTTTTCCTTCTCCTCCTTCTCCTTCTCCTTTTTCTTCTTCTTTCTTCTTCTTTGTTAGCAGCAGGGTGATTCTGTTTAGGACTGTTCAGAATGATATGCTAGGAGAGTTTCAGATCTCTAGCCTCTAAGGAGAGACGTCATAAGATTCCAAATATCGAGAATACTGAGAGCAACTGTCCTTCTCCCTCAAAACATTTCTTTTCTTTCTTTGCCCAAACTTTCATTTTTGAAAGAGAGAATCAGGGTTGTCTACACAGGAAGAATAATTGTCTGCATAAGACCAGGTAGTTCTTTTCCCCTTTCCCATTCTGCCAGGTAATTGAGGAAGAGGTATGACTTATAATGAGGTCTGAATGATGTAAATTATCTATAGATATTGATTCAACCCAGTATAGACACACATGAATTATCTATGGAAATATATAAACATGTATATATGAAGTGAAATGTAAAGTTTAGGCAGTTGCTATAGTTATTAGGCCCTAAATCCTACAGTCAAAGAAAAGAGAGCTTAGGGGCCTAGGTTAGTAAAACACCAGCTCTCTACTTGGATTGATATGATAAGAGTGTAACTTTCTATTTCTCTTCGCCTGTGAAGGGACATACACAAACACATATACAATAAAATACCTTAACTTATTACTAAATAGTCCAAGGGGAATCTTATAAGTTATTTACACTCAGCAATGAATTAAGATGTTAGCATTATACGTTTAACAAATTAGATCTTAGTATTCTTGCATACTATGACTTGGAAACATTTGCTAAGCAAATCTTTAGGGCCTTTTTAGGGAGGACAATTTTCTCAGTGTAATTCACTGAATTGAAGCAAGCAGTCTCTTTACTTTCTGTGGGGGACAATAAACAAGAGTGAGAAAAAGAAGATAATATTATGTATTGTAGATAGTAATTAGATATGTACTATTTCCTCTCAAAATTGCACTTCATAAAGCAGCATAAGAAGATTTAAGGTAACGGGATTGGGCTAAACATAGTCAAATCAACGCTGGCAACATTTCCCTCCCAAATGTTGAGTAATAAAGGTTTCTTTTTTTTTTTTTTAAATCATAGGATCTGAGGTCTACTCTATAAATAATATTTCTTTCTGGCTTAAAAGTCTATTCAAAATTGTCACTGTATCAGAAATACATTCAGTTAAAGAAGTAGGAATATTATAATAATAGAGTATGTATATCTCTTAACATCTAAGAAAAAGATGCTTGCCTGCTTTCTTTCAGTCAATAATATTTTATATGCCACATGAAAAGAAAAAACTGGAAATGTGATTTATTTTATTGCTATATTACCTCTATAGGGGAGGGTGGCATGGCAAAAAAATTGTGGGAGCTGATATGTTTTGTACTTATTTACAAGGCTGTTTTATAGTATCCATTCACATAAATTTTGCTTGAAGAATAGTAAACTGGAAAGAATGCATTTAAATTTTTAAAATATTTTTAATAATTTGAAAACATTTTAAAATATAGAATAAGATAATTAAAAGAAAAATCCTATAATTGGTCATACAAAAAATGAGAGTATTGCAACAATCTGAATGTTGCTCAGTTTCAACTAATTTTTATATTTGGTCAGCACTGAAAAAAATTGAAAAGTTGGATAAATGAATAAAGAAATACGTAACATCTGATATTTTATATTGAATAATGTGTTTTTATTGTTTGCTACTCTTAGAACTTCCCACTCTTTTTCCTTAAGATGTTAAAAATTTAAAGGTTAAGGATGCTGTAGTTTTATGTAAACAGGTATCTCCCTCTACACCTGTACACAATAGGTGCTTAATAAATGTTTGTTGAATTTGAATATAAGTAAAATGATTGCATTAAGAAACAAGAATTAATCTCAAAATGCTATCATTTTTAGATCGCGAAGCATCTCACTTCGTAACTTTTCATAGCTTGACTTTAGTAAAGCACAAATAAGCTCTCAGAACCTTATCTTCCTTATCTATAAAGTGGAGATAATTGCCTTGCCTATATTATTGAAATGTAAATTGCCATACAAATGGAAGGAGGTGAGGTCAGGCAGACAGCAAGCATTTATTAAACCCTTACTATATGCCAGGCACAGTGCTAAGTCATGGGGATATAAAGACAAACAAAGACAGTCAGTCCCCAGTCTCAAGAAGCTTACACTGTAAAGGAGAAGACAGCATGTAAGTTATTAGTACATGCACTAAACAGGTGGAAGGTAATTTAGTCTGGCATAGAGTAAGTACTATATGAATGTTAGTTATTATAATTTCAAAGGTGAAGGAATCATTAGCTGGGGTGCTTGGAAAAGGTCTCCCAAAGAAGGTGGGATTTGAGGTGAATTTTGAGGGAAACCAGAGGTGAAGAGGGACAATATTTCAGGCATGAGGATAGCCAGTGTAAAGTAACAAATGGGAGATGGAGTGACCACAGTGAGGATCATCAAATAAGCGAAAAGACATAGTGGAAAAAGCATTAATTTTGGAATTCAAAGGCCAAGGTACAAATTCTCATGTTGCTCATGCTATTTGTATGAACTTGGACAAATCACTTAATTCCTCTAGGGCTCAGGGCGGTTCCTCATGTAAAAAATGAGGGGACCAGACTTAATAATGTCAAGGTTCCCTTCCTTTTTGAAATCTTAATAAAAATAGCTATACTTTAAGATATAAAACAGTAAAAATAACTATACTTTATTTTCACACTAAAATACTATAATATCTTCTGGTGTCATGGAGAAGACACTGGTTTCTTGAAGAGTATGAACTTCTCTGAAGGTTCTGCTGAGCTCTTTTTGTCTGTCCTTTTTTAAGAAGATCATGACATCAGGGAAATGATATCATGACTTGCAAGTGAATTGGACTTAACTGAGGGAGGGCTGTGCAAAGTCACCAACCTCACTTTCTTCCCCAGAGCCATCTGGTCCAGTGGCCAGATATAGATCAGGATGACTGGAGACGGCCCCTTCTTCTAAGCTAAACAGTCTTGGACTATAGGAAAGTCTGTTGAAGGACTGCTTATTATTATCCAGTTTAGTTTTATTGGAGAGCTCATAACTAGGAGGCTAATGACCCTTTTAGTCATAGTGACTCATGTAGTTTTCTCTATTAAAGTGTGGAGACATTTCAAGTTTCATTTTTTTGGAGGGGATGGGTATAGAGATAAACCTACACTGATCAAGTCACAGTTTTTCTTAAGTTCTGAAGTGAAAGTCTGATTATTATCATTTTTTATTCATGAAGCCTGGGTTAATGGTATTGACATTTCATGGGAAAACCCCCAAACACTTTTCTGTGAAGTGATGTCAGTCACTGAAAATTTAAGACTAGAAAAAGAAAATAATAGATTGGTGGTTGGGAAGTACTCTTTCCATAAAAATTTAATGGTTGTTTTTTGATTAATGCCTTTAGGGATATTTATTTTGATTTCTTACCTTATATCCCTGATTTTGGTTTTAGGGTCTAATTTTCAGTGTTGACCATTGATCATGGTGCAGACTGCTAGAGGTAGGCCTGTAATTTTTATATCTATCACCTACAAATTACACATATTATTTTACTGCTCAAAATAAGCTCTCCCAATGAGTTGCATTCAGTAAATGTCTTTCACAGCATTAGTGCAGAACAGAGGTACAAAAGAATATTAATCTAATACATTCCAAAATTCAAATACTTGTGATTAATAAGCATTATTATCTATAAATAAGGCCCTAATGATACTTTGGCAGTGTTGTAAACACAAGAATCAGAGGCAATTATTGTCATTATTGTTCTGCAAGCACTTCCCATGAATACCAAATGAATTTTGCTGTCCAGCTACTTGGCAAATACAGATCTTGTAAAAAAAAAAAAAAAAACAGCTGTCAGCCAATCAGGATTGGCTGCTATTAACTGTCCTTTGCCCAAGATATAGCATACTTAAAGAAAGAAGCAACTAAGTTATTGAAAGGATTTTTGATGACCCGTCCTTGCTTCACTTATAGAAGGGACATTATTTAAAATACTAAAACAAACATGAAAATTATTATGAAAGTTGTTTCCTAATATGTAGTTTGGTGAGTTGGATATCTGAGAATCGTTGTGTCAGTTGTAAATGAAAACATAATTTGTGACATGCTATACCTTCAAATGAACAGTAAAACTGCTGAAAGATAGAACAAAAAAAAAGCCCTATCCTATAGATTTCATTCGTAAAATAAATAGAATCCTTAAACAACCCAAAACATTGGAGTTTGGATGTAAAATTATCCCTACATTTTTTCTTTTTTCCAAAGGTTTTATATCCAGACCTAACTAGTCACATTGTCCTCAATTTGCCATGATCAATCCATCAGGGATCCTAACATCATAGTTCTGCTGGGGGAAAATATGTCCCTTTAGGCAGTGCTATAAGTTTAAATTCTAGGCTTTCAAGAAAAATTTGCAAACCAGCTCAACACCCCTAAAACCCCCTTTGCCATTTACTTTTGAAGCTATTGCTATTTATAGGTTTCTGGTAATCTATAGACATCTTTATCAGAACCTGCATACTTATTCTGATCTTTAGTCAGTATTTTAAAATATTTCAATTTTATTTTTTATAGTCATCATTTACTCTAAATATACCAAACAAGAGCATTTGGTCAATTTCCATTTGAGGCTCAATGCAACTTATATACATAGAACTATGGAATCTCCAGCTTGTAGTATATTTTGTGACTGTGTAGAGAGAAAAAACCCCAGAAGAGTGATATATATATATATATATATATATATTACTGTGGTTGTTATTTATGGGCATGCATTTGTATTTTTGGTTCACTCTGTGTCTGCAGTTTGTATGCTGAAAGACCACGTAATAAATCAGTACAGTAGACTTTGAGAGTTCATTAAACTGGTACCCTAAGGATTTGGGGAAAGCAGAGAGACAATGGCTCACCTCAAATTCCTAGTGAATTTAGTTGGGAGTGACATTACTCTGTAGCAACTACTTAAAATTTCACGGGGTGTTTAGCTATTTATATTCAATTTTCAAGGATTTGTAGCTGAAAGGGTCCTGACTTTTGAGGTAATTTAGTCCAGGGCCCCCATATTATGGATGGGGAAACTAAGTCCCAGAGATATTAAGTGTTTTGTCCAAAATCATGCACACAGATGCTAAATAGGAGAGCCTGGACTTGAAACCAGATCTTCTGAATCCAACGAAAGTGATCTTTTCCATCACTTTCAGAGGATATTAGGATAACTGACTCCAGTCTGACTTTTTGATTAAATATGAAATCTCAAGGGACTTTGAATGTGGTCACTCAGGTGTGTATGTAACATCCCTCTTTCCAATGCTGACTATTAACAATAGAATGGCAGGTAGCTTGCCATACAGAGAGCTAACACTCATCACAGAAGACCCTTGAGTTCAGTGAATCTACTTGGCCTGGTAGAGTTTGTCAACAAGAAGCTTTCCCTTACTATTTCATTTTGTTATTCCTCAAACCGTTCTGTTATAGACGTAGGTATTTGCTTTCTAAGAAATGGACAATATGCATATCTCTGTTGTCTTATTTGGTATGAAAAAAGAATAGATGAAATGGTTATAAACAGTTTAAGGCTTCTAGATCATCTTTACATGCATTAATTTAAAAAATATTTTTTTCCCATTACCTGTAAAAGCAATTTTAACATTCTCTTTTTTCTAGATTTTAAGTTCTAAATTCTCTCTCCCTGTCTCTCCCCACTTCCCCTCATTGAGAAGGCAAGCAATTTAATATAGGTGCATGTGTAATCATGCAAAACATGTTTCCGTATTAGTCATTTACATGCATTATTAATAATCATTATTATAATAACTGTCATTTATATAGTGCTATACGATTTGTGAAACTCTTTATCATCTCATTTAATACTCATAACAATCCTAGGAGATAGGTACTATTATTAATTTCATTTTACAAATGAGGAAACTGAGACTGAGAGAGGGTAGATGACTTGTCCAGAGTCACGTAGCTAGTTAAGTATCTGAAGTTGGATTTGAACATATGTCTTCCTGACTCTAGGTCTAGCTTTCTATCTTCTGCGCTACCTTGCTGGTAATTTAACGTTTCAATAGCCCTCTGAATTAGTGCTACATTAATTATCATTACAGAGGAGGAAACTTAGTCTCAGGAAA
This sequence comes from Bettongia penicillata ogilbyi, assembly GCA_023548195.1. Taxonomy (NCBI): domain Eukaryota; kingdom Metazoa; phylum Chordata; class Mammalia; order Diprotodontia; family Potoroidae; genus Bettongia; species Bettongia penicillata. The sequence continues at coordinate 2,305,466 of JAJHZJ010000235.1, forward strand.
GTGAAGTGGCTTGTTTGTCCTCATACAACTGGTAAGTGACAGAGGTGTGATTCAAACTCAGATCTTTGGACTAGGTCCAGTACTCTTTCTATTACATCAGCAGTGTCAGATATGTTCTGCCCGGGCCATGGGTGGCCAAACTCCCCCGAAGGTGGCCCCAAGTAGATTAAAATGTAGCCTTACCTGATTTGAATATGCTAATATATTAATAAAAAAAGAAATATACAAACATAACATGGTTTTCTAAGTCAATATTCATCCCACATAGATCTTAATTACACGTGGTTTAATGGCCCCTGTTTCTATGTGACCACTGGGTTACATCATTCCCCTTTTCCTTTAAGAAAAGTGTAGGGTGGAATTCAGAACTCACCACCCTCAAATTAGCAGACATTTGAAACTCTTCACATTATGCTCATATGATTTTTGTCTCAGAGAAGTTGCACCAAGTGTAGAACAATAATCTCATCTCTGAATCTTCATGCATACCTGGTGTCTATGTATCAGGCAGCTAGGTGGCACAGTGGACAGAGAGTTCTGGACTTGGAGTTAGGGAAACTAAAGTTGACTCCTGCTTCAGATACTGACTGTGTTACCCTGGACAAGTCACATAACCTCTCCGGGACTTAGTTTACTCCTCTGTACAAGGAGGATAATAAAAACACCTATCTTTGAGGGTTATTATGAAGCTCAGATGCCGTAACGTATGTAAAGTTCTCTTTAAACCTTAAAGGACTAAGTACTAGAGGCATTCTCCTTTTGCACAATACTTAGCCGTAGGTGACTGTTTCTCTAAGTATGAAAGCTGAACGAAAGAAAACAAGATATTGGTGAGAAAAGAGCTTCTTTACCCTGCATATTAGTGACTCAAAAGATTGGCATTACTTCTGCACCACTAGGATCTGTCTTGTCAATGTGTGCTTGACTGACATAGCAGAATAGAGCTGTGTGGGTCTGTAGGAAAATTTTACCTTGCTTACTATGTAACTTTGCTCAAATGCTACTCCTGTCCCCATTAAAATTTCATATGGTATGCATGATATGCTGCTTCTGCAAATGAAGTTTTGTGCTTCAAAAGCCCTCACAAAGGTGCCTGTTACAGGATAGTTGGTTGCAAAGTTCCATCCGGAAATAATTACAGCATTTCAGGTATCCAATGTATAATCAGTAAGGTTGGAATCTAGTCTCAAGTTATCTGTCATAGCAAAACTTGTAAAACTAGAAGTTACATTTATGCCCATTTCTTAGACAGTAGAATCTTGAGCTGGGGAGGTGGGTGGTGTGTGGGGATGCTTATGGATTGGTAAGAAGAATGGGTGGTTTCATTTTGGAAGAGTGGCAAGGCATAGATATCTGTAGAACCTTTGAAAGGTGTTACCAAAGTGACTAACAATGAAAGAAAAACCACATTTTGGAACAAAAAAGATGGAACAATTGCTACATTTTAAATTAAATATTTATAGTTTCCATTAACTCTCAAGTGGCAAAAAATGAAGTGATGTAATATAGAAAACTTTTTTGACTTTCAGATAATGACACAAATATAAAATATAAAATGAATACAAAATGAAGATAAAATCTTCAGGGTCTACTTCAGGGTTGTCTTGATGTTTAAATGAGATAATGTAGGGAAAGCTATTTGCAAACCTTAAAGTGTCATACAAATGTCAGCAATTTTTATCATGTAATTTTCTGTTTTAATAACAATAGTAATAATTTATATTGTGCTCTAAGGTTTGCAATACACTTTATAGATATTATCTCATTTGATCCTTGCAACAACCTTGGAAGGTAGGTACCATTATTATCTCTTTTTAATAGATGAAGAAACTGAGATAGAGATTAAGTGACTTGCCTAGGGTCATATAACACACATATATAACACACATATAATGTACAACACACACACACATATACATTTTTTTTTTAGTAAATGTCTGAGACTGGATTTGAATTCAGATATTCTTGACTCCAGGTCCTACACTTTATTTCCTGTACTTGGTAGGGTAACTTGTATTTTAGAGGATCTTAATTGAAATACTAAGTATTATTTGGACACATTTGTAAAAGCCTTTTGACATCTGTGATGTTAGGAGGATTTTTTTTTGATGGGAGAACTTTATGTCTGTTCCATTCATAATGAAAAGCTTAGTCCTTAATATAATGTAGAATTTTATATTAGCAGAAAGATCACAATAACTTTCTTTAACTTTTTAACAATAGCAATGAACATTATTGTTAGGTGTTAGTGATTATATTCCTTAAGATAAAGGTCACTTTTTTTTTTTTTAACAATTTTCTGACTTCTTATGTGATAATATGTCTATATTTCAATTCTACCAATAACTTCTGAATCTAGCCACTAAGAGGCATCCAATTTTTATAGGTGATTCTACTTATTTGTTTGGGCAGTCAAGAGTACAACACACACACATACACACACATATGGAGAGCAAAGAGAGTAACAGACAGACAGATAACAGGTAAACTTCAACTGAGCAATGGATCGATGTATGTAGTAAGTAGTTGTGTGATTTTGACTTTAGTTTCCTTTTCTTTATAAGGTTCAGCTAGATGATTTGTGAAGTCTCATGGGCCTAAAAATCTTTTATATGAATTCTATCTACATGCATGTAGAATCCATTAATATAAGCATAGTATTTTTCATATTGTTGCCTTTAAATTGGTATAGAATCTGGGTGTATATAAAGTGTGCTATTATGCAATTTAAATCAATAAAAGGAAAATGTATCAATTGACAACGTTTATATTTTCACCTATTACAATGGTATGCCATTTCTTTGAATACAATGCACTTTATGCCCCATTAAAGCATGCTTGACATAGCTTTCAACTATTTGCAAATGCTGAGATGTTGAGAAACATAACATTTACAAAAGATACATCTGGTGCATATTTAAAAGACTTAGAATAAGGAATCATTTAAATACTGCTGGGCCATTTCCATATTAGGAGAAAAGGGATTCCATGTCTATATTTGAAATTAGCAGTAAAATATATGGAGGTCTAAATGTCTCTCACATAATAATTTTTTTTTTTTTGCATTATGTACTTTTAAAAACAAAGAAGTCTGAGAAGGGTTTAAAGTAATTCGTTTGAATTGTTGGAAATTTTTGTGTTAAAATTTTCAAGAATTACTCACACATAAATATCAGCATATTGGTCAAAGGTGGTTTCTTGATCAAAAAGGATCACTTTATATTTGTTCTCATAATCCTGGCTTGAATAAAAATAGTGTCCCTAATAACAATAAAAGTTCACTAATGACAGTAACAATAAAAAACCAGTCTACTTTGACTTGTCTACATTTTCTTTCCAGGTGAAATTATTTTTAAGGTGGGTATAATAGTAAAACCCGATATTTCCAGGGCGCTTTCAAGTTGGTAAAATGCTGAACATACATTCTCTCATCTGAGCCTCTTAAATACATGTGAGGTTGGTTCTATAGGTACGATTATCCCCACCTTACAGAGAACAAAATTCAAGTGATTTGCCAGTATTTCTATAGCTCAGAAGAGGGAGGAGCAGATTTGATAGCAGGCCTTTCTGCTCTCAAAACGGGCATACCATTCACAGAGACACCTTGCCTTGCTATGTTATGTTCTGCTAAGCAAAGTGTAGCGTTCCATCTGTAGCAAGGAGGTCAAGGAGTGGGGAACACATCTAAATACTGTACTGCTTTTCTAGAACATAGTGTGGTAGAGTACAAAAAAACATATATAACTTTCACCCTTCGGCTCACACACACTTTAATTAATGTTATGGGCTATGCTTTAAATTAAAAGAAGTGCAAGAATCAAGGTTAAGGACACTCGATTCTTCATTTAAAGGGACAGGAAAGGGGGAATAAAAGGAGACAGTTATGTAAATTAAGAATTCAGTAAGCTCAATGTCAATTTTTTTTTAAATCTCTTGTCAGTTTCAATGATCCCTAAACCGGAAAGTTATATTTTCTCACTAGTCCTGAAATGAAGGAATCTAGTGATAGAGTTTTACACTAGGAAATATCAGTCCTATTTTGAATTTAGTGGGCTCTACTCATCCCTTCCATCCCTTTCCAACCCCAACTGTGCAAGGATTTCTTTATTACGATAGACTACACAAGACTCTTACTGGTATTTTGGACTCAGTAATTAGAATGGATAGGTAAAGAGGAGCAAAGGTGATGGAAAACCTTTGATCCATGCCACTGGGACAGCTGATCCTAAATAGGTCCTATTTTGGTGACAAGGTCAGTTGGAGACTGCTTTGTAGAACACAACATTTCCCCAGTAACTTCTCATTGGCCCAAGGCTATGGTAGCTAAAGCTAAGGTATTTCTAAAGTCCCAGATGTTTGGCATTGTGTAGACCCAACATCCAGATGATTGACTGAAGTTTTCACTTTGCTTCCAGATGTTGTGGCATCCTATAGACACAGTCTGTAAAGCTGGTATGATCTATTGTGCTGTAATTTTTAATTTGAGGGGTATTAATTGGATAGATTTTCTCCGTTCCTTTGTAGCCCTTAAGATCTATCATGTCAGTCTGGCAGCTGTGTATGTGAACTAAATCCACATGCATGCTACGAACCAGATTCTAATTTCAGATGCAGGCTCCCTCCCCCACCTTTCTTCCCTTCTGTCTTTCCCTAGACATCTATGCTACAGATCTATTAAAACTATTTCATCTTAACAAGAGGGACTGACTTCCCCTGAGTTCAGACCCCTAGGTAATGCCACATGGAGGAGAGTGGATTTTTTCTTCTATAGGGAATGGGTGTATAGCATGTGTTTGAAACAGAGTTGAAAATGCCTTCAGACTCAAAATTCACATGAAATTTGGATTAAAATGCATTTTTAAGCATACTGATGACATTTGAAAAAACCTGAATATGCTGGATATTTTCATTTTCATTTTGTTAACTCACCAGGAGCAAGCAGACCATATTTTAGAACAACTGCCTGTCAAATTTTGTTTCTCAAAGATGTACAGTTGCAGAAAAGTATCTAGAAAATATGTTTCTACTGGTTGGCATCGCTTTTTATGACTTCTGTCAAAACTACAAACAGCACGGTTATAGACTGAAATACCATAGGTCAAATTTCAATGAGAAAGACAAAGATACTATACAGAGATAATCGCTTTTTTTTCCTAAAGGACGTTAACTCTAATACTCCAAATAGCATCATCAAAAACAGAGGTAGAGCCTGCACTGCATCTTTCCTTAAGCAATTAAGTTACTGATCTGCCTTTTACATTTATTTACCTTGATGGAAAGATATGTTTACTCAACCTGAGTACAAATCAACATGAGGAGGCGGAAGTTCAGAGTAAATTTGACTAATGATGTGTTTTCATCCTTGGAAGAGAGAAAAAAAGGTTTTTTGCCTTTGATGCTATTTTCTCTCCATTGGAAGAGATCTGAGATGATCTAAACTGTCGTGTGAGAGCCTCAATGTGTTCAGCTCCTCTTTGATTCTCCCTGCGTGCCTTTCTAGGTTGATTCCTACCTCCTTCTATAAATACAGCGTTCAGCACTTCAGTTGCTTAGTAAACCACACTTAAACTTTCCACTCGGCAATGTTTACGTGGAGAAATCTTTGAGGTTGGGGGGACAATGATGATAAATTTGAATAGATTTTGAGTATGACTTCCTGCCCCCCAAGGTGACAATATATTGGTTTACATATTTATTAAAAAGGCTAATATTATGTGAGACATAACCTAGCTGCAGTGGAGGGAAAACAGGCCTTAGTGTTGGGAAGGGTTCAAGTTCTGCCATGGCATCTTTAATGTAACATGCATTTGTTTAGGGCTTACTATGTTCCAGACATTTTTCTAGGCCCTGTGAATATAATATAAGACAAAGATAAAGATTCTATACCTTCAAGATGCTGATATTCTGCTAGAGATTACATTATACAGTCTGGCTATGTGACCCTGGTCTGGTCAAATGACCTCACTGTCTCACATAAGTCTCCAAGATTGTAAATGACAGACCAACCGGTTATGTGAAGAGCCTTGAATTATTGTAAGGATTTTGGAAGAAATAAGTGAATTCACATGCCTCAAAACTCCATGGGGGAAAGCTACTTTACAAAGATATTGTTATTTTTATTGCTTCTTTGCATGGAGGAAACAAAACATCTTATTCTAGGGAAGGTATTTTAGAAACCCAAAATATTTCTCTCTCTCAGTTGTATCTCCAAAAACATAGACTGTCCTGTTCTTCATGCAGTACAAGAAACTGAGAGAATATTTAATTCATTTAAGTAGATTTGTAGGAAAGTTGAAAAGATTCATCTGGCTTCTAATCCAATATCCTGACAATTTGTCTACATTACCTTTCAAGTGGAAGATACATTTTATGTTCTTTGCATTATTGTGATTATTTTGTAAACTCACCATTTGTACTACTACTAAAAAAAAGTGTTGCTGAAAAAATAAAATCTATGGAGCTGGCAATCCTAAATGGAAAAAAATGTCAATTCTGAAACATTATGCTTTATTCCAGTATAAGTGTTGGGTTCAGAAATCAAGGTTGCTGCTTTTTTAGGAAGCAGTTCTTATTTTGGGGAAAAAAAGAATCTGCATGCTACAGCAGTGGTCCTGAATATTCCAGTAAATCACATTTTGATGTTCTAGGTAGGCAGTTCTGCCATTGTTGCTATAGGGCCATTTTATTCTTAGAGTCCACTCTGAAGAGGCCCACAAACCATACTTCCATGGATAGAATGACTTGTTTTCCATCTTTTTAAGTATAAGGAAGAATTTCCAGAGAGAATAGATAATTAAAGAAGATTGGAGGAACACCTTTCCCAGAGGCCTTTCTCCAAGCAGGATATGTGCCTCTGGAGTGGTTTAGTTGTGTTTTGTTCATCTTAAAACAAAAGGTGGGTTAAATGACTTCTCTAGACCAAGGTACAACAGCTACTATTTTTCTCTTCAAATTATTTCATTTGATAAAATATTTTGGAGAGAGGTGTTTAGATCATAGCCATTTTCCAAAGAATATACAGTAAGGGAGAATGAAAGCCAATAGATAACCAGAAAACTTTTCATAGGTTTTAATGTTCAGATTGGACCATTTTGATGAACTGATTAATTCATCCAAAGCACTCAGTGAATTTTATGAATTTGTCAATATAGGCAAACTAGTTTGGCTTATGTTATTCACATTATCATCACTATTACTAGTATTAATTCTTTTGTGAAGATTTATTCAAATTGACCAATTTAATTGAAACAGGGGGAGGAGGAAGAGAATGCAATTGTACCTAGAGCTATATAGACAAAGATAAAGAATTTCTTGTGAAATAATTTGTTAGGTAGTTGTTGTAAAGTGCTTTGTAACTGGAACCAATGTTATACTACATTTATAAGAGGAGGAAAATATAATATTTGAACTGGAAGGGATCTTAGAGAGATTCCAGTTCAATTTTTTTGTTTTATAGGTAAGGAAGATAAATCCCAGAGAGGTCTAAAGTTACACAAATAGTCCATGGTGGAGTCAAGATTCAGAACACGTCTTCAGGAGTCAGATTAGGACTTGTTGCACTATACTTCATCATCGGTCGAACATTAAAGTGAGAAATTAGTAAGAAGTTGTAGGAGCAAGGGAATTTTAGATAACTTGGAAATATTCTTGGAGTATTAAAAGTATTGTCTTTCCCTAACTTTAATTTCATTTCATATATTTTTTCTTCTTTCTTATCTATCAGCATTCCTACTGTAAGTGAGTGATGGGCTTTTCTTGATCTTTTTAGCATACCTAGAACCCTGTGTCAGCTCTTTTATCTTCCAGCGACTGACATCACTATGGATTTTCTTTCGGTAAGAAGGATTTTGACTGTTTTTAATGCCGTTTTATCTTTTAGCTCCCTAGTTTCATCCTGTTTTTGTCTTTTTCTATTTAACCAGACTTTTATTCCCTAGACTACATCTCATTTGCCTTATTGTCTCCTTCAGATTTCTCTAATGAATTTCCTCGATTTTTGTCCTTTTCATCTTTCTTGTTTTTTTAGTTTCCCATTCTTTTTCTTAACATTCTTTTAGGCTCTTCTTTATCTCCCCTTCCTGAATCCCTGTTTTTATTCTTTCTTTTACTTGTATATTTATATTTGCAAGTATATATATATATATGTATATATGTGTGTGTATGTGTGTGTGTACACACACATACCAATATATATACATATACATATATACATGCATAAATACATATGCACACATACCAATACATATACACACACATAAAAACATACATACATGTATAAAAACACACACACAACATATGAGTTTCTTTGTCAGAAAATGCCCAAAAAATTGACTTGAGTAATTTCTGTTAATTTTCACATGATTTTGTTGTTAAATGTCACCATGGACTCTTCTACCCAGCTTCTTTCCCCTCATGTGCCTTCACTAAGTTGTTCAATGTATCTAATATTTATAGAACACCTCTTATGTACAAAGTCCTTCTGTTTGTTCTCAGTGTCTTCACATTCTACCTCTTGCTCTCCGCTTCTTTCACAAACCTCCTTGTCCCTCCCACTTTTCCCCCATCAGTCTGGGTAGCATTGAGTTGGAAAATCATAGGACCACAGAGCTATAGATTCAGAGTTAGAACCTTAGAGGCCATTGAGTCTAACTCTCTCTTTTATAGATAGGGATATTGACAACTAAAAAGGTTAAGGACTTACCTAAGGTTACTGCATCATATTGAAGTACGAGTTGAGTTCTTCCTACCACACTTATTCTTGTTATAGTACATTCTTGGTAGCGTTCCTCATCGTCAAGATCAGTCAAATAGTTCATGGTGGAGTCATGATTCAGAACAGGTCTTCAGGAGTCAGATTAGGACTTGTTGCACTATACTTCATTGTCAGTTCCAGATCTTTTCAACTATGGGGACACCTTTATTAATGTCAAAAAATTCTGAGAACTCCCACATGCTAATAGTTGCATTCTCAGTATGTTGATTGTGAAAAAAATATGTCGATGAGAAACTAGAGTAACACTTTAAAGCTACAGTAACACTTAAAAAAATCAATTTGTATTTTATTAACTACATCACCCACAGGAATTTGAAAAAAAAAAGTAATATATGTGAGGTGTATTATTCATTCGGTGCATAGAAAAAATGTTTGCTTATTTGCGTATTTATACAAATTTATACGTGGATCCTTTGCAGTAGCTCTGTGACTGAGAGACTACTGTTATAGCTGACTTCTCACACCCGCTCCATTTGGAATAGACAGTAGAATTCATAAGTGGTGAAGGGCATTGGGGCATGGGAGGGGCAGCATGGTGGCACAGTGGATATAGTGCTAGGTGTGGAGTCAGGAAAACCTGAATTTAAATCCGGTCTTGGACACTTCTTAACTGTGTGACCTCGGGCAAGTCACAACCATATTTGCTTCAGTTTTCTTATTTATAAAATAAGCTGGAGACCCCAAATAGGGTCAAGAAGAGTCAGACATGACATTTCAAATTCATTTCAACAATGGGTACCGGAAACTTTTAAGGGGATTCTAAATCTCTAGTAGTCAGACTAGGAACCCTTACTGCTACTAATCATAATACTTTACATTTGCATAGTATTTTAAACTTTCCGAAAAAAGTTACTGGGATTTTTTTATCCATTTTATCTTCACAGTATACCTCTTTTCCTTCAGAAGAGAGCTAGAACTTACATGTTGGATTGACTGAATCCATAATATACACCCTGGCTCATTTAGGAGAAAAGAAAAGTCAATTGCAAATCTATGTGGTTATTATGAGGAGACTAGCTAGTCAGAAGTTGTATGGAGTGTGGAAAATTGGAGGCATTCAACCTTATAGAAAAGAAGAGTTTTATTTTTCATTCCTGAGTTCAGAGAAAAGAAAAACTTTTCTTTTCTCACTTGTTGTTGTTGGCAAGAATCTGTAAGGCTTCCGCTCAAGATTAAGACAAACTGGGCCAAATTTTTGGAGAATTTCTATATTTTTTATGTGTTCCATTTTCATGAAGTTAGTTAGCGTTGTGTGTGTATGTATGTATGTATGTAAAAATGAGAGGCCCATCCAATTTGGCTTTAATCAATGAAAAAAATCTTAATTTCCTTCTACTCTCCTTCCTAGGAAACACTATGAAGAGCAGTTGTGGTAGTAGTGATGAAGAAGATCATGGTAATTGCATATATATATATATATATATATAATATATATATATATATGTATACACACACACACACACACACATATATATATATATTTCTATGTGTGGTAATAAGGAACTGGTTTATCTGAGATAAGATTCATCCTAAAGAAAACTGGGAAACCTGCTATGGTTTGTGGAGGATACATTTACTCAGAATTGTTTCCAAGTACTAATAGGACTTTCTTTTTACAGAGACACAACTGACCAAGAAGTGTTGGTTTGTCAGGTGGATGTATTTCTCTCTCTAAGTTAGGAATTGGGTTTCACCAAAAAAAAAAAAATTATTAGCATTTGTTAAGTTTTGGAAGAATTGTCTGATCTGGAAATTAAGGTTTCTCTTTATTATGGTTATGTAAAGAGACTAGGTTTCTCTTTGGCTATGGTATACAGGGTCTTCTGAATTAATCTTCTTCTAGCTCACGGATATTTTTGAACAAGAAGGAGAAGAAAAGTTGTTTTTCTCATTATAATGATTTCCATGCAAACTCTTGTGTTTTTATAACCTTGTTGGTCCTGACACTCTGAAAACTAATGATGCAGAGTTAGAAAAGATCTTAGATATCAGTTATGTCATATAATCTGCTCACCTTTCTGAAGATGAAAATCTTCCAAATGATGATTATAGCAATAAATGGTTACAAAGGGCAAAAATTTGCTTGGTCAGTGAGACTAAAATATCATCTATGAATTCTTCAAGGTTGCTTTTTTAGGGGGTGTATTTGTTCCCCGTCCTCCTCACCCTCCAGGGACATATGCAAAATGCTTAGCCAAGAAACAACATCTTTGTGGACATCTTCATCCCAGTTGTATAAATGGGGAAATAAAGATCCAGAGAAAACTGGTGTATAAGTAGCCTCTCAAGGTCTTGACAAAAGTTAATGGAAAGAAGCAATGGGATTGAAACTCCAAGTTCTCAACTGGTGTTTCCATCTGTCAGTATTATCCAATGAGATATAGAGAACTTTGAAACTTTAGTCTTATATAAATGCTATAGCATCATCATTATGTGACCTTAACTGGGGTCTTTTTTTCTTTGTGGGAGAAGACTGGGCTATGAAAGTAGCTAGATTTTGTAGGAATGAAGTTTGGCTCTCCCTGGGGTGTGGAGGTGGGATATTAGAGAACATGAGAGACTAATGTCTCAGGAGTCAATAAGGTTATAGAAATAAAAAGAAGGGGAAGCAAAAAAATATTATTACAACTGATAGCTGTCATTGGCTTAGGGTTGGATTGGGCCTCTCTTGAATGTGTGTTCTCTTTGTCCCATACTCACTCCTTTTCTCTGGCGTCCTCTCTCTTCCTCTCATTTGAAGTAGAACAGTATTCCATTGATAGCTTAAAAGTCAGCAGGCTGTGGAAAAGGGGCTATGTGAAACTGGGGCTCTTCTAAGATGTGTGTGTGTGTGTTACAATAGTTTCAAGTCAATTGTATTAGGCTAGCTGGATGCCTAAACCTACAACTAAACTTTGGAAGAATGAGATTTTCAGTAATATACAACTAGTAGGGTTAAGTTCAGAGTTCTAAAGCACATAGTAAGGAAGACTAGAGAACAATTATACTATGAAGAGCCATCATCCAATGAATTTGAATGTAGTTTGAATTAAATTATCCAAACTGGCTGTCCTCACCATCCAAATTCACTAGATAATTACTCTACTGTCAGCTTCAATTTGTGGGGGGGGGGAGGACTGGGGGTGTACTCTAGGCCTAAGGGAATTGTTTGCAGAGATAGGCTTTGGAGGTGACTCTTCATGTTTCCTGTTGCCCAGAATGCTGATCAAGACTTAGACTCAAAATGAAGCCTTGAGATTCCTTGGGGATAGATGGCATCTTGGGCCACTGCCCATAGCTTGTGTAGCTCTTGGCATCTGTGGAAGGCTGACAGGAATTTGTGTCTTTAAATTCTTCAGTTGGAGTAGTCAAGGTGTGGCAGGAGAGTAGAGTATTCCTGGCCTAAGGAGTTCTTTTGTTCAGTCTCAGAGCTTTTTATTCATTCTCTCTTCCATTATTAATAAAACAAGGGTGTTATTACATTACTGATCCTGGGCCCAATTGAATATTTGCCAAGAATTCCATGCTTCTACCTCACACGATGCTTTTCCTTTCTGGGATTTGTTTGTTGAATCAGTTTATTTCTTCGTGGTCCAATAATCACTAACTGGAATTCTCTCCATCTTTCATCCTTAATCATTAGAAAAAAAGTATAGTATCACTTTCAGTCAAGAAATAAATATCCCAAAATGAAAAGCAATATTTACTGAACAAAAACAACCCAGAGCCTTGCTTTTCTGATGAATAGGAATGAGAGGTGATTTAGGGCTCAGTGCATTAAAACAATGAGTTACTCACATCCATACCTCAATCTTCATAAGAAAATCAAACAACCCCTTTTATGTAAGTGGGGGGTGGTTTGATGAGCTCTTCAAGTCAGTTATAGAAAAGTGTATTGGCGAGGTTTAAAGGAAATACATAAAGGAGATCAAAAACTATTTATTTTATTCTGAATTTAGATTCACAGCTGGAGCTTCAAGAAGCACTGGAGAGAGTAACCAAGCAATAGATACTCTTCAGTAGTATGAGTTCTGTTTATTTAGTTCCTTCCTGTCATGACATATAGCTTTAACCTTCTACTCCAAAGCCAAAGCTGTCCTTTCCATCAAAAGGATGATTTTGGACCCATTGGATCCTGAATTCAGAAGAGAGCACAAATGATTATGAATTCTAAATACAGGAATCGGAAGATACAAAATCATATGTTGTGAGGCTATCACATAATAAATCCAGTTGCCTCCAGGCTTTAAGATCTATGCTTCTTGAAAGCTTTAAACACAGTCACATTATCTATTCTGCCTAGAGATACAGAAAACATCGACTAACTTCCACTGAAATTGAAAATAAAAAACGATCTCTTACTAGAACATTATTTGGGTATAAATTGGAGCTTTATTTTGGTGCATTTTTAAATGTCATATTTTAAAACATATTCAATTCACATCTCAACTAGTGGCTATTAGTGCTGTCGTCCATGAAAGAGAATTTGTTAGAATCTTGAACTCGATAGAAAATTCTTTGGAATTTAGGGAACTGCATGAAACTAATGTATTTTTATAATATCTTTTAATGTGTACGGTTTAAACATTTTCTGATTGGATTTTATAATGCATTTGATAAGAAAGAGGAAAAGGCATAAAAGGTCAATTTATAGCTATTTTTCTTTTGAAAGAGGAGTATCTTTTCCACTACTTGAATCAAAACAAACTTGCTAAATTCCATTTAATACTGTACTTTTTTGGTAACGCTTTTGTTTTAATAATGTTGAACTTCAATGCAATCAACTAAACTTTATTAATAACTAGTTACATTTCAATGAATTCATTTCAATGAATAAAATATATGGCATTTTTTCAATCGCTTCATCAAATTCTTTGTCCATTCATTCACATTCACTTCTCCTTTTCTGTGATTGTTAAATGTACTTTTGTGTATCCTTGTTTTTGGGTTGTTTCTTTTTTCAAATTCTGTTGAAAGTTCTTTTAAAATATCTTTGCATTCCTTATACTTTTTGGTCTTAAATGTAATTCGTTACATTAATGTAAAGTGTTCCCCTGCTAGTGGAACTTTAGATTATTTTAATTAAAAAAATATAATGTTTCAATGAAATTAAAACACACTCTCTCTCTCTCTTTCTGTCTCTCTCTGTCTCTCTCTGTCTCTGTCTCTCTCTGTCTCTCTGTCTCTCTGTCTCTCTGTCTCTCTCTCTCTCTCTCTCTCTCTCTCTCTCTCTCTCTCTCTCTCTTTCTCTCTCACCTGTAGGGCCACATCTTCATTAGAGATAGGTGATTATAATACCTAACATTATTGCAATAGGTACGCTTATATGGTTTGGATAGCTGGGGGGGCAGGGCAGCTGGAGTTGTTTGCTTGTTTTGGTTTACCTTGCTTAGCCCAATACCCAGAATTCTATGTGAATGTTGAAGGAAACCTATTTGTTGACAATAGAGTGGGAATCTAGTCCGCATGGAGAGCCTGGGACAGAAGGTGATAAGTGCAAAATGTCAGGTCAGATTCCCATCTTCCTTCTCTTTATGCAAATTCTCCAGCGAAACAATTATACATCGTAAAGCAGGTTTTTCCATGGAAAAGCTAGCTGTGGGCACAAATTCAATTGAATTCCCGAAGAGATTTCCCACAGAGGCTCCTCCATAAAATTACAAAGACTGGGAATGTTGCCCATTATTATTATTAATTTTTTTCCTTCTTGGTAAAATGTCTTCTGGCTTCTTTCAGAGCCATATCGTTTTCAAAGATCTGCTGTCAGGGCGAGAGCAGCTGAAGTTGAAATAGCCTGAATGCTAAATGTAGCTACAGAATGGAAACTTTTCTTGAGTCAAAAAAACCAGTGGAATATTCATAGGAATTTAATATGATCCTGGGACACAGAGTCAATGACTAAAATTTATTTGAACTATGAATTTTCTTCCCTTTGGTTGTTTTTCAGCAGTGACAGGGTAGGGGATAAGGTAAAATGTCCAAATCAGTCTGTATGCAGCATGAGAAAGTTTGAAAGGGACCTTCCAATTTTTGTCCATGTTAGGATATGTTAGGAGTGATACTGTAGCAACGGGAGCCACTGACTTTATTAATCAGGAAATGATGCCCTCAGTGTCTAGTGCCTCTGGCTTTATGGCTTGACTTGTTTAGGGATGTTTGTTGAATGCCCTAGCATATTCCTAAGATTCATGTAGAAATGTGGAAGCAGAACTCTAATGGGTGTCAGGCATTATCGCCAGCTTCAAGAGCCCACCCTTTAAAGTTAACCAGTAGAAGTTATTTATGTATTTATAGCATAAAATCCCTTTTGAGAACTAGTAAACCATTTTCATTCCTTGCTTTCCCCTTCCCTCCGCCGCCCCCCCCCCCCCCCCCCACTCCTCAGAACTCTATTCTAGTCTATGGTTAATTTAACGTTAACCATTTAGCAAATTATTGCCTCAGTGCATTGACTGAGAGTTCCGTCTGGGCAATGTGACTGGTTAGAGTACCATGCTAATGAGGTCATCAATTCCATTGCCATTGGGACTAGTTAACTTTACTATATTCCATTGACCAGAGACTTCACCCCTAACCTTTGCCATCTATCCCCAAATAAATGTTGGTCTCAAATAGGCTTGAGTGAGAGCTATTGGGTGAATTAGCAGAAACCCACCATGCCTAGAAAAACAACTCAAAACACATACTTTATCGATACAGAGTCAGAAGCATCATCTTGATAAGTGAAAGAGAACACACAGTGCTCCAAATGATACCCAAGTGGCCTTCGAGAATTCATGTCGCTTCATTCTTTAGAAGTAGGGTGGGCACCAGACAAAAGTTGTCTGAATATTTTTAAGCATTCCAGTTCCTTTAAATCAAAGGGACATGACATAAAGTTTAAATTTAGAAAAGAACAAGAGTTTTGAATATGATAGCTCACATTTATGTATTATATGATGGCTACAAAGCAATTGATGTATATCTTATCTTTTCATCTTCAGAACACCCCTGCACTGCAGAGCCAATGTTATTATCCCCATTTTACAGATAAGGAAGCTGTTGCAACCCAAAGAAGTTAAGTATCTTGCCCAGGTTTAAGCAACTGGTAAGTGACAGAGTCAGGATTCACATTCATGTCTTCTGAGCTCCAGGTTGGTGTTTCTTTTATTAACATTCTGGCTCATGTGAAATAGAGGTTGGGAGAATTTCTTATGGTAGGGTATGGGGAACAAGTTATTGATCTTTAGCTTTTTATTTTATATATGTATATTTTAAAAAGATGGATTTATTTAAAAAGGCCTTTGATAGACTTTTGAGTACACAGTACCTGATTCTCTCCTTTGTGTAAGTTGCTTCTTGACACGATATTAAATACAAAGGAAAGCAGGTTGATTTTTCCATGTGAGTAGAGTACCATTTGTGTACTACCACCTTAGAGGTCTTAGGGCACAGTGAACTTATGTTGCTGATGCTTTTGCCAGTTCGTATACTCCTTAATGGATGTGCTCTTATTATCTTTCTTTGCCTTTTCTTTCTTTGTCTACCTTCTATTTTCCTCTTCTGCCCTCCTACCTTAAAAATAATTTTATTGATATCCTTTTGCTTTAACATCACCAGTATTTGCAAATATGTCTTTCTTCTCTCCTCTATTCAGTGATCAATTACTTGCAACAAAGAATTAGGACCAGAGGATTATTGACCTGGAGTCTAAAGGGATTTTGGAGGACATCTAGTCTATCTCATTTTACAGATGAGAAAACTGAGTCAGAATCATAGATTTAGAACTGGAAGGAATAGTGGAGGCCATTTAGCCTTCCCCTACTCATTTTAGAGATGAGGAAACAGGGCCTTATGGAGGCTGAGTGACCTGCTCAATGTCACACAGGGAGTAAATATCAGAGGTGAAATTTGAATTCATATCTTCTGACTCGGGAGCCACTACTCTTTTGCAGTGATTAAAAATCCCAAAACAAACCCGTAAACATTTAAAACATTTAAGCAAAACATTTAAAAAAGTTAAACCCATCAGTAGAGTGTGACAGTATTTTCTCTTGCCTTTTTTCTTGACAAGCTTTATCATTGTATTTATCTAATTGTGTTTGTCTGTTCCATTTACATTATTGTCATTCCTGTTTCTTCTTGTTTCACTTGCCTTCCTTTTTTTTTTTTTTTTGATCCTATTCATGTTCTAAAATTGGACAACTTGGGGTCTCAGTGTATAGTGTGCTGGGCCTGGAGTCAAGAAGACCTGAGTTCAAATCTAACTCAAGATACTAGTTGTGTGATCCAGGGCAGGTCGCTTAACCCTGTTTGCCTCAATTTCCTTTTCTGTAAAAGAAGCTAGAGAAGGAAATGGCAACCACTCTTTGCCAAGAAAATCCCAAATGGGGCCATGAAGAATTAGACATGACTGAAACACCTAAATAATAACAACAATATTCTAAAATTATAATTTAGCTTATTTAAGACAGCTATACTTCTGGCCTGACCATTAACTAAATGTATGTTTGACCTTAGGTAAATCACATCACCACTTGATGTGGTGATTTGTGAGATGCTGGGAACTGACCATATCAGAAATATCAATCTTGAAGTCAAAGGCTGCTACTCCCAAGCAGGTTTGAAGAAAATTAAGATACAATTGGAAAATGTTTAACAAAATTAATAAAAATGCAGCACAACACAGATAATGTTAATTTGTGGTTTTCTAAATCAATGTAAGTTGGCAAGGATTCTTTTCTATTTGAGTTTGATGCCACTGTACTAGATGATCTTTGGGGGGTCTTCTAACTTAAAATTCTATAATTTACTCTATTAACATTTAATTTCAATTTCTTTTTTCTTAGTTTAAAGGGAAAAAAAAGAAAACTATCACTTAAAACAAAGTATAACCAGTAGCCAAAGTACAAGTTAGAAAATGCAGCAATTGCCTTCTTGTAGTGTTATCTGATCTGGCATGAGAGTAAATTAATCATGTCAGATAAAAACGTCATTTGAGCTTACCGATTACTGTAGTATATTTCACTGGCACACCTTGTAGTGCCAATTATATCATTTCCTACTAGGAAAGTACGACTAGGTGATTTTACTGAGTCTGTGAGGGGTTTTGCTAGAGCATCTTGCTAGAGGACAGAGAGATCAGTAACACCAAGTCTGGAGTTACCTAATTTAGGTAGATTATTAGGGTTACTTCCTATTTAGTCTAGCTTATAACTATTATTCACAATATCATAGCTTCAGAGTTGGAAGGGACCTTAAAATCTAGCTGGCCGGACTCTTATTTACAGATGAGGAAACTGAGATCTAGAGACTTGCTTGAAGTCTCCCTCCCAGATGCAAGTTTTTCCTTCACTCTAAATTTAGTGCTGTTTTCACTGTGTGATGCTAAGAATTTGAGTCAGAACACTTCAGTCAAAGTCTAGGCAGCCAGTCTGAAATCTAAAGAAATGAATCCTCCCCTACAGGGGAAGAAGCTAGATTATTAGCTTCATTTATACAACAAATGCTGACTTTGGAATCAAGGATCTGGGACTGACTTTCAGCATAGCCATTTTTTTTAGGAAAACCACCCAATCTCTCTGAAAGTCAGTTTCCTTATCTGCAAATTGAGGAAATTAGACTAGATGACCTCTAAGATCTTTTTGGGTTCTGAGTCTGTGATCATATGATCCCATTATTTAAATATCCAGTTAATTGAAGAGGAAGATTGGAGAGGGTATAGGAACCTTACTGACCCAATAGTTTGTCTGAATCAACTCTGGCACATGTACCTTTCTAATTCTTAACTCCCCACCTGACTCTCAGACTCTCTTTCCCAATAATTTCGTCTAGGAATAAGAGTGTCATTTAGTGCAACCCTATTGTTTATAAAAATAGACACACTGAGGTGAAAGGGGTAAAGTGAATCATTGGAGTTTATATGGGCAGGAAGTGGCAGAACCAGGATTTGAACCGAAGTCCTCCAACTCCAAAGCTAACATTCTCTTTCCACTGGACCATGCTGTCCCTAGAAACAGAACAGGTATTTTTTTTTTTGAAGTTTATAAGAGACTCATGGGACTTTAAAATGTACAGTGCCTAGCACTCTATGAGGACACTTAATAAACATTAAACAATTGCAGGCTGTAATAGAAACCAGATTTAAGTATGTCAAAGGATTTACAGGGTAACCATCTGTCAGAAAGGCTCTGGACAGCTGGCTACCTGGCCAATGCATGAATATCCCTGGAACCACACCTTGGGCCTTGCTATACATGTTACTCATCATCATCTCACACCTGGTCCTGAGTCATTCAACTGACAGAACAGAACCTTGTCATTTCAGCAGGCAGGAGCTGGAGCCAGCCAATCATGCATGTCTGCAAGCATGGAACAGACAGGTCTATATCTCCCTTAAGGCAGAAAACAATGGTCTTCCTATAGGGAAGTTACACTACTAATTGGGCTATTACTAGAAGGGAAAAGCAAAAATTGAGTTGGGGAGAGGGAAATTAATAGACTTTTATTGACTTTTAGAGACTCTTGGCCATACCAACAACTCCTTGTCATCCAAACATAACTAATACACTTTGTTTTCCAGATAGAACCAATACACTGATAGCTAGAGGAAATGAAAGGTTTAAGAGACATATTAAATAGCTATTGTTTTTCACAGGATTTATTTAGAGTCAGGAGGTACTTTAAAGATTATCTAGTCTAATACTTTCATTTACAGATAAGGAACTGCGGTCTGGTGTTCAATCATTTGTCCAACTTGTGACCCCACTGTGGGAGTTTATTGGCAAAGATAGTTTGCCATTTCCTTGTTTATAGATGAGAAAAGGAGGCAAATGGCTAAGTGACTCCCCCAGGGTTATGTAGCTAGTAAATATTCGAGGCTGCATTTGAATTCACAAGGATGAGTCTTCCTGACTCCAGGCCACCTAACACTGTGCCACCTAACTGCCCTGAGGTCTAGCAAGCTTATGCCTTGCCTCAGGTCTCACAGTAAGTAAGGAGCAGAGAACCTGGGTCTTCCGACTACAACAAATATAGCCCTTTCCCATTCTACAAGGCTGTTTTTCCTTCTTTTTGAGGCTCTTTTAATTTTTTTTTAAGAAGATAACCTGCCTGAGGACAGTATTATATCATATTCTTAGTAACGTTGTCTACCAAAATGAGAGTTTAATAAAGAAAACAAAGAGTCAGCCCAGTTCAAATAACAAGAGAAGTAATCATATTTACAGAGGATGTGAAAATGGGAAGTATAGCTAACGTTAAACAGCACAGTTTGCATAGAAGATCTTGACAGATTGAAGCAGTGGTCTAAATTTTTTTTCTTTTTTTAAACTAACATGCATTTACTTTCTCATTTTCCTGTCTTATTCCCCCCTTTCCTCCTCATAATGAGGAAAAAAAGAAAGAAAAACAAAACTCTAGCAGAAACATACAAAGTGAGGCAGAACAAATTCACACATTAACCATGTTCAAAACATGTATGTATTGATCTGTACCCCTAGTCCATCTCCGCTCTATTAGGAGGTGGTTAACAGACTTTATTATATGCCCTCTGGAATTCTCATTTGTCAATAGATAATCAAGGTTCTTAAATCTTTCAAAATTAGTTGTCTTTAGAATGTTGTTATTATAAAATAAATTGTTCTGTTTCTGCTTACTCCACCGTGCATAGAAGTTTTGCCAGGTTTCTCTGAAGCTGTAAGTCATTTCTTACAGCATGATTGTATTCCATTACATTCATATACCATAATTTGTCGAGCAATTCCATAATGGATGGTTATCCCATAGTCTCCAGTTCTTTGTCACTACAAAAAGATTTGCTATAAATATTTTTGTACATATGGGCTCCTTTCCTCTTTCTTTTAACTTCTGGGGGTTTAAAGCAAGTAGTGGTATTGCTAGATCAAAGTTTGGTTTAGTAATGTTTTGGGCTTAACTTCCAAATTGCTTTTCAGACTGTCTGGATCACTTCACAACTCCACCAACAGTTTATAACTCCTCCAATATTTATCATTATTTTCCTTTTCTGGGTCAGTTTTGTCAATCATATAAGTGCGAGGTAGAACCTCAGAGTTCCTTAAATTTACTTTTCTCTAATTATAAATGATACAGAGCATTTTTTCATATGGCTGTTGAAAGCTTGCATTTCTTCTTTTGGAAACTGTTCACATCTTTTCACCAATTATCAATTCAAAAATGGCTCTAATTTTTATAGATGTGATTTAATTCCTTAAATGTCCTGGAGATGAGATCTTTATCAGATAAATTTGCTGCAATTTCTTTCCCAGTTAACTGTTTCCTTTCTAATTTTAACTGTATTGCTTTTGTTTGTGTAAGAACTTTTACATTTTATGTAATCAAAATTGATGATATTTTCATTTCAGGGATCAAATTTCAGGGATCAAATATCTAAGAAGCTCCACTTCAATAGGGACAAATATGAAGACTTCGACGGGTTAAAAAAATCAACTTCACATATATAGGACGGGATAATTGGGCCAGATAATAGTTCATAGGAAAAGGATCAGGGTGTTTAGTGAACTGCCAACTCTATGTGAATCAACAGGACATTAAAGGACATGTTTTTGCATGATATCTGCAACAAGGGAGGTTAATACTCAAAGTGGACCCTATTCTGGTTAGAACACTTTTGGAACATTATATTGTTTTGGGTATTACATTTTAGGAAGGGCATTGAGATCTTGGGTTGTTTCCAGAGAAAGCCACCCTAAAAATATATAGTGAGAGTGATGGCTGGAAACTATAAAGATTGGTTGAAGAAACTAGCAATGGTTAGCCCAGAGAAGAGGAGACTTATGGGGACAGGATAATAGCTTAAAACTATGTCAAGAGTTGTTATATAAAATAGTATTAGATTCATTTGGCTTGATTCCAGGAGGCAAAATTAGGAGCAGTGGATTGCTGCAAATTATGTACTTCCTAAATAAAAAAGTACCATGTGAATATGATATGATAATAACACAACTTATGTTATTGTTAGGTGATAAATTTTGGCTCAATAGGAGGGAAAACTTTCCCCAAATTAGGCATAGGGCAATATGGAATGGGTTTCCTACTAAGGTAGTAATCTCCATTGTTAGAGGTTGGAGTTAGTCAAGCAGATGCTAGATTCCAGTTGTTAAGGATTTTCAGTAGGAGCTCCTGCTTAAGCAATAATAATAATGATAATAGTTACATTTTATACACCCCTTACTATGTGCCTGGCATTGTGCTAAGCATCTTACAGTTTTGTCTCATTAGACCCTCACAACAATCTTGACAGGTATGTGCTATTATTATCCCCATTTTACAGATGAGGAAATTGAGGCAAACAGGATAAGTGACTTGCCCAAAGTCACAAGCTAGTAAACATCTGAATTTGAACGCAGGACTTCATGACTCCAAATCCAGAGCTCTAAACATTGTATCACTTCGCTGCCAAAGTTATGGACTGGATTAGCTGGACTTCGAGGTTTTTCCAGTTCTGAGATTTCATGAGTTTGTACTTTATAAATTTGGTTCCTTAATTACCAGAGTTAATGGTCTTTTCTCAGTCTTCATCCTTTTTGACTTCCTTGTAGTCTTTGTCATTGTCGATCATTTCCTTCTCCTTGATTCTTCTCTGGGTTTTGGGGACACTACTTTCTCCTGCTTCCCCTAAATATCTAACTTCTTTCTCAGTCTTCTTTGCTGGATCTTTATCCAAATCACCCCCAGTACCCAGGTACTGCACAAGGCTCCGTCCTGGAGCCTCTTCTCTTCTCCCTTTATAGTATTTCACTTAGGTGATCTCATCAACTCTCATGAATATCATTTATTTGCTGATTTATCAAGCTGTTTATCCAGTTTTTCTTATTTCTGTGCTAACTCTGAGTGTTCCATCTCCAACTGGCTATTGGATATCTCAAACTGGATATTCTGAAGGTATCTTAAACTCAATATATCTAAAACTGACATTTATCTTTTCTTTAAAACTCTCCCCTCTTTCTAACTTCCCAATTACTGTCAAGGGTGTTACCACTCTCCCAGTTACCCAGGCTCACAATCTAGGTATCATCTTTAACTCTTCATTTTTTCTTACCCAACCACAACCAATCTATTGCAAGACCTGTAAATTTTACTTTCACAACATCTCTCGTATATGCCCCCCTCTCTCCTCTGACACTGCCGCCACCCTGGTGCAGGTACTCATTACTACATGCTTGGACTGTTAAAATAGCCTACTAGTTTGTCTCCCTATCATAAGTCTTTCCCTACTCTAGGTCATTCTCCACTCAGTTCCCAAAGTGATCTTCCTAATGTACAGGTCTTAACCACATCACACCTCTGCCCTATTCAATAATTGCCCAAGGGATCAAACTTTGATAAATTCAATTGGCTCCTTATAATCTCTAGGACCAAATTTACATCTCCGGCTTGGTGTCCAAAACCCTTCATAATATAGCTTCTCCCCACCTTCCTCACCTTTGTAATTTTCTCACACCTTATACATCCTCCCTCATATATTCTTCAATCCAGAGACATTAGCTCCCTTCTAGTCCCTTAAACAAGACACTCTCTCCTGACTTCAGGAATTTTTTTTTTTACTGACTGTTCCTCATGCATTGGATGCTCTCCCTATGTAGTCCAATCTCCAGGCTTATCTGGCTTCTTTGAAGTCTCAGTTAAAACCTTACTTTTCACAGGAAGCCTTTTCTGATCCTTTTTATTTCTATTATCTTCCATCTCTAATTTATTTTATACATTTTATTTGTACATCGTTGTTTTCATGTTGTCTCTGTCATTAGATATGGGAGAGTTTTGAAAGCAGTGTTTGGCTTTTGTTTATCCTGTTGTTCAGTAGCGTCTAACTTTGTGACCCCATGAAAGATGGAGTTTTCTTGGCAAAGATACTGGAGTGTTTTGCCATTTTCTTCTTCAGTGCATCCATCACCTTTTTTTCAGAACTCTCTTTTATGACCCGTCTGTCTTGGGTAATGCTGCATAGTATTGCTTTTTATTACCGTAGATAAGTCAAGGAACCTTGACACCTTTTCCTCTATTGGGAGTGGGGAGCTTCAAGCATTCTTGTAATCTCCCACAATTCCAAGGGAATTCCAAAAGATTCTGATGCCTAGAGAAACTGCACTAAACATACCTTTCTATCAGGAAGTATGGAATGTGCTTCATTTGTAAGGAATCATGGTACAAGATATCAGATTTCATAACACGTTAGTACTAACACTTCTAAGAGTATGAAAACCTTTTGGCAAGATTTACTGGGAAGTGAGGAAGAGCAAATGGGTAATTTCTTTCTTTTTGAGTCAAATGACATAATGGTTTTGTAAAGTGTTTAGCACAGTATTTGTCACATAGCAGACGTTTAATACATTGTTTTTTCCCTTTGCTTCCTTCCACCCCCTTCCCTGTAGAGTTATTCTACAGATTAGGGGAGAGAATTGAAATTCTTGAAGCAAACTCTCTCTACTTCCACCACTTTCAAGCTTGATGCTATAATTTAAGCTCCAATGCACTATACAAAGTGGAATTCTGAGTCTTATAACCCAGAGTGGCCATGTTGGTGCCTTGATCCCCTGCCACCTTTCTTCCTTTCTGTTGATACTGATAACATCAAGCTCCCTTTTTCACTTGAGATTCATTTTAGGTTGTAGTTCATGAGTATAGTACAAAGATATTATTCACTCAGTCACTTAATAAACATTTATTAAACACCGACTTTGTGCCAGGCACTGTGCTAAGCATTGAGGATACAAAGAAAGGTAAAAATAAACAAACTTTGATATCACAGAATTCCTACTCTAGTGGGGAAGATAACACTCAGATAACTGTGCCAACAAGCTAAAAACTGGAAGTAAATCAGAGATGGAAGGCATTAGAATCAAGAGAGATTGGGGAAGACTTCCCATAATGAAAATGGATCTAGAACATAAAGTGAGCTAGGAAGTGGAGCTAAGGTGGGAGAACATTCCAGGAATGGAGGGCAGTCAATGAAAAATGCCTAGTCAGGAGATGGAGAATCTTGTCTGAGGAACTGAAAGAAGACTAGTGTTGCTCCATCAAAGAAAAAGGAGGGACGATGTAAGGTGTAAGATGTAAAGGAAGTGGGAGGACAGGTTATGAAGGATATTGAGTGCCAAATGGAAGATTTTATTTGGCCAAGTATGACACTAGAATAGTGCAATGTATAAATTTCCAAACATTATGACTTTTTAATTCTAACCATCTTTCTCTTGCTGAAGGCTCCTCTAGATCAGCCTCTACCTTTGTTACCCCTCATAATGCCAACTTCGTTAGTGCTTCAAAACTTCAAAGAGCTATAATTTCATGGGGGCATGGATATCACCTTCATGGACCTGGACTGTGGCTCCTTTATAATTTAATTGATGACCTTCAAGAATTGATATGGCTAAAAATTCATCACTTGGAAGTCAATCTGGTGGTTTCTCTGAGCCTAGTCTGAGATT
The DNA here is from genome assembly GCA_023548195.1 of Bettongia penicillata ogilbyi. Lineage (NCBI taxonomy): Eukaryota > Metazoa > Chordata > Mammalia > Diprotodontia > Potoroidae > Bettongia > Bettongia penicillata. The sequence continues at coordinate 2,330,660 of JAJHZJ010000235.1, forward strand.
GGTCCTTGGATAAAAAAGATACAGTCAATCACTGGGCCATGCTCAATAATCAAAGATTAAGTTCCTACTGTGTGCCAGGCATTGCACTAGCTGTTGGGGATACAAAGTAAAAAAAATGTGAAAGTTCTTGCCCTCAGGAGGCTTATATTATATCAGGGGATACAATGTTAAAAAAATATAATTATATGCACAGGAATTACAAGGCAATTTCAGTGGGGAAACTGGGGCTAAGGAATTGGGAAAGATCTCTTTTTTAAAGAAATATTTTATTATTCCCCAATGACTTGGATTCTACTAGTATAACCTGTGAGAATCTACAATAATGACACATCAAAGGAGGGTATTAGTGGAGGAAGGACTTAGCATGGTACAACTGATTAACTGGTGACTTTTAGGAGTGAGGAGAGTAATAGTTCTGGAGTCAAGCTCACCTAGGTTCAAATCCCACTTTTGATTTTTTTCTGTCTGTGTCATTTAACAAGCATTTATCAGGCATTTACTATATGACAAGTACTATGCTATGGTTTGAGGATGGAAAGAAGGGTTAAAACATAGTCCCTTCCCTTAAGGAGCTTACATTCTTATGGGTGAGACAACATGCAACCAACCAAGTGTATACAAGATACATACAGTGCAAATGGGAGGTGATTTAAGGACAGAAGTACTTTTAACGGTGGGACAAGAGGGAACTGGGTAGTCTCATGAAGAAGTTATGATTTAAAATGAGTTATGAAGGAAGCTTGGAGATAAAGATGAGGAGAGAGAGAATGACAGTGAAAAGATTAAGAGTTTGGAAATGATGTGTCATGTGTGAAGAATTGTATGGAGCCTAGGTTATAGAACATGTGTAGGAAAGTAAGGTATAAGAAGACTGGAAAGGTAGGAAGTGGCCAAATTGTGATCTTGAAAAAATCTCTTCATCTCTCTGTAAAGTGAGTGAGTTGGTTGGACTAGATGACCCCTGGGGTCCCTTTCAACTCTAGATCCAGTTACAACTCAAGAATGATCATTGTTCATTGTGACAAGAAGGACTCTCTGACAAGACCAAATTTCCAAAGGAATGTGGAAGTCTTTTATCTGGCTTTCCTCCTTAAAATTGTGTGTGTGTGTGTGTGTGTGTGTGTGTGTGTGTGTGTGTGTGTACATCCCCTCAATTCTCTAAAGTCTCTGACAGTGTTGTTTGTAAGAGGCAGTGCTTGGCACCATTACTGTAGAATATTCTTATTAACATGCTTTTCATAAGCAAAGCACTACTCATCAAATATTTATAAGCCATAGACAGTGAAACTGATGTTTTGCTTGGCATCTGTGGGGACATTTCCCACATGCAGTTGGGTGGAGTGTGGGCAGGTGAGAGACCCTTCAACTTGATGTCATGGTCTAGGTGCTCCCGGGTGAGCTGTTCTTGGCATGGTTTCTTCATGGCTGTGGGCCTGATTCTCCAGTCTCTCAGAACTCTCACTTAGCCCCTCCTTGCATGGAGCTCCCTTTGAAGTCCACAGGAGCTCTTTGAATGGAAAACATACACAACGGGGTGTTGATGCAAATAAGAATCTGGCCTTATATGCACAGTGAATAAAGGTGATTCTCACCCTAAATATTAGCTCTCTAGCCCAGAAAGTATAGTTTGATCATTAAATAAAAGAACCAAAAAAAAAATCCTCCAAGGAGATAATAACCAGCTGATTATTGGAGAGTTTTAATTAAAGCAACAGATAAAATAAGTGGAATGCTTTGTTTTTACTCTTATCATATCAATAGGATAAAGCATTCTCCATTTTCTGGGGCAACTTGCTAAATGAAAAAGTAAACATTAACAGCTTCTGAATCCTCCCTGATATAGGATGATAATTTAGAAAAATATCTCTATTAAGGATAGTTATAGATATTTTTTGGGGGTTGGAAATGCAATCCCCAAATGAGTATGTAGCTGCAATCTATAGACAGGCTAAGTAAATTAAATCACTTACTGTCTTTTTTTTTCCAATAGCTCTAAAGTTAAAAGTAATTTGCAAAGAAAATACTCAGTTTGAATTGGTTTGTAATATCTGTTAATGATCTTAAAAAAGAAATCCACTTATTCACAATCCCATCCCTGAGGGAGTTCCGATGTGCCATCAGAAAAATTTCTCAAGTCTGAAATGTCATTAGCTAGTGATTTCTTTGAAGTAAAAATCTGTTAAAGAATAAATTGCATCAGGTATACAAATGTATGGGACAATCACTTTGATGAACAATATGCTTCCTCCCCAATGTTTCTGTTCCCAAAAGCAACAATTTAAAATCCAAGCTGTTAAATGATGGAGATGTCTCAGAATTACATCAGTGTATATATATATCTTCTCACTCATATCGAATCTTTCCATATATTTGTAGACTGTTGATATAAAAACAGTGCAGTTGGAAACAGTTTTGATTGCCTTCATTGTAGGTACCTCTTGGAAACAAAGCTAAGTAAAGGTGTTACCATTCTGGAGTAAAACAATAGATCATTTAATACCGAATCCTGGAGCTGAGAGCTTCCCTGGCCAGATGCTTTGAATGAAGGTGTAAATGCTACACAACAGTATGAATTGTTCAGTACTAGATAACGGACCAGGGAAACACTACACCAAAGGGAAAATTTTCTTCCTGACCCCAGCTGGCGATCAGTTTGTGCCTGGAAGTTGGACAGCCTTTGTAATCCAATTCCAGCTAGTATAACTGCAGATGCTAGTTTTAGGTCTATAAATAGGAAATCTTTTTTTTTTTAATGTTGTTTTTGGACAAGAGAGTTAGATATTTTTTTTCTAAAAAGCCATTTACTACAGTGATTTCTACAGGTTAATTATACAGTGCATGAAAAGACATCTCCTTGGAGCCATTGTAAAGTTGTTACCTTTTAATCTCACTTCATATGACAAAGCAGGGGAAATGAGGGCTTCTAACTGGCTATCCAAGTCATCATTTATTATTTTGTTTATCACCACCATTAGCTTTCTTCACCCTCACTCATTTACTCATTTTCTAGATACGCAAAAGGGCCTTAGTTTTTAGACATTTCCCATCTCAGAGGAGCATTTCTTTACTTCTTAATTCACTCCTCCTTCAGAATATCTTTCCAGTCATTTCATATGACTTCCCTTTCCTCACTCTCTATTCTTCTAGATCTTCCCAGCATATGATATTCTCTCATCTGCCTCCTTCTGCACACGTAGGTCCTCATGCCTGTAAGACACCCATCCCTCCCCTCCACCTTGTAGAATCTCTAGATTCCTTTATTTATATCATTGCTCAGATACCACTTCTTTCAGCACCTGGGATCCTTCCTGATCCTAATCTCCACATCTTGAAATTACTTTGCATAAACTTAATTCATATACATGCTTTCTTCCAATAGCACATAGGCTCATTGAGTGTAGAGACTACTTAATTTATGTCTTTGTATCCCTAGAATTTAATATAATACTTTGTGCATAGTAATTATTTAATAAATGTTTTTTGAATTGAGTTGAACAACCACTGCTTGTCTGCCTCCCAATTTATTGCCTGGTTATAGACCTTTTCTAATTCTGACATTCCTTTCCCCAGATAAAAAGACCTAATTTATGGAAAGGACAGACCATTGCTCTTAATAAGTAAATAACTTATCATAGTTTGTGCATCCCTTCCTAATTCCCAGTAATTTTTTACAGGCACCAAAGCCTGTTCCAAATTTGATATTATTTTAACAATCATAGCTTCCTCTCATGTAAGGGTGACAGAAAAGGAACTCTTTATGCTGAAAGATCTAGTATATTAGCTGAATTTCAGGGAAGAAGTAGTTCAAATGTATATTATTCAAAGGATAGGACACAGAAAACTAAAGTAATGTGACTGGTCAGTGTAGTCCTTGTTTAATTCAGTTGTTTTTCAGTTGTGTTTGACTCTTTGTGACTCCATTTGGAGTTCTCTAGGCAAAGATATTGGGGTAGTTTGTCCTTTCCTTCTCAAGCTCATTTTACAGATGAAGAAACTGAGGCAAACAAGATTAAATAGCTTTGCCAGGGTCACACAACCAACAAGTGTCTGAGGCTAGATTTGAACTCAGGAAAATGAGTCTTCCTGATTCCAAGCACAATGTTCTATCTATTATATCACCTACCTGCCCAGTGTGGTCCTTAGAAATTCATGAAAGAACATCTGGCAAAAATTTGTTTGCCAAGGCAGTGGCAGTGGGCTAACAGGCAGGAGATCTGACTTCCAGTTCTTTCTCTATCATCATATTTCTGGGCAAGTTACTTTATATCTCCAACACCCAGTTTCCTTGTAGAGATGATAGATTGATTCAGAGGATTGTTGTGAGTAGGACTGGGAATCCAGAAGCTATGGGTTTTCATCCCACCCCTGACACATTTTGGCCATGTGACTATGGGCCAATTACTTATCCTCTTTGAGACTCAGTTTATTTATTTGTAAAGTGGTGGCAAGAGCACTTATAATACCTTCTAGCATTGCTGTGAGGCTTAAATGAGATAAAGTATCCAAAACACTTTTCAAATGTTGAATCATGAACGAATGCTAATTTATTATTTATTATTATTATCTCAATTCCAAATTAAAATTTGCAGAGAAGAATCCACAAGTTAAAACTCCTTTTCAGAGACAAAAGTTTACATTGTATATTTATAGCTGCCAGGAAGCTCATCTATATGAAGACCTTTTTTTTTTTTTTTTTTTTTTTTTTTTTTTTTTTTTTTTTTACAATAAGGACACAGAGTCCTGGGGATGTTATATTACTTGCCTTAGGTTACATGGGTAGTATTGGCAAGCCTAGAATTGAGCCCATGTCCTCATATTCCTGATCCATGCTACCTCTCTGAATAGTATTTTCTTGATTATTAAAGTAAATAATAAACATTATTATTATTAAGTAAAATATTACTTATCAAAGTAGAGCAAAGATAACTGAAACTCTTAGAAAACTCCTGCAACTAATTTTAGCCACATTTTTAAACTCTTTTTTCCCCTTTAAAAAAATTAATTTAACTTATTTTTTGTTATATTTTAAGTTCTGAGCTGTTTTCCTCTTTCCCAACCCCACACTGGAGAAGGTCACCATTTGACCAAGATTAATATGTATATATATATATATATATATATATATATACATATATACATAGACATATATACATATATACACACATACATATATGACCACACTCTGCATCCTTCTTTTTTTATCGCTTTTGAATTTATTGAGTTGTCACTATTGAGAAACATTTTTACATTCCTTATTCAATTTGCAACTATACCTTGTCCCAGTAGCAAAGATAGGGAGAATGTATTGGGTGAAGGGAGAAATAAGAATTTAAGTTCTAAGCAGACAATGCCGTAAGTCTTCATGCATTTACCAGTTCTTTCTTTGGAGATGGAGAGCATCTTCCTTCATAGGTCCTTTGTAGAGTATTTGTAACACTCACAATAACTTAGTAATTCATGGGTTACCAAATACGATGTTCTCTTGGTTTTGTTAATTTCACTTTTCATTATTTCATGGAAGTCTTTCAAATCATCCTGCTCATCATTTCTTGCCACATTAATTCTTTTTTCCCAAATCTTTCCACTAAATTCATATAACCATAGGATCATAGCATCCTAGATTTGGAGCTGGGGGAGACTTTCATTGTTCATAAATAGAAAACTTGACCTATCACAGTTTCACATTGTCTCTCACCCTTTGACGGGGATTCGAGCAAATAATGAAACAGCCCAAAGGTAATGAGTAGGGAAGCAAGGATCCTGGATGACTGGGAGTTGAGAATGTGTTGATTAAAAACCTCACAGCAAAAATGAAATTGTTATGGAACAGGTTGGTAACAATAGAGAAACCAAAATGGCCAATTTGCCCAAGAATCTCAATGCAAAAGATAATTTTATTTTGGAGAGAAAGCAGGCCACTATGTTTCCTTTTTCCTGTTATTAATAAATTAGGATGCACAAAAGCTCAGTAGGAAATTACTCAGGACTCAAAAGAATCATTTCGATCTGCTTTCCTAGTCAGTCATTTCCATTTTGTAGAACTAGCATTTCTGTTGAACTGTATTACAGAAAAATGGGCCTTGCTATATTTTTATGTGTCAATGGGTTCTGGCTATACAGTGGAGCCATTCATTTTGTGTGGCCCATTTATTGCAAGGGCTTTCTAAATTTGGCCTTAATTATTTTTCCCTTTGCAAAAATATTTCACGGAATCTTTTTGAGCCCTGCCTGCTTCCTCCTTGCCCCTTAAAACAGAAGCCAGGAGTGTTATTTTTGTTCACTTCTAATTAAAATAATTGCTTGGTTCTTTTAAACTGGGTTCTTGCAAGTCATTAGTTTAATACATGGATAGATGCCAGGGGGTGTTTGAAAAACAAAATGAAAAGTAATCATGTAGTGTCACAGGAAAAAGATTCCATGGTGCTGGGGTACACTAATTCCTTTCAACCAATATTTCCTAAGGGCTCTTTAGTAAACCAGGAGCCCATATTCTGTGAGGGGATTGGCATGAGTGGTCATAGTAAAAAAAAAAAAGATTATCCCAATTTAATGGATTGAGATGTTCTGCTAACTCATTGCTATTGAAATGGTAGAGAAAGAACAAGGATACACCAGCCTTTGACTTCAATAATCTTAGCTTCACTTCTTTTTAAAGGAAACTATGGTCAGGAAGCGGATACAACTGATTTTCCATTCAGCTTGAATGCTGGCTGGTGGAGTAGCCAGAAGGCAGAAGGGTAGAAGAAAAGCATAGGGTCTACTCTATCTAAATCATTTAATTAATAAGTATTTATTCAGTGCCTACTATGATCAGGTTATACTTTATTAGTCAACCAATCACTCTATGCAGGTGTTAGGGATACAAATACAGCCAAAAAATAGATGACTGAGGGCTCGTTGTATACAAATAGCACCAGATCCTTTGGACCTCTAATATTGCTATGGAACAGTTTATTCAATTATGACAAAATTGTAAGGACAAATAACACTGAAAGACTTAAGAACTCATCATCATAATGACTAACAGTGACTTCAGAGGATCAGTGGTGAAGTTTTCTACTAGCCAGCTCTTGACAGACAGGTGATGAACCGAGGGTATGGACTGAGACAAATATTTTTTGGATATGGCTGATGTGGAAATTTATTTTTCCTGACTATACATATTTGTTACAAGGATTTTGTTTTTCCAATTGAGAAGGTGGGAGGGGGAGAAAATTGATTTTTGATAATTGAAAAAAATGAAATTTTAAATTAAAATCATGACACCATATTTCACCTTTATATAGAAGTTTTCTTGCAACGTCTCTATGAGGTAGATATAGTGGTACAATTAGGCACATAGGCAAAGACTGTTGTTTTCTCTGGGCTTTATTTTCCATAATACTTTGGGTCTCGGAAACATTCACTTATATGGAAAATATCTAGGTTATGATTTAGATATAGAAAAAAAACATGATGCATATGCCTACCTTCATATGTTTTGCATATTGCTATTTGCTTTTATTGATGAAGACTCTCTACTAAATTCCTATTCTGATACCTCATCATGGCAGGAAGGTGACAATGGGTTTTTAAGGGCTATGTTAGCAGAGTATCATGTATGACAGTTCCTTTAAAATCTGAAGGGCTTGGAGTAATGGGTTCAGTCATATATTGTTTGTCTATTATCTGGGGGCCAGCCTCATTGGGAAAATCTCATCATCAGTTTAGCTTCAGAACGATGATTTTTTTTTGTCAATAGAAACTTATAGAGACTATTTACTAAGATCTAAAGGACTAAGGTAGGAGAAGACCCACATTAAGGAAATAGTGAGTTATGGAAGCATGAAAGTATAGTGAACATAAAGTTCAATGACCTGTCAAAGGCCACACAACTTGTAAATGTTGGGGTATAGTTTCCAACCCAATTTTCCTAACTCTAAGACAATAACTATACTATACTGTCGACTTTGGATATAATCTCAAAGTTGATATATTCAATTCAAGAGCTTATGGAGTACATTCTTCATGCCCAGACTGAGTTTCTCATCCTGTTTTTGTCAATACTTTTCTGTGTGATCTTGGAACAAGTCACTTAACCCTTCTGGACTTTAGTACCTTTATTTGGACTAGAATGTTTGACTATATTAAAGACCTCACATCTATAGCTGATGGGTTTTTTGCAAGCCCCTAGTTAGAAGCCTCGTACCTTACTAGTACCCTAGTATCCCAGTGTGCTACCGTTCAACTTTGTTTTTCAGTCATTTCAGTTATGTCTGACTCTTTATGACTCCATCTGGGGTTTTCTTGGTAACAATACCAAAGTGTTTTGCCATTTCATTCTCCAGCTCATTTTAACAATGAAGAAACTGAGCCAAATAGGCTTAAGTGACTTGCCTAGCATCACATAGCTAATTAGTGTTTGAGGCTAGGTTTGAACTCAGGTCTTTCTGACTCCAGGCCCCATGCTCTATCCACTGTGCTCCCTAGCTGCCCTTTGTGCACTGTAATTAAAATACATTTGTAAAGAGAAATAAAGATTTAGACAGTAGTGGTACAAATGAATTCAGAGTGAGATGGCATAGGATTCAAATCCTATCTCTGAAATATACTAGCTGTGAGACTTCACAAATTCCTACCTCTCAGTGTTCTAGGCAATTCTCTAACCCTTTAGATCACAGGCAACATACAGATTGTATCAGTGCAGAGAGTTCTTCCACCATGATGTTCATGCACCAAGAGAAACTACAATTTTGGACCAATAAAAAAAGTACAGGTGCGTGTGTCATCACAATTAAATTATTAATTTTAGTTTGAGGTTATTGTGATGTATCTGAAAATCCTGGGAGTTGAAAGTAAAATGTAGCAAAACACTGTAGGGATTCCTTTATGTATATTTATCTAATTGACTAACAATGGTTGGACCTGATATGAATTTTTGCTAACAATTTAAAAAATGTACATTATCATTGTACTAAATTACATTCATGGAATAATTTAATCTACCCTATTTGAAAGGATTGTTTGTATTATCTCCCTGCCTCCTTTAAAATATTTATGTTCACTCTAGCCATTAGTAGGTGACAAAACACCTTGAATATTCTTACCCAAGTCATACCCCTTGCCCATACCACAGCCAAAGACTTTCTGTTAGAATTTGCTTTCAATTAAGGGCAACTTTCATTACATACTTGTTTCTTCTGTGCAGGTTCATCCTTGAATGTGGAAGAAGAAGGATTCTCTGAAACACTGGACAAGATGGGACCCAAACCAACACCCTTAGCAACTGGACTTGCCATACGGAAGATTACCTTACTAGAATCTCCCATTTCATCTTGTCTCCCCTACCAGTCCCAAGAGGCAGATCAGCAGGATGACCTCCATTTATGAGCTGGAGGGACTTCTCCCAGCACCCTGTCCTACCAAGAGTCACTGTTGGAAAATGAAGCCTTTCCTATCTACACCTGCAACCCGTCTACTCATCCATGCTATCTTCTGATGTTCCTGAAACTTTGCTGTTTTAAGAAATGCAATTTGGTTCACTGAACAAAAAATGTAATCATCATAGCACTTAGACAGCACTTTTCCTCTATAAGGAATTTAAAAACATTACCTAATTCATTTAACTTTCCTATAAAGGGATCAATTTTTGATTGCTGTTTGCCACAAAGTATTCTGGAAGTTCCTTCTTTGAGCACATGATTCTTTTAGCAGGTGTTCAATTGAAAAACCATTGCTATGTTTGCTTTTTTTCCCCTTTCTTAATGGGGAAAATGTATCTTTCCAACACACGCTGTCAAATCCCATTGTGTTGCTTTGTTTTTCATTGCCATTGTATGTACTTCCAAGTGGAAGCAGGAAGGAGATATTACACCTGGTTTCCCTAATGTCTTGGTAGTAAACTAGGCCACTTTGAAAACTGCTTGGATTCTCCTGGGACATTAGGCTATCATGAGGAAACATTTGCTTATTTAACAACACCCTAAAGAAATTGATGCAGATTCCAAAGGTACAAAGTTAATGATGGATAAGCTATTTTGCCTGAAGCACAGAAATGTCCAGTATTTGAGGGGGGGGGCATCAGTGATAATCCCAAGGAAAAATAAGTATACACTATAAGATTATGAAAAAAATGCTTTCTTGAGAATCAGAAAATTTAGTTTGTAATCTTGAATGCTACTAACTCATGTGACCTTGGACATTCTTTTTGACCTTCATTTTCTTTATTTGTAAAATAAATGAATTGTATAGTGAGCAGGTTGCATATGTGTTTTATGTGAACCATGTAGGAATGCTTTCGTGTAGGTTTAAGTGGAGGCATAAGGATGCCTCCATTCTCTGTATTCCTACATTATGCCCCATTGCAGAAATATTGTTCAATAGTGGAAAACCTACCAAATTTGAAATTTGAACACCTGGGTCTGAGTTAACATTCTCAAAATCTACTAGGTGGATGACCATAGTGTAGCACCAAGGTAGTACACTATGGCAGCCATGAATATGCTGGCAAAATTCTGAATCGTGAAATACACTAGAAACTCCACATGGAAGACAGATCCAAAACATTTATTCAAACACCAGAAAGCTGAATCCATCATAGCAACAAAGAAATCCATCATAGTAATCAGGAAGTCTATACACATTATCAGGCCTTCCCATTAACAGGCTCCTCTAAGCAAAATCACAAACAAGCTCTCACTCATGCTAGCTAGCTGCCTTTCCCAGATCTGATTGCTCTCTGACTAACTTCCTCTCAAGCTCTGCCTCTTCCCGTTCCACCCTTCCTATTCTACCCCTTCCTTTTTACATGTGCCTTGACTCATGTGACTGAGGTTTCCATATGACTTAAGCAGCTCACATGGGCCTATTAATGGATGGGAAAGATTTTCCTTTTAGGAAGCAAAATTACATTAACAATAAGCAAAAATGCATTATCAGAACTAATGTAAAGTCTCAACTTTCCCTTATGTAAAATGGGAGTACTAAATGCTTTGTAAATTTGAAGTTTTATTATCAATAAGTAATGTACTATGTGAATTCAGGTTCTCAGGTTTTCAGCTATTTCTGGAGGTCTGGCCAAGGTGAAAGTCATTTTAAATGAGCAGAGCTGCTCCAGTGCTCACGCTGACATTCTCAGGGGGTGCCATGCTATACCTGATGCATTACCCTCTCTAACAATGGCTTTTAGAACAACCCCATTGAATGCCTCTCAGGCTGAGTGATTCTCTCCTGTCCAAGACTTAAGTGGAGATGCCAGAGAGCATAGGAGAGGCTTTTATCCCTCTGAAGCCTGATAGAATATTTTTTTGAACCTCACAAAGATGTAAAGAGAACTGGGCAAATTTTTTTGGCTTTAAAATGGTTATAATTAAACCCAGTCATTCACATATTTCAAATGCATTAAGTTTGTGAGGAAGCAAAGCAGGAGTCCTTTTCTATTAAGCTTCTAACTTCCCTAGCCTTGGTTAAGCATCTCTCACCATACAGAAAAGACCAAATGCATGTCTCCCTGTGGGGAATGCATCTGCACAGCACAGCTCTGGATTCTAGAGAAAATAATTAGATCGCTAGTCACAGACTTAATTCACTTCAGGCAATCCGATGCAGGGAACAACAAACACCACCTCTTTGGTGTTAAATTAGATGGTGGTAATAATTGAAAGTCCCTGCCTTTTGATTAGAATTTCATTGGTTCGGAGAAATGTAATTTTTATCTCTTCCCCTGACATCCACTTCTTGTGGTATTCTTTTAATTATGAAATAAACAAACATCAACTTTCATATGTAAAGAATTAAAAAAGATTGTATAGGAAACTGCATTTCTGCTAGATAGTTTTAAAAAGTATGTGTTAAACTTCATAAGGTATAAGTAAAAATGCCCTGCTTGTCTGCGATCCCTTCTGAACTTTCCTGTGCTCTATTCTGTATTTTTTTTATGATTCATCCTTTTCTTATTCTATTTTTGTATCACTGTCACTGCACTCTTCTCTCCCTCCCCAAGAAAGATTCTCTTGTAGTCAAGAGAAACATATCAACCCATTGGTTATGTCTGAAAATGTCTCATATGTCTCATTCTGTAGCTCTTTGTCAAGAAGTGGGAAACGTCTCCATTATCAGTCTTCTGGAGTCATAATTGGTCATTGTATTATCAGACTCCTGACAGCTCTCTTTAATAGCACTTGCTAGAATTATATAGATTTTGAGGTTTGCAAAGCACTCTGTAAATATTATCTCATTTTATCTTCAAGTAACCCTAGGAGATAGGTGTTATTATTATCTCTATTTTACAGATGAAGAACTTGAGACAACTGAGGCAGGCAGAGGTTAAATGACTTGCCCAGGGTCTCGTAGCCAGTTTGAGGCAGGATTTAAATTTGACTTTTCCTAACTCCAACTCCAGGGCTCCATCTTCTCTATTGCCTAGCTGCTTCTATCTTCATGATGGAAGATTTCAGCTACCTGTAGCTTCATCTAGCCACATTAGATGATGCCTAATTCTTGTGACTCCTTCCTACCAGGGATTTGGCTAATTTGGCCATTGATATAGAGCATCACAGCAATTTGAGGGTTTTTGACAGTGAATTGAGAATCCTCAAAAAATGTTTTTAACGTTTACTGTTTATTTACCTCTACTACTCAGTTTAAACTTTACTAAGACAAACATTTCATAATTTCAGGCACAGTCCTTCATCCCCTTCCCATGAAATATTCTCAGCGAAAAGCCATTTGTTTCATTTTGCTCTGAGTTCTCTAATGATTGGGAGAGATGCACTATATGGTCCTGAGCTCTGATGAGGTCTTTAACTTCATCCATTGTTCTAAAGCCATGTTTTCAACAGATTAGAATCAAGGCAGTATCCTGGGCTGATGTCACTTTTTACTGCTTTACCTATATTTTCATAAAGTCTTTGTTTTCTAACAGGATGCCCAGTCACCCAAGCCATCAAAAAAATTTATATGTTAATTAGTAAGAGGAGGATCCTACACCAATTTTTTAGGGAGAATATTGCTGTAACTTCTTATGTTGGGTGTAAAAGTTTTAGAATTGATATCAGAATAAAAATTGCTTTAAAAAAACCAGGTTGGATATTCTTTTTACTACTTACTTCAGTGACACATAGATTTAAATGGTACATCAGAACACATGTTACATGGAAGCAAAAAAGGAGGAAGAAACTGTTGATTTATTAATGTTCTTCACTGGACTGAAAAGACTGAAAAAGATAAAGTGAGAATTTCCTTTTTTTTGGTAGTAGGAATCTGTTCCCTGAAATTTTCACTCCAAAATATGAATCTGAAGAAATCATGTCAATATCTAAATCCTTGCCTATTGCCACCCTCAGTAATCTTCATTTCCCTTTTCAGTTGCAAAAAGAGCAGGAACTTACTCAGAGTTACTGGCAAAATTAATTGCAATTTGGATCTTTTAATATCTCTCCCTTCTTTCAGAACTTTTTGGTTTCTGAAAATAGAGCTTTAGAGAAAATGAGTGCTTTAAGTAGGTGAGGGGAGAGAGGAAAAGAGGGAGAGAGCAAAAGAGAGACAGAAACAGAGAAAGATAGGAAGAAGTTTTTATGCTTGGGATTTCCTTTTTTTTTCTTTCAGATTTTACATTTGGGGATAAGTAAGTTTCATTGCTTCATTGGAAGAAGGGTCATATAGATGTTTCAGGCACAGCTCATTACTCTGGTAATCTCTTCATAGGGCTAAAGAATCATTGAACACTTGGGATCCTTGATCCTCCAATATAGGAAAGGTAGGAAGGTGGATGTAAAAAAAATGGAATAAGAGGCACCTGGGCAAAGGTAGAAGAATAAACATTAACTAAATTAGGCTTCTTTCTGTCTGAACCAAGGTAGCCCATGCTGCTCCTCTAGTTTAATAATAATAATCCACTATGTTAAAGAGGTTCCAGATTTCAAAGGGGTTCCAGAATTAAATATGTTGTTTTATAAATGGAATTGGAGATGTGATCCCATTAAGAATGCCTTATAGTTCCAGTTAATTCGAACAAACACTACATAAACTCTTGATTCCAGTGAACATATGAGAAATTTATGTCTACAGATTTTGTAGATATTGCATAACAACGATTTAGACACCTTGAAGGCAGGGAGAGTGTCTTTTATTGTTAACCATTCTATGTTTTCAGTTCGCAGCATCTAGTGAAGTGCATGATGGAGGAGAACTGAATTAATGTCAATTGAATGGAATGTTGACTAATCAGGAATCCAAATAAAAAATATAGCAATCATTCTGCTCAAGAGACTTAACGTCCCTGGGCCTCAGTTTCTTTATCTATAAAAAGATTGGGTTGGACTAAATAAACTCCAAACAAACTCCAATGTCCACCCCAGTTCTAATTCTAAATTTTAAGATTCTACTGAAGACCCAGAGCTCAGTGGGTCGTTGAGCTCTGTAACTGAGGACCCCAATTTTAACCATACCAGTAACCTGCTGCTTCTGAGAATTTTCAAACAAAGCAACATGGAAAGCATCTGGTCAAGGTATGCAATGGGGGAAACAGCCACTGATGCCTGAAGCCCTGAAGTAAGGGATTTGATTACTCTTATCATGATCTTAGCTTCCATCCCTACAAATGCTATTAGTTATATAATTAGATAATGTCATTACCTGTCATCAAATCCAGACAGCACAGTCTCTGAAACCTCCTGTGGCAGTAAATTCCACAGGTTGACAACACATTGCTGAAAATTGAGTTGCTTTCATGATTTTCAATAATTCTGGTGATTGTCCTCTGGTTCTTAGATCGTGATGCTAAAAAGTTCGAAGAAACAAATCATTTTTGGGTAGCTCTCCATTTAAAACAATATGTTTCTCCCTTGGTTAATTCTTCCTAACCTTTCTTCTCTCTACGTTAAAAACATTTTCTTGGGCAAACTTTTCATCTCCCTTTATTTCCCTGTTTATTGGTTATCTTATAGGTTATGGGATCACAGGAAGGAAAAAATAAACATCTATATAGCACCTCCTGTATGCCAGGCACTGTGCTAAGGGTTTTTGCAATTATCTCAGTTGATTCTCACGTCCTGTTGTTATTCCCATTTTTTAGTTGAGGAAACTGAGGCAGAGGTTAAGTGACTCACCCCAAGTCACACATTGGCTTTGAAGCTAGATTTAAGCTCAAGTATTCCTGACACCAGGCCTGATGCTGCACCACCAGCTGCCTCTAAGTCATAGCTCAGAAATCTGTAATTGGAAGGGATTTAAGTAGTCATCAACGTCCAACCCTTTATTTTTAAAGTTGAGGAATCTGAGACCAGGAGAAGATAAGTGACTCACATAAGATCATAAAGATAGTACGTGGCAAAGCTTGTGTGATATGAACTCAGGTCTTCTAAACCCAGAGTCAGTGTTCCTTCAAACAACCACCACCACAATAATAACCATGATAGGTAAGCATTTATGTAATGCTGTAAGGTTTGCAGAGTACATTAGAAAAATCACATTTTATTCTCACAACAACCCTGTCAAGTAGGTTCAGTTATTATCCTGATTTTATAGGTGAGGAAACGAAGGCAAACAGAGGTTAAGTGATCTGCCCAGGTCACACAGTTAGTAGGATGAATTTGAATTCAACACTTGCTGACTCCAAAACACTAACCTAGTCAACAGTGTCTACTCAGGTACATTGACCAAAATGGTATTTTGATAGAAGGTGACATCCTCCACTTTGGTCATAGTGTTGACACTTTTTGTTTACTTGTCCAGGCTTGTGATTTCATTGGGATAGAGTGAGGAAACTCCCTCTACCAATCGAGCATGGAATCTATTCTGCAATTTATAGTCTCAGAGTTTGCCTGGGGTGGGGGAGTAAGTGACTTCCTAAAGGTGATATAGCCAGGATGCATCAAAGGGGGAAATTGAACCCTGGTCTCTGAAATTGGATTTCTGTCTATTATTCTATGGCATCTTTCAACTGTTTTTAATTTAAGCTTCAAACAAATGCCACATATATTCCATTTCTTACTTGTTGAATGCTAAGCAGGAATATAGCAGACTTGCTAATATCATTTCTTTAAGTTCCTGTTGCTTTTTTTTTTTTGTTGTTAACTTAGGCTTCTATAGCATTGTGTTTAATCTGGCAGAGGGGTTCCCCAGGGATCCCAGGTCTCATTGATGTATCTTACAATTTAACATCAGAAGCAGAATGGTAGTAGAATGAGCACTCAAATCTTTTTTTAAAATGTTTTTTTTTTTGTTGTCTATATCAGAATAATTTCCTAATAGAGCACTCTCCCCTTGAACTTTTCTTTGTAACAAGGAAAAACTGTGAAGGAAGACAACTGGATTTGACTGTATATACCTTGTTCTATTCCAATAGCTCTCCACCTATTCACCGGGAGGAAGGTAGTCTGTGCTGCAGATGACAGCATGAAGTTGTTATATGTTACTACCAAGTTGCATGTCACTCCTCCTTAGCCTGCCAATTGACTCATTGCTATATATTTAATTGTATCCTCCCGAGCTCTATAGCTATCTAGGCGTATGTTGTAATAATTTATTTCTCATTAATTAACTTGTAATCTCTTTCTCATCAGGCTATTAATTAGGTATAAACTTCATTCTAGTTAATTAAATATTAATTACTTAATGTAATGAAGAAGGCTCATTTCCCAATAGTATTTCCATTTTCTATATTAAACAAATATTAATGGAATTAATAATAAACATAGATACAATATAACTATTTGCAATACTTTGGCTATGGCCAATGCCAATCTGGGTCACTTCAAATCCTCAACGTATCAGTACATGATTCTTCTTACTTTATTTAGAAGTAGTCTCAAATTATTTAATTCACTCCAGATAATGATTAAAGTTTCTTTAAGCTTCTTATTAATATTTTTCTTCAGGATTAGTACTGTGTCTTTTTGTCTTCTCTGCAATAAGCATAAGAAATAGTCTTTTATTTTCTGTCAAGTTTTTCATGTTTTTTTTCTTTGCATTAAAATAATGTTTCTTTGTAACATCTGGTGAAATAGTTTCAACAAAGAATCTTCCCCTCATTTTCTGTCCTCTGAACAAATTCTCCCTAGCTCTTTGTGAATCATCAATAAAATACACATTTTCTCTCTAAGTCTGTATCAAGAAATATTTCACATTAATCCGTTTTGTCATCAACTTTTCATATATCCCCCAGACCAAAAATAAAACACCTTCTCCCTGAAACCTTTGGGACATCAAGACAATTTTCTCGACTAACTTTGCAAAATGCTGACAATTTTTCTCATCATTCTGTGTGAACTCTTTCTGATTCATAATCTTTAATAGCTACAGTTTCTTTAGTCACTCTCTAAGACATATTTGAAGGCGAATGCATTTGTTTCACATTAAGAATACTCATAATTAATTTACATTAAACCACATTTTAGAGTACATTAAAAAACACTGCTGTTATTGTATTTATTTTCTTCTGTTTCTCCTTCTTTGCTTTGCATCAGTTCCTGGAAGTCCTCGTATGTTTCTCCAAATTCCTCGCATTTGTCATTTCTAAGTATACTAAGTATTCTGTTCCTTTCATATACCACAATTTATTTTGTTGTTTCCAGTTGTTTGGCACTCACTTTATTTCTAGTTAGTACCATGACTTTTTTGCCCAGATGAGTGTTTACAGCTTTGTATTTCATCTACCATCAGGCTATGGTTATTCTCCAATGATCTCAGATTTAATAGGTTCATATAGTGGAAAAGCATTCACTTTTGAGTCTGGATTTGAGTCTCAGCCCAGCCACTAACTGGTTTTGTGATCTTGTTAAAAGGATATATTATTCTCTCTGAGCTTCAGTGTTCACAGCTTTAAAATGGGATATGCTTGCTTATAGGACCTACTTCATGGAGTTCTTCTGAGGATGAAATGATATATGTAAAGTGCTATTTAAAAGTAAGTCTTTAAAATAAATATTTGATTGACTGGAAAGTTAGATTCTCAGATCTCAGACAATGACTATGGCTTATACTTATTTAAAATTGTATTGGGAACAAAATAGGTATTCAAGTAAATAAATTCTTATTAATGAGTTGACTGGAAAGCTTAGCACCATGATGACCCAGTGTGCTTTGTAACCTTCCAGGGTTTATCTAGTTTGGGACAAATCTTTCAAAACAAATGTAGCAGGGACTAAAAATTTTCTTCTTCCCCAAAATTAGAAGCTGGCTCTGAGTCTCTCAATCCTCCATAGATTTTTTTTTTATGAAGCAACCCCCTGGTAATTTAAATAACCCTGGGGTGTGGGAGTGATGAGACAGAATGGATTTTATTCTCAAGATACCCAAGACTATGTAGGATGTACCAAACTGAGTGGGAGGATTATCAGACTATCAATGTGCATTGTAGATTTCATTGAAATGTGCACTCACAAAACTGTAGTTTTAATTTTTTAAGGTGAACATTTATCAAATGCTCAAAGAACATTAGTTGTAGTCATTAAATGAAAGAAAATAAAACTTAACCAAACTTAAGACTGAATAATGCCATATAAAAATACAACCTTAAAAACTGAGATACACAATATCATTTGTCTGAGCCACTAGGGTATGTTTGGACACATCTGACACATCATGTGCGCATAACTATGTGTTGGGGAGAAAGGAGGCAGGCAGCAGTAATTCACCATGCAACTATAAGTGGTTCAGAGACAGAGACTTAATCTGAGGTGTAAGATCAAGAGTGATAGAAGGGAAATTCAATGTGGGGAGCAAATCTCAGCTACCTCCAAATGACGTCCTGCCAAGGGCAATACTTTAAGTTGCAGAGACTGCAAGCTTCTGGGAGAGGTTTATTTGTTTGGGAGTGTTGACATAGTCACTTTATATGAACTCAGATCTAAGTCTTATCTACTTCCACTAACTAGGAAATAAAGCTGTAGCTTTGTGCCTGGGGACTATGTGTGCTTATTAAGAAGCCACCCTTGAGAAATGTCATTCCATGATCAATAGAAAGGGGACAGTGAACCAGAGATATGAGAAGAACGCAAGGAGTATGTGAGTCCTTCCATGCTAGGAGGGAGCCCCTCTGACACAAGGTTCACAAAAATTTCAAAGTAAAATTAATTCATTTTATACTTTCTTAAAAATAAATATGCCATGTGACATCTTTCATGGAATAGTGGTAAGAAATAAAAAAAAATAATAATAAATAAAATAATAATAGATTTTCAATAAGAATAAGTAATAAAAATAATAAAAACAAACTCGCCATTGCAACTAATGTTCCATTTCCTTAGAGAGAAGAAATCACTGACTTAGTGCCTCTCTAAAGCAAGTGTCAATTTATTGTTCACTGTCCACATTGAGCTTCCAATAAATAGAAAAGAGATCTTCTTTAAGCTTAAGGAGAAAACACAAACCAGAGCTTGATTTAACCATGTATTAGGAATACTCAGAAACTGTTCTAGTGGTATGTTCTCTAGACACACATGCATGTGTATTCAGAGAATTCAATACCACCTGTTCAAACTCTGTTATCTGAAAGGCAGTGTGGTGTAGTGGAAAGGATGCCAGTCTTAAAATTAGAACTGACAAGTTCTACTTAGGACACTTTTTTAGCTAGTTAACCATGAGCAAATCATTTCAACTTTCTCAAGCTTGTTCAGTTGTATGTTCCATTTGGTTTTCTTGGCAAAGATATGGGAATGGTTTGCCATTTCCTTCTCCAGCTCATTTTAAACTGAGGCAAACACGGTGAAATGACTTATCCAGGATCACACAGCTAGTAAAGCATCAGCCAGATTTTAACTTAGGAAGAGGAGTCTTCCTGACTCCAGATCCTGCTGGAGTCTATGCCACCGAACAGTGTTCTCCTTTAAAATTGGGGCTACACCTGCATGACCTGATTCATGGGATTCTTATTATTAGTTTATGATTTAATTATTATTATGCTAATTATTACTGTTTATTCTAAAATTTAGGAATCCAAGATAGTTTCATTTGCAACTCAATTATACAGATCCTTCAAAATAACAATCACTTTTTAAAAACACTTCTCTGTTTTTTAAAGATAGATTTAAACCATGTGAAAATCACCTCTTTTTGTCCCCATTGCTTAGCAATATACATTTCATCAGTCCATGGAAAATTACATACAATGAAATATCAATTCTAATTTTTTCTTAGTTGAAATGTTACCACATTTCTTATGACACTTGTATAATTAAGAGTCATATCTAACTTCATCTGTCTTTTCCATCTCTCTTAAGCTTGACAGAAATGAGTACTATCACTTACAAAGAACAACTGAATTGCTTAAAACTCCCATTTCTATTTGCTTCCATTACCATGTGGCCCTACAAGTAGGGCTGATATCTAGAACAGGAGGGAAATAAGGAACAGACTACATAATCGGTAAATCATGGAGTAAACTAACATAGCCATAGACTAGAAACCAATGAACTCATATATTAGCTTTCTGAGTCCTTTACTTTTTACCCTGTGAGGATACTCACTCTGATGTTTTCTTTAGTTGAATTTTACTCTAGGGTTAGGCTTTCTTCCATTTTCTTTAACAACTGTTTGGGATCAAAGATCATAGAGTTACAGGCTTGGAGTTGAAGGGGACCTTAGAAGCCGTTTTGTGCATACCCCTCTACAGATGAGGAAACTGAAGTTCAGAGGAGTTAATGATGTGCTGAGCATAGCATAGTTAAGGATTGGAGCCAACATTAAAACTCAGATCCTCCACCTTTTAATTCTATGGTGTCTATTAACGACCTTTTGGAACCTTGTACTGAGTTTTGTGAAAATTTAAACACATTTAGTTGTTTGTGTTTGTCCTTTATTCTCAAAGAGGACCATGACATCCAGATGATGACATGACTTACAGTTGACTTTGATTTGAATGAGGGAGGGCTGTGCAAGGTCACCAACCTCTCCTTCTTCTCCATCTGGATCCAGTGGCCTGATATTCATCAGGATGGCTGGAGATGGCCCAGGATGCAATGTGAGATCCTGGTCCTTTCAGGCTAAGGTCTTACAGCATTCTAACTTTGAGTGAGATATACCCATTCAATGAATAGGCTTCTTTAAGTAATTGCTCAAGGGTGGAATACAGAAAGTATATTATACTGAGATATGACTTGAAATTTCTTCTGCTCCAACACTTGATCTTGTACTGACCACTGAAATGTTCCTTCACCAATAAAATGAAAATAATAATTATTGCCCTATCTATCTCTTAAGGTTGTTGTAAGTTAAGTACCCTGTAAACTGTTAAGTCTTATATAAAGATAAGCAGCTATTAGGTTCTTGTGTTACCTTTCTCAATTATTGCATCAAATTTTGTTATTTTGGAAGTCCATCACAGCCTGGCTACCATCTTTCATTCAAGTCTTATCATACATCACTTCCATCCATGTACACTATGGCATTGCCAGACTGGCCTCCTTGGTATTCCCTTACATGACACCCTATCCCATACCTGTTAGCAGTCTGTTTTTCATACTTGGACTGGGAATCACCAGTCATCCTGACTTTTCTCTTGATACTTGACTCTGGAGGAGAGAGTGAGGCTGATGACTTTGTGTAGCTGTGTCTCACTTAAATCCAATTCGTGCACATGACAAGACATCACTCTCATGATGTCATAGATCCTCTCTGAGCATGAAAGATGAACAGCAGTAATCTCCATGACTGGAACATGCTCCCTTTTCTCATTTTCCTTTCTACTTGAGGCTGTTCTCATTCTTCCCCGAAAATCAGCTTGACTTTTTTTTTGTATTTATTTTGTATATGTGAATATGTTATCTCTTCCTATAAAATGTAAGATGCTAAGGGCAGCAAAGTTGTTTTTATCTCTGAAAACTCAATATTTAGTAGAGTATCGGACATTTTCAATAACCTTTAAAGGGTTAAAGGAATGTCATTTGACCTATGAAAGTCACAGTGGTCTGACCCATCAGATTATGAAATTAATGTCTGTGCAGTTTGAGCATGAATTATTAGTAGAATTTATTGATTGGTTCACTTAGAAAGAGATGTGGTTCAACGTTCAGCAAATCTTGGACTCTCCTGCCTCCATATGAGAGATGAAAGACGGAGGTTTCTGATTTTATGAAACATTCTTTGTGTTTGGGATGGTAGTTTATATCCTTGTCAGTACCTCTGCTACCTCTCAGTGTGCTTCCTTCCAGAAGTCTCAGGTGCATACCATTGGGTCAAGGTGATTTACTACTGTGTTTGAGTTTTTCAGGTTGCCCAGGAACTTCCTCCTCAGAGACTCCAGTCTGTGTTAAGGCCACACCAGGGCTTCCTGTGCAAAGTGCCCTTGGAATGGGAAATTCCCCATCACTCTCGATGATAAAAGGGATGAAAAAAACCCCTTTTTAACAGCTTTGTTACCTCCTGGTCCTCATTAATTACTCCTCCCCAGCCCCCCAACCCTCCCGGAACAGCACTCAGTGATTTCATGTGGATTTGAGTTACACTCTGGGGGAATTTGGCTCCCTGATCTAGTGAATGGATGTCATTCATGCAGACTTTTAAAAAATCTGTGCTAGATGAAATAAGGATGGTATCCTTCATTTAATAAGTCACTCATGAATATTATTCCATATCAGTTTCTGGAGCTGTATAAGTTAAAAACACTCTTCATTTACAGCAGCGTATGTTAAAAACAGTCTTCATTAAAAAAAAATCAGGAAACCAGCCTGGAAGAACAGAGGGTGAAACATGAATGAGCTATTTAGCTTTTCTTGGAAAATGGCACGATTCTGGGAGGAATGAAAGGCCATGCATTCCCCAGATTTTTGACAGACACATGCATCGTTCCGCAAAATGCTGGAACCCCAAACACAAAATGTGGAGACATTTCTATTTCAGTAGCTCAGGTGCTTGTGGTACAGAATAAACACCACCAGGAAGGCAGCCCAGTGGGTGGAGGGGAGCCCTCATGCAGACTCTGTCAGACTGGCTCCCTTTGTAATTCTAGGCAAGGGCCTGGGGCTTTATTTTTTAAACACAAGGTCACTGGTTTGATTGTTTTGAATGAATGAAGCAATCAGGTAGTTTGACTATCAGCACTTCCTTTCCTCCTGCCCTAATCCCTCACTAGCATCTAACTGTTAGTGACCGGACTAGTAGATTCCCTTTAACGGAGATGTAGCCTTAAACTACTAACCAAACTTCAATTTCAGGAAATGGACTACTGTAGCCTTGACAGTTTGCTGTACAGGACATAGAAGGATCTGAAGATGGAGTCCCTACCCTCAAGGAACTTGGGATTTAATTGTGAAGATAGCTAGGTGATACATTGGATAGGACTCTGGACTTGGAGTCAGGAAGACCTCACTTCCAGTACTGCCATAGTTATTTATTAGCCTTGCCACCCTGGGTAGGAATGTAAGCCATCTGAGAACGGGGAGTATTACTTTTTTGTCTTTTCACTTCATTGATTAGACTTAATAAGTTCTTCTTGTTAATTGTTAAGTGGTGTGATACAGATTATAAGTGGTACAGGAGTTGAATTTTACCTAGCCTCAGTTACCTTATCTATAAAATGGGATAATAGCACTTACCTCACAGGGTTGTTATAATAAATGAGATAATTGTATATACACCATTTATCCAATTTTAAGGGCCATATTAGTATAATATTAGTGCTAACTACTGTTATTTGTTAATATAAATTAATTACTATTATTATTAATGCATATTAATTGAGGAGATGAGGTTAGGATGGGTGAGAGGACCTCACAATATACACTCTTCATTTCCAGGCTCACTACTCATTACTCCCCTGCCCATGCTCTTTGTTTCAGCCAGACTGACTTCTGCTGTTTCTTCGCACAGCATTCTGTCATCCATGTAAGTTGTCCACCATGACAGTGGTCCCTATGAAACAGATACATCAACTTTCTCACTTCACCTTAGAATTCATGGCTTTCTTTAAAACTCAGCTCAATTACCACCTCAAAAGCAAGCCCATTCTTGGTTTCCTCAGTTGCTAGTGCTAGCCTTTAAATTAGGGACAGAGAGTAGAGCCTGGATTTGTGATTAATGGAAAAGCTCCCTCTACCAGTATAGGTTGGTACCTTGTCTGAAAAGCTGGAGTCTGAGAGTGTTGTTTAGAGAATCGAGAGGTTAAGTGATTGGTCAAGGTCGTGGAGCTAGTAAATATATCAGAAGCAGTACTTCAACCCCAGTCTTCCCAGTTTTGAGGTCAGCACTCTGTTCACTTTACCATCTGACCTCAAATATTGGGAAGCTATGTAGTACACTGGCAAAAATTTATACAGTAGAAGTAGGAAAACTTTGAGTTTGAATCTCAGCTTTTCCACTTGTTGCTGTGTAACTCTGGGTAAGTCCCCTGAATTACATTGTATAATTTTTTTTTCATTCACTTCAACGTAGATATTACTTCTCTTACTGGAATGTAAATCATTTGAGAACAGGAAGTATTCCTTTTTTTGTCTTTTTTGCTTCATTGATTATACTTAATAAGTTCTTCTTGCTGTTAGCTGTTAAATGTTTTGATACAGATTATAAATAGTATAGGAGTTGAGAGAGTGAAGTGATCACTGAAAGGCAGAATATTTGTGTAAACTATAGAATGGTGGTGCTTAATCTGATCCTGGAAGGACAGAGGGATTATAGGGTGATACATGTTGAGTCTGAAGGGATCTTAGAGATAATTTAATCCAACATTTTCATTATATGATTAGAAAACTAAAACCTAAAAAAGGGAAGTGACTTGTCCAAGGTCATACAACTGCTAAGTGGCAAAACCATTATTTGAATCCAGGTCTACTGACTTGAAATCTAGTTCCTTTTCTAGTTCATAATACTGCTTTGGTTTGACTGAGGAGAGAGGGAAGAGCATCCCAGAATGTGATGGGGAGAGAATCATCTGAATAAATATATAATAAATATAGTATAATGTAACACAACACAACATAACATAATATAATATATAATGTGATGTGATATAATACAATATAATGTAATATGGTATGATACCATGTCATATTCTGATTCTAAATCCAGCATTGTTTCAGTCACACACACACACACACACACACACACACGTTCACACACATTGTCTCTTCCAAGCTTTTTAAGATTTGCCTGAATTAAAGGAGAGGAAGAATAATGAGAATAAGAATTCACATTTCAGTATTCCTTTGGAGTTTGCAAGGCACTGTATGTCCCAGAATACTCAGAACAAGCCTACAAGGAGCTCAAGCATCATTATTCCCATTTTATAGATAAGGGAGGGACCATCCACAGTTTCCTTAACTTTTTGTCTTGCCCTGGACCCTGATGACTCTGAAGGAGAGGCACAATTCTGCCTCATTTAAATCCAATTCCCTTTCAAGTCAAGACATCAGCCTCATGATGTCACTGGTCCTCTTCAAGAATGAAGGATGACAAACAACAGAAAAGGAAACTAAAACTCCATGAGGCTAAGGGAGCTGCCCAGGGACTTATAGGTAGCATTCAATTCCAGTCTCTTGATTCCAAATCTATTAAATATTCTTTTCAATATGTACTCCAATATATACACTTTCCAATATATCATTCTTCTCCACACACATAGTAACTCACACTGTTTTAGAACTAGTCCTTGGTTTTATGGGTGAGAAAACTGAAGTCCTGGGAAATTGAACTACTCAGTGGCCAAATCAACAGCCCAGATGTCCCGACCATTAGTTTGGTATTCCTCTGGGCACCAAATGCTCTTGCCCTGAAGCCACCATCTATGAGATGCCAAATCAGGATGGAAGAATATGATGTCCTTCTGAGGTACTATAAACTTCCCTATTCTCAAATGAACAGGTTACTCTGAAACTACTATAGATGTTAGACAAAATTCCTACTTTGGTAATTAGGTATGGGGCAGGTATGACAGTGACTGACCATCTAACGGGCGTACTAAGTGCATGCCCAGGCCCTCCTCCTTCCCACCTTCCTACATTTAGCAGAAATAAAGTGGTTAGCAAAATAACGTGGTTTAGAAAACCAACCAGCAGATTTAGTCTCTTCACTAACTTGGGTTCAAATCCTATCACTATCAGCTGGGTGACCTTGGGTGAGACACTTGACTTTTAGGGCCCTCAGTTTACTCATCTGGAAAATATGTTGGACTTGATGTTCTCTACAGTGTCCTTCAGCTCCATATCTATGACTGTTTGCCATAGACTGAGAATTTGTGCCTCTAGGTCCTGACTATATGCAGTATCTAAGGGGAAAAGATATGATCCTTTTGGTAGGCGTTCTTGGGGGCTATCACTTTGTTGGTCACCTTTACTCACTTTCAGATCTGAATGGAATGTGCTGCTGACCTTTGCACTCACTGCAGAGAGTGCTTATATTCTATAATGGGATCCTAGCATTGTTAGAAATAATATGTGTGAACAATCCCTTCCTCTCCACCATCATCTTGTTAGTATAAAAAAATCTTGGTGTGGAAACTTCCTTCACCTATGCAGATTAGGAGTTCATCTTTTATTTATAGCCTGAGAGAGTTGTCTGTGAGTACAGAGAGGTTGTGCTTATAACCACAGAGCTAATTTAGGTTATATTTTGCACTTGAGCTCAGGTGTTTCAAGGAGCTTATTCCTCTAGGCTCATGGTGTCAACCTCCAACATCCTCAAACAAAAATCACAAATAACATCCCTGTAGTCCACATATCTATATTCTGTTATTTTTTTTGCTAAATATTTCCCAGTTATATTTTAATATGATTCTGCAGTTAGTATTGCAATATGGCTTACCTTGTAGTGTAAGGCACTAGTGTAAGGCACTTCTTTAAGGCACATTGTCATTGAATTATTTTAGTCATGTCTGACCTTCATAACCCTACTTGGTGGTTTTCTTGGCAAAGACACTAGAGTGGTTTGCCATGTCCTTCTCCAACTCATTTTACAGACAATGAAACTGAGGCAAACAGGATTAAATGACTTGCCCAGGGTCACGTAGTAAGGCTGGATTTGAACTCATGAAGATAGAAACCATCAGTTGAGTTTATCCTCCTTATTTTACAGATGAAACAGCTTGAGCCCTAGAAAGGAAAGGGTCTTATGTAAGATGTACTTTAATTTTTGATTTGTGTCCATATTTGTTTTAAAAACTTTTTTTTAATGATGCCTTTTGTTTTATACTGATATCAGAATAATTTTCACCCCTCCCTAGCAAGCTCTGCCACATAAATCTTCCCTTTTAACAAAGAAAAAATAGCAACAACTGACCTTGCCAACATTCCATATTCATAGTCCCCAGGCTACTTGCTATTGATGCTTGACCTTCATTCTCGAAGAGGACCGTGACATCAGGGAGGTGATGCCATGACATGCAAGTGAATTGGATCTAAGCGAGGGAGGGCTGTGCAAAGTCACCAGCCTCACTTTCTCCTCTGGAGCCATCTGGGTGCAGTGGCCAGATGTAGATCAAGACAACTGAAGACGGCTCAGGATGTAGGACCTTGACCTTTCCTTTCTAAGGAAAGCAGTGTAGTGAAAATAACATCATCCCCATTTTATAGATGAGGAAACAATCTCTTTTCTGGAGCTGCTGTTGGTTATTATTTTTTGCTCATGGAGTTTTGAATCTTTTTATTATTATTTTTTCTGTTGGAATTATTATAGCCATGTATATCATTCTCCTGGTTTGTCTTACATTACTCTGCATCAGTTCACACTTCTACATTTTTCTTTGAATTCCTCATATTTACCACTTTTTTGGTAGAGGTTGTTTTTAATTTAAAAAAAAAGGAAACGTGCTAAGAGCTTAGCGAAGGTGTAGAAATGTGTCATTAGCAAACATAGGAGGTACTGATTTCAAGTATCTGGGTAATTACTGGTTTAAGGCACAGAAGGAGGCTTCATCCTTGTAATTTTTGCAGCCTAGGGGAAGGTGTTAATGAAAAGAGAGGAATATTTCCCTAAGGATTCAAAGCAAAGACATTCCTGGAGGTACTGGGCTGGAGGCTTCTGTTGGGAAGCAAGTTTCCTTAAAATTTTTCTTGAGGAACATGGAATATGTTTTTTAAGATTGTTAGAGAGACTTCCAAATAGATAATAGAATTGTTATAATTCACAAAACATCCCAAAAGGAGATTTTTTAAAAAAAAGTTGCTATTTATTTTCAAAGAATAAGAATGTTAAATAGTGGGATAACAGGAACACAGATTTTGAGCTGGAAGGATGTTCATGTAGTACAATCATCTCCTGTTAAAGATGAGGAAACAAGCCTATGAAAGTTAAATGACTTGTCCATGGTCACACAGGCAATTTCAGGATTGGAATTTGAACCTGCATTCTCTGACTTCAAATCCAGCATTCTACATGTGAATTATTATTATATGCAAATTTGCTCCTTTGCATGAGTTGACCCAGAAGTTTTCCTTTCAGTGTTTTTCCACTGCCCTTGGAGGGTAGGTAATGCAGCACTTATTCTTAGTTTTTAAAAAACCTATTTATTCATTTATTTTTCTTCTAGATGTGCACAAATCATCTCATAAATATTTAAAGTTCATTGTTTTTCATTGCTGGGTATTCCCCCTCTGGATTTTGATGAGTGGATTATTCTTCTCACTAAGAATGTTAACAAGAAAAATATTCTAAATGTCAATCTTTCCTCAGATCTGGTAGATTGTTAGAGTACTTGATTCCGTCTCCATCAGCAGAGTGTAGTATCCCTTGGGATTAATCTTTCCTTTGCTTCTTTCTCTGCTTTTCTCCTTATTACTTGCTGGTCCTCATCCTACAATATTCTATTTTCCAAGGATGGGGTTATGCTTGGCTACTACCAGAGGATTGCCTGGCCATTAACATATAATTAGTTATAATAAAATAGCTTCTATTTCTATAACTTTAAGGCAGCATGATAAAGCTGAAGGAATTCTAGACCCAGAGTCAGAAGACTTGGGCTCAGATCCCCCCTCTAACATTGATTTTGGGTAAATCACTTATTAACCTGGGATTCCACCTCCTCATCTGTAAAATGAAGACTTTTGATTAGATAGCTCCAGTTATAAGTTTGTGTTCTCGACTTTCCTTGTAGTTATCTTGTCCCCATTTTATGAATGGTGAAACTGAGGTTTAGAGAGATCACAGTGTGATAGATTTAGAGCCAGACCAGATCAAAGACGTGATATAATCCAACCCTCTCATTTTGTAGATGGGGAAACTATGCTCAGAAAGGTTGTTGATTTGCTCAAGTTCACTTGCTCAAATAAGTGCAAGAGCAAGGATTTGAATCCGGATCCTTTGACTTCAGGTGTAATGTTTTTCAAGCGACCTGTACAAGGTCCCATAGCTAGTAGAGGGGCAGAACATCGTTGTGAAAATGTCTCCTTATTACAAGTCCAATATTCTGGAATCCACTCAACGGCATAATATTCTCTTGAGTGAACTTTGGAGGCAAAGAGGATGGAACTGAGGAGGTGAGAGTCATATTAGTGTCAGATTCACTTAAAATACACTGCTGTTGTTACAGTGCCCTGTTCCTCCAGCCTCTCCCTGATGTTTCTCCTGCCCCAGACCATGCCCACCAAGCTAGAGAGATAAGTCAGATCTAATTAAATGGCTAATAGCTAAAGCTTCTTTTCATCAGGGCTGAGTCTCAGGAAAGTTACTTGACTTTTTCAGGTCTTCCTTTATAATATATTGTAAATCTGAGGGAAAATTAATGTGATTAATAGAGGAAAATCATGAGTTTTGGAGAAAGTTGATGCTAGGTAAAGACTGTCAGGTACTAAAGTATGTGAAGTCCCATTTCATTGGGACATTTTAATTGTATTTTTTTAAGGACAGCTTAGGTGGCATAGTGGATAGAGTTCTGGGCCTGGAGTCAGGAAGACCTGAGTTCAAATCCAATAACAGACACTTACTAGTCATGTGACTCTGGGCAGGTCATTTAACCCTGTTGGCCTTCGTTGCCTCATCTATAAAACAAGCTAGAGAAGGGTATGGCAAATTGCTCCAGTATCTTTGTCAAGAAAACCCCCCATGGGGTCATGGAGAGTCATCTATGACTGAAAATGACTGGACAACAACTCTATTTTATTTTGCGTTGTTCTAACCTGTGATTTCATGGTGGTAGAGTACTTGCTTATGGGGCAACTGCTTCCACTGATGTCCCTTCTTCCTGGGGGAAGGATAATGAAAAGTGAAATGAGTTGATTGTGAATTCTAAGGCTAGCATGCATGTGTCAAAGCTATTGTTAAGTTGTTTTCAGTTGTGTCTCACTCTTCATGACCCCTTTTGGGGTTTACTTGGCAAAAATACTGAAATGATTTGTGTAATGCCAATGAGATCCCCACAGCAGCCACTATGGAAATGCATATTTTCAGGATAAATTCATAAAATATAAACATTCTTCCTCAAAGACGAAACCAAGACATTTATTTAAATGCTAGAAAGCCAAATCCATGATATTAATAAGGAAATTTATACACATAATCAATGCAGGGAGCATGGCCATCCCTAAGCCTTCCTTCTGTCAGGCCTCCCCACAAACAAGCTCCCTTAGGCAAAATTCCACCCTCTCTCACTCACACTAGCTTTTCTACCTCAGCTCTGCCTCACTCTCTCTTCCTGCTCCACCTGGTTGGCAAGCTCCTCTCACCATTGTTTCCATGTAACTCAGACTGTGGTCTGTGCCAAAGTTCAAAGCAGGCCACATGGGTCTATTAAGGGGCAGGGAAGATCTTCAAATTCCCTTAACATTACAGTTTGCCATGTTCTTCTCTGGCTTATTCTACAGATGAGAAGACTGAAGCAAACAGGATTAAGTGACTTGCCTAGGGTCATACAGCTGGTATCTGTGACTGGATTTCAACTCAGTTTTCCTGACTCCAGTTCTCACAATCTATTCATTGTGCCACCCATGTGTGGACTTGGATACAGCTGTTCTTTCCTTTAAGGTTACCCTACTTACAGACTGAGTCATATTACTTTTCACGTTAAGCTCTCTTTCCACAAAATCTGGTTTAAGGCAAGGCATGCCTCTCCTTTTTATATAGCTAATAATAATAACTATTAACATTTAAATAGTACTTCAAAGTTTGCAAAGCACTTTACATACATTATCTCACATGATCCTTACAGCAACCTTAAGAAGGAGGTACTATTATAGTCTCCATTTTATAGATGAGGAAATTTCAGTCTAAGAGAAGTCATAAGCAACTTGCCCAGAGTTAATCAGCCAGCAAGTGTCTGAGGCAGGATTTGAATTCAAGTTTTCCTTGTCTTTCCACTATCAGCTCCAACTCTGTGTTGCCTAGCTACATTTGAGTGAGGTACCAAAAAAAAAAGGCATCAGAGCTAACTCTACTTAGTACTCCCCATTGCTTATTCAATAAATGCTCATGCAATGAAGTCTCACTTCCTTTTGTTTGGAAGCTTACATCATCAGCTTGGCCCTTCACCTGCTAACTTTCCTAATACACTGTGATTAATGTTTGTCCCCTTGGCTTCATGGCTTCTTATTTATTTAGAAAGAAAATTGGGGTTGTGGTGAAATGGATTGAGGTGAAAAATGAGATAACATAAAGGGAAAGCTATATTAAGGCTTTGGCCAGTGCCTTCCTGACAAAAACTTTGCTGAGGGGAACCAGCGCAGACTTCTGTATGAGACTATTTAATGCCCAAATTTGTATGCAGACATGAAATTCTTTCTGTTTTTTTCTTTTCCTTTTTTGGAGTGTGGGTGAGACTGTAGTCAGAGAAATGGAAGGAAGAAAAGAATAATGAAATATTAGTGACCACAAGAAAAAAAGTAGCCCAAATTTATGAGTTTCAAAGCAATTTCCTTTTAAGGTGCAAATTTCTAATTGCCCACATAAAAGTACAGGAATTGAATGGTAAATCCTTCTTTACTGGTAAGCCTTTTGAAATGTGGATGAAAAAAAGCAACTATTTGGTTTGTATTCATGTCCATAGAAAGCCAATCTATGTGAAAATTCTCTGAAACACACAGCTCTGAGTTTTCAAAATCAGCCCTTGAGAAATGATGTATTGTAATGTTCAGATTTGTTTTGTGTGATTTGGATGGGAATGGGTTAACAGCTCAATATATATATATATATATATATGTGTGTGTGTGTGTGTGTGTGTGTGTGTGTATCTATGTGTGTGTGTGTGTGTCTGTGTGTCTGTGTGTGTGTGAGAGAGAGAGACAGAGAGAGAGAGACAGAGATTTTGAATAGAATTACTACTGACTAAATCTGATGACTTGGACATATCAGATACAACTGCAGTTCTAGGATTTGGCTGTACAGTAAGTAGAGCTATATGACTATAAGCTGTAGCCACCATTTGGAAGTGTGGCATTGATTCCACAGAAGACTGAGTGGTCAAATGACAAATGAGTATTGATCTTATTCAGTTATAGTCAATCAGTGAACAGGTATTCATTTAATGCTTACTATGTGCTAGACACTCTGTTAAGTGTTGGGAATATTAAAAAAAAAAGGGCAAAAATATTTTTCTTCTAATGAGGGAGTGAATGTGTAAACAGTCTGTCCGTGTTTGTCCTTTGTTTTTGAAGATCATGACATCAGAGAAATGTGCAAAAACTTGCACTTGACTTTGTCTTGAGTGAGGGAGGGCGGTGCAAGGTCGCCAACCTCACTTTCTCCTCCTGAGCCTTCTGGGTCCAGTGACCAGATATTCATCAGGATGAGTGGAGAAGGCCTAGGATGCAATGGGAGACCTCGGCCTTTTTAGGTTGGCCTTTTCAGGTACTCACTTAGAGGGCAGAAACACCCTTTGTTTGAACAGGCCTCTTTAAGAAGTAGTCAGGGAATAGACCTTTCAATGAACAAAAGAAAAAATGACTAAATCTACAGAAACTGTTAGTAGTGATAATCACTCCAAGCCAGCCATTAAATGGAGATCGGGCAGGGACCTATTGTCGTCCAGTTCATGGGCTTCAGAGTGCAATGGGTTTAAGGTCTGGGGAATGAGAAGGAAGGAAGAATAGAATAGAAGGCAGGAAGGAAGGAGGGGAGAGAGGGAGGGAGGCAGGGAGGAAGGAAGGACATCTAGCCAGTAAACCCCAAAGCCTCAAAGGAAGGGGAGAGGGAGACAAAAGGGAGGGGATGAACTGGGTTACCCAGTTAGCTGGGTCCCCACTCAGGCAGCTCAGTCTACTCACACTGTTCATTCTTTGTTTTCAAAGAAGACCATGACATCAGAAAAATGATTACATGATTTGCACTTGAGCTTTTATACACAAGATATATACAGTATCAGAGAAAAGGTACAAATCTGAAAGTAAGGTTTACTCTTTCTCACCTTCCCCGTTAACCTCCATTGAAAAAGGTTTTTCTTCCCTCTTTCATGTGAGATAATTTACCCCATTCTATTTCTCCCTTTCTCCTTTTCCCCACATATCCCTCTCTCACCCCTTAATTTTATTTTTCTAGATATCATCCCTTCATATTCAACTCATCCTGTACCTTCTGTCTATATATATATATATATATATATATATATATATATATATATGTAATCCTTCCAACTACCCTAATACTGAGAAAAGTCTCAAGAGTTACAAATATTACTCCTTTTCCCCACATATCCCTCTCTCACCCCTTAATTTTATTTTTCTAGATATCATCCCTTCATATTCAACTCATCCTGTACCTTCTGTCTATATATATATATATATATATATATATATATATATATATATATATATATATATATATAAAATCCTTCCAACTACCCTAATACTGAGAAAAGTCTCAAGAGTTACAAATATTATCTTTCCATGTAGGAATGTAAATAGTTCAACTTTAGTAAGTCCCTTATGATTTCTCTATCAGGTTGACCTTTTCATGCTCCTCTTGATTCTTGTGTTTGAAAGTCAAATTTTCTAATCAGCTTTAGTCTTTTCATCAAGAATGCTTGAAAGTCCTCTATTTCATTGAAAGACCTTTTTTCCCCACTGAGGTATTGTACTCAGTTTTACTGGGTAGTTGATTCTTGGTTGTGATCCTAGCTCCTTTGACCTTTGACATATCATATTCCAATCCCTCAGGTACCTTAATGTAGAAACTGCTTGATCTTGTGTTATCCTGATTGTGTTTCTACAATACTCGAATTGTTTCTTTTGGACTGCTTACAATATTTTCTTCTTGACCTGGGAGCTCTGGAATTTGGCTACAATATTCCTAGGAGTTTTCCTTTTAGCATCTCTTTCAGGAAGTAATTGGTGGATTCTTTCAATATCTATTTTACCCTGGTTCTGGAATATCAAGGCAGTTTTCCTCGATAATTTCGTGGAAGATGATGTCTAGGCTTTTTTTTTGGTCATGGCTTTCAGGTAGTCCAATAATTTTTAAATTGTTTCTCCTAGATCTATTTTCTAGGTCACTTGTTTTTCCAATGACATATTTCACACTGTCTGCTATTTTTTCATTTTTTTGGTTTTGTTTCATAATTTCTTGATTTTTCACAAAGTCATTAGCGTCCATCTGCTCCATTCTAACCTTTAAGGAATTATTTTCTTCAATGAGCTTTTGTACCTCCTTTTCCATCTGGTCAATTCTACTTTTTAAGGCATTCTCCTCATTGGCTTTTTGGATCTCTTTTGCTGTTTGGGTTAGTCTATTTTTTAAGGTGTTATTTTTTTCAGCATTTTTTGTGTCCCCTTTAGCAAACAGCTGATTAATTTTTCATGGTTTTCTTGAATGTCTCTCATTTCTCTTCTTAATTCTCTTACTTGATTTTCAAAATACTTTTTGAGCTCTTCCATGACCTGAGACCAATTCTTGGAGGCTTTGGATATAGGCACTTTGACTTTGTTGTCTTTTTCTGTTTGTATATTTTGGTCTTCCCTGTCACCACAGTGAGATTCTATAGTCTGATTCTTCTCCCAGTTTTTGCTCATTTCCCCAGCCATTTATTTGACTTTTGAACTTTGTCAAGGTAGTTCTCTGCTTCCAGTGGGAGTGGAGGGGTGTACTGTCAGTCTCTCAATCCCCCCCCCCCCAATTTATGGGTGTACAGCCCTCGAAATAGCCACTTCTACCACCCCTACTGCTTCTGTTGCTGCCATGGGCTCTTCTTCCCCCTCTGCCACCCTGGGCCTGGGGCCAGAACACTCTACTCTCTCACACAGGTCCAACAGGTTTTTTCTACTAACCTTCCAAGTTGTCTTTGGTGTTTTGGGGTCTAGAAGTCTGGAAACCAACAGAAATGTCAGTGATTCACTCCCCCCAAAGTCTGCTCAGGTCCCTTCTGTTCCAGAGTGGCTCACACTGGATTGTGCTCTCCTCTCAGATCTACATGATAGGCACTTCCCATCAACCTTCCAGGATGTCTGGGGCTGGAGATTTGCTTCACTCTGTCATTCTGTGGGTTCTGCAGCTCCAGAATTTGTTTAAAGTAATTTTTTTACTGGCATTTCATTGGGTTTGGGGGGAGAGCTCTCTAAACACAATTTCTATGTTAAAAAGTTTCCCATGTATATTTCTGGGAGCCAAGATGGTGGAGTAAACAGTAAATTGCCATAACTCTCCCATATTCACCTCCAAATAACCATAAAATAGCACCTTAAGACAAATACTGGAGCAGCAAAACCAGCAAAAAGATGGGGTGAAGCAATCTTTTAGTCCAAGAAACTTGGAAGATTGGCAATACAGGTCTGTCTCACTTAGGTAAAGGGAGAAATCAGTCTAGGACAGGAAGCACCCAATAAGCTAGTAGTAAGTCCCATCTCAGCAAACCAGTGGGAGATCCTAGTGTGGTGGAACAGGCAAATGCCAACATCAGGGCCAACATCAGACAGAAGTGAAAACTATCAAAGAGGAAAACGGTGAAAGGAGAGCGAGGACAAACAGGAGGAAAAATAGGATGGAGGGGAATACATTGTTAGGAATGATAACTATGAATGAGAATGGAAAGAAATCTCCCATAAAATGGAAGTGGAGAGCAGAATGGATAAAAAACCAGAATCCTACAAAATATGGTTTAAAAGAAACACACGAAGCAGAGAGAAACACAGAGTAGAGGTAAGGGGCTACCACAGAAACTATTATGCTACAGCTGTAAAAAAAAGTAAAAAAAATAAGCAGGGATAGCAATCCTGATCTCAGACAAAGTAAAAGTAAAGACAGAGCTAATTAAAAGAGATAAGGAGGGAAATTACATCTTGACAATTACATCTTGACATAGACAATGAAGCAATATCAGAACCAAACATACGTGCACCAAGAGGTATAGCACTCAAATTCTTGAAGGAGAAGTTAAGTGAGTTACAGGTTCATGATCAAACAAGAGATAGCATTATGAAATGTAAAATAGATAAGTTTGGTAATATTACATTGAAAAGATTTTTTCAAAAAGCTTTTGCACAAACTAAACCAATGCAACCAAGATTACAAGGAAAGCAGAAAGCTGGGAAACAATCTTTACAGCAAGCATCTCTGATAAAGGCCTTGTTTCTCAAATATAGAGAATTGAATCAAATTTATAAGAATGTAAGTCATCCCCCAATTGATAAATTGTCAAAGGATATGATTAGGAAGTTATCAGAGGAAGAAATCAAAGCTATCTATATCTATACATATCTATATGTCTATAGGCCTGTAAAGTGCTCTAAATCACTTTTGATTAGAGAAATGCAATTTCAAACAGCTAAGGTTTCCCATTTCATCCTGGGCCTTTTCCAGTCATCCTGATGAATATCTGGTCACTGGATTCAGATGGCTCTGGAGGAGAAGTGAGGCTGGTGAGCTGCACAACCCTCCCTCACTCAAAACAAAGTCAAGTGCAAGTCATGTCATCATTTCTCTGATGGCATGGTCTTCGAAAACAAAGGATGAACACAGACAGATAGGCATCAAATTGGCTAATATGACAAAACAGGAAAATGATAAATGTTGGAGAGGATATGGGAAATTTGAGAATGTACTGGTGGTAGAGTTGTGAACTGATCCAAGCATGACAGCAATTTGGCACTATGTCCAAAAGACTGTAAAAGTGTGCATACTCTATGATCCAGACTACCATATATATATATTCAAAAGAGATCATGAAAAAGGGAAAAAAACCTTACGTGTACAAAAATATTTATAACAGTCCTTTTTGTGGTGTCAAAATATTGGAAATTAAGGGGATGGCCATTAATTGGAGAATGGCCAAACAACCTGTGGTATATGAATGTAATGGAGTACTATTGTCCAATAAGAAATGTTGAACAGGCAGATTTCAATAAAACCTGGAAAAACTTGTATTAACTGATGTAAAGTGAAATGAACAGAGCTAGGAAAACATACATAGTATCAGCAACATTGTGTGATGATCAACTATGAATGACTCAGCTCTTCTCAGCAACACAATGTTCCAAGAAAAGTACAAAGGACTCTTGAAGGAAAATGCTATCCATATTCAGATAAAGAACTATTGGCTCTGAATGCAGATCGAAGCATACTTTTTTCACTTTTTTTGTGTTTTTTCCTTTTTTGATCTGTTTCTGCTGTCACAATTCTGACTAATATGGAAATATGTTTTACATGATAGCACAATACAACCTACATCAAATTGTCTACCATTTTCAGAATAGGGATGAGGAGAGAAGGAAGGAGAAAAATTTGCAACTCAAAATCTTGTAAAAATGAATGTTAAAAATTGTCGACATATAATTAGGAAAAAATAAAATGGTATTAAGTATACTATCACCTCCAGCCTTCATGACTCTTGGTGCAACCTTGGGCAAGTTGCTTAACCTAAGTTTCACAGAGCTTATCCATAAAATGAAGGGGTTGGACAGATGATCTCTATATACTTTTCCGGTTGTAATATTCTAGAAGTCTATGACAGAGGGCAGGTTTCGTTGATTAACATTAATATCCACTCCACAATTTTCCCAATGAAATTTGTCTAGTGGAGATTCACCTGAGTATTACTAATACTTCCCCCTTTTTTGGGGGGATGTATTTGCATTTTGGGTTGACCTATATTTTAAAGACATGTCTCAATTATAAGAACTAGTCTGGGCAGCTTTCCCAGTGGGGCCATAGGCTGACACCAAACTCTGAAAAATTACTTAGAATTAGCCTTGTCAAATTTGTTTAAAGTGACCAGGAAAGTGCATACATTGAACTAATGTCCCCTTTCGCTAGTAAGATGTGGCTGTAATGATTTTATATATCCATCAGACTATTTAAATACGAACACAGCTTTCATGCAGTAAGCACCGTTCCAGGCAGATGTCATTTTTAGAAGCCAATGGGGAATTGCATCCCTTAATTATTCTTCAATACACAAACCAAGCATTCTTTAATTGGTGTAAATTGAACAGTGTTCCAGTGCAAACAAGGAGAGGACAAACTAATCAATGATTCCGGGCATGTCTATTGGAAAGTCATTGCCATTAGATCAAGTAACAAATCCTTAACTCCATTAGCCTCAGTGGAGTGACGGACATATACACAGAGATGTGTGTGTGTGCACACACACATTCTCATTCCTTGTTATCTATCAGGACTGGGAGACATCTAGGGAGCTGGGACTCCAAAATTGCCAACTCTGGGGGAAAAATGCTAATGGAAATCTAAAATGCTTTTCCTTCTCTCCTACATTCCCCCTCCCTCCCAAAAAATAATTTCCATTATAAAACACCCTACTACAATGTCAGAAACTACATTCACCAGTCTTTTATGGGAATTCAATGGAAAACAAAGTGTTTCTATCCTCTGGTGGTTTTAGTCTTGTGTCTATCTCTCATGCTCTCTTTTTTTTCTCCTAAATTGGAAACAATACCCTTTTTTTTGTTAGATTGTCAACTCAACTCCCCTCTTCCCCTCGAATTTTTCTTCCTGAGACTCCTATCTATCTATTCTTACCTATAAGGTGCAGTTGGATAACATGAAACTAGTGCTTCTTTCCCACTTTTAAAAATATAATAATAATAAAAAAGGCATTCTTAAGAAACCCAGGAAAAACCCTTCTCATAAATATATCATGCCCACTTTTCATTCTTGTCTCTTTTTATTAACTTTCTCAAATTGATTATTTATTACTGGGGAGGAAAGAAAGGAAGCAACAGGCCCATTACATCCCCTTGGCCCAGATCTGCCAGTCTTCCACTTTATAGAGTTCCTAAGACTGAGCTGTACTGGGATGAGGTATATACTGGCTATATGTGTTCATTTTAAAGTCTGTCTGATTTTTTTTTTGACCAAATGAGCTCATTCTTGTTGAAAAATCCTTCATATTGATTTAAGCTTAAGCTTAAAAGTAGCCTAGTGCATAAAACTTAAAAGTGAGTAGAGAGGAAGAATGAGAGAACTGCCCATTCCATTGACAGGCTTTGTTCAGTGGGGATGGTTTCCAGTGGATGAGTTATTCTTACATGTGGTATTGTAATTTATGCACCTCTGACAGAAACTGTATTCCTTGGATTTCCATAGTTGGTTCCAGAGTTTTGAGAGGCCTGGGATAAGTTCTATGAAGGGAACCTCAGATTTCCTGAGTTTATGAACAAGGGAAAGCTAAAAGAATAGCGGAGTCATTCACAATCAGAACTTCTAGGTGTTAGGGTACCAGGACTCAACACTTAGAAACTTCATCTTTAAAATGTTTTCACATGGCACCAAGTAATACCAAATGCTTTTATGAGCCCATTATCATAGTAAATTCTCAGTGTCTGAGAGAGTAGCTAGGAAATGGTGGGGGTGTTAAAGAAAAATGATCTCCTCTTAAAAATTTTGATTGGGCCAAATGAAATTTTTCTATGATCTGGTCCAGGTTTACCAGTCCTACCTCTTAGCATCTTTTAACATCTCTTCTTCCCTCCCTTATAAGTCAGCCAATAAACAAGAATTTATTAATCACTTATTATATGCCTGGCACTGTACTAAGCAAACAATATATAACCCTAGTCTGCAGAAAATTCACCTCTCCCCAAGACTTTCATGAAACCAGAAATTATAACAATAAAGTCTTAAAAAAGGAAAAAAGGTTCTGAACAGGTTACAAACAGGCCAACTTTTTTACTACTATTTTAAATTTAATATATACTTTAAGAACAAACCACATAATAGAAGTTTATAGTTTAATATATAATCCTTTTTTTTTGTTCTTTGTATGT
Organism: Bettongia penicillata ogilbyi; assembly: GCA_023548195.1. Taxonomy (NCBI): domain Eukaryota; kingdom Metazoa; phylum Chordata; class Mammalia; order Diprotodontia; family Potoroidae; genus Bettongia; species Bettongia penicillata. Next base: position 2,370,700 of record JAJHZJ010000235.1, read on the forward strand.
TGGAATGCTTGTGTTTATATTGATGATGTTTAAGGTAGCACTAAAAAAGAAAATTTAATTTAAAAGCAAAGGAAAATGGATCATAAGGTAAAATGGAAGTTCATTGTCCATTGTCTGTTTTTCGTTAGTATGAAAGGTAGCTGAGTACCAGAAGTGCCTGTATGGTTAAGATGTTGATCTGCTGACTACAGTGCCAATGTGATACAGTGCCTATGACAGCCATGAATATTGTGGTGCAATTCTGAATCATGAAATGCAGCAGATTATCCACATGGAAGACAGAACCAAAACATTTATTTAGAAACCAGAAAGCCAAATCCATCATAGTAACAAAAATCTATACATAATAACAACGCAGAGAACAACACCATCCCCAGGCTTTCATCCTGCTAGGCTTCCCATAAAGCAGCCCCATTAAACGAATCACAAGCAAGCCCTTTCACTCCCGCTAGCCAGCATCCTTCCTATCTCTGACATCTCTCTCACTAATTTCCTCTCAGCTCTGCTCTAGCTGTGCCCCTTACTGTTCCAGCAAACTCCTCTTATCACAGGCTCCATATGATTCAGACTCATGTGACTGAGGGTTCTGTATGACCCAGTCAGACCACATGGATCTATTAATGAATATGAAAGATCTCTCCATTTAAATTACCATTACATACCATATGTGTGTTGCATGTATATGTTTGGATCCCATACTTTCCACTAAAAAAAAAAATTTCTACTAGACCATCAAATTGTGGAGACACAGCTATCCCTGTGTTTTGATGTGTTTCCCACAATGTTACAGGGATTAGGTAGTTGGATAAAAAATTCAGGGAGGTATCAAAGAGTAAGGAGAATTAGTTGGTATTCAATTAGAGGATATTAGTTGATGTTCAAAACCAAACCAAACCAAATCAACCTTTAAGCAACAAGAATGAAAAAACTAAAATAACCAAAACTCAGAAAAAAGAATTGAAAAAACTATAAGTGAGTCTCCCAAGGGGGAAAACCCTTGGGACTTGATGGATTTATAAATTAATTCTATCAAACATTCAAAGAAGAGTTATTTCCAATATTATACAAAGTGTTTGAAAAAATACAAAAAGAAGTAAATCTACCAAATTGCTTCTGCGATACAAATACGATTTTGATTCTTAAAACAGAGGCAGAAAACAATAGGCTAATATCTCTAATGGATATTTATGCAAAAAAATTTAAATAAAATATTAAAAAGGGCATTACAGAGTTATACTAAAAAGATTATATACCATGACCAGATTGGATTTATATCAGGATTTAGAGAGGGGTTGGTTAAATATTAGGAAAGTTATAAACATAATAGACTATCTTAATATCAAAACAAAAACTGTATAGTATAGTAGATGTGAAAAATTTAGACAAAATACAAGACTCATATCTTGTTAAAAACCCTAGAAAATAGGAATAAGCAAACCTTTCCTTAATATAAGTTGGTATCTTTCTAAAGGACAGCTAGGTGATGTAGTGGATAAGGGACTAGGTCTGGAGTCAGGAAGACTCACCTTCCTGAGTTCAAATCTGACTTCAGATATTTGTTAGCTGGATAACCCTGGGCAAGTCACTTAACTCTGCCTCAGTTTCCTCATCTGTAAAATTGGCTGGGGCTGGAAATGGCAAACCACTCTAGTATTCTTGCTAAGAAAACCCCAAATAGGATCACGAAGAGTCAGACATGACTGAAAAACAACTGAATAACAGTCTACGTGAAACCAAGAGCTAACCCTATATATAAGGATTTTCAGTAAGACCAAATGTAGAGCAATGATGTCCACTGTTAGCATTACTATTTGATATAGTAGTAATCAACAAGTCAAAAAGAAATTGCAAGAATACCAGTAGGCAAAGAGGAAACAAAATGATTACTTTTTGCCGATAATATGATAGTTTACTTACAGAATTGTAGAGAATCAATTAAAATTAATTGAAACATTACTTTTAGAAAAGTTGAAGTATGTAAAGTAATTCCACTTACATAATCAACATTTTTGTATGTAACCAAGAAAATCCAGTGGAAAAGAAACATTCCCTTAAAAGTAACGATAGAATGTATAAAATCCTTGGTGGTCCACCGTCCAAGACACCATATAAACTCTCTCTTTTTTTTTATTTTTTAAATTTATATATTTATTTAACTTTTTACATTCATTTTCACATAATTTTGGGTTCCAAATTTTCTCCCCTTTTATCCCCTCCCCCCACCCCAATACCCCAAGAAATCTAATTTTCCCTATCTCCAATCTGCCCTCTCTTCTGTCATCCCTCCCTTCTCTTGTCTCCATCTTCTCTTTTCTCCTGTAGGGCCAGACGACTTTCTATTCCTCATTAACTGTATGTCTTCTTTCCTAGTAGCAACAACAATACTAAACAGTTGTTCCTAAAACTTTGAGTTCCAACTTCTCCCCATCCCTCCCTCCACACCCATTCCCTTTGGGAAGGCAGGCAATTCAATATAGGCCATATCTGTGTAATTTTGCAAATGACTTCCCTGATAGTCATGTTGTGTAAGACTAACTGAATTACCATCCCTCCTAACCTGCCCCTCATTGTTTCTCTTCTGTCTTATGATCCTGTCCTTCCCCAAGTGTTGACTTCAAATTGCTCCCTCCTCCCTTTGCCCTCCCTTCCATCATCCCCCCCCAATATCTCCTTCTCCCCCGCTTTCTTATACTGTAAGATAGGTTTTCATACCAAAATGAGTGTGCATTTTATTCCTTCCTTTAGTCAAATGTGATGAGGGTAAACTTCTTGGTTTTTGTTTTTGTTTTTTTTTTTTCTCAGCTCTCCTCTTTTTCCCTCCACTAAAAAAGTCTCCTACTTGCCTCTTAAATGACATATAATTACCCCCTTCCATTTCCCCCTCTTTCCTCCCACTACATTTCTCTCTCACCATTTACCTTAATTTCTTTTAAGATATGGTCCCATCCTATTCAGTTCAATCTGTGCTCTCTGTCTCTGTATGGGTGGGCATGTGTGTATGTGTGTGCGCAGGCATGTGTGTACATGTGTGTGTGTGGTCCCACCCCCTACCCAGATACTGAAAAGTTTTAAGAGTTACAAATATTGTCTTTCCATGTAGGAATGTAAACAGTTCACTTCTGGTAAGTCCCTTAAGACTTCTCTTTGCTGTTTATTTTTTCATGCTTCTTCTCATTCTTGTGTTTGAAAGTCAAATTTTCTTTAGCTCTGGTCTTTTCATCAAGAATGATTGAAAGTCCTCTGTTTCATTGAAAGACCATATTTTCCCCTGAAGTATTATACTGAGTTTAGCTGGGTAGGTGATTCTTGGTTTGAGTCCTAGTTCCTTTGACTTCTGGAATATCCTATTCCACGCCCTTCGATCCCTTAATGTAGAGGCTGCTAGATCTTGAGTTATCCTGATTGTATTTCCACAGTACTGGAATTGTTTCTTTCTAGCTGCTTGCAATATTTTCTCCTTGAGCTGGGAGTTCTGGAATTTGGCCACAATGTTCCTAGGAGTTTCTCTTTTTGGATCTCTTTCAGGTGGTGATCGATGGATTCTTTCAATACTTATTTTGCCCTCTGGTTCTAGAATGTCAGGGCAGTTTTCCTTGATAATTTCATGGAAGCTGATGTCAAGGCTCTTTTTTTGATCATGACTTTCAGGTAGTCCCATAATTTTTAAATTGTTTCTCCTGGATCTATTTTCCAGGTCAGTTGTTTTTCTAATGAGATATTTCACATTCTCTTCCATTTTTTCATTCTTTTGGTTTTGTTTGGTGATTTCTTGGTTTCTTGTAAAGTCATTAGAGTCCATCTGTTCCACTCTAATTTTGAGAGAACTATTCTCTTCAGTGAGCTTTTGAGCCTCTTTTTCCATTTAGCTCATTCTGCTTTTGAAAGCATTCTTCTCCTCATTGGCTTTTTGAACTTCTTTTGCCAATTGAGTGAGCCTATTTTTCAAGGTGTTATTTTCTTCAGCATTTTTTTGGGTCTCCTTTACCAAGGTATTGACCCATTTTTCATACTTTTCTTGTATCTCTCTCATTTCTCTTCCCAGTTTTTCCTCCACCTGTCTAACTTGCTTTTCAAAATCCTTTTTGAGCTCTTCCAAGGCCTGAGCCCACCTACCACCCCCTGGGGTGTCTGGGGTACTGAGGCCCCGCCCTCCACGTCTTTCCCTGATGGCAAGAATATTTCCTTGTCAGATCCGGAAGTCGGGATCATTTGCATTTGTTCGAAAAAACTCTATAGTCTTACTTTTCTTCCCTTTTCTAGGCATTTTCCCAGACAGTTACTTGACTTCTGAGATTCCTGTCCACCTCTTCCTAGATCCGCCCAGCTAGTGCTTAGGGTCTGAGGTTCAAATGGACTTTCCCTGCCGCCGGCTGCTAATCAATGTGAGCTTTAGTTCTGGTGCTGGGGTGGGGGCAGGGCCATCTCCCAGGCTCAGCTCCCTCAGGTCGTTTATGCAGAGACTTTCAGTAAAGAAGATCCTGCCTGCTGCCGCTGCTGCCTCAGCTGCCACCCATGCCTCTGCCTCCGCTGCTTCCTGCCCCCGTCTCTGCAGTCCCCGCTTCCTCCCGAGGGGGCCCGAGCCAAGGAGACACTCCGCTCCCCTCCTCCAGCCCAGCCTCTCTCACTGACCTGTAGCTTCTGTTGGCGGAGGGACTTTCCCGGCTGCCGGAGTTTCCGTCCCTGAAGCCTGCTCGGGTCAGCTTCTCTGGGACTGCGGCCAGGGCAGCGTTGGGGTGGTGTCCACTTTCCGGGACACAATGGACCCTGGGGACGGCTCTCCAGGGCTCTCTGGCACGGAAATGTCTTCCACTCCATTTCTGTACACTTTTCAGTGGTCCAGAAGTTATGGGGGTCTCTTTTTACATTAATTCTATGGGCTTTGGTTTTGGAGCTCGTAAACGTGTGTCCTTCTACTCCACCATCTTGGCTCTGCCCCCCCATATAAACTCTCTTTAAAACAAATAGAGAACTTTATAATTGGAGGAATATTGACTGCTAATTGATTGCTAAGGTGGAGTTACTATAATAAGATGATGATACTATCTAAATTAATTTACTAGTTAAGTGCCATACTATTTGAATAACCAAAGGATTATTTTGTAGAGTTAGAAAAATTATTTTAAAGATTCATCCATAGGAATACGAAGACAATCATTTCAAGAGAAATAAGGAAGAATGTTCAGCAGTATCACATTTCAAACCATTCATCAAAACAATAATCACTAGAACAATTTGGTACTCGATAAAGAATGTCTATTAGGAGAATATATTAAGCATACAACATACACATGAAAATGAACACAGTACCCTAGTGTTTAATAAATCCAAAGATCCCAGTTGCTGGGGTAATATTTCAGTATTTGACAAAAACTTCTGGTTAAACTGGAAACAATCTAGCAGAAATTAGGTGTAGTCTAGTATCTCATACTATATACTACGATAAGCTCCAACTGGATGTATAACTTATACATAAAGAATGATGTCCCTAATGAATTAAAGAAATGTGAAAGAAATTATATTTTAGTTCGATGATTAGGGAAAAATTTCATGACTGGACAAAGGATAAAGAGGATTAGGAAAGTAAAATGAATAATTTTGATTGCATAAAATTTCAAAGCATTTTTAAATAAGAAAAACCAACACAGCTAAAATTAGAAAGGAAATGGATAACTGGGAAGAAATTTTCCAGTAATTTTTTCTGATAGAGTCTCCTAAGATATTTAAGGATCTTAATTAAATTTATAGGAGAATGAGGAGAATTCTCTTGTAGATAAATGGTCAGAGGATATAATGAGTTTTTTAAAAAGAAAAAAAACCAAACTACAATAGCCATATTAAAAGATGCTCTTTTAGTAAAAATTAGAGAAATTAAAATTAAAGCAATTTTGATATTTTATTTTATACCCATCAGATTGGCAAAGGTGACAGAAATGAAAAATCACAATTATTTGAGGGGTTACAGGAAAATGGGTACATATTAATGGGCACTGTTGGTGAAATTGTGATTTAGGCCAGTCAATCCAGGAAGAGATTTGGAATGATGACCAAAAAGCTACTAAACTGTGTAATCTGTTGACGGTGACTCTACTACTTGGGTTATGCTTCAAAAAGGATAAAAGAAAAAGGAAAGGATCCAAAAATATAAAATATTTATATGAACTCTTTTGTTGCAGCAAAGGACTAGAAACTAAGATGTTTTCCATCATATGGGTAATTGTTGAATAATTATGGTGTATAAATGTACTGAAGTACTGTACTGTGAGAAATGATGAAGGGGAAAGTTTTAGAGATATTTGTGGAAACTTGTATGAATTGATGAGTGAAGCAAGCAGAACCAAGAGAACAATTTAAAGAATGTTAGTAACATTATAAAGACAAAAAACTTAAAAGAAGTAAGAACTTCTCATCAGTGCATTGCACACTGCTGATTCCAGGGCATTTACAATGAAGTGTGCTATCTCCTGAGAGAGATATGATGAGCTCTGATTGCAGCCGAAATATATTTTTTGGATATAGCCAATGTTGAATATTTTTTGTCTGGCATTATATATTGTTAAAAGGTTTCTCCTCTCTTCTTCCTTTTTCTCCTCTCTCCTTTTCTCCCCTCCTCCCCTTTTTCCCTTCTCTCTCATCCCCTCCACTCTCCTCTCCTCTGCTCTCCTTTTCTTTTCAATATGGAGAGGTGGAACGGGGAGAAATTTTTTAAATTAGATAGAAAAGAAAAAAATCCAAGGCATTCAAATACATTCAATATTTGCTCCCCTTTTGAACAGTTTTGTTTATGCTGGATAAGAAGATTACCATAATTTTCCAGTTTCCCCATACCCAACAGAATCCTTCCTTAAACAAAGAATATAGTTAAACCTAGCAAACCGATAACATGACCATGCTCAATGGTGTTTGTCTCATTCTACACCTGTGGTTCATTGCCTTCCTTTTTACCAAAAGGAGGGCAATATGTCCATTCTATGGAACCATGAGTGGTCTTTGCATTGATCTGAGTCTTGATGTCCTTTACATTGTTGTAGTCATTGTATATCATTATTATTATCTTCAGTTGTTCTTTTCTTTATCTTGCGTCAGTTCATAGAATTTTTGCTGAGTTTCTTTGACTACCATCTACCCTCATTTGTTACATTCATAACTTGCATTTTTTTCTGACATTCCCCAATCTATTTTACTTTAAATTTTTTTTCTTGTTACATCAAAAAGTGTTCCATATATATACATACACATGTATATATGTCATCACATGTCATCTTCTCCTATCTCTGGTCTTGGTGTAGAAGGCAAGAGGTAGTTTTCTGGGTCAAATAGTATGAACAATTTAGTCACTTTTCTAGCATAATATACCAAATTGTTTTCTAAAATAATTCTACCAATTCAAAACTCCACCAATATTGCTAATTTTCGGTGTCCTTTTTCACACTCTCCCCACTATACTTCCAACAGTCTGAGATTTGTAGATTGGCAACAACATTGACATCATTCCTTCCACATGATTCAATTTAACAAGCATTTATCAAGTTCATGCTATGTTCTAGGTACTATGCTAGAAACTGGGGAGACCCAAGTTGAGGCAGTCATCTAGGTTGGAAGATGCTCTTTCCTCTCATTTGAATTCTTTAAGTAGAGGGAGATAAAAAAACCAAGGGGTGAAGATGTTTGTTCTGGTATGCATTGAAGTAAATAGTTTCTGTGATTCTAACTCAGAAATTCTGTGATCTGTGTAGTAAACTACTTGTTTCCATTGATCCTTATAGGCAAGGATATGCTGGTAGATGTGTCCAACAAAAATATGCACGACAGTCTAGGTAATCAACAAAGTAAGAACACAATTCCCCCATTTGTAACATTTGCTGATTTTTTTTTTTTTTTGAGCTGGCTCCAGTATAACCTTGCTTATAAGGAAATTAGCATTTTACTCCAATAACTGGAACATCGGGTAGATAGTAAAACAACGGATAAAGTGAAGCCTTTTGTCATCACCTTAGAAACACTTAACAGTTCTTTACCCTTCATTTTCAAAGAGAACCAATGACATCACAGATGATGTCTTGACTTCCTTGGGAATTAGATTTAAGTGAGGCAGAACTGTATAAAATTGTCAACCTCACTTTCTCTTCCAGTACCATTAAAGTCCAGTGGCAAAACAACTGGCAATTGTCCAGTGTATAGTGGATGATCTTGGCATCTTCAATATCTGACCAAGCTCTACGTGTTTCCCAGCACCTGCTTTGGCTGCCTTCATGACCACTGGAAGAAATTGTCCTCATCCACCCATTCTACTGGGAGAAGTCCTCAAACTCTTAGGGTAGACATCCCCTTAACTCACCAATGCATTTGAGACCTGTATACTGCTGTACAGCTTGAATTTGAAATAGACTTGTGTTTGTCTTCTGTAGTCTAAGGCAACAGCAAATTTTTATGACTAATCTCTGTTTGCGCCCTCATCATGGGCGTTCAATCAATATTTGTGGAATAAAATCTCACTGTTACAATACACTTTTTACTGGATGCCTCCATTTGTTCCTTTTTGTTTTCTGTTCCAAACCTTTCATTAAGTGACTGTTTATTACATACCAGAGACAATAAGCAGGACTCTAGCTTTACATCCCCATTCTAAGAAAGCTGGTAAGTAAGGTCTTATGGAAGAATTTTTCTTTTATTAAAGGGATGCCAGAAATGACTATGGGACAAATAAAAGGATAGGAGGGGAAGACAACACCTCTCTGCTTCTGTTCACCAATATAATTGACTGGCTGGGCTATCTGCAGGAGCCAAACTTGTTTGTTATTGGTGGCCATGCTGATTGAAAGCTCGGTCATTAACAGGGAAGCAGTTATACTGACTTGCTAATGCTTCTGTCTACCTCTTGTTGATTGAGTATAAGAAGAAGGTCACAGGAAGCAGCTGAAGGATTTTGGCCATTGCTGTATTGCAGTAGGAAGGTGATGCCAAGACTTGCAAGTAGATAGGATCTAAGTGAGGGAGGGCTGTGCAAAGTCATCAACCTCACTTTCTCCTCCAGAGTCACCTGAACCCAATGGAAAGACATAGATCAGGACAACTGGAGATGGCCCTGGATGCATTGGGAGACCTTGGCCTTTTTAAGCTGAGGTCTTTCTCAGGTCTCAGTTTGACTGAAGCAATGCTCATTCATTGATTAAGGGTAGGTAAGAAATGAGGCAAAGAATGACCTTTTCTATTTAGTTAAAAAAATCAATCTGTGAGGAAAAGACCCTCAGGGTTTCATTTTTGGGGTGGGAATATTAAATGTGATAATAACCCAGTGTGATTACTTCCTGACAGGCAGCTTACTAAGAATGTGGACAACATTCTCCTGTCCATGAAAATAATTGGTTGGCTAAAACTATCTATGATGATGAAAATTACATAGAGGCAGGGATAATGTAGTTACTGGTTCTAGGGGGTATCTTCCCTTTTTTCTTTCATAGGGACAGAATGAAATTTTTTTGTCTGGAATCAATTATAGTCATTTGATTAAAATGCATTTAATAAAAGCCCCTATTTTAGATTAGGCTCTGGGCTAGGTGCTAAAAAATACAAATATATTATCTGTATATGGATGAATATAGGTCAAAGACTTTTGAGAGCTGCCATGCCATTAGGGTCCCATTGATGTCTCAAAAAAACTGAGCTTGTGAGAGCATGTTCTGAAAAGTCACTATCCTACTCTTCACCTCTATCCAAAGCAGGGCATATTGAGACTATGTTTACAGGAACCAACCCCAAAAATTTATTGATTTGGTCTGAACAGTTGATCTAGCAACTCTTAATCAAATGAGATAATATTTGTAAACCACTTAGCTCAGTATTTGGTAATAGGCCCTTAATAAACTTTTCTCCCCACCCTTCACAAAATACAAAACATAATTTTGATTATCTTATTGAAGGTGCTAGCAATTCTAACCATGATGATGGTTTGGATGATGTCACAATAGCTGAAGTGAAAAATCCAGTCCTTTAATTGGTTATTTTTGTCTACAATTAAATTCTTCCTTTATCTACTTGAGCACAGTCATATATTTTGGCACTTGGCACAGATAACCATGGTAAACTTCTTTCCAAGTGAATACAAGCATAATGTATGCTCCTCATTCAGTTTATTCTGGTATTCATCAATTCTTTTATTAAGGGAACTTTTTCCTTAATTGTATGTGTGTAAAATAATGACAACTGATTTTTTTGTATATCAATTTTAGGTATGAAAAGTACATTGCATACAATTTCTCATTTGAGCCTTTCAATAATCCTGTAAAATAGGATTTATAGTTTTTATCATAACTGAAGATCAGGAAACTGAGGCTCAGAGAGGTAGATAGGCTTCTCTGGTAACACAGCTACTACTTGTCTGAGGCATGATTTGAATCAAGGTCTTTCTCCAAGTTCAATTTGCTGTCCACTGAATCATATTACATGTGTCACTTTGATTAAAAATGATGAAAGCTACGTGTTCAAATGCTCAGAGTCTATATATTTTTCACCAATCCTACTAAAAAAGTTTTTCCTAGGATCTCAATAATTTTTTAGTGAAAAGACATACAAAAGCTATGGGCATAAAAAAAGCACATGTTGTACACACTTGAAGGGCAATTCTTGAGTAAACATACCCTAGGAATCTCATGCCTTTGGTATACAGGCTCCTAAGGGCTATTCCTATGTCTCAAGGAGTTTAATCAAACAAAGAAAAGCTTAGCTCTTCTACTTACCACTTATGTAACTTTGGATAAGCCATCAACCACTCTAATGCTTTGGTTTCCTCATCTATAAAATGGAAGGATCTACTAAATAATCTCTGAGGTAACCTCTTACTATAAATTCTATGCTTATAGCACTCAGATGAACATAAAATTACAAACTCAGAGACACAGACTCTTGTGTTTTTCCATTAAAGATATGTGCTCAGATAGTGACAAACATGGTGCATCTGTTTCACCACTAGATGTTTTAACAATGAGTCTTTACATAGATTGCATCTGCATGCTAACAAGATGGTGCTTCTCAGTCATTTCTAGCAGTTATTGTCTTCCAATCTGGTAGGAGAAAAAATTTGGAGAGGACTGGATTTTGGGACCTCAACTTTTGCTTATGACTTCACTAATTTCTTCAAGGAGAAAATTGGAACAATCTGTCAAGAAATCTCTCTACAACATCTTCAGCCATTGTTTCCTCCTTGACCATCTGTTTCAAATAGATGATCCCTATCCCTGTTGCTCACCAATTTGAGACATTGCTTCCAAATCTTCAGTTCTATCACTTTGCTTCCCTATTACTTTATTTCTTATTTAACTTCTTTTTCTCCATGTCAAAAGGTTTTTCATTTTCCAATTTCATAAAGCCAAACTTTCCCTTGACCTGTTGCTTTAAAGTTTCTTTATCCTTTATGTCATTTCAAGATCCTCTTGATTTCAGTTTTTAAAATTCTGATTTATTATACATTCTCAGTTTTCATTGATATCACTACTGAATTCATGGGTGAGAATTTATAGTAGTATTTCATAATGACATCATCAGCATCTGTAGGTTTGACTTAATCAGTCCTTCTATTATTCTTTAATGTCTCTCTAATCTAAGGTCTTACACTGTTCTCTTATAGTCTACCTCCTACTTCTTTGTCTGATGCTTTAGTGACTATTCTTCCCCTTTAAAAGTCATTTTAATTCTTTCCTGTTTTTCTTCTATTTTCGAAAATAATCCGAATAGCTCATTCTACACCAACCTTCAAATGCACCCTGGAAACCCCTCCTTTTCTGTGCAGTCACTCAGTGATAAATTACTAGCAATGAAAGATTAAAATAAAAGTACCAGGGATTCTGCCTTTTTAGAGCATTCTGAACACTTTCATCTCATGCATTTTAAAAGTCTGACCTGCAATGTCCCTGCCACTTAAATCACATGTATGTATTTTCTTTTGCTTTCCGCTTTCGAGAGTCTCCTTATCTCACTTTCAGCCTAAAGTGTAGTGGCCACACATGGTCTGACCTTAATACTGATAGGTATGGAAGCCTTGAGCTGCTCCATTTATGACTTAACTCTGTGCACTTTCCTCCTTAGGTGCCCTGTCTTGACCTTATTGCCTTCTCCCCACCCATGGGACTCATAGGGTTGGTGCCAGACTGAGTGTGGACAGCCTGGAGGGTTTAGGCTTACTGCATCTCAGAACCTCTAAACTCAAACAATCCATCAGCCTCAGTCTCCTCAGTAGCCAGGATTACAGACAATGCTTCCATACCCAACTAAAATGTATTTTCCAAAGGAATGCGCGTTGTATTAGGTTTTCAAATTTGTAGGACTCAGATATTTAGTCTTTAACTCTTCAGAATATTAAAATTAAAAAAGATCTCTTCTGTTTTGGTTGCTGAATGAAAACACAAACTCTAAAAAGACAATACTATACTGGACAGACACTAGTGAAAAACTAATTCAAGAAGTAAGAGTTTTGGTCTGCTACTTCACCTCTATCACAAAATGCTTCTTGGTGAAGGATACTTTGGTATCACACTTGTTCTCCCCATTAGACAAAAAAAGTGTGGTTTTTTGTGTCTTGGACTGGCAGGTCCTAAGGGTAACACACACTCTGGTATTGATTAATGTGAAATAAATAATAATACTTTGACCAATGAAGCACTTTGGTAGGATCAAATTTTTTTTGAAGGCAAGCTACATCATAAAAGTTGTGACCATTTTATCTATGTGATATTTATAAATGTAATCAGTTCCATACAGAGAGAAATGCCCAAAGAATTAGATCACAAGCAAAGAAAAATAACATGGAGCAAAAATGAAAGAACATAAAACATGAAAAACACCTTGTCCTTTCCAATATATGTGATGTAGAAAGTCTACAGTCTGTGGTGAAGCACTATGAGGGCAAAGGGTAAGAGAGAAACAAAAAGCAAATGCCGAGTCACTATGAATGCTGCCTCCCCACAATTATATTTTAAACTACTGTTCATAATTACACTTAACTGTCGTTAGTTATATATCACAGTGGAATTAATGAAAATGACATGTATAAAAGGGAAAATTTACATAATGCCTTCTATTGGAGGTGCATGAAAGGTGGTTGAAAAAAAGGCAAAATTCAGTTTTGGACATTTTCTATTTAGGTAAATTGGCTGTTGGATCTTATCCTACCTTTCTCTTTTGAGAAGTTAACATTTTTAGGATCAAAAGCTTTTCCCTTTCATTAATGTCAAAGAATATAAATAAGCATTGGCCTAAAACTCTCATTTTTTTTTTCAGGGTAAAGTAGTACTGTCTCTGCACTGATATTTGAAAATCCTGGTTTTAATAATTCAAAGTTATGGTGCGTACTCAGAATTCCTTATAAAAAATAGTGTCTTGGTATCATATCAAGTGATTTATCTTTCTTTTACATTTTCATTCTATTTTTAGCAAGGCTTGATTCCTAGCTATTAGCAAACACTACGGTGAGACCTTGGTAAGTATGTAATGAATGATTTAGCATCACCTAAAGCATTTGTACTTTTGCATCCCTCAAAAAATGGAATGTAGAATATGGAATGCTGCTCCAGTTCCTAACTAGTTTAAAATGTATCCGAAATATTGCCAACCAAATAGCTGATTCTCTTAGGAGTTGGTGCTCTTTTGGAGCATTTCTAATTTCCTACATAAATCTAGGTGTTTTTTTTAATCTTTAATACTCTGGTTTGCTTTAAGAGACTTTTAATACATCAAAGAGTGCCTAGTTCTTGAACATAGATTCATTGTACTTTTCATTTATTCAGTAATGATATAATAGTGTAAACTTTACCTTTATTTATGGCCCATGCTGCTTTTCAAATACTGATTAAAAAAGGCATTTCTTCTGAGACCTGTCTCTAAGTACTTTATTTTGGTTTACTGACTCGTAAATTAATCAATCTATCAATGAACATTTATTAAGCACTTACTATGTACTAACTGTGCTAAATGCTGAGGACATAAGTGAAAGCTGTTTTGAGAACACTGCCATTAGTATTCTTAGTTGTTTCTCTAAAATTAGCTGCAGTTGGGCATGGTGCACATGCCTGTAATCCCAACTACCAAGGGGAAGCTGAAGCTGGCAGATTTTGAGCTCAGAAATTCTGAACTACGCTGGGCTATACCAGCTAGGTATCTGCACCAGTTTCTCTATCAATATGGTGAGTCTCCAGAATTGGGTGGAAGGCAGAGACACTAGGTCACCTGAAGGGCAAACTGGCCCAGATCAGAAATGGAGGTCAAAACTTCTGTGCTAGATGGTGGTAGAATTGATCCTGTAAGTGGATTCTGTACTCTACCTTGGATGAGATGTAGAGACCCAATCTAAAAGAAAAGAAAATAAACAAAGTAAACTCAAAAGAAAAAGTAAAACCATAGATTTAGAACTAGATGCACCCTTAGAAGTAATTTAGTAAGATTCTATCGTTTTTGACATAAAAAAACTCGTGGCAATCATGGGAAATTGGTGATATAAAAGTATCGTGACTCACAGTTTAAGAAGTACTGAAGGGGTCAGAGGTGGAAAAAGTTTAAGAAGCCATCATGTAAAGAAGCTTAAATCTCATACAACACCCCAGTGAATATTATCACATACAAAATGATCGCAGAAAATAGAAGTGAACTAGTTATAAATTCCTTCATTCAGACCAGCTTAGTCAGACGTTGAGGACACCAGTCATCTGCTGCATCCTGGGTCATTGCCAGTCATCTTGACTTTTGCCTTGTCACTGGACTTTAATGACTCTGGGAGAGAGTGAGGCCAACAAGTTTGTGCAACTCTGCCTCACTTAAGTCCAATTCAGTCAAAAGTCAAGACATCACCCTATGATATCATTGGTCCTCTTCAAAAGTGAAGGATGAACAGCAAAACCAACAACCTCTAGATGTATGCCCTGACCCTATTGATTCTTGGTGTGTGTATCTTCATTCACGGTCTCTGACTTTCATTGGTTCTTCATGGATGCTCCCTCTATCTTCACCTTTGTGCATGATGCCTGATATGGCAGTCCAGCATGTGTATACTTCCCCACTGTTGGTGTAAGAACTTGTGGGAGAATATACCCAATGGATGCATGAAAGTTGTCATTTCTTGTTCTTTTCTTTGTTCTTCTGTTTGATGAAATATCTTTTGTTCGGTCAACAGGCTGGTAAAAGGAAATACACTGGAGGTGGCTCATGAACTATGGTTTTGAGTGGTAGTGACCCACAGAGTGTCTTGAACTTAGGGTAATTTTTCTTAAGGATTCACATACAAGAAGGAATATACTGGGGGTGTAATTAAAATTTTTTTTTTGAGATGTTAGTAGCAATATTATTTTCTGGGACTCCATAAAGGAATATATGGTGATTTGCTTTCTCTACTCCCTATCATCTAGATCTATGTATTTCATAAGCCATACAGTCTGAAAAAGAGTATAAACTGTCTAAACTTGGACAGAGCATTCAGAAGCACAGCTACAGAATTTTTGCTTTGCAAAAGTTCTATTCAGGGGCTTGGAAAGTGCTGGAAGGTGAGAGTTATGATCACTTCAAGGTGTATGCAATTCTTTCCTGGCAGATGTTCATTCTTTCTTATTTTGTTCCTTTTACAGAGATGGGGGCAAGAGTAGTGCATAGAAAGAACCTGGGGTTTGGAATCAGAAGACTAGAAAAGGAATCCCTGCTCTACTATGTACTAGCCATGTGACTTTAGACATGTCACTCTGAGCCCCAGTCTCCTTCTTTGTAGAATGAGGGTATGAATACTTGTGTTGCATATTACTTAGTCACAGGCTTGCTGTGAGGACCAAATGGATAATGTCTGAAATCATTTTGAAAGACTTGTGTAAGTGGAAGCTATTATTCTGCAAGTTTGGTTGTAAGTGAGAACATCAGGGGGAAACTTCAGGTAGTCCCCTCCTGAGACAGAAAGAGATAATCAGGCTTCATAAATTGGGTTGACTAGGCAATAGAATTTTTATTGCGATTCTGCCTTTTTTTGAAGTTCAAATATTCCTATCATCTCTGGGCTGAAGTATGTGGACACATGAGAGGAATTCGTAATTAGAAGAGAAGTAACTTAGTGGTACCTATTGATCACCCAGGTAGGTAGCTGAAAATGCTTGTGTCAATACGCACAAATTGTTTAGGTTGTTTCAAATTTTGTTATTACGGTTGTTGTTTATTTGTATCTGACTCTTTTTCTTTAAATCCCATTTGGGGTTTTCTTGGCAAAAATACTGGAATGGTTCACCACTTCTTTGTCCAGCTCATTTTATAGATGAGGAAACTGAGGCAAACAGGGTCAGGTGATAGATTTGAACCCACAAAGATGAATCTTCCTAACTCCAGGACCAGCTCTGTATCCATGGTACCACCAATCTGCCCTTTCGATAGATTATCCCTCAAACAAATAAGACAGTACCCAGTCTGGTCTGCTGTTTGACACACTTAAGTATTTGACACTTGTATTAGAAAAGTTATTCTGTCTTGTGCATGTGGACCTGACTGAATTGAATAAACACTTTCACTTAATTCAATTTCATTATAGAAACTCTGTAGAGCTATGAATTTGACTTCCAAGAGATTAGCAGCGAGTCCCAGAGAGATGGATCATCCTTAAGTTTAGAAAAGCAAGGAAAGAACAGAACTTTGACAGCAATGTTTTTAACTGAAAGATGAGAAGGAAATAATAATTTTTTAAAATGTAATTGCATCATCTACCCTGTTCTTAAAACTTGATTATCATATTTAGGTTTCTTGGATCTCATAGAGGTACAAGTTTGAATTGTAGAGATCATCCAATTCCAAACCCTCCAGTTCCTTCAGGTATGTTGATGTTTCCTGCCTGAGTCATTAAGTGAATAGATAAAATTCCTTTGTTTACTTTTCTGGTGACGTTCACACTTAGCCCTCAGGGTTGAAGGTTTGTGGTAGTGCTAGTGAGGTTAGAGGTGGTTACAGTAGATTCCTGCCTAACATAGAAGAGGGACACATAATGACAAGGATGACAGGACTTGCATAACTCCACCTCTTGTTGGAATATGCCCATGTCAGTCATTCTCCAGAACATTTTCTTGTCCTAGCTCTGCTGAAGGCACAGACTTAGAGACCAAACAAAGGAGTCTTTCTTTGAAACTGTGTTTTTTGTATTCATATTTGAAAAAGAAAGCAACTTTCAGAACTTTGTTCGTCAGACACAATGTTATTACATGTATTTATTTTTTAAAACCTTCTCTTGGGATTGAATTTTCATTATAATTTTTCTTGGCATCTTTTCTCTTGTCTCTACAGATAATTTTGTTATCTGTTTACAAGCAAAGGTATTTCACTTTGTTGTAGCTATAAAAACAAATAAAAATAACATTCAAACTTTTTTGACATGACTAATAGTTTAACATTGAAAACACTGATTTCTACCTGTCCTTGAATCAAAGCCTGTATCATAAAACGAAGTAGAGCACTGATGCAATTATCTAGATTGCTCAGGTTAAAAACTTGTCTTTAAGTACTTAGGTGAAGGAACAAAAACACATTTGGGTCTACAGGATGTTACAATTATCTCAATTCTCTACCTCAGTTTGTTAAAATATACTTGGCTACAACACCAAATGAGGTCCAGTATGGTACCAGTGAAGTATCATTAAGCATTCAGTAGCATGAAGGAATTTTAACTTTTTTGCCAAATGTGGGCAGAAAAAGTCAATATGTGATTAAAAAAAAAACAACCCAAGACTAACTGAATTAAGTAGAAAAAGCATTAGAAAACTTAATTTCTTTCCTTTGTAAAGCCAAATCCATTAAGAATTTTTACACAAAACTTAAAAGAAAGAGCATTTAAAACTAACTCAAATCCCCACATTTATGTAAATATGCGCATACATATATGTATACACATGTGAACACATCACACACGTACACAAATAACACATTTACATGCATATTTGTATGTATACATACAAAGTACACATATTACATAGATATACATTATAGGTTACCTATATGTAATACATTGCATTAAATACATTACATATGTATACACAAGGATTTACAAATATGTAAACACACACACACACACATACACACACCTTTCTTTCCTAATCTTTCCTGTTAGAAAATAACAACCAATCTACAGAGATGGGCATTTGAAACTTAGTTTTAGTTCATTGTTGCCAACCTCTTGTCTTTGTCACAGATTCATCATTACAGATAAATTATTTCATAAGACGCTGAAAAAATGATGATTCTGTACTACTGAGTTTTTCCCATTAAATTCTCCTGTATTTGATCTTGAGCAAACATTTGCAGTCAATATTTGATAAAAAGTCCAACTCAATCAAGTAAATAAAGCATTAGGAACCATAATTTCATTCCTTTGCCAAACTAAATCCATTAAGACTTTAACACAAGTAAAACTGAAGACAAAGGGTATTTAAAACAAAACAAAACAGTAAGACTCATTGCACATTTGCATTTTAAAATTAATTGCTGACCTAATTATTTTAGTAGAAACATAAATTAAGCAAATATAACTTAGAGTAAGCTTTTCAATACCCACAGAATTTTTTCCTCAAGAGTAAATTGCTATCATGGTTCAGTATGACGATTCATTCTTGCTGTCTTGTGACTGAAAAATAATGGTAGGAAATGCTGCCATTTTAAAATGATGAAGCAGAGAGTGAGAGACTGAAGATGGTGAAAAGGAAGGAGGGAAGGAGAGAGAGAGAGGAGAGAACGATATTGAGAGTGAGAGAGAGAAAGAGAGAGAGAGACTAGAGATTGTTATAAAAGCCTTATAAAGTAATATCAAGAAAAGATGCAGCAATAGTATAATGAAAAAGTCGGGTTTGGAGTCAGAGGACCTGGGTTCAAATCTTGATTCTGCCACACACTTTCTATATGTCACTGAGCAAATCCCTAAAACTCTCTGGGTTTTATAGATGTTTCTTCATCTATAAAATTATGCAGGAGTTGGATTAGTTAATTTCTAAGACCCTTAAGTTCTAAATCTGTACTCCTATGGCCTTGTAACCTATGATTGTGATGCCTTTTATAGGCAACACTCTCACTGAAACTGACTCTTTAAATAGTAACATCATATAAAAATTCATTTGCTTAATATTTCCAAGGTTGAACTTTGTGTTGATATGATTTGATTACATTTTTCAATTTCCATTAGGTTGCTCTGATACTATGCAGACATAGCCTTCTATATAGAATGGCAAATTGAGTCCTTAAGAGCTGGAATATTTTTGGAAGTCACATATTCATAGTTTATATTTTGACTCTGTATGTTTAAAAGTAGGATTTAAATTTTCCCATTCCAGGGTGTATACCTCCAGATAACTATCCAGGACCAAGGACATGATAGTATTTTTGTGCTCTGGTATGACTAGACCACATAAGAATATTGTGTTCAGTTCTGGGTGACACATTTTTGGAATGATGTAGAGAAACAGCATGGAATAGAGAGAGAAGTGTCCTTGGAGCTAGGAAGGCCTGGGTTCCAGTCCTGCTTCTTACACATAGTCGCTGTGTGATTCTGGGAAAAAAACTTTACCTTTCAGTGATCTAAGAAATTTCAAGTTGCAGAGAAAGTGTCAATCTATATTGGTGAGGGGAAGTTTTCTCACTCAGAAGTTCCCTATACCCATGAAATCACAGGTCAAGTCCTTGTCCTTGTTGATAGCCTGAAACGTATCCAAAGGAAGGCAACCTTTGGATTGAACAATGAATGGTCCACATTTCATTTCACTTGAAGGAAGTGTTGATATTTGATTTAGAGAAGAGAAAACCCAGGTGGGGGCCATGACAGAGGTCTTCAAGAATTTTAAGTACTCTCACTAGCACAGCTGAATTCCAGAAAGCAAAATTAGAAGCAATGGGACAGAATTGCAAAAAGAAAAATTTAGGCTTGATGTAAGGGAAAATGACCCAAAGTTTAGAAGAATTGTAAAGTGGGTTTGCTCAAATTGTAGTGGCTTCTCTCTTACTATAGGTTCTCAAGAAAATTCTGGGTACCTAGTTGGCTTGAATGTGGCAGAGGGAATTCCTTTGAATATATGGGCTGGATTTTTAGTGACTTCGGAAATCCTTTCCAACTCACATTTTCTGCTTGTAGTTGTAATTTCTATCTCTTCTATTCATGGATCTGAGTTAATTTTAGGCATTACAGATGAACTGCAGAAACCAAACTGCAAGGTCTTTCTTTAATAAGATGGGGATGCAGGGTATAGTGGGGAAGGCACCAAAAAACACAATTTCCAGCAGCGTTAGCAGTAGCAACAATTAGTATATTAGGATCTCTTAAGCTTTGAGTCCATGAACTTATTTTAAAAGATATTTTCATAACTGCTTTTCAATATAATTCGCTTTCTTTGTAATCCTATGCATTTTACCTTGTGCATGTAAAAGTATTTTCTGAGCAGGGGTCCATAGGCTTCACCAGACTATAAGAGAGATTTGTTACACAAAAATTAAGAATCGTTTGCAGAGATGATAAATTGGGTGTACTCCTTAGCTATTTCAGGGAGAAGGACTGCTTCATACGGATCTACAGGTTCTTTTCACTTTCCGTCCCTGCACCGAGCATCCCTGGTAAAGGCCAGTGGTACAGAAAGACAGCCGGAGCAGATGTGCGGATGACCTCACTGCTCTTTTTACAGTATCACCTCTCCCCTGTCATCAACTGGCAAACCACAGCAAAGAATGTTTTTCTGATCATTTTGCACTCATTAAATACAGCTGTCATAGCAGCGGATGGGAAGAGGCATGCAAAACTTTCCTGCCACGTCAAAATAAAGCTGAAATGAAACATTCTTTAAAAGAACTGAAACCTTTGAAGCATATTCTCAAGGAATATTGAAATATTGCCTTTTCTCATTGACAATTGAAATTGTTCTGTGGTGATGTACATTAAATCTCGGGCTGGGCAAAAAAGCAATATATAGAAAAGACCAGTTTCCCAGCCGTGGAAAGCAGTTGGTCATCTATCTAGCTCGGGTTCAATCATACCATTCCCAAGGCTGAGTGAATTATGGGATTCCATTTTCACCATGGGCTAACTTTTCACCTCAGTTGTCTCATCTGTTTAATGGGGAAGGAAATGTCCTTTTGTTTTTCGGTAGGAAAAGTCAACAAGTAATTCCTACCATGACTAGTGCTGCATCTTTGAATATTTACCCTTTACCTCCTTGGATTGTTGACTGCTGTTTTATCATTTTTCATCTTGTCTGCCCAACTAGATTGTAAATTCCTTAAAGGCTTACAACATATAGCAGGCTGCTGGTGTATAGCTTTTGTCTCTGTAAGTAGTTGCGAATTGATTGGTTAAAAAAAAAAACAAAACAAATAAAAAAACCACACTCTATGCCAGTAGGAGCTGTTCAGTAAAAATAGGGGTTTGTTCCTAGTGGGATTTATTGGGCTCTCTACTTATTCCTATAATTCCCAAATTCGAACTTTCCCCTCGGTAGGTGAACTAAGTAGCTGAGCAGCCTGCAGTTGCAAAATTCTCTTTTCCTCAGGAAATATTACAAGACATGACATAAATTAAATGATCCAAAGCCAGCCACATGAGCCTCAGTATCTGATGAGTGTGTCCTTCTTACTGGCATTTTTGTGGTAAGGCTGTCTCCTCGAACATAGAATGAAAAAAAAAAACTGGCTACTTCAAGGGGAAAAAAAAGATGTAAGAAACTGAATATTTTCAGTTCCTTACCATGACACCACAGGACTAAGAAAATCCAAAGACTATAAATAACTAATTTAAAGGAATAGTGGATGAAAACCTAGAATTCTCTTGTGTTCCAGTGTTACCGTATAAATACATGTTCAGCATCGACAAGAGGACTGAAATGGGGATGAAAAGAAAGAGACATGTGGTTAAGAGAAAGCTGGGACTTGAGATTGTTTAAATATTGTAGCCAAGACCATTAAGGAAAATAGGTCAGTTGGCCTGGGTTTATACCTGGGTCTACATGATACCACAGCAACCTGCTGAAATATGCCCCCACACCAACATACACACATGTGTGTATGTATGTATGTATGAATGTATGTGTACATATTTATATATGTCAATCAATGAGTTCCTTTTGTCTATAAATTAGCAAATTTTGATATATTTCCCCTCATGGATGGAATTAGTTGCTTCTACATAAATATATTAGTTTAGGCATTATGGGGGGATCAAGGGAGATGATATACTTTCTGTAGTAATCTACAGTTTCTACCCTCTATTTATATAATCGAAGTAAGCACACAAGAACCATATGGTAAACCCTCTGTTGCCTAGAAGTTTTGGGGAATGCATTGTTCTGGATCCTTAGATTTTCTATATACTTGAGATGTGTACCTCTCAAAGAACCCAAGATTCTTCTTATTTTAAGGTTTTGGGATGGAAATCTTATTCAAATATTTTACAGGTCTCCCTGACTTCTTAGGGTATACAAAACATAACTTTATTTTTCTCATAATATTATAGAATAGACGCAGCATGAAAAGGGCATGGAATTCAAAGTTTAGAGACAGGAAGAACAAGAAAGTTCAATTATTATTCCTGACACTTTTTAGCTGTGTGACAATAGGGAAGTCACTTGCCTTTGTGTTTTCAATCGCTCCCAAGAATTATATACAAACTCACAGGTGGGTCACAATCTGCTTTCTTGAAGACAAGAATTCCTCAAGCCACCACTATCCCAGGAGCTTTGCCTATTGATGTATCACATAATTTCAGTTTCTGGGGTGGTAGATAGAGTATTCATACTGATGATACCATGAATTCTTAAAGTATAGAAGTATTAATAGCTCATGGCTATGTTATGAATATCATAGCAGACTCACAGAATGTCAGAGTCGGAAGGGGCCTTGGAGACCAAAGAGTCCAAACTCTACCTGACCACACAAATTTCTTTTACCTTATATCTCATAAGTATTCATCTAACCTTTGCTTGAAGATCTCCAGTGAGGGAGAAACCATTACATCTAGAGCAAGTCTGATGAAATATGGGATTGTTTTAGTTTTGTGAAATTTTTTTTTCTTATTGCATATTAAAACCAAATTTACCTCTCTGCAATTTTCACTCAATTTCTGCTAATTCTTCTTTTCTGGGGCCATCAAGAAGCTTAATCCCTCTTCCAAATAACAGTTATTTATTTTATTTTCAATGACACTTCATAGATTTTGCTTCATTTCTTCTCAAAGCTCTTGGAATCCTTGTGGACAAGTGATTCTTTCCTCTGAGTCTCTGCTTGGACATGTGGAGTTACTCACTTGGGTTTACCTCCTGGTATCTCCCAATCTGTAGTATTTCTTCATTGTTTTCAACACTTGCTTCTGTTTACTCATCTCTCTAGTCTCAGTTTCTGGATTGGGACTTTCTGCTTAGGTCATACTCTACTTCCTCTTTTACTCTTCAGTGGGGTCATCAGGTCCTGACTGGTCCTGGACATGGTGACTAAGATTAGACTGTCCTTGGGTTTTAGGTCAGTCTCTTTATTTTGACCTGAACATTTTCTCTGAATTCTTTCACTTGCACAGTATCAAAACTGGAGTCAGTTTCAATTCTTGCTTTGACCATCATGGGGTGCAACTGGACATTGTCCATTTTGTTGGCAGAAGGCCTCCTGTAAGACCCAAGTTGCTCTGATTTATAGTTCCTGCCCTAGTCCTTTCTCATGCTGCATCTCAGGCTTAGGTTTCCTGGTTACTCAACTGCATAGTTGCTGGACTGGTCCGTTTTTCCTGTTGTGGCTCAGAAGTAGGCTGTCTAGGCTCTATGCATGGCTACTGGTCCCTTCTTGCTTCCTGCTGTGGTTCTAGGCTGCTTATACATGTTACCTTCTGTCTACACTTACTTTTCTCTCACAGCCTCCATTGCTTTCTAGTAGTTTTCTTGTGTAGTCTTACACTGGGTGGATGCACTTGCAATCATTCTGTTCATTTTTCTATATTGTTTTTCCTCATGTGTTTTGACTGTGGTGTTCAAGCTTCTGTAGTCATTCTCATGCTTCTACTTTATCTCAAAATCTTTAGGAAAATCAGTGACAGCTCTTCAGATCCTTGAAGAGAGCTATCATGTTCCCCCCAAGTCTTCTCTTTTCCAGGAGAAACATTCCTGGTTCCTTCAACCAAACATCAAATAGTGTAAACTCAAGGCTTTTCAGAATATGAAGTCTTCCCCACTCCCTTAGTACTTTCCAACTTATTAGTACCCTTCCTATAATTGGGCAACTAGATCTGACCATATACTTCAGAGATAGTCTGACTGGGGCAGAACAAAAAGTATTCTGAGGGCAGAATATCATACTGTACACTGCAGAGTATAGAGGACCACTACCTGCTTATTTTCAAATATTATTCCTCTCCTTCTGGAGGTTAGACTCATGAGATAAATGCCAATTTAAGTACTATAGCTAAAATTCAGTTGTCCATAATAGAGAAGAGGCATTACCTGCAGTATTAAAAAATAGGACAATTTGGGAAAGGATGGTATTGCTTACACTTCAGTTTATCAATAACATTCCTAAAACGTGATGTCTAAGGATGTACCAAATACTATAGATGTTGTCTGAGAAGGGCATTTTCACCTCACTAGCCCTGGAGATGATGCTAGCCTTAATGCGGACTAATAACCCTAACTCTAAACTATATTTAGCTTTCAGTCCACTTGGTCTCCAATATTTTTCAGCAGAAAGGTACTGCACATTAAGGTTTACCAATTCTTTTACTGGCATGATGTCATTTGATATTCACAACAAACCTGTGGAATAGGTTCCATTATCATCTTGTAATAGTAAGCACTCCAACATACACATGGGGAGCCTGCTATCACAGGCTCTTAGGTTTGTATTCATAAAAGGAAAGCAACTTTCAAGAGGTTAGCAATCACTTTAATCAAGCTCATGTATCATTCCTTTATCCAAGCACATATATCATTCACCTAGTTCAGGGAAATTAGCACCCTGAACTTTAAAGGAGATACCAAGAAATCAAAGATCAACAGACATGGTTTCCTCTGCCTGAAATCAATAGACAGGTCTAACTGTTTGACTACAGTTAACAGAGAGGGCTTTCCAGAGTCCTCATTTGGCCAAACAAATGTCTTCTACTAAGTAGGCCCCAAAGAAAAACCTCAACTCAGAGTATTTATACCTTTTTCAGAGGCAGAGGGCATCACAACTTTTGAGAACCAGTGTCTCATTAACAAACGGCATGGGCCTTCCCACAAATCTTCCCTAATTAAACTCCCCTGAATGGGAAGACTCATTAATGGGTGGGGAAGATCTTTAATCCCATTAAAATAATTATCAATACAAATTCATACCCTGTTTCTAGCTGAAGAAACTTTTGTTTCTGTACTTTACTCCTATTAAATAAAGACTCTTGATTGGTAAAGGTAAGATTCAGTCAGAGGCACTTGATTATACTAAAACAAAAAACAGTGAAAGATCCTATTCTTGCCATCATACATCTCCATTTTATAGATGGGGAAACAGAGGGAAGTTAAATGATATGCTTAGAACCACAGAGCTACTAAATTTCTGAGTGTCTTAGGGTCAATTAAAGGTGGGTAGGGTTGTTTTCTAGTCTAACATTAAATAATCTTGTGCCACTATGTTTTTTTGAGATTTTTTTTATTTGCTATTTATGTTCATTTTTTCGCCTTTGAACACAGGTTGTCAGATCACTTATCTTGTTGTAGGAAGTGATCTGCCTGCAAAAATCCTTTCCAATTTAAATTTGCTACTTTTGATCTTCTGTGAGTTTGAAAATAATAGAAACAAAGATTATTAAAATTATGGGTAAAGTAAAAGTAGATAGATTCAAATAGAGGGTAGAGAGACTTGCCTGTGAAGAAAGTTTTAATTTATGGGCTATGAGACATTTATTCTAGCCATTCAGAGACCTTTTTTCTTTACTTCTTTGTCTCAGTTATGTTCCAGATACACAAGGTTATGATATAGTTGTTACTGATAGATGAGACATTGAGTAATACAAAGCATAGAATGATGGGTAAAATGGGTAGTAGACCTAATAAATGTTATTAGATGTGTGATTAGTGTTTTGATTCACCTAAAATGATAGGATTTTAGAGTAAAAAATGACTTTTATAGATTATTTGCTCTAAATCCAATTTATGGGTGAAGAAAAAGAGGATTGGAAGGATTTAATAACGTCCAACGTCCTTATCTAGTGACCCAGTCTGGTGTCTGTTCTTGCAGTTTGGTATCCTGTTCACTGACTCAAATACATCCTTTTTTTTTTTTTTTTTGGATTGTCTAATCCTTCTCAACAGGGAGATTGGTTTGTGTGCATAGGCATAGTCATTAGACCAGCAACTTCATTGAGGTAGGGAATTCTCGGATGGGGAAAGACCCTTCATTTATGTAGATTGGTCTCTTTTCTACAGCTTAGAGTCTTAGAGATTTACTTAAGGTACTGAAAGGTCAGTGATGTTCCTAGTATGTATCAGTCAGGACTTGAATCTTAGTTCTAAGGTTAACTTTCTCTCCAATATACCATACTTCCTTCCTCTTGTGAGCATAGGAAGGAAAGAAACAAGCATTTAACAAGGGTCCACCATGTATCAGGCAGTGTGCTAAACTCTTTACATATATACTATTTGGTCCTCACAATAGACCTCTGTGAGGTAAGTGCTTTTATTATTCCATTTTACAGATGAGGAAACTGAGGCAGGCATAGATAGGTTGAGTGATTTGCCCAGAGTTATATATCAGTAAATGTTTTAGGGCAGATTTGAACTCAATTCTACCTTCAGGTCCATCAATTCTAACCACTACATCACCTGTCTTCCTCTATGCTCCTTTGTATGCATAGAAATACAAAGCATGAATCAGCAAGTTGCTAAGGATCTTGGACACAAACCTTTTTGTGATGATAAACCAGATAGAACTTGACCAATTTATTCATTCCTCTTTTCATACTTATTCTTTGTTTTCTAAAGTCAAACTGATCCTGCATCAATGAAAATCAAAGGCAACATGACATGTAAGGAGCTTTGTAAACCTTAATGCATCAAAAATTGATGTTTTTTGTACAGATGAAGTGGGAGGGAAAAGGTAAGTTACTCTGGTTTGGAACTTCCTCCACTGAGAACAAACCATAACTTCTAATGGATCGGTGAGTCTTGGAACCAGGAAAACTTGATTTCAAATTCCACCTTAGACTTAGCTGTGTGACTCTGAGCAAGTCATTTAATATATCTCAGACTCAACTTCTCCTGTAAAACTGGCATAACAATAACACCTTGTTGTTCAGTGATATCTAACTCTTTGGACCCCTTTTGGGTTTTCTTGGCAAAGATATTGGAGTGGTTTGCCATTTCCTTCTCCAGCTCACTTTTCAGATGACTGAGGCATACAAGGTTAAGAGACTTTTCCAAGGTCAAGTCTAAGGTCAGATTTGAACTCAGGTTTTCTTGACTCTAGGCCTGGTGCTTGTTCCACGGTACCATCTAGCTCCCCTAACCTTATAGAATTGTTGTGAGAATCAAATGAGATAATATAATGTAGAATACTTTGCCAACCTTAAAGTGCTAGATAAATACTAACTTAAGTGACTTACTTAAGGTCCCAGCTAGTAGATGCTATAGGACCATAGATTTAGAACTGAAAGGGATCTTTTTGGACATCTAGCCACTACTACTAACTTAACAGATAAGGAAAATGAGACTTAGAAAGGCTAAGTAACTCAATGTCACAGACAATAAGTTACAAAGACAAGATTTGGACCCAGGCGTTTCTCATTCCAAGCCTTACACTCAGTCCACTGTGTCATACCACATGTATATCATATCTACGAAAATGCCATATAAATGACGATTGTTACCACTTTTGCTATCATAATACTTAACTCAGGTTTATTTGACTAAGTTCCGTGGTGGTCTAGTGGTTAGGATTTGGCGCTTGTATCACCACAGCCTGGGTTCGATCCCTGGTCAGGGAAGTATGTCTAAGTAGCACAAAAGAAATGTGAGATGTACAGATTTAGAGAATCCACCCCAAATGTTCACATGGATTATCTATGCTTGACTTGCGGTAGAGTGTTCTAAGCTTGTATTGGTCTGGTCAGCCACAGTTGACCACATGGTAACTTGACTCTAACAATAGTGATGTCATTTTGGTCCTCTTCAAGAATGAGGGACAAGGACCACAAAATATAGATTTCTTTTTTTCAAGGTTAAGGTAAAACCATTGTGGTAGAGCGGAGAGACAGTTAGCTTGTAAGTCCCAAAGATATGAGTTCTAGTATTACCCTTCCAATAAACTGGTTACATGACCATAGTAAAGTC
Source organism: Bettongia penicillata ogilbyi (assembly GCA_023548195.1). NCBI lineage: Eukaryota > Metazoa > Chordata > Mammalia > Diprotodontia > Potoroidae > Bettongia > Bettongia penicillata. The sequence goes on from JAJHZJ010000235.1 coordinate 2,399,004, forward strand.
ATCATTGCGGTAAAGTAATTCTCAGTGCCTAGGCAACTTTATAAGATGGTAAGACTATGATCATCAAAGGGAATATGATTGGTAAAGAGCCTTGTAAACATTTATGCATCAAGGAACTGTGATTTCTGTTCAAGTGGAGTGTGAGAGAAAAGGCAGGTTACTCTAGCATTGGAATTTCCTCCACCGAGGAGCAAATTCTAAGTTCTAGTGGATCGGTAGATCTAGTGGTTCCGTACAAGATACGGAAGAATTGCTGAGGTGCATGAGGGGGTACTTTCCTTACTGGCATCTCCCTATACAAAAGAAATCCCGACTCTGGGTCTCCTCTTCCTCTTTCCCCCTCCTCCCTAAATTCCTGACATTCTATATGACAGGCGACATACAAGGAGGGGTATCAGAAAACCATGGCCTAAATGTAAATAGCATCAGAGTATTAGACCAGATTTATAGAAAATAGCCCAACTCAGAGATGAAGCTCTGTTAATCAGGCCGGCAATCACCTAGAATAGCAAAAGACCACCCCAAACTCAAGACATGTTAGAATATATTTTTCCAATAATGAATGCTTCAGTAGTGTAACTGTCTCTAATTCCCTTCTTTGAAAGATGGAAATTTTAATGTGCAGTTAATTAAATGTTGTGTTGATTTGCAGGTCCTGAGCTCCCAGAGAGGCCTCAGGGATGGAAGCAGGTTTTGAAATCAAACAGTTAGAGCAACGACTCTTTTGGTTTTGACCACAAAGAAAACGGCAGTGTGTGCTTTAAACTCCCTGGAAAGAATTTCAAATCAGCCCTTGTTCTCCCTTCTTCTCATCCACTTTTCTAGGTTTCTGTTTTCACTTAAAAGCATGTAGCAATGTCAACAGGTACATAGACATTTGGGGGACACCACTTTCTTTGTTTCTAGACTTTGGTGGGTGTGTATTTTCTTCTTTTCATAGTGTTTCAACACTTATATATGCTATGAGGGATTGTGTTATTCTGGGATTCCTTTTATAAGAAACCAAAGAGCCAAGCTGTGGTCTTGAATGCAGTCTGCGAACCTGTGGGAAATTTCATGTGGATGCACACATATGTATATATTTATCATTAATATATCTATTCATCTATCTATTTATCTATCCATCTATCTATATACTGGTATATCTATCTATCTATCTATCCATCTATCTATCTATCTATCTATCTATCTATCTATCTATCTATCTATCTATCTATCTATCTATCTATCTAATCTATCTATCTATCCTGTTCAGCCATGGTTATGTAGCTATATAAATATCTGTACTATACAGTTATCCATTCCACATTGTGACTTTCCTCATTGGGGTTTCAGTATATCATGGGCATAAGAAATTAGATGTGAAATTTTTTTGGAGTTTTGTGGAAGTTGTAGGTGACATGTGAAGGCCAGCATATGACACAGAAAAAGCTTTGAAATTCAGAGATGGGTAAAATATGTGTAGAGTATTATATAATACCGAAGTATTTTATCTTTTAATTCTGTAAATATACCATAAAAGAAAAAGAAAAATTCAAACTTTTTCTGATAAGAAGGGCTAAAAAATTTTATGAGGATTTTTCAGATTGTGGAGTGCTGTGCCCCTAACTCCTGTGGTGTATCAAGTGTAACTGTATATAGATAGATGTATACTTAACCTCTACATCTATATATAGTGTATATGTATGTTTATATACATACATACACACATATACACATCTATATGGAGAAAGAGATATATACATATAGAGAGCTATATATATATACATGTATATATACATATATTTATATCTATTTATCTATCTATTGAGAGAGAGAAAGAGGGGGAGAGAGACAGACAGAGAGAGACAGAGAGAGAGAGAAAGAGAGAGAGAGAGAGAGAGAGAGAGAGAGAGAGAGAGAGAGAGAGAGAGAGAGAGAGATACAATAGGTAGACTCATTTGAACTGCCAATGCGGGGAAAATGTTATACACATCTGGGCAGAGGAAAGAAATGTTGGCAGCTTAGAACTAACTAAAAGAGGAGGGTTTGATGGAAAAGGAAATGAATATGCTCCTAAAATAATCCCTGTAGCTCGCTTATGCAAGGGAATGAACAATTTAGTTGAAATAACTATTAAATTTATTAGTGCTAAATTCACCATATTTGGATGTCAGTTAAAGTCTCATTGATACTTAGAAAGGTCTGTCATGTAGGTGGGAGTACTCTCTGCATTAGTGCATCTGCACTTCATGTTTCATAAGTTGCCATGGCTGGATGGGAAAATTTATCACCTGGTACCCATCTTTCTGGAGATGAACGCCTCAGCAATTAGCTACATTGGATGACCAACATGCAATCTTTTTCTATACTCTTATTTGAAACCTTTTTCTAACTTGTTAAGTTCTACCAGAGCTAATATTCTACTGGGACCCATGATGAGTGCCATCCTACTCGGAAGCCAGGAGCAGAGCTTGTTAGAGGATTCTAGTCTCACATTCCTGTCTGATTAATTCTTATCTACTGTATCTACAATTCCACTCACTATTTTCCTTGACATGGCAAGAGCGTAGCATTTTGTATGGGCTGAAATTGGTGGAACCAAAGGAATGTTGATGACTGGTAGAATTAGTACCAGAATTATAGAATTTTTAGGGTTAGAAAGGACTGATCATCCAGTTCAATCTCTTCATTTTATAAATTTGGTCTCTGAGATGTTTATCAATTTGCCCCAAAGATGATATAGGATTGTCAATAGTTATGTAGTAAATAATCATTTATTAAGAATTTACTACGTGCTAGGCATTGGGCCAAGCACTGAGAATACAAGCAAAAAGAAAGACAGTAGAGAATATATTCTAATGGAGAAGACATCGCATAAAAGGAAACTGATAAGATATGGAGGAGAAGGTAGCAGATGCATGGGTATGATGGAAAAGTCTGAGTGTATCCTGATGAAAAATGAAGAGAAGGATAGCCTGGACAGCTCCTTAAATGGAGATTCTCCAAAAAACCCTCCAAAAAGATGGACGTATAAATTCCAGGATTGAATTTCTCTCCACACAACTAGTAAATGTCTGAGGTCAAATTTGAACTCAGGTCTTCCTGACTCAGGCTACAATATAATAACTTCTGCCCACCAAGCTGCCACCTGCTCCCTATCAGTAAGTAGATAAATAAATAAGATTTCTGGGACATGACGGAGAAGTCCAGGTACATTCTAGGGTCATAGCCATTTGTGTCAGAGGTGGGACTTAAACCATGTTTTTTTCTGTTTCCAAAGCCAGCTTTCTTTCCATTTTGCCAAGATGCTTTTCTCTTTTTTAAAAAAAATTCAAATATTTACCTCTTTCCAATATTGAGGTATTTGACCTTTTCTCCATAACCCACAAGCAGCTCAGAAAGTGTATTTGGCACTTCATTCTCTACCCAGTATATCATTCATCTTGGTCAGGTGATTTAAACTAATCAAAAGCAAAGTAAGTAGATAAAGAAACAGGTATTTTTTAAGCATCCAGGCACTGTGTTAAGCACTTTAAAACATCTTAATTTTCCCAACAACTTTGTGAGGTAGGTGCTATTATAACTCCATGTTACTGTTCAGGAAACTGAGATAAATAGAAATTGTGACTTGCCCAGGGCAACACAGCTTAACAGAGGCCTATGACTGGATTTGTATTCAGTTCTTGCTGACTCCAGGATCAGCTTCTACTGCTTACCTAAGTTCTAAGTAGATACGTAAATAAGTAAGAGCAGAGCTGGAATCCAGGTCTTCTGCTTCTCAATCCAGTCCATCTTCCACACCACTGGGAAATGTTTCAGGTTGATAATTTAATTTTATGGCATCCTAAATTGCCAGTAAAGAATGGTGTGTTGACTGCGTAATTGCTTTGTCAATGCTACTATTTCTTATTGTGAATTAAATAAAAAAACCCTAAGTTGATAAATATATTTTTTCACACTGAATTCATCATGAATATATTAACATTTTCTAAAAGGTAAAGACTGAAAAAATGTGAAAGAGTTGAAAAGAGAACATTAGGATCTTTTTTGGTCATTAGCATCCCTGTTTACTTTGGCTGCTGTTAATGAGCATGGAAGTCTATGGGAATTGTACTATATAGTAATGATTATCATTTCTAGTGAGTAGTATGAGAGCCTAGTCTCCTGAGTTCTCAGAACTATTCACTCTAAGGAAGAAATCTGGAATTAAGGCCCACAACATATTTTACAGAAGGCCTAAAAAATCATCCATGCAAAACATACTATGCGACACTGGTTGTGATCATATATAGGGAAGGCAGCTACTCTCCATGGTGACATATGGTTGATTTGGTATAATGCCCAGGAATCTCAAAGTCCCCACTAGAAGGGTGAGCCCTGGCTTCATAGTTTGCCCACATCAGTGGTAGCATGCTGGGCAAATAGGTAGCAGACAACTTCTACAGAGATTGCTGGGAAAATAAAATAAAGTCCATGTGTGCCAATACCAAAGCTAACTATTGAGCTCTAGCAACTGGCAAGTGATACAGACTCCTCCTGTGATAATGACTTTCCCTAAATCAGGGAAATTATGAATGAAACTCAAACCCATCTGCTAAAAATGCGAGAATCAGTAAAACAGTTTTGTGTGGGTCACTGTTTCTATTCAGCCAAATTAATAAGATGTAGTTTTGTTCTGAAAGAAATATTTGGCAGGGATCCAAGACATCCCAAAGTTTCTAATGGAGTCTAACCACTGCTTGGAAGTGATAGTGGAAAGTGCCTATTTATATGAAGAGAAGCTACCTCTACAAAGGCTCATTTGCCAATATAGGTTTGAAAATCAGCCTATCCCAAGTCCAGAAGGATACTTTTGTGCTATATAGAAAGATCATAGTTCTCATGCACATATATACAACACATGCATGTACGCATGCAAAAAGAGGTATACATAAAAATGTGTGATACTAAGGCACTTAGCAAAACACTTCCCTCATACATATATGCACATACATACATAAAAACATACACACATACAAAAAAATAGATAGTGCTTTCCAAAGCATTTTCCTCATAACAACTCTGTGAGATAGGTACAAGTACTGTTATCTCCATTTTATGATAACTGAAGGGAGGAAAGGTTGACTTGACCAAGGTCATATTGAATTAGCAGTATATCTGGGACTGAATCTAGGCATTTTAATAGGTCAAATAGTCTTTCTACTACAGGGAACAGGATCTAGTATCATTGGTTAGATCTTTCAAGCATTTAAAAATAATGCAGCAAATAGAGTACAAAGTCTGAAGTCAGGAAGACTCATCTTTGTGAGTTCAAATCCAACCTCATATACTTGTGACCCTGGGCAAGTCACTTAATCCTTTTTGCCTCAGTTGCCTCATCTGTAAAATGAACTAGAGAAGGAAATGGCAAATCATTCTCATATCTTTGCAATAAAAACCCCAAAAGGGTCACATAGAGTCAGACATAACAGAAGATGACTAAACAATAGCAACATTTCTTTTATATCATCTAGATTTTCCAATATATTTCTCCCCTCTTCCTTTTGGAGAAGCATCCTTTATAACAAAGAACAAAAAACAAAAGGGAAAAAAATGAGTTCAACAAAACTAACGAACAATTGAAAAAATTAGACATAAAGAATATTCTACACAGACACTGACCTCAGCAAAAAACCAAGAGTAGATACTTTCTAATATCTCTTTGGGGACAAGCTCAGCCACAATTGTGCAACATTCAGTTTTGATTTTTTTGTTTTTTTTTTTGCTTTTTCCATTTCCATTGTTGTAGTCATTGTGTAAATTGTTTCCTGGTTTTGTTTATTTCACTTTGTTTCAAATCATATATCTTCCCATGCTTTTCTGTCTTCATCACAACATTCCATGGTATTTAGCTTTTCTCTGGGAGGCGGCAGCTACTTTGGAAAATAGTACTTGATGTTATATTCTCACTCAACAAATATTTACTGACTTGCTGCCATGTACAAGGCTCTAAGGATAATGCTTTTTGCTTTCCAGAAATTTGTAATCTAGTTCAATGAATCACAAAATTTTTGAGTTGGAAGGAATTGTAGAAACCATCTAGTCCAACTTAGACCCAAAAAGGAATTCCAAACATGTGGTTATATAATTTCTGCTTGAAGACCTTCAGTGAGGGAAAACATTGCTTCATGAATCATCCCATTCTATATTTGAATAGCTCTAATTATTAGAATATTTTTCCTTATAGTGAAGCTAAATTTGTCTTTTTGCACCTTATAACTTTTGCCTTTGGGGCTAAACAAGATGAATCCCTCTTTCCTGTGGTACTTCTTCAAACACTTGCTTTTATATCTCCCTTGAGTCTTTTCTTCTCTCAGCTAAGAATTGCTGTGCTTTCAACCAAACTTCATATGACGTGTACTCAAGATCTTTTGCTATCTTGTTCATCCTTCTGAGTTTATATTGGTCTAATCAGTGAGAGTTGGGCACATTGTAACTTGACTCCATCATAGTGATGTCATTTTGGTCCTTTTGGACAAGAACCAACCAATCAACTTCCAATTCCTTAATATCTTTCCTAACCTGTGGCACTCCAAATTGAACACATTATTCTGGATATGGTTTGATCAGGAAGAGTACAGAGGGACAATTATCTCTTTATTCCCAAATACTGTGTCTCTTATGATACAATTGCATTAACATTTTTGACTGTGATGTTACGTTACTAACTTACATTGAGTTTGTAGTTCCTCCAGATCTTTTTCAGAACAACTTTAGCTTAACCATGCCTTTTATAAAGTATATAAAGTATATAAATATAAAGTCTTTTTTCTGGGTATCATAAAAAGCAGATTTGTCAGGAACAGATAGTTTCTCTGAGGAGTAGTAGAAGGTAAAACTGGATAGGTAAAGAAGAGTCAAATTATAGGAAATTTTGAATGTCAAGCTGAGGAATTTGGTTTTTATCTAGTAGAGAGATATCTGCCTAGAGATATAGATGTCTACCGCCATTTTTCTATTCTTCTAATAATTATTTTAATCATAGAGGTCTATTTCTACACCAAATTCAAAGGATGAAAGATAAAGTGTTGAGCAAAATCAATACCCCAAGACACCATTAATTTTGCATATGAGGTTGTCAGTTGAACAAAATAAAAGGATCATGAAGAGGAAATTTTCTATACTTGGCAGTTTTCCAAAGGGATAGAAGAAAGTGAATCTCACTCTTGTGGCCTCAGGTGCCCAGTATATACACACACACACATACACACACACACACATACACACACACACATATATACACACATATACATATATACATATACACATATACATATATGTGTATTGTGTGTGTATACGTATATACACACATACACACACATTCTTTGATGTGATCATCTCCTGAATGATTAGGTTTCATGAAAACTGTCAAGCAACCATTTGCCAAGTCATCCCGAGTAGCATGGTAATGCTCAATCCTGTTCAGTTACTGAGCCATTGACTGCAGTTGTATTAGATTCTCTCAACGTGTAGAACTATGATATGATAGTTTCAATAATAACTCAGTGGAGTATTGAGTAGTAAATAACCAAATTTAACAAAGAAGTAAACTAATTGATTTCTGCAAAATTGACTCTGTGTGTGTGTGTCTGTGTATACATACATACAGGGCCTTTAGAATGTCTATTTATGACATTTCCTTAACACAGGAAATAAATGGCACAAGCTGATGGCAATTTAATGTCATGGTACTAGTAGGAACTTGGAAACATCTTGAGGCTGGGCACACACCTGTCAGCACTCTGCGGTCCCGGGTTGTACCTCCACGATGTTGGCCATGGACATGTTGGCCCATCAAAAGGAATTCGTATATTGTACTCCACACCAACTTTACAATGACCTCATCTTGGGGACTTTTCTCTGACTTTCCTCAAATTTTGACTCCTCTCTTCTTGAATTCCCCTTTCTCCATTCATCTATCTGTTGCATAGTTCTAAGAACATAGCAAAGACTTACTGATTACCTTAAACTTAAATCAATTGCTTGAGTAGGTCTATTCCTTTCAATATTCCATTCTAGCTCACTGGATGTGTTTTGGGTTTTTGTTTCTTCCTACACCCTTGAATTTGACATTCTGAGTTCCCTTCTAGACTTCCTGTTTATTTCATCTGTTATCCCGAAGCAACTGGATGTTAAGTCCATACCTCCCATTGTGTGCAGAGCTCCAAAAGCATACAAATCATCACAATAAGATGAAAATTAATCCAATTTCTAATGACTTTTAGAGAAAAAGGTTCCATTGCCACTCTTGGCAACCCGTACCCAACTTTTAACTTATCCTCACCATTGAAAACTTTTCCCCATGAAATGTAATACTTATCACTGCAATTTAAACCAATTTCTTCTCATTCTGTCCTCAGTGGAACTGGAGAACAGCTGGGAGTCATCTTTTGCATAATAACCTATATTTCTGTGAGTGAAACAGCAAAAACTTTCTAAACAATCTAGCCTTCTTCCCAAACTCAAACTTTTTATTGTGAAAGCACAAATCCCAGTTTAAAAGCTATTTGTGTTCTATTACCCTTTCCCCTCCCCTTTCCCTCAGAACCTGTCCTAAGATGGAAGCTTGATTAAGTAGAAATTCATTTTTATTTCCTGGAAAGTACTATATTCTCCTGATTGGTTGTTTGAACATAAAATTCTCAGGGTGCACAAGGTGTCGTGAAATAGTATATGTCCTTGTATTTAAAGGATTTCATAAGTCCAGCTTTTTGAGTTTTGAAATGCTTCTTTTGGGCAGATTTTTGAAACTATGATCTGGATCTTCTTTTGCAGAAGGGGCCAGTCATCTGCAAACTACAGAGGAGGCATGCCACTCTAGCTAAAGCAACAGACCTCCCCCACAAAAGAGAAAGGAGGCAGTCATAAAGTTGAACCACTATTATTACCTTGAATACCATCTCCCCTCAGATTCTAATGGAGACTCTTCATGATTTTGAACTCAAGAGCATTTGGAATTAGTTTCAGAATATTTTCATGCCATGAATACACAACTAGGATGTGTCAAAGGCAGAACTTGAATCCAAGAGTCCAATAATAGCACAGTATTCACTTAAAGCAAATTGTTACATCACAATTATATGTTGAAATGTTTTTAAAAATAATGATTGTAAACTTAAATAGTTACACAATAATGCCTTTCTAATCTGTATAACCTAGCACTCCTCTAGCTTCCCAGTATTCTTAAACATTACTCCCACTATGTTCAATTTCTTTCTAAGCCCCAGTAGAATATAAAGAATTTCTCCTCCAGAAGGCAAACTTCTTGAAGGCAGGTAATATTTTCATTTTGTTTTTGTATATCCATTACCTGCTACTGTGCTTGGCACAAATGTTTGTTTAATTGCATTGAATTAAGAATCAGATGATTTTAGATGGGAAAGATAGGTTATATAAGATTTGGACCAACTAATCAGTCAGTCAAGAAACATTTAAGTGCCTAGTATGTTACAGGCACTGTGCTAACCTCCAGGGATATAAAAAGAGTTAAAAGACAGTCCCTGCCCTCAAGGAGCTCACTATCTAATGAGAAACACAGCAAGAAAACAAGTATGTGTAAAGAAACTATATGCAGGATAGGCTATTGTTGTTCTTTGACTTCCGTACTCCAAGAGGACCATGACACCAGGAAGGTGATCTCATGACTTGTAAGTGAATTGAATTTAAGTGAGGTAGGGCTGTGCAAAGTCACCAGCCTCACTCTCCTCTCTGGAGTCATCTGGGTTAGCTGAAGGGCATCAGGATGAATGAAGATGGTGAAGATGGTGCAGTGGGAATTGCAGTGGGAGAACTTGACCTTTTCAAGCTAAGGTCTTTTCCAGGTCTCAGTTTGTCTGAGGTCATTCTTCTTGACCTATCTGTAGCCTTTGACACTGTTGTAACTATCTTCTCCTCAAAACTCTTTTCTCTCATGGTTTTCAAAACACCATTCTCTCCCCCTTTTCCTACCTGTCAGAGCCCTCCTTCTCAACCTCCTTTGCTGGATCCTCTCATAGTAGGGGTACCATAGGGTTCTGTCTTAAGTACTCTTCTCTTTTCCCTCTATACTACTTCAGTTGTCGATCTCATCAGCTCCCATAGATTTAATTACCATCTCTGTGCTTATAGTTCTCAAATCTACCTATTCTGCCCTAGCCTCTTTGCTGACTTCCAATCTCACATCTTCAACTATCTTTCAAACATCTCAAACTGGATGTTTGGTAGATATCTTAAAACTCAACACATCTAAGGTTGAACTCATGTTTTCCCCCAAGTCTCCCCCATCTAACTTTCCTATTATTGTCAAATGGCAACACACTGCCTCTTGTCCCTTAGGCTTATGAGCTAGAAGTTACCTTAGACTCCTCACTCAATCCCCAATATCCATTCTATTACCCATATGTATTAATTTCATCTTTCCAACATCTCTTGAATATGCCCTCTTCTTTCCACTGATACTGCCACCACCCTGAAGCAGGTCCTTATCAACTCATAGTGGGGCTGTAGCAATAGTATGCTAATAGGAGGGTCTACCTGCCTCAAATCTCTCCCCACTCTAACCCATTTTCCATTCAACCTCCAAAGTGATTTTCCTAAAGCACAAGTCCAACTGTGTTACCCTGCATTCAGTAAACTCTTGTGGCTCCCTATTACCCCCAGCATCAAATAAAAAATCCTGTTTGACATTCAAAGCCCTTCATAACCTAGCATTCCTCTACCTTCCCAGTATTCTTATACTTTACTCCCACCATGTTCAATCCAGTGACACTGGTCTTGCTGTTCTTTGAATAAGCTCCATTTTTCAGCTCCAGACATTTTCTCTAGCTGTCCCCCACCACACCTCTCCACTTATTGACTTCCCTTTCTCCCTTCAAGTTTAAACTAAACATCTCATTCCTACATCATATCCTACATTCCTCCCTTCCTTCATTTCTTCCCTATTTCCCTCCATCCCCTCTTCCCTCCTTATCTTCTCTCCCTCTATCTATATAAGGAATCATACCCTTACCTGTGGATGCTCCACCCAAAGAAATATAAATTTTGATCACTGAAATCTTACAAAATATCTTGCGGTTTTCAAGCTAGATATCTTTTTCAAGGGCCATACCTTACACCAAAATCACTTAGGCTCTCATTAATCAGCCAAAAATAGGTCCCAGACTAAGACCTACTTGGTCCTTGGTTAGGTTTTGAAGGCTCTGTGAGTATAAATAGTAATCATTTCTGGTTTGACCAGAAACCCTGAAGATCTTCCTTGCCCGGATTGATTTTTTTTTTAACTAGGTAAAAGAGACCATTCTTTGCCTTATTTCTTACCTAGCCTCAGTCACTGAATGGGTGTTGCCTCAGGCAAACTGAGACCTAGAAAAGATCTTAGCTTAAAATTGCCAAGTTCTCACACTGCATCTCTCACAGAAGATATGAGGCATGGTTCTCAGTTGAGAGGGAAGGGGAAATGAAAAGGTTTTGGAAGAACTTCTGTGGAGAGTGGAATACTGAGTTGATAAGGGAAAAATAGAAGGATTGCCTAGCAGCAGTGTGGACTCAATTGAGATTGTGCAACATAATTAAAATAAATAGATAAATAAATAAATGTTACTATCTCCAGCACTAGTAGAGTCTGATCTTTACTGTATATTTCAGATCTCTATAAAATACTCAGAGCTCTTCAAATTAAAGTGTTAGAACTGATACTTAGTTATTCGTGGCAATGGGGAACAGGTAATACTTGAAGTAGAGGTAGAAAGGAACTAAGGTGGTTGGGGAAACAACTGTCCTGATGCCCTTTTAACCATCCTCATTGATTCTACACCTGAACCTGGATTATAGAAGCTCATCACCTCTATCACCATCATCACCATCACTGAACAATAATCTCTTCCTGACAGAGTGACAGAAAGAGATGGTGGGAAACAAAAAAAGGAGGTGGAGAGAGCTCTTGAGAGGGATAGAAGCAAGGACTGGGGAGAGGAGAAAAAAATTTAAAATTATGCACTTGCATTTCTGGACTGCTAGACACCAGCAGGACAGATTTAGGCAGAATAGCATCTCATCTCATTCCTCCTCTTCTCCCTGTCATATCCTGTCCTCCAATATGCATGCACATAGACTATTGAACTGCATTAATTTTTTTTTACTAATACATTAATTTTAACCTTCTTTCTCTGAAGACACAACACAGCTTGAATTGAATGCTCCTCATCCAGGATCTCTGCCTTTCACCAGGTGGAGGTGCTCATAGGGAGTGGAACTTCTACATTGAGCAAGAGGTCAGGTGAGATGACTTCGGTATTTCCTTCCAATTGGAAAGTTTTGTGATCCCATGATTCTATTGTTAAACCATTTATTTGACTCTAATCAATTATTTTTGACCAAGGAGCAGTGTTTTCAACAATTTTTCTCAGCTTTTTTGTCTTTTCTTGGAACCTAAATTTAAACCACACCATTTCCCTAGTCTGGTTTGATAAGTAAGAGGTGTTTTTCTCACCTGCTCCCATTTCCCATTGTCAATCTTTCTCTTTGTTCCTTTGCATGCAGCTGTTGTCAGATTCTGACTCACAGAACCACTTGCAGGGAACAGCTCTAGAGAATTTGGGGAGAAAAGTGGGGGGTAGGTTGGAGTAAAGAAAAAAAATGACGCTTTTTTTTCCCTGAGGAAAAAAGAAAACATAAAGAAAATAAAGGTGTTCTCAAGTGTGTAGACTACAGCCTTGCCAGGTAACATTGCCTTAGATGGCTTCCATTCCCCTCCCCCATGACTGACTCTCCATCATTTTTAAATATCCTTTCTGGGATTGGGACATGAAAGTGAATTGTGGGTCAAAGGCAAGAATTAGGGGCTTCTGGGTCTACTGTCAGATAGCTTTATTTTGTCTTTGTGCCCATGCTTTTACCAGTCAGCAGGTACAGCAGGTTATCCATTCCAGTCACATCACTTTCAGCTTGATGACAGCATCACACCTTCATCCATCACATTTACATTTCAAACGGCCACACTGCTGCTATTGATTAATTATTTAGCGGCCCTGGACACTTGTGAGAATTTCTGATCTCACGTTCCACGCAAAAGGTCCAATCCTCTTTAAAAAAAATCAAAATCTTGCCCCCCATGCCCATGTGTAGTTTTTAAAATGAAATGCCATGTTATTATATTTACAGCCCTCAGTCCTGATGTATATTCTGCTTTGTAGCCTTGCATATAGATGCTGTGTAAGATCTGTCGTCAATGATTCAAGATTTTCACATCACTGAAAAAAATCCACAGTACAAACCATCCTGATTACAATCAGTGTAAATATGGTTCATTTTCATAGTGTAAAGGGTCTATAAGTCTCACTAACCTGAATGTGATTCAGTGGATAATCATGAGGAGTCCTCATTGATGGGCTCCATATAAAAGCAAGGGGTTGGGGAAGGACTTAGATGCCACTAAAACAATATCACAAATATAAAAAAAAATAAAACCCATCCTTCACCCCCTAAGAAAACAGGGGCCATTTTCTGGCAAACAAAAGAGCTATAAACGTGATGGATTTCTGACTTTGCATTCTGTGAATACTTTTTGGAAGTTACAAGTTCATCTGTCTATAAAGACCCACTCTAATTTCTAGAAACAAACAAAAGAAAAAAACTTTAAAAAATCCATGCGATTGAGAAACAGTAGTTCCGTCTCATTTAGCAGATTTTCTGCCTGTTTCTCCATTTCTTTCCAAAGGCGTTTGCATAAAACCAGGACACTGCTTTATGAGGGCTTCTGTGGCTGTTTCTTCACCCTTCCACGCCTCTGTTTACTAGGTCACAGCCTTATTCAGCGCCTCCAGTGGCGAAATCCTAACAAAGGACAACACAGTCCGCCTTTTAGCTCTACATTTTCTATTTGAGTCCATAAGGGAAGAGCAGCCAGAGCAGAGGGCTTAATAGCGTGCTGATTTTTTGCAGTGTTCGCATGATAATCGCTACTTAATCTGATACATACAGCACTCTTGTGTCTATTAACTGCAGTGCTGACCAAGTTACTTGAGGGCTAGGGCTCTGCCCAATGGAAAGCCTAAAGCCCTTTAATTTTTTTCTCCAGTCTTGTTTTTGCTTTCTTTCTTTCTTACTTTTTTTTTTGTCCATCAACCCTAATCTAAACTAATTTCCATTTCTAGGGGGAAAAATGTCATTACTGCTTACAAGAGTCAGCCACCCAGAAAAATCATGGATTTGTGATGTTTGGGGGTGGGTGGGTAATTCTTGGCATTTATAGTTAACTTTCATCCCAAAGTGTCTTAAGGCCCGCACATGCTGCTGCAGCTACATTGTCAAACTCTATGTGGCACATGCTGCTGACTCTGTCAATTTTGCTTCTCTAATATGCAGATAATATAATTCCAAAGGAAAACACAGAGCTCAGACCCAATTTCTCAAGCAAGATTTATTGATAGAATGTGAGGTTTCATACTTTTAAGAATTAATGGGCATACAGAGTTGAAGTGAGCGTAGTACAGAAGGTAGCTCCGCCTTTGGATCTTTACCCAGACTTGCAGCACTGTTTAAGGGTGATCAGTAGGTTGGAGATACTGTTCTCTTCCATTTTGCTGTGGCACCGACCCTGACTCTGGAGGGAATGTGATAGAGCAAGACTGAGGACATCAGGGAGGTCAAATATGAAGGACTGGCTTTGCCTTGTGCTCCCTTTCTGTTTCTCAGGGGTCCAAGTCCACCTCCTCTGGGAAGCTCTATCTTACTTGTCTAGACCTAGGCAAAACTCAATTAATTCCTTAATATATTGGTAAAATCATGGATGAATTTACTTTCAAAAGGCAGGTTAGCCTTGTTTCTAAGCTTTCTAAGAATAAATAATCTTTGGCTCTTTTTTTAAAAATCTGTAGTATGGGGATAAAAATCCTTGCTGACTTATTCCCTCAGGGATGTCAAGAGGAGAGGCATTGGAGCTGTGGGTTCATTAGCATAGGTAACTCCTAGGTGAGAAAATGCCTTCTAACAGTGCAAGTCTGCACTTTCTTTGCCATTTATAGTCTTAAAAAGGTACTTAGAACATTGAGAGGTTAAACGGTTTACTCATTCACATAGCCAGTATGATGTACCAAATGAGATAGTGTAAATGACATTTTCTTTGTATGTAAGCAAGTACAAGACACCCCCTGCTCCACAAAAAAATAAAATAAATTATAATCATGATTATTAGAACCACTCAGGCAGAGATGGGTGGGAAACTGAATAGCAGGATGGGTTCTCCATCACTATTTTGACCTCAGTTCTAAACAAAGGGCTAAACTCTGTACCTTCAGCTCTGGTAGCCATGGCACTCTGGTGAGAGAGAGGAAGAAGGAGTGTGGGAGTGGCCCCCGACCCTTATCATTTGGCCTTTCCATTAGTCATTGAAGACAATGGAGTGTCAGGCAACCAGAGTGGCATGGGCCACCTGGCCACAAATTCATCTCCTCCCCCTTCTTTATCCATCCCCTGATTTGGGTAGCCAGCACTTCAACTCTGCCAACAGTGCCTACAAGCCTTGGACTTCTGTGGAGGAAGAGCTAATTGAATTGGCAGAGTGGGCACTGCCAACCATGTGCCCCTGCATTTAGTCATTTTTACAAATAGACAAATATGAGTGTTTGCTGAGTGAGTAAGAAAGAATGCTTATTTAAATTGGGTCTTTATAATTTGTGTGGATGAAAGAAGGGTCAAAAGTGTGCGTGCGTGCGTGCGTGTGTGTGTGTGTTAATAGGCGTATTTGCAAGGATGAGTTTGCAAGGATAGTGACCAAAAGGCAGGATCATTTCTAAGCAAAAGAAGATCATTTTTGACAAATTCTGACCCCAACCATCTATCACACCCTTTTTAATACCCATTCAATGACATGACTTACCTCCACATAATCTCTCTCCTTTGAGCCCTTTTTTCTTTTTAAACGAATTTCCTACATACCAAGTAGTGGTGAGTCTGTATAGCTTCGGATTAATCATGTAAATTCTTTGAGGCTTGGTTGCTTTCAGTTTCTTTATTTATGAAATGGAGATAACAATAGTTATACTACCTATGTCACAGGGCTGTTCTGTAAAGCACTTGGTAAGCTGGAGAAGCAGTGTAACACAGTGGTAAGAGCATTTGATTTGGAATCAGAAGACTTGGATTTTGTTCCCGGCTCTGCTCTTATTATCAACTTTCCTGTGTCACAAGCTCTTTAGGTCTTAATAACTCTTCTGGAAAATGGAGACTCCTCTCATTGGACTCCCATGATCTCTCATGACCTTCATGGCTGTAAATCTTCAGTTTAAATCAAATTATAAAGGCTAGCAACTCTTTTCTTTCTCTTTCCTTTCTTCTTGCTTAGTGCCACAGATTTATTCTTGAAGGGCCCTCATGATGAGTCAAAATCTCTCATTTTTTAAAAAAACTTATGTAGAAATCAAGGCTCAACCTAGTATAATTATATGTCAATGTGTTAGTCATCTCAGTTTATATTTAAACTGGGGTCTTTTGGAGATAATGCCTTAACCTAAGGGAGCTACTCTTGTGATAGGAATTCAAGGCATTAGATCTTTCCTCAGATTACCTTTTAATGGGGGAGAGAATAGATGGAAAGAGAAGTAGTACTACACAATGACTGGGACTAAGAAGCCCTTAGATTTTCCTTCTTAAGTCTGTCCTTGCTCATCAAGGAAAGTAACAAATGATCCTTTATGCTTTATTTGTCACATTCTTTTTTAGTTGAGTGACTACAGTGTCAACAGGCTCAACTATTGGTTGAAGGAGCTAAAAATGAAAAAAAAATGGACAAAAATTAGAGCTGTGCACAATGTTAAATCTAAGCTTCACTTGCTTCATTTTCTTACTTGGAGCCAAATTGGAGAACCAAAGCTGGTATGTAACTGGCATGATAGGCAATGCCATTCAGGGAGGCATCAACAGTCAAAAAAGTTGGAGGGAGTGTAAAGAATCAGGCACTTCCCCCTAGATAGAGTTGACTGTCCAGGTTTCTCTTTGTACATTCTTCCACCATGGATTGCCTCTGGGGGACATCTCATCTCTCCTATCAAGACTGCACCCATAGTCAGTATATTCCCTGAATCTTCTCCCCTCCAGTCTCTGGAATGTATCTCTGCCACCTCCTGCCCTTTGTTTCCTCAACTGCTCTATGTAAAAAAAAATCAGTTATGGTTCTGTTTCCACTGTTCATGTAAGTCTGTGGGATGCCCTTGGAATTTACTCACTTTGTTTTGGTCCCAGTGAGTTGTCTTGTTTCTGGAGTGCTGTGGGAGAATAGAGATTCTTTATAATGGAATCTCTTAGTCAGTATCAAGCTGTGGTTAGATAGTAAAAGGGGCCAATGAAATTAATAGGTCAGATTACAAGATAACATTACAGCTGATGAAATTTGTCTCCAGTCAGAACAAGATCGCTATTATTTAAGAGAGTGGCTCTAGAGAGGAATCCCAGTTCTCCTCCACCTCCTCACTTTGTTAATCCTTATTTCAAAGAAAAGGAAGGAATAACAGATTTGATCTGATGTTATGATTCTTCCTGACTCTTGCTATAGATAAACCTTATCCAGTCTTGTTTGCATGCCTGAAACAAAAAGATCATGGGACAGAGGATCTATTTATTTTGACCATCAAGGCACACCACCACACCACTGATCTCTCTGTGCTGATTTGTATTGGTTCTGAAGATGGCTGAACTCAATGGGCTGATCATGGCATAATCTTGACTTTTTGCCATTTGTGAGCATGTACTTTATATTAGGTTTATTTTTTTTTACATGAAGAGATTCAAAATTTTCTTCATTGTCACTTTGATATACTGAATGACTAATGACTTTAAATGTTTGCTGATCTTAGGGCATTTTGGATTTAGAAGGAATGAGGGATTCTCTTTCTCCTTCAATCATTTGTGTTGCTTTTCTAAAATGGCTTCCTTTTCAAAGAGACTAGGTAATGTGGTGATGGATGCTGTATAAATACACTGGCAGACAGGATTTCAAAGCAGTGTTTGGTAGAGAGGGCTTCCTGAGAACACCTTTAAGCTATTGCTTGTCTATTTGATATGCCATTCAGAAACAGTTCAGAATGACATAGTCACTTCTGCAAGTTAGGAAATGGGGGAGTGCAGGGCTGAATCCATATGCTTCCCTTCCTGGGAGTGAGTTTCAAAAAAGCTCATGGAAACTTCAGGGCTGGTTTCCATTAGTAATAGCACAGCACTGCACAGATAGACTCAAATCAGACAACAGGCTGGAATATTATTTGAGGAAATCCGTTGTCTCTCCTCTGCTTGAGTCAGAGATCTTTACTGAAGAATGGTTCTTGGGGCTGAAGTTTATGCAAATAGAGAGGGGGAGATAAATCTCAGAGTAATTAACAAGGTTAAAAAAAGAATTCATAAGATCAGATTTCTGAAATTTTAATAGCACCAAATATTCTGCTACATCCTTTGGACATTAGTAATACTTGTTAATCACAGAAATTGTTTCCTGGGTCATGTATTATCTAGACTATAAGTATGTGGTTGGATGACTAGCACATTGAGTTTTCTGTTATTGTATCTTGGTTAGGTATGGCAGATGGACAATGAGCTGAGCCCAGAGATGACTAAAAGGAGGAAAACAGGTTATATTGTTTTTGAAAAGTTATATTTGGAAAAATGCCTTCTCATTGCTATAAAAACCCATGTTTGTAATACCAGTATTTTTTTTTGGTGATGGTACATAGCTATGTATCATGAAACACCATGAACTCAAAAGAATAAATATGACAGGTTCATTGGAAAGGGGCATCATGGCTATAATTGACTTACTATAATAAGACATATCATCAGCAATGACTTAGGAACAAGAGTGGCACATAAGATGTAATGAAGGACAAGTATATATGGAAAAAGAAATGTATTAGTCATCTGGTGAGAGTGAGGGGGGAATAACTTGAGTATTATGCTGGTGGCCTTGGAATACCACAAGAATCAGAGGAAGGCTTTTGGTGCATTGGGTAGATGCTCTGTGGAAGACTTATGGAAAGCCTTGTTCAAGAATTCTGAAGAATTTGAAAAGTCAAGGGAAAATTAGCATTTATACTGAGAGAGGAATCACTATATATATATAACATGATCTCAACTGTAATGAATCCATGGAAATATTGAAAATGTCAGAAAATCATAGATACTTGGACTTGGAAAAGCTTTAAGGACTTTATAATCTAACCTTTACCTGTGCACAAATGATTTAAAGAATGATCATTATGCCTCTGCTTGAAAGCTGTTAATGCTAGACAACTAGCTACTTAATGAATCAGTCTAAAGATCAGGGTATCCCAAAGATTAGCTCTTTCTCAATGGTGAGAGGTGATATTTGTGTCAAATTATTCTGAGTGTGAAGCATCATTAAAATTTTGATTAAGATAGTCAACCCTTTCTCCCCAAAGTCATAGGATCATAGATTTAGGGATGAAACAGATCTGGGAGGTTCTTAAGTTCATTCCTCTTGATTTTACAGATGAGGAAACAAAGGTCAGTAAACCTTGTGACTCACTCAGGGTCTGCCATATAGTAAATGTTCTGAGGAAAGTTTGAACTCAGATCTTCTTGACTTTAAGTCCAACTGTTAATCACTGATGATGTCATTTGGCTATCTGGAACTCATCACTTTCCAATGAGTTAGCAAACTTAGTACAATATTAACTCCAGTAGTTGAGTTTTACTCATTGTTAGTACTAGTGCAAGACTCTCTGATCTATGTGATGACCTTGTTCCTTACTATAGCCCTTCTTTTTGCATTTCAAATACAGAATCCCAGCTGGGCTAGAAGTCAAAAGCCTCTATTGTCAGTGGAAAGCAATCCCATCTGGTCATGATGTGCACCTAAAGATTCCTATTCATGGTAGCTCTGTGTGCCTCCTAGTCAGTCCTGCATCCCTTACACAGAAGAAAGGCTCAGACTAATATTGGGATCTGTGAGAACACATTCCATTTTAAACAGCTTCATTATAGACTTCCATCAAAAGAACTAGAGATTTTGACTAACTAAATGGCAACCTTCCAATCTGACTTTCTGTTTTTTCTTCAGACAGAAAGGAGACCTTTCCACCTGTTGCCTCTCAGGAAGTCAAAGGGAGAAGGTTTGTTTTGACTTTCAATGTAGCTACTATGTCTTTGGTGAATGAATTCTCAAGTGTTCTCAGGGTTATTATATCTGTCCTCCAGGTGTGTAGATTGCCAACACTTATCTGTCATATTTAGGAAGGAGAGATTGAATAAACTCCGTTTTCTCTCTTTCTTCTCAAGATCCTCTCACTTCTGTCAGCTGGAGAACTGGTTACCCTTGAGAATTTTTTCTTCTCTCAGAAATGTCTTATTAATGTCCCATCTTCCAGTCTCATAGCTACAAATCAGCTCACCGAATGTTTAAATAGAAACAAAATCTATACTAGTATTGTGAAAAAGCTCTCAAGATTCTTAAACTGAGTCTTCCTGAAAGGAATGCTGGGGAAGGCAGTGGATAGTGTGAACTAGGAATCAGAAGAAATCCATTCTAGGCCACCTGTGTCTTTCACTTACTACCTATGTGGTTGACCCAGTACATGTCCATCAACTCAGCCCTTTTAAACTCAGTTTTCTCATCTATAAAATGAATAGGACAGCACTGTGGGGATCCAATGAGATAATCTGAAAAACTGTGTTAGACAACTGTAATAAAAGCCTTAGTAGTCTAACATTGCACTAAAAGTGTAGGAATATCTTGTAGAGGACTTTTTGGGTTATAAAAATGTTTTATGTCCAGGAAGCTAGGCAGTTCAGTGAATAGACCATAGAACCTGGAGTCAGGAGGATTTGAGTTCAAATTTGACCTGGGACACTCAACACTTCCTATCTATGGGACTCTGGATAAATCATTTAACCCCAATTGCCTCCAAAAAAAGAAAAGAAATAATGTTCTATGTTAACAGCAACCCCGTAAGCTAGGCAGGTAATGAATATATTAAACCCCTTTCACAAATGAAGAAACTAGGCCTTGGAAAAATTAAATGACCAGCCCCAAACCAAGGAGCCAATAAGTGTCAGTCAGGCTTTGAAAGATTTTTTTGGTTTAAAATCCAGGGCTTATTCCACCACTTCATAAATAGCCTTACTGTAAAAGCAGGAGCAATAAGCTGCCAGTTCTCTGCAGAATAGCTCTTCTCCTTTCCCTCCCACTGCTACCACCCAGGATTGCTGATTAGTGGCCAGGGAACTTTGGAATTCACTTGTGAATACTTATACAACTCTTCCACAAAAATGCACCTTCACAAAAATAAAGCAGTAAGGAACACATAGAATCATTTTTAATTCTTCCAAGAAATAAAGTAGATTTCCCAATTATGACCATAGGTTGCAAATTACCTGATAAATTTCTAACTAATTTGGTTCATCTCAAATTGTATTTTTCTTCCATTACACTAGCAAGCTAAGTAAAGGCCTTTAGTTTTATTTTAGCTTAAAGAGCTCTGATGACTGGGGGGTGTGTCTATGTCAATTAAATGGATGAAGACTTAGTCAATTGCCTATTGGCCATGCTTCTTCCTCAAAAAAAAAAAAAATAGCCAAACTTGACATACTAGAACCATTTTTGCTTCTTCCAGAGCAGAACCCATAGTTGCTGAAATTTTACACAGCCAAAGAGTAGCATATTGGGTAATTATCTGGTGATTTGAGGCAATGTAGTCAGCCAGCTTAGATAATGCAGGCCAAATGTGAGCTAGCAGAAAAGACACAGACACACACACATAGAGTTCAAATATATCTATATATCTATATCTATATATATGTATATATGTCGTCCCTTTTACCCAATATTCCATTTCCCTCTCCATGTCTTTGTGTAGGTTAGTCCTTATGTCTGGAATACCCTCCCTATTCAGCTCTACCTCTAAGAATCCCTGGTTTTCTTCAAAGCTCAGCTCAAGTGCCATCTCCTATATAGGTCTTTCATTGATGTGCACAGTTGCTAGTATCCCCCAATTCCTACCCCATTATTTATTTTACATGTATTTTATATTTTCATATATCATACATGCTGTTTCCCTTGACAGAATTTAGACTCCTTGAAGCTTAGGACTGTTTAATCATTTCATTTCATTCTAAGTGCATGACTGAGAGTAGGCACTTTTAGAAATACTTGTGGATTGATAAATAGATAAGCAAAGAATAGAAAATAAATTTCTAAATCCATAATCCCTCAGCTTTTCTTCCCTCTCTCTGGTATAAATGAGGTGTTTAGGAGCTTTCTTAAATAACTTGTTAATAGATTATAAAGGAGTTACCTAAGCAATCTGACCACAGAACATGGAGTTTCCTAAACAACTTGAAGGGTAAGTGCCATTGTTAGAAGATAAAATTGGAGAAGTTTCTCAATCAGTGGAATTATAAGCTGTTGGCCATTGGATAAGGGCAACAGATGGAGCACTGAGAACTTCTGACTGGTTGAAGGATCAGCCAAGGCCCTTTTGGCTTTTAAAAAGTAAGAATAAGCCCGAAGTTTGCTCTTCATATTCTTTATTGTTCCTCTTGGAAAGGGTATCAGAGAAATGAGGAAGATTCTTCTTTTATTACCATTGACAATAGTGTCTTATAGAAGAAGCACATGGCAGTGCCCAGTGGAGAGATTCTGTCTATGGAGAGGGGTCCAGTTGAGGAGAGTTGAGATTTCAGCACCCACAGTTGGACTCCTCTTTGGGAAATGGCAGTACTCAGAACTGAGACTCCTGCTGATCTTAGGATGTGACTTCTAGTTCTTTCTGAAAGAGCACAGTAGTACCCTATGCCAGCATTTCAACTGAGCTTGAAACTGGAGAGAAGGGAGACCACAGTCAGGTACTAGAGTCACTTGCCTTTCCCAGTAGCAAGTCCAGGGGCTGTTGAAGACCACACCTATGGTAAACAGTGTGAGTGCATCTCATGAAAACATGGGGGGAAGAAAGCAGTATAAACTATGTGCGTACTTTTCCATTTGTGAATTCTATGTACTTTTCCTTCCCTCTAGGAGAGTGCATCCCAGGTTTAGGGGGGAGATATTTTGCTGCTATATTTCAGTAAATATCTTTGCTTTGAGCTAGCTGCATAATTGTGTTGTCTAGATAACTATCGAAAGGTAAACACACTGGTGAGAGTTCATGAGCTTAAATATTAGGACTATGGAACCACCAAGTGCTCTGAAACAGGGGTAGGTGCTCCCTGGGAAATCCAATGAATTTCATGGGATATCTCAAAGATCTATGCTCTAGCTTGAGGTCAGATATTCACAGTGTCTGTAAAGTGGAGGATTAAACAGTTATTCAGTTGCTTTAATTTGTGTACCATGCAAATACTAGACAGTTGAATATCTTAGAGTGGACCTCCATACCCTACTACTTAACCTAAAAAAATGTATTTCAAAAATACATTAGAGAAAAGAGTATTCCAACAATGCTATTTTCCTGAAATAATGAATGGTCTGAGAGAGGCCCCTTTGTAGATTCTGGCACATTCTTTACAATCACAGAAATATCTTTAGCTTTAACTACCATCTCATCAGCCAATCCCTTTGGACAGAACATACACATTCTTGGAGAAGCAGACCTGAAAGTTCGACTTGATGAGTTGCATTCTAAAATTTCAAATTATGGATAGATGTCTTAGTTGAGCTCTCCATCCATTTCAAAATAGAGAGATTTAAATAACATATGCTATACTTGGGGACATTGTCATTAATCAGTAACATCATGAGCACAGCCTGGAAAGTCTACACAGCACACGTAGGCACAGAATTGCATGCAGCCCCAAGAGCGGGAGTGCATGCTAAACAAAAACAAGGTTTCTGCACAGCAAATTTTCAATTCCAAGAAGGGCATTGCTAAAACTTCTGGGTTGGAAGGCGTCCCTGATCTACCTAATTCTATTTATGAAACTGCATATGTGCTTTGAAACTCAGTTCAGATCCAGCTCTTTCAGTAAGAGATGGAAACCATATGTGTGTCTCAAGGCCCTTATGTTTGGGCTTGGAAAGTCTTAGCTTTTGTTTTGATTTCCAATTTGCAGATTCTGAGGCATCCTGGATACTCCCTTAGCCCTCTGTGTCCCTTGGAGACATTTTCCTCACCCGTTATTACTCAGCCTATATCTGTGGCACATTCTCTACATGCTTCTAACACTTTGCAGGCCTTCCCTTTTCAAATAGGCAGTACTAAGTTAACTAAAGAATTGAGGCAATGATATGGAGCATTCAGGCCCAGAACACTATGCAGAATTGAGAAGATTATTTCTTTTTCTTTTTCAATTTGAATTATCAAGGCTGCTTTTTCCTCCAGAGTTATTTATTTCACTTTTGTAGTGTGCATGTAGCAAAATAGCCTACCCTAGTCCCACAAGCCCTGAGAAAACATACTTCAGAGTTTTAGGGCCCATATCTTGTGCCTTAAAGTATTTTAGATCTAGAAGAGATCACAGAGCACATAGGATCATGTGAAAGCCCAAAACTCCAGAATGTGAAAACTTTTTCTACTTATGCAGGTCAGAGTTAATCAAGTATTCATTGAACACCCAGGATGTGGTAGGCACTGTGGATATGAGTACAAAAAAATGAAAAATCCCTAGTTATCATTATAATTTATACCATAATGAGACAAATACACATGGAAATACATACAGTATAAATATAAAATACAAAATTCAAAATTACCTAGAGGTCCAAGAGATTCAGTGACTTACTCAGGGTCAGAGTATGTCAGAGATACCACTTGAACTCAGGTGTCGTAGGATCATCATAGGATCAACAACATTTACTTGGAAGGGGCCTCGGAATTACGTTCTAACAACAAACGTTGTTAAGAGGTTATCTCATTCATTGGCATTGGCATCAAACTCAGATAGAAACAGGAGGCACTAAACCATATATAAGGATCTCTTATGGCCTGCATAGTGACTTAGTTTTAAAAGTAATGCGATTTTATTTTTTTGTTTCTTTATTTATTTTGTTAAACATTTTCCAATTACATCCATAGAACTCACAAGTTGAAATATTTACTTGGGAGTGTTGTAGGCCATATCTTTGGGCTGCAAAGAGTTGATCCCAAGTCTTCTGACTCCTAAACTAGTGCTCTTTTTGCTGTAGCATAAATGAATAATGAGAGGATCTTTCTCATGAAAAAAGACAGTGGGGGATGAGGCCAATATAACTGGTAAAAATTGAAGGAGAAAATAAGGACAGAAATAATCTCAAGACAAACCAGCATCACAGAATCACTGGGAGGGACTTTAATGTTTACATAGTCCAACCTCCCAGTCAATGCAGGGATCTCCTCTGTAACATCTCTGATGGACAGTCACCCAGCCTCTGATGAAACAATGGGTTGATGTCTGGATGCAGACTGCAGGTCCCCCCTTGCACTTTTGTTCAAGTCAACTTTACAGCACTTAAGAGGAGAGAACTAGGTGGCAATGTGGATAGAGTGCAGGCCTGGAGTCAAGAAGTCTCCTTTTCCTGAGTTCTAATATGGCCTGAGACATTTCCTAGCTGTGTGACCCTGGGAAAATCATTTAACATTGTTTGCCTCAGTTCCTTATGATCTGGAGAAGGAAATGGCAAACCTCTCTAGTATCTTTGCCAAGAAAATTCCAAATGGAGTCACAAAAAGTCAAACACAACTGAACAACTTTGAACAAAAAAGAGGAGGGAATTTCTTTAACTCTAACTCTTTAACACTACCCCATTGGCTGGATCTACAAACATCCCACTCCCACACTGCACAAAATTCTTTTTCCTCAGACAGTTCCTCAAAGTTTTCTTCTAACAGGTCCTCAGGACTGAGAGATGGAAGAGGCTTTGGAGGACATTTAGTCTAAATCCTTCATTTTACATGTGAGAATACTAAAGTCCAGAAAGGTGGTAATTAACAAAATTAGAGACTTTGAGAGCTGGAAGAGACCACAGTGGTCGCATAGCCCTACTCTGGTAACTCATATAAAAGAAAACTCACTGTAACAAAGTTGACAAGTGTTCATGGAGCACTTGTTTGATGATTTCCGAGGAATGAGAAAGTCATACTGTTTTTGGACAGCTCTAATTATTCCGAACAGAATGAGTTTAATTCCTCTTTAACACAATAGCCTTTGAGATACTTGAAGGCAGTTTTATGAGTCCTCTCCAGGCTAACCACGCCCGGTTCCTGAAACATATGCTATAGACTTAAGGCCCTTTGCCATTTTGATGACCCTCTGGAAACCTTCTAGATATCAAGTCCCTTCTGAAACTGTGGTCTCTCAAACCAAAAACACAGTACTCTAGATGAAATACGATAATGACAAAGTGGTGTTATCACTGTCCTACCCCCGGGAACTATGCTTCTCTTAATTCAAGCCCAGATCATATTCTTTTTTGGATGTCATGTCACAAAAGATGTCATGTCACATTGCTCACTCATAGTGAGCCTGCAGGTTACTGAAACCCATAGATCCTTCTCAGGAACCATGTCACCCCTATCTTGTACTGGTGTGTGTGTGTGTGTGTGTGTGTGTGTGGGTGCAGGTAGTAAGGAGCAGAACTGAGATTCAAGCTCAAGGATTTTGATTCCAAAACTTAAATTACCTTCTTTCATTCTTTCTTCCTGGTCTACTCTCTTTTCCCAGCCCGTATCTTCCCCTTTTATTGTTAGTCAGATAATTGCCTCTCTTCCTACTAGTTTGCTTGGGTATTGTAGCACTCTCATGCTTGCTTTTAATGGCTTTGGATGAGTTCCTCAGACTAGCTTCTCTAAACCAGTCATCTCCAAAGTAGGGGAAGGGAATAAATACTGACACAGTAAAACCTACTATGTGTCAGGCATTGCACTAAGTGCTTTAATCAAATATTCTCTCATTTGATCATCATACAATATCAATCCCTTGAGGTATGTGCTGTTATTATCCCCATTTTACAGTGGAACAAGCCAAGGCAAACAGAGATAGAGTGACTTTTCTAGATTTGCACATCTAGTGAGAGGCCAGATTTGAACTCAGGATGCTGAGTCGCCTTGACTCTAGGCCCTGTGCCCTATCCACTGGGCCACTTAGCTGCCTTTTCAGATATTTGCAGAGAACTATCACATGATGTAGTGCATAGAGTGTTAGATTTAGAGTCAGAAAAACTGGAATTTGAATTCTGTCACAGATCTTGGACAGGTCATTTAACCTCTAATGGCCTCAGTTCATGGCAATAACAATAGCATTTACCACCCAGAGTTTTATGAGGATTTAGTGAATTAATTGTAAGCCCTTAGCACAGTGCCTGGCACATAGTAAGTGCTGTACAAATGTTAGTCATAAAAATATAACAAGTAAAATAGTGATAATAATGGTATCTGCCTCAAAGAATTACTGTAAAGATTAAATGGGACAGTAATCACCACAACATTTATCTTGCATTTAAAGGTTTGCAAAGGGCTTTCCATATACAATCTTAATTGATCCTTTTAACAACCATGTATGCTAGGTGCTATTATTATCACCAGTTTATAGATGAAGAAATTGAAGCTTGTTACTTGTAACACTTTATTACAATAATTAGCTCATATAAGCCTAGGGGCAATCTATTGGCCCCTGAGGTCTACCTGGTTCCCACCTTTAGGGAGTTTATTTTGGGTGCAAAGTTATGAGTTCCATCACAATTGCTCTGGGCCACCAGTTAGGAAACTGTAAAATGTTTTGCAAACCTTAAAGGGCTATGCTAGTTAATACCATTTTTTATCATGTTCCTTCCAAGTCTTCTCCATGCTAAACCAGTCCTCTTTGGCATGACTTCTAGCCCTCCAATCACCCTAGTTCCTCTTCTCAACATTCTATTCAAAATATGACACCCAGAAATGAACGTAATATTCCAGATGTGGCATGACGAGGGTATAGTACAATAAATCCATCATTCTTGGATATTATGCAGTTGCCTACAGTCACTTTTGCAACATTTATTAATGCTCTATAGATTCAGAGGATCACAATACCATCAATTAAGAGCAGGAAGGAACATTTGAGGATGTTGATAAGGAAATTGAAGCCCGGAGGCACTAAGTGACTTGCTTAAGATCACACAAGTCTCTGAGACAGAATTGGAACTTAGATTCCTTCACATGAGATCGTTGAGGAGACAGTGAAGCTGATGACTGCACAGCTCTGCCTCAATTAAATCCAATTCACTTGCCAGTCAAGACATCACCCTCTGGAAGTCATTGACCCTCTTCAAGAATGAAGGAGGAGGAAGAACAAAACAATGTTTCCATGTATGTCACCAAAAAAGACAAGTCTTGGGGGGTTCTCTGTCAAGTCCTTGGATGCATCCATCACTACCCCTCAGAAGAGGGTCACCAAGCATCACTATTCATCTTTTCCCCTATGACTCTCACTGCATGATCTATCAATAAACCTCACATATGAACGCATGTGACCATTGGTAGGATCATAGATTTAAATCTAGAAGAGATCTTAGAGGCTACTTAGTTCAACACTCCTTTCCCCACATTTTACAGATGGGGAAACTGAGACCCAGTGAAGTTCTATGACTTGCTTAAGGTCACAGAGTTAATAAACACTCGAAATGATCTGAACCCAGGTCTTCCAACTCCAGAATCAGCGTTATTCTAATCATTGCACCACGTTTGTCTTGGAGGTGCATCTCCTTCTTAATTGTAAAGATCCTCCTGTAGGCACATTGCCTCCAAGTCTTCCATTCATGTTTCTTCTGTGTCATTTTTTTCCACCTTCTAACCCCCTGACACAGGTCAGAATTTCCTTCTTTTTCACATTCAAGTCCCCTTTCCTCCCTGAGAAGTTGGGAAGTAGAGAGGCAGCCCACCAACACCTTTGTTTTCTATCCTTGGGAATTAAACAGATAAAATCCATGCCCATCATATCATTGCAAAGTGCTCCCTGCCATCCATTTCTGTTGGAGGCATATACACACAAAAATACATACATATATATATATAGCACTCTCTCTCTCCATATATATATATAGATATAGATATAGGTATAGATATAGATATAAACAAAGTGAGAAAAGAAGGACAAAAGGTCATTTACAGCTGATAGGATGAGAGCAGGCCTCATGGAATAAGTGGCATTTGAGCTGTATTTGGAAGGATGGGGGGGAGTTCAATAGATGAGACTGGGGCAGATAGTATTCCACGCCTAGAGAATCTTGTGAACAACGACACAGAGCTGGCAAACATACAATGAGGATATGTCTGGTGGACTATGAGTAGACCAGATTGACTGGACATTGGACTATATGACAGTGAGTAGGGTGAGATAGGACTAGATAGGACCTCCCCCCCACCTTAAGCTTCCAATTCCCTTCTAGATGACTCTCTTTCTTTTCCTTTTCATATTATTGCATTTTATCTTTGAACGACTCATTGAATTTAAACCAAGGTAAATATATATTTAGTGCTGTACAGATATTAATCTAGCTTGGGGCTGCCCTGCATCAATCTAGTCCTTTTGGTGCACACCTGTTTATTGTTAGAGATGAGGGAGATTCATTAATAGTTAGGATTGTGAAGCAATTTCCATTAGTACCCTCCACCCCTGCCCATTTTCACTCATTTGTAATGTTCTGAAAATCGTCCTTTCTGAGCTGAAACTTTCCATGCTTAGTCTCAGTTCAAACTAAAACAATTTTTTCTTTTGGGGGGGAGTGTCAGTTAACTCAGTTCAGATGTTTTTCTCAGTTATGTTGGAGAAATATTCTATTTGTGGTTTGTGCATGATATATTTGGAGTTTTTTTAGTTCACATAAATCAAAAACACCTAAATCTAATGTCTCCAAAGTCTGCATATGGGAAGTCCTCATTGATATATTGGTACAAGAAGTTGAAAAAGAACAAAAGTTTAAAAACAGTAGAAAGATAAAATATTAGTCAAGGAGTAAGTACTGGCTACAGTTTAAGTTGTTTGATTCCCTGTGATGCTTTGAAGTCATAGGAATATCATCATTAAGGGTTTACTTCCATCATTTCATCAATGTGAGTATTTCCTCCTTCAGGACTGATCACAACCCATTAAAGCCTTTTCAGCATGTGCTCTTATCTATATACTCCTCATAAATTCAATATCCATTTATTTATCATTCATTCTTACTATCTTATTGGCTCCATTTCATTTTCCAATTGCAAGTTTCCTGCAGGATATCTCTTAATTCCAAGTCATCACCAGTAACATGTTGCAGTATGTCTATGCCGTAATGTATCTCTCCATTGTTCCTTGGATCACTCACAATTTGAATTAAAAATATTGTTGAAATTTTTGTATCCCTGGCTTCTATGATGCATTGATTCATTCAATCCCCTTTTAGTACACATTTATTAATTACCTCATATGCTCAACTAAGTGGCTCAGTGAACAGAGCACTGGACCTGGAGTAGGCATGACCTGAGTTCAAGTCCAGCCTCAGACATTTACTAGCTGTGTAACCTTGGGCAAATACTTAACCTCTTTTGGCCACTGAAGAAGGAAATGTCAAACCTCTCCAGTATCTTTGCTGAGAAAACCCCATGGATAGTATGGTCTATGAGGTCATGAGGGGTTAGACATGACTGAATAATTGAAAAACAAGAGTAAAAAGTGATGATGGTAATAACAGTAAATGAGTTAATTTGCTTCTGCAAGTACCTCCTTTATGAGCCAGGTAGAAGGTATTGAGGAGAATTGAATTCAATGAGCTCAATCCCTACCCCCTCCTTAGAACTTAGGATAATTATAATATCTTGTACTTACATGGAGCTTTGTGGGTATAAAATCCTTTAAGTACATTATCTCAATGGGTCTCAGCAGCCTTGTGAGGATTCTTCCTACTACAAGCCAGAGAACTTGACTACCATTCTTGGCAAAATTCTAGAATATATTATAAACGGGATAGTTTGTGAGCACTTAGAAAGTCCTCTACAAGCCAGCATGTCATCATCAAAAAATAAGTGATGTTGCATTGAACAGGTTCTACATTCCTCCCTGTCAGTGTCATAACCTTGGAAAGATTTTTTATTCTCATTCTTTAACCTCCTGTAGCTAATTCAATTGCCAAGTCCAGTCAAATCTGCTTGAATGTTTGAATAGAGCATTTATTAAGGGTTTACTATGTGTAAAGCACTGTGCTAAGCTCTGGGAATACAGAAAGAAAAGTAAGACCTGCCCCGCTCCCAGGAAACTCATGTTCTAATGGGGGAGATGTCACATGGAAGATTTTAAATGCAAGGCACATGGAAGAATCCCATGGTCCTTAGGGTTCATTGGAAAAGTTGATGTGATGCCTGCTCTTTAATGGTATTTTCACTTATATATTTTATATAAATAAATATTATATATATTTATATATTTTCAATTATATCAATTTCTGATGCTGAACCATTTGACAATGCCACTCACTTTGTTGCTGAGAACTTTTTTTTTCCCAGGGCTTCAGGGACAGCATCACTGCTTTTCATTTCCACTTGTAACCTCCTATTGCTTGTTCTATTATTATTTATCAGGTCTTCCTGTTTCCCTTCTATTCACTTTCCTGTCTGTCTATGCCGTTATTGAGTAAACTGCTTAACGTATTGCTCTGAGACTGTTATTCATCTATTAAAACGTCTTCCAGTGACTTTCCATTGTTGAAGAATATTGAAAATCTTGATTGTGCCGTTCAAGTATCTCCACAATAGAATTCCAGTAGTATATGTGTAGGGAGTGATACAGAGTTGATCAGGATTTTTTTGATTAATTGATTTTCTCCTAGTCTACTTGATGCAATCATTGAAAAGACAGCAATAGGGACAAAAAGGATTTCCTATACTAAAGTTTAAAGAAGGATTTTTACGTTGCTCCCCCTTTGTGAAGTGTGAGGAAGCTCTCTATAATAGAAGTAGGGAGTAACCAGCCAAGACTTTCACTGATGGCTTTTTTAAAAGCATGACACACTGTCTAGAGAGCCAGTCATTTGAGATAACCTGCAGGAGTGTGACTTCTAACCAATGATGGAGGAAGAACCCAACACTTGAAGAGATAGACTTTTGCCTTTTCTCTTTGAGCTTCTGCAGGATATCAGCAGGGTGGTGGAGTGGATTTCTCTTTTCTCTACTCCTCCCCCCCATATTAACCCTGTGGCTATCCAGCAGAACCTACTTGCCCAGAGCTGAGGCAGGAGACAATTTTGGAAGCAGAGAAGAAAGCCAATCAATTGAAGAGTTAGTTCTGGCAGTTGGGAATAGAGCTGCAGAAAGAAGTCGGGAGTCAAGCTGCTGCACCTGCCCAGAAGAGATTCTGAGTCTGGGGATGTAGTATGTGAAGACATCAGGAAAAGAGAAAAGACAATGGAGTTCAGCAGTGCCAAAGTTGTGAATTGTCTTGTCACTATATATTCCCTACATCTATCCCCTCTCTACCAGTGTTCTCTACTGTTTTGTCATGCTAGACTCTTTGTGACCCTGTGAACCATACTGTCTATATAAAACTCTCTACGTAGGGCTTTCTTGGCAAAGATACTGGAGTGCCTTGCCATTTCCTTCTCTGGTGGATTAAAGCAGACAGAGATTAAATGGCTTGTCCAGGGTTACACAACTAGTAAGTGTCTGAGACTGGATTTAGATCCAGGTTTTGCAGACTCCAGGCCCAGTGCTCTATCCACTAAGTCACCTAGCTGTCTCCTATTCTTTCACTAAGCCTTCCATCTTCTTCTGATATGGCTCTTGTAGGAGTCCAGAGTCCCTCAAGACCCTGGGTTCAAAGAGACTGAATCTAATCAATCAATTAATTAATGAACAGGTATTTATTAAGTGCCTATTATATGTTAGACACTTTGCAAGGTTCTGGAGATAGGAAAAGAAAACAGTACTTGCCTTCAAGCACTTTTTCATTCAATTGGAGGAAATTATATTCATATTTAAGTAGATAAAAATAAATATAGGGAGACTCTAGTAGCAGGACAAATCAGGAAACGTGTCACATTGGGGGTGACTTTAAACTGAGTTTTGAAGGAATGTAAGAGACAGAATCATGAGGGACAGTCTTTGGAAAGACACAGAAAGAGGAGGGAAAATAGGAGGAACTGCAAGAAAGCAAGGATTTGGAGGTGGATTGTGAAAGACTTCAAATATTAATCAAAGTTTGTGTTTAACTCTCAAGGTAGTAGGGAGCAACAGGAGTTTATTGAGCAGGGGAATGATATAGTAAGACATATTTTAGGAATATCACTTTAGCAGAAAAGTGGAGGATATATTTGAGCAAGTAGAACTGAGGCAGGGAAAACAATTAGGTAAGGCTAAAATATTAAAATTATATGATACTGGGGGAGGAGCCAAGATGGCTGAGTAGAAAGACTCACATATGCTAGTTCCGAACCCACAGCCCCTATATTTCCCGTAAAAAGAACTCCCCACAAATTCTGGAGCAGTGCAAGCCACGCAGAAACACAGTGGAAGAGATTTCCGTTCCAGAGAGCCCTGGAAAGCAGTCCCGAGGGGTCCGTCGCGCCCCAGACAGCGGAGCCCATCCCTGTGCTGCCCTGGCTGCACAGCCCCAGAGGAGCAGATCTGAGAAGGCTTCAGGGACAGAACCTCCAGTGGCCATGAAGGTCCCTCCACCCACAGGTGCTCCAGGTCAGTGAGAGAGAATTCTGAGCTGGCTGAGAGGGGAGCAGGTTGTCTCCGTGACTTGGGCCCCCTCGGGAGGCGGTGG
Organism: Bettongia penicillata ogilbyi; assembly: GCA_023548195.1. Taxonomy (NCBI): domain Eukaryota; kingdom Metazoa; phylum Chordata; class Mammalia; order Diprotodontia; family Potoroidae; genus Bettongia; species Bettongia penicillata. The sequence continues at coordinate 2,432,688 of JAJHZJ010000235.1, forward strand.
CAGAGGAAGCGGAAGAGGCAGCAGCAGCCCAGGACTCCCCAAGCAGACAGGAGCTCAGGGCCATTACTGAAGGTCTCTGCATAAACCCCCTGAGGGAACTGAGCCTGGGAGGTGGCCCTGCCCCCACCCAAGCACCAGAGCTTAAGCTCACATTGAATAGCAGCTACTCCCAAAGCTGAAAGCCCTGAGGCTGGGAAGCAGCATTTGAATGTCAGACCCCAAGCACTAGCTGGGCTGATCTAGGTGGGGGTGGAGAGGAATCTCAGAAGTCAAGTAACTGGCTGGGAAAATGCCCAGAAAAGGGAAGAAAAATAAGACCATAGAAAGCTATTTTGTTGGGGGACAGATGTTCCCGCCTTTCAATTCTGATGACGAGGAACAATTCTTACCATCAGGGAAAGACGTGAAGGTCGAGGCCTCTGTATCCCAGACATCCGAGGTGGATGTCCAGTGGGCTCAGGCCATGGAAGAGCTCAAAAAGGATTTTGAAAATCAAGTTAGACATGTGGAGGAAAAACTGGGAAGAGAAATGAGAGAGATGCAAGAAAAGCATGAAAAACAGGTCAATACCTTGCTAAAGGAGACCCAAAAAAATGCTAAAGAAAATAACACCTTGAAAAATAGGCTCACTCAATTGGCAAAAGAGGTTCAAAAAGCCAATGAGGAGAAGAATGCTTTGAAAAGCAGAATTAGCCAAATGGAAAAAGAGGTTCAAAAGCTCACTGAATTTAATAGTTCTCTCAAGATTAGAATGGAACAGATGGAGGCTAATGACTTTCTGAGAAACCAAGAAATTACAAAACAAAACCAAAAGTATGAAAAAATGGAAGGTAATGTGAAATATCTCATTGGAAAAAACAACTGACCTGGAAAATAGATCCAGGAGAAACAATTTAAAAATTATGGGACTACCTGAAAGCCATGATCAAAAAAAGAACCTGGACATCATCTTTCATGAAATTCTCAAGGAAAACTGTCCTGAGATTCTAGAACCAGAGGGCAAAATAAGTATTGAAGGAATCCATCAATCACCGCCTGAAAGAAATCCAAAAAGAGAAACTCCTAGGAACATTGTGGCCAAATTCCAGAATTCCCAGGTCAAGGAGAAAATCTTGCAAGCAGCTAGAAGGAAACAATTCCACTATTGTGGAAATACAATCAGGATAACACAAGATCTAGCAGCTTCTACATTAAGGGATCGAAGGGCATGGGATAGGATATTCCAGAAGTCAAAGGAACTAGGACTCAAACCAAGAATCACCTACCCAGCTAAACTGAGTATAATACTTCAGGGAAAAATATGGTCTTTCAATGAAACAGAGGACTTTCAAGCATTCTTGATGAAAAGACCAGAGCTGAAAAGAAAATTTGACTTTCAAACACAAGAATGAGAAGAAGCATGAAAAAGTAAACAGCAAAGAGAAGTCATAAGGGACTTACCAAAGGTGAACTGTTTCCATTCCTACATGGAAAGAAAATATTTGTAACTCTTAAAAATTTTCAGTATCTGGGTAGTTGGTGGGACCACACACACACATACACACACACATGCACACACACACATATACACATGTGCGCGCACACACACATACACACATGCACACATATACAGAGACAGAGAGCACAGAGTGAGCTGAATAGGATGGGATCATATCTTAAAAGAAAATTAAGGTAAATGGTGAGAGAGAAGTGTAGTGGGAGGAGAGAGGGTGAAATGGAATGGGGTAAATTATATCTCATTCAAGAGGCAAGCAGGAGACTTTTTAGTGCAGGGAAAAAGAGGAGAGCTGAGAAAAAAACATGAAGTTTACCCTCATCACATTTGACCAAAGAAAGGAATAAAATGCACACTGAAAACCTATCTGACAATACAGGAAAGTGGGGGAGAAGGAGATAAGCAAGCGGGGGGGTTGATGGTAGTGAGGGCAATGGGAGGAGGGAGCAATTTGAAGTCAACACTCGGGGAGGGACAGGATCAAAAGACAGAATAGAAACAATGGGGGACAGGATAGGATGGAGGGAAATACAGTTAGTCTTACACAACACGTCTATTATCAAAGTCATTTGCAAAACTACACAGATAGGGCCTATATTGAATTGCCTTCCTTCCCAAAGGGAAGGGATGGGGAGGGAGGGATGAGGAGAATTTGGATCTCAAAGTTTTAGGGACAACTGTTGAGTATTGTTGTTGCTACTAGGAAATAAGAAATACAGTTAATGGGGAATAGAAAATCATCTGGTCCTACAGGACAAAAGAGAAGATGGGGAGAAGAGAAGGGAGGGATGATAGAAGAGAGGGCAGATTGGTGATAGGGAAAATTAGAATGCTTGGTGTACTGGGGTCGGGGGAGAGGATAAATGGGGAGAAAATTTGGAATCCAAAATTTTGTGAAAATGAATGTAAAATGTTAAATAAATAAATTTATATTAAAAAAATTATATGATACTTGCCTCGTTATTATCAGAAGAATGAGTTTATAGTAGCCTCACAATTCCAAATAATGAATATTATACTATACACTATATTATACTAACACTATATCTCATTTATGTTGTGCTTTCTAGTACTTTACAAAGTACTTTCCTCATAACAATCCTGTGAGGTAGGTGGCACAATTACCATTACCAGCCCTATTTTACAGATGAGGAAACTGAGGCTCACAGCATTTCAGTGAGTTAACCTAAGGTCACTGATCTACTAAGTGGTAAAGCCATACAGCTGGAAAACTCACTGTTACTCTGTGCTAAGGTATCAGGCATGAAAAGCAATCTGGAATGCATATTAAGCAATATAAAATTGGAGACTTCAATCAACTGAAGCAAACATTGTTCAGGTCAAGTGCACAATTGGGGAAAAATGTAGCAAACCACATAGCTAATATTTACTTTGGGCCAAAACAACCATCTTTTGAAGTCTATAACAGTTTTAGGTAAGTGTTGGAGAAAACTGTATTTATACAAGGCTGAGCTACAAAGAAAGGGAAAAAAATTATCAGGAAAATTGTGGATCCCTTGTATGGATCCCCCGCTTGAATTTAAAAAGTGGTGCAAGGAAATTTAGAAGTGCTCATTTAAAATTATAGTCTTTGGGCCATTGAATGGAACTGTATTCATTTTCTGGTAACTACTAAGGCATTCAAAATGTTTAATGGACTTAGGTTAGATTTAGGCAAAAAGAAATATCATCAATGTTGTGTGAGCAATACTGAATCTTTACTGATAATATTGAAGAACACAGCCTCGGTTCCTAAAATGTGAATACTAAATGAGATCTAGGGATTTTTGCCAAGTGAAATCTCCATCACTTAATAGCTGTGTGACCCTGGGCAAGTCACTTAACCCTGTTTGCCTCAGTTAGTTACTTGTCTGTAAAATGACCTGGAGAAGGAAATGGCACACTACTCCAGTATCTTTGCCAAGAAAATCCCCAAATGGGGTCACAAGAAGCCAGCTACAACGAACAACCACAACAAAGATTTTTTGTCAGGATATCTAGCATGTAGCTACTCATTAATGAGATAGAACTACTGAGATTATTTTGTGCAAGTCTAGTAAGTATTGCAATCAAGTGAGGTGTAAAATATGTGTTCTGCAAAGGTATTCAGCAGTGTCATGGAAGAAGTCCTGTGTAAAATCCAAATAAAAGAAGAAATCCTTAACAATGAAGAGATTCTCCATTTGCTCCTATTCATAAATTTCATTGTACTAACTACTTAGAGTTCCAGCATATTATGAGGTCTCCTCAGTGAAATTCATGTCAATGCAAAAGAGCCAGTATAAACATCCATTTTGGAAAAATTCAGTTCAATTCAAATTGACAAGCGTTTATTACTTATCACTTACTATGTTTGGAGTGGATATGGACCTTGAACTTGGTTTATTCAGTATAGGAAACCCACATCTGAGTTTGGAGGATGTCCTTAGGTGTGTGGTAGATATGACTAAATAGTAATTGAATAATGATCCCAAGGACAAGGAAAAGAGGCATGATGGGTATCAGAAGGCTAACACATGTTAACAAAGGCGACAAGCTAGACCATCGATATCGGATTTATGGGAAGACAGGAACGAGAACAGTATTGTATGCAACGACAGAGGGCAGAATAGTGGGAGTGGGGCTGTTAATTGCATTATGGAAGGAGTACTCAGACTGATGAAATCATGGATGTGCACAAATACTAAGGTAACATTTCAACATCAGCACTCCACTTCTGGTAAGAGATGAAATGAAGGTAACTCATATTTCTCAAGAAAGGCACAGAGATTTAATAGATGAAGGTAATTCAGATTTTCTCAAGAAAGGGACAATCTATGGAAGCTTTCATTATGGTGCTCAGCCTTTTTTTTTTTTTTAACAAGTCCTGGTAGATTTCTCTAAACCTGTTAAAATTCAAATTTCTAATTTTTTGATTGTTTTCATTCTTAGCAAGAGCTGAATCTGAGAGAGGGTGAGAGGGAGAAAGGGAGGGAGGGAGAGAGAGAGCTTGAAATTTTCACAAAAGTGGCTTAGTTCTCTCCTCCAAACCTGAGATACCACAAGTAACAGACTTGCTTCACTCAGAAGGCATAAGAAGCTTCTTCTATTCATTTTCCATCTTGGAGGTGAATCATTGGAGCTTGCCTTCTTCTGAATGGAGCTTTCAGTCAAAACTGATCAACTGTGGTTTCTTCATGGTGGCAATCAGAGGCATTAGCACTTTCTAGTTCCCCATCACCTCTCTTTGAGGAACTGCAGCTGACAACTTGGAACCAAAGCTGCAGTTAAAGCGGTTCTAATATTGCATATATAGACACACGCTAAATGTCTAGAGACAGTTTATGCATTGGCAGAATATGCTTCGATCATGTAAAGAAAAAAATCCAAAAATAATTGGTTACCCATCCTCTCACTCTCATATAATGATGTTGGAAGAAAAGAATACTGATGGATTGTACAGTTTCAGAAGAAGTCTTAGAAACATGGTGAATGCATACTTGTTTCTGGAAATGTACTGATGTGTGTGTGTGTGTGTGTGTGATACCATGTTTTCACAGTGCTCCTTTGCCCAGCATGTACTCTCCTGCATCCGTCCACAATTTTCTGTTACTGTCATTACCTTGTCTTTAACTCTACGTACTGATTCCTACCCTTTCTTTAAAGCTCACCTGAAACACCCTCCCCTATATAAAGCCTTCACTATTGCCTAGGGGCAGCTAGATGATGCAGTGGATAGAGCACCAGTGCAGGAGTCAGAAAGACCTGTGTTCAGATCTCACCTCAGACTCACACACTCACCAGCTGTGTGACCTTGGGCAAATCACTTAACCCCAATTGTCTCATCCTTGGTCATCTCCAGTCATCCTGATGAATCATCACTGGATTCAGATGGCTCTGGAGGAGAAGTGAGGCTGGTGACCTGCACAGCCCTCCCTCATTCAAAACAAAGTCAAATGCAAGTCATGTCATCATTTCTCTGATGGCATGGTCTTCTTGCCAATGAAGGATGAATACACACACATATGCCACACTAAAACAAAAAGATCCATGTTTTTCAGGATTATTTGGGCATAAAAGGACTGTTGTACAATTTTTTTCCCATAAAGATACATGTTCTCACAGGAGTATTCATCAGGACATCAGGAATGTGTTGCATAGGGATGAGGGGAAAGACACACTTTTCAGCAGGAAATGAAAAGTGCTTGATGTGATTAGAATAAGATGTATCATAAGGGGAGCATATGTCAGCAGAAATGGCCAAGATGGTTTAAAAGGAAGGTGGATATTTAATACGATTGCTATAGTGATGTAAATGATATTTGAGGTATGGATGCAGCAGCATCGATGGAACAAATTGTACCATTCAAAAATCTTACAATTTCCATGACTTTGTCCTCTCTGTCCCTAAATGATCCATTCCTTAAATGGTTATGTGGGAAAGCATTGTGACCTACTGTGCTCTCTACTGAAAGACTCAGAAACCTATGAGAGTGAGTCAGTCTTGATCCAATTTCAATACCACCTGTCTCCATATTTCCAAACCATTCAGAGGTCCACACCTGGAGTAATTTAGAAATTGTTGTGGGATTAGTATGACATAGAAACCAACACTCTACCAGGAATTTGCACTAGGAAACCTATAAATATACACCTAGCCTCATACTCTTTTAGTTTGCTTCCATGTAACTTTCATTGCCTTCTTTAACTTGAGCATGTCTTTCATATTCCGTCCTCCATACTCTGTCCTTTACAATTCTCAACACGCTTTGTTACAAATGTGCAGCAGCAGACTTCTAAGCTGTCTTTGGCATGAATATTCTGACAATTCCTTTTTAATTCATGGTGATGGTGATGGTGTTGATGGTAGTGTGTGTGCATGTTCAATTTTTATGACTTTGGGTAGCTGTGAACCCTATTCCATTTGGGTATATAGCTGCTACCTCTTCTGAATATATTAAAAAGCTGGATCTGTGCATATTTCATATCACATACTATTCCAAGTATCATTTAGTCTATTCTATTTGACTTATGAAATAGAACTTGTGAAGACCACTTCACAAATGTTAAAGACAAATAATTCTTCTATTTCTCTGTCACTTGGAGAATTGCATACACTTGCCAAACCCTCCCACTGTGTCAGTGGGATAGAATGCAGGACTTGTGAGTCAAGAAGACCTGGTTTTAATCCTGCCTTAGACCTTTGCTAGCTGGGTGACCTTGAGAAAGTTATTTAACCACTTTTAGACTTACTTTTGTCATCTGTAAAATGGGGATAATATGAAGTTCTTTTTAAATTTTAAGGCAATACATGAAATACTATATAAATATAAAATTATTATGTAGCAATTATCTTTCTCCTCTTCTTCTTTATATCATTTGCCTTTACTGATGGAGTTTAGATAAAAATACACAGCCAACTCTGAGATGTCATTATTCCATTTGTATCTAATAATCACATTTTTGCATAAATATTGAATTTAAAACCTATCCTTTGTAGGGTTAGTGTTGGAAAGTACTCATAATTGAAAGCATCCTGGGTATTACTGTAGTAGCAGACAAGATAGCAAGGATGACATACATCTCATGCCAGTTCAACATGTTTTTGGTCTCTGAGAGGGCTCTACAGTTTGAAATCTTTTTGTTCCATGTTGTATGGAGATTGTGGGTATTGGGTATGGCAGGATATGTGAAAATATGATTTTTAAGTTTTTGTATATCAGTTACGTACAAGTGATTGTAAGATTTCTGTCTGCATTAACGTTCTGTCCCAGTATATTTTATTGGTTGAACTCTCCTGTTTTAAGGTATGTGTCTATTATATTAGAATCTGTCATAAGGAGGTGGCAAATGGAACAAGTGTATAGCATCTACCAGGTGCTAGACAGTGTGCTAAGCATTCACAAATATTATCTCATTTGATTCTCACAACTCTGGAAGGTAGGTGCTGTTATTATCCCCATTTTACAGTTGAGGGAATGGAGAATAATTGACTTTGATCCTAATAGGGAAAACAGGTAGTAAGTGAGGCTGGATTTGAAATTGTTTTCCCAACTTTAACCCCAATGGTCCACCTACTGTACCACCTACCTGCCTCATATGTTAGTCCATGGAAGATATTAAGCTTTATATTCTACCACCAGGTCAGATCTTGCTAACATAGCCATATGATAAACATAGGGTTATTTTCATAAAGTGGAAACAGTTCACTTGCTGATCTACTACAGGAGGAGGAGGAGGATTCTCCCTCTTTCCTCTGGCCCTCACCTTTGGAATTTGGACATTGCTTGTTTTCTCCAGCTATTCCCCTGCTTTTCCCATTATGTGTCCTTCTCTGGTTGTGACCCTCAGCTCCACCCCTGGTCAGGAAGACCTGTCCTTCTAGTTGTGTGACCCTTATCTAGTCACTTCTGTCTTTTAAGAATTCCAGCCAAAGTATACCTATCTCCTTTTCAAAGTCATTTGACATATAGGTGTCATTTTTGCTATTCTTTTACTTATTAGATACAATTTCTAGAGTTTGCATTATGTGAAGGTTTATGACTTCAGGGTCTTCAACTTTTCCCACTATAGATTTGAGTAGCTTCTTGAGTTCATCTCTTATTTTATGTAATCTAAGCTTAGAGATGAAGTTTTTTTTTATGACTATATGACTTGGATCTGAAGGTACAGTTAACAAAAAGTAGTATGAAGTCCTTTTCTATGAATAATAAGATCTATTGCCAATTTTGTCATGAGAAAATATTCATGCATAATATAACCATTTATGTCTTCAGTCCATTTCATGTGAATTCATGGTTTGCCTACATTTGTGGTCAGTACCATCTCCACTAAAGCATTTCCTACAGAGCATTCTTGGTAATTCTCATTTGTTGCAATATATCAAGCCTTCTTCTGGTACTATGGAACCCAAAGGATTGCTACTTGCTTCACTATCCTCCATGCCAAACTGATCACCACTATAATTTTGAGGAGGTCCATCCTATGGTGCATCCATTTCTTAGATTCCTAGGAGCATTTTCATCACACTGGCCAGGGTGCCAATCCAATCCGTGGTACTATCAGAACCTAACTGGTCACCATAACCAGGTTCTTACCAGGTCCTCACAGGCCTAATGATGATGTTCACTTTTTTTTTCAAGTGTGTAGAGCTGGCTACAGACAAATTACTTCAAAGTGACAAGGAATTGTTCTTTTATTATTGAGGATATTCTGTCTGCAAATTCAAGTATCAACTCTTCTATACTTTAGTAGGTATCTTCATGCATTTTGAACAAAAATATTCTTCATCTTCTAACCAGCCTTTGATGAGTCCTTCCACATTTACCTCTGCTGGTCCTTGGACCATTGCCTTGGTCTCATTGCCTTCTCCAGTTTGATAGGCTCTGGTAGAGCTAGTAATCTGTTGATACAACCTTTGAGAACTGAGGCATGTCTTCATATAAGACTAGGAATCATAATAAAGCTTTTGTGGAAGACAAATACATGTATATCCATATAAACAAGTATATATAATTTTTTGAAAAATTCTATAAAACTTGACTTTAGAATTGTATTTAATAGAATTTTTGTGGAAGGTATATATATATATATATATATATATATATATATATATATATATATATATATATATATGCACATGTACATAAAATAAATATGTAGAATCTTGTGAATAGTTCTACAAAGCAGTATTTGAAATAATTTTTAACCCTTAAAACAGTTCATTTCTACCTTATCAAACATATATTCCCTCAATACTATTGCCTAATAGCATTAAAATTTGCTCAGGAAGGTCAAAGGAAGTACTTACACAATCAGTTTCTATATGTGAACAAAATGCTGTTTTCAATTTAATTCAGTTAGGTGAAATTGAATTCAATGCATTAATTTCCTACCCTTTCCTTTTATCTGACTGACTGTTCCCAAGTGTCCCATTTCAGTTGATGGCCAACACCTTCGTCCTCCTAATCACTTGGACCAGAAATATCAGTCATTTTTGACTCTTTTCTCTCCCTCATGTTAAAAATCTAATCCAGTTCTCAATTCCGTTGATTTTTATGTCCATAAGACTTCTTATATATCTTCTCTTTATTCAAATATCACCACCATAGTTCAAGCCTTATCTCTTCTTGTCTGGACTGTAATATGTTCTCTCTGCCTTTTCTCTTCTCCCACCTCCATTTTTCACAGAATTGTCAAAATATTTCTGACTGTTCAGTATAACCACATATCTTCTCTGATGAAAAACAAACAACCTTCCCCCTCCCCCCAAGAAAAACCAACTGAAGTCAACCACTCAGACAAACCGACATAACCCCAAAACCCAAACCGAATTATGCCAAACCCCCTTTCACTGGATCTCTATTGCCAGGATGATAAAATAGAGACTCTTTAGTCTCTTAAGACTCACTTAAGACTTCCCCAATGTGGTTCCATCTTACCTTTTCAGCTGTATCTCATATCACTCCCCTTCACATACCCTATACTCCAATAAGCCATCCCTGATGACTGAGATGGACTCCTGCCACATCTTTTCCCAGTGAAATCCTTATTTTCCTTGAAGGTTCAGCTCAAGTGACTTTTCCATAAACCTTTAAACTTTCTCCTGCAGCACCAGCTAAAAGTGTTTTCTTTCCTTAAATCTTCCTACAAAATTTTATCCAGTTCTTTCTTTTGCTTATGTCATACTCTATCTGAGATTGCACTGTTCTGTACACATCATGTTCCCAATCTGAATCTTCACCACCAAATAGAGTGCAAGCTCCTTGACAACAGGATTTGTGCGATTAGGAAAATAAAATTGAATCCCTGTCTCCTAGCATAATTCAAAAATCCATTCAATCATTTATTCAACATGCTCGTATTATTTTTTCTTTCATTTATTTATTTAATTTTTTTTCATGAAAAACTGGGACAATTAACTCTTTTGGCTCATGCGGTTTTCATTTGTGATTTTTTGAAATATAACTCTGGTAAATCAAGCTTTGATAAAGTCTGTTGGGATTCAAATGGAGCTACTAAACTATGTGTTTAAACCTAAATCACTGTCGCTCTTAATAATTGGCCAACAATAGGTCCCAGCCCAAGTCCCACTTGCTCATTGTTAGATGACTCAGAATGAGGGTAAATAGCAATTATTTCTGTTCTGGTCAAAAACCCTGAGGGTCTTCCCCTTCCAGATTGACTTTCTTCTTTTATTTTCTTTCTTTCTTTCTTTCTTTCTTTCTTTCTTTCTTTCTTTCTTTCTTTCTTTCTTTCTTTCTTTCTTTCTTTCTTTCTTTCTTTCTTTCTTTCTTTCTTTCTTTCTTTCTTTCTTTCTTTCTTTCTTCCTTCCTTTCTTCCTTTCTTTCTTTCTCTCTTTCTTTTTCTTTCTTTCTTTCTTTCTTTCTTTCTTTCTTTCTTTCTTTCTTTCTTTCTTTCTTTCTTTCTTTCTTTCTTTCTTTCTTTCTTTCTTTCTTTCTTTCTTTCTTTCTTTCCTTCCTTCCTTCTTTCCTTCCTTCCTTCTTTCCTTCCTTCCTTCTTTCTGTCTTTCTTTCTTTCTTAGTAATTTTTGGCCTCATTTTTTACCTAGCCTTAATCACTGAATACGCATTGCCTCAGTTAAACTGAGACCTGTTAAAGATCTTAGCTTAAAAAGGAGTTGTCCTGATCTATATTTTGCCAGTGGAGAAAGTGAGGCTGGTGACTTTGCACAGCCCTATCTCACTTAAATCCAATTCATTTGCAAGGCAAGACATCATCCTCCTGATGTCACTGGTCCTCTTTGAGAATGAAGGATAAACCACAAGAATGATACATTAATTACCTACTACGTTCACTATACTTTGCTAAGTGCTGGAAAGGATGAAAATAGATTAGTTACTGGACATATATGGTACATTGACATTAATACCATGAAGTGGTCTTCAGGTCTAATTATGTCCATTTTCCAAATGAGGAGATAGGATCTGAGAAGTTAAGTCACTTGCTCAAGATTGTACAAATTTCAAGAGGCACAATATAAACTTAACTTTCTCTCACCTCCAAACCTAGGTTTCCATATGCAATGTCATGCTTCCATATGCAATGTCACTGAGAAACCTATCATCTTAGCAATTAAGTCATCATTGGCTACTGTGGGTGTAGTTGTTTTAAATGAGAACTATCTTTTCAGACATAGCTGATGTGTGAATTTGTTTTTATGTAATACACACACATATACATACATATATATGTGTGTATATATAATATAAATACACATACATATCTATCATTTGTCTATTTATCTGTTTGTCTGTCTGTCTATCTGTCTACAAGGGATAGCTGCTACTCAGAGTGGTTGTGGTGGTAGGATTAATGAGTAATAATAGATACACAGAAAAAAGAGCATAAATGAAACATCTTTCTAAAAATGCATAGAAAAAAACAAAAACAATGCAGAAAAGGAGAGTATAATTTAATTACTTTAATTTACTGTCCAATTATATATATATAATATACATATATATTGCATATATAATCTTACATTGAGAGACCAATCTGTGAGTAGACACAGCTGCCTGAATGGTGACCCAGCTAGTTGAGTAACTCAGCTTCTCTTCTCCTTTCTATCTTCCCTTCCTCTTCCTTTTCCTCTCCAAAGGAAAGTAAATTTGGATGACCAGAAGATGCCCAGTCAACTTGGGTTTTACTAGTTAGATTCCTTTCCTCTCCCTTTTCCCTTTCCCCTTTCCCCATCCCCCTTCTTTTCTTCCCCTTCTCCCTTCCCTCTTCCCCAAATCTTAAACTACTGCTCTTTGAAGCTCATGCATTGGACAACACTAGGCCCCTGCCCAAGGGCTCTCCTCTGGACCCTCCTGGTTTAAGAGATTATCAATAGTAACTGTTGCTGTTTCCCTCCCAGTCTGATGTCTTCATTTTGCTTTGCCTTATTAAAGGGACATCCCCTGACTACTTATTTTTTTAAATTAATTTATTTAACTTTTTACATTCGTTTTCACAAAATTTTGGGTTCCATATTTTCTCCCCATTTATCCCCTCCCCCACCCCAATACACCAAGCATTCTAATTTTCCCTATCACCAATCTGCCCTCTCTTCTATCATCCCTCCCTTCTCTTGTCCCCATCTTCTCTTTTCTCCTGTAGGGCCAGATGACTTTCTATTCCCCATTAACTGTAGTTCTTGTTTCCTAGTAGCAACAACAATAATACTCGACAGTTGTTCCTAAAACTTTGGGTTCCAAATTCTCCTCATCCCTCCCTCCCCACCCATTCCCTTTGGGAAGGCAGGCAATTGAATATAGGCCATATCTGTGTAGTTTTGCAAATGATTTTGATAATAGTCATGTTGTGCAAGACTAATTGTATTTCCCTCCATCCTATTCTGCCTCTCATTGTTTCTATTCTGTCTTGTGAGCCTGTCCTTCCCCAAGTGTTGACTTCAAATTGCTCCCTCCTCCCATTGCCCTCCCTTCCATCATCCCCCCCCACCCTGTTTATCTCCTTCTCCCCCACTTTCCTGTATTGTAAGATAGGTTTTCATACCAAAATGAGTGTGCATTTTACTCCTTCCTTTAGTCGAATGTGATGAGGGTAAACTTCATGTTTTTTTCTCAGCTCTCCTCTTTTTCCCTGCACTAAAAAGTCTCCTGCTTGCCTCTTGAATGAGATATAATTTACCCCATTCCATTTCACCCTCTCTCCTCTCACTACATTTCTCTCTCACCATTTACCTTAATTTCTTTTTAGATATGGTCCCATCCTATTCAATTCACTCTGTCTCTGTATGTGTGTGCACACGTGTATGTGTGTGTGTGTGTGTGTGTGCATGTGTGTGTGTGTGTAGGTGTGTGTGTGGTCCCACCAATTACACAGATACTGAAAAGTTTTAAGAGTTACAAATATTGTCTTTCCATGTAGGAATGTAAACAGTTCACCTTTGGTAAGTCCCTTATGACATCTCTTTGCTGTTTACTTTTTCATGCTTCTTCTCATTCTTGTGTTTGAAAGTCAGATTTTCTTTTCAGCTCTGGTCTTTTCATCAAGAATTGTTGAAAGTCCTCTGTTTCATTGAAAGACCATATTTTCCCCTGAAGTATTATACTCAGTTTGGCTGGGTAGGTGATTCTTGGTTTGAGTCCTAGTTCCTTTGACTTCTGGAATATCCTATTCCAAGTCCTTCGATCCCTGAATGTAGAAGCTGCTAGATCTTGTGTTATCCTGATTGTATTTCCACAATAGTGGAATTGTTTCTTTCTAGCTGCTTGCAAGATTTTCTCCTTGACCTGGGAATTCTGGAATTTGGCCACAATGTTCCTAGGAGTTCCTCTTTTTGGATCTCTTTCAGGCGGTGATTGATGGATTCCTTCAATACTTATTTTGCCCTCTGGTTCTAGAATCTCAGGACAGTTTTCCTTGATAATTTCATGAAAGATGATGCCTAGGCTATGTTTTTGATCATGGCTTTCAGATAGTCCCATAATTTTTAAATTGTTTCTCCTGGATCTATTTTCCAGGTCAGTTGTTTTTCCAATGAGATATTTCACATTACCTTCCATTTTTTCATTCTTTTGGTTTTGTTTTGTGATTTCTTGGTTTCTCAGAAAGTCATTAGCCTCCATCTGTTCCATTCTAATTTTGAGAGAACTATTTTCTTCAGTGAGCTTTTGAACGTCTTTTTCCATTTGGCTAATTCTTCTTTTGAAAGCATTCTTCTCCTCATTGGCTTTTTGAACCTCTTTTGCCAATTGAGTGAGCCTATTTTTCAAGGTGTTATTTTCTTCAGCATTTTTTTGGGTCTCCTTTACCAAGGTATTGACCCATTTTTCATGCTTTTCTTGCATCTCTCTCATTTCTCTTCCCAGTTTTTCCTCCACATGTCTAACTTGATTTTCAAAATCCTTTTTGAGCTCTTCCATGGCCTGAGCCCACTGGACATCCACCTCGGATGTCTGGGATACAGGGGCCTCGACCACCACGTCTGTCCCTGATGGTAAGAATTGTTCCTCATCATCAAAATTGAAAGGTGGGAACATCTGTCCCCCATCAAAGTAGCTTTCTATGGTCTTATTTTTCTTCCCTTTTCTGGGCATTTTCCCAGCCAGTTACTTGACTTCTTTGATTCCTCTCCACCCCTGCCTGGATCAGCCCAGCTAGTGCTTGGGGTCTGAGATTCAAATGCTGCTCCCCAGCCTCAGGGCTTTCAGCTTTGGGAGTGGCTGCTATTCAATGTGAGCTTAAGTTCTGGTGCTTGGTTGGGGGCAAGGCCACCTCCCAGGCTCAGTTCCCTCAAGGGGTTTATGCAGAGACCTTCAGTAATGGCCCTGAGCTCCTGTCTGCTTGGGGAGTCCTGGGCTGCCACTGCCTCTGCTGCTTCCTCTGCCACTGCCTCCCGAGGGGTCCGAGTCACAGAGATACCCTGTTCCCCTCTCGGCCAGCCCAGAAGTCTCTCTCACTGACCTGGAGCACCTGTGGGTTGAGGGACCTTCGTGGCCACTGGAGGTTCCGTCCCTGAAGCCTTCTCAGATCTGCTCCTCTGGGGCTGCACAGCCAGGGCAGCACAGGGATGGGCTCCGTGTCTGGTGAGCAACGGACCCCTGGGGAGGCTTTCCAGAGCCCTCTGGAACGGAAATCTCTTCCACTGTGTTTCTGCGTGGCTTGCTCTGCTCCAGAATTTGTGGGGAGTTCTTTTTACAGGAAATTTCTGGGCTGTGGATTTGGAGCTAGCATACGTGAGTCTTTCTATTCCGCCATCTTGGCTCCTCCCCTCCTCCCCTGGCTACTTCTTAAATAGGCCTGTTCAGTGAATGTGCATTACCTCACCTGCATAGACCTTAGCCTAAAGGGGTCAAGGTCTCTCAGTGTGTCTTGGGTCATCTCCAGTCATCCTGATGAATATCTGGTCACTGGATTCAGATGGCTCTGGAGGAGAAGTGAGGCTGGTGACCTGCACAGCCCTCCCTGAAAACAAAGTCAAGTGCAAGTCTTGTCGTCATTTCTCTGATGGCATGGTCTTTTTTGGCAACAAACGACGAACACAAAAGCAATATATAATCTTAAAACAAACTACATGACAAATTCACAGATTCCTTGTTGATGCTGTATGTTAAATGTTTGCATTTGTTGATGACTATTGAGTTCACAATAAAAGTCAACTTTAATTTTAAAAATGAAAATTCACAAAATACAGTTTCTGTCTTCAAGAACATTTCAGTCATTGGAGTGCTAAAATATATTATATGAAATATAAATAATGGGACAAAAGGTCCTTTCTGTGATTACTAAGTGTCAAATGAGCAGAATATAACGTTAAGTGTTTGTGAAGAAAGCAACTACTCTATAAAGATTGGTATCATCTCAACAGCCAAACTGGGAAGATACATACTAAAGGGAAATGTCCTATCTGATCATAGATGGTCTTATCAATGGGACATTCTCTGTCACTTGTTTATTGAGCAACTACAACCATTGTGAGAGTCAAGTTCTTTGTGTGGGTGTCCCTTATGGTTGATGAGTGGGGTGTTTAAGTCTTGCTCAATTAACAATTTTCAACTAGGATTAAAAGACATTTTGCCTTGCTCAAAAACAAGTCACCAGATATAGGAGTTCTACATTTGGTATCCATGAACTTGTTTTCATTTTAAAAAATATTTTGATAACTATATTTTCAATATATTATTTTTAATGTTATATATTTTATTTTATGCCTCTAAAAACATTCTGAGAAGGGTTCCATAACTTTGAGAAGACTTCCAGAGGGGTATCTGATGCACAACAAAAGTCCAATAGAGGAGAGTATCAGATTACAATTATATAATAATCATGATAAAGTAAGTGAAAAGATCACATAATTTTTATTAGGTTGCCAGCTAAATATTCCCAGTTCTTTGGGAATGCCTCTTTAATTTCAAAACTGATCCAAGGTTACTTAAAGGATTAAAAAAATAACTCTTATTGTGCCTTGGATTGACAATAGAGTATCTACATTTAAACTTGGAACTAAATGACCTCCTGAAATGCTTAACTCTTTGGAAAAGTTCAATATCTACACCTGTGGATGGAGTTTGGTTGATATTATGGTGACATACTATTAACTTCTGAGTTTTTTTAACCTGTTTTTACTTTTTAAAATTGGTCATTTGCCTATTAGATTTTGAAGGTCATATATAGAAGAGCAAATCACATGTTTCCAAATGCTAATCACAATGAATAATTAAAAAACATCCAGAGACTATGAGAAATAGGTTAGTAAATGCCCAGAAACTCTAACTGCATGAAGACTCGACTCACATTTGTCAATGTTTTCTGACGTTTAATTATTTTTAGGGAAAGAAACTTTTGAAAGGATTTATGCAGTTGCTGCTTGGTAGGTACGCTTAAATTCTATTGAAATCACTTTGGACTCCATTCAGATCAGACTTGTTATCAACAACACATTGTCCCTCTGGGGACCACCGTTTGTCCAGTTAAGGGCTTCCTTCATTAATCGTCCAGAATCAAGCAAGTCAAAACCAAATCTGTGGAGAGAAAGCAATTAGATATTTTAAGCAGTGATAAGAGCACCACAAATAATCAATTTCTATGGCATTAGAAGCTACGTGGTCAAGGAAAAGTCTATAAAAGCTAGAATTTATTGCACAACACCAGGCGCTTACTGGTCATTGATTCTCCAGAGTATGCCTAGATTCCTGGGTTTAAAGAGAAATCCCTAAGAATTATCACCTTTAAATTAAAAAAGAATAACAGGAATAAGGTGTCCATAAAGATAAAACACTAAGAAAACAACTGTCTTTATGGCTGCATAAGTATGTTATACTTTAAAAAAAAAAAAACACAAAATAAACCCACAAAACACAACAACCATGATAAAGACAGTAACAACACCCCAAACTAGGCAACTCGCAAACTGCTTGGTAGTAATTAGATGTAATATGATGCAGGGAACTTCATAATAGAGAAAAAGCTAATTACAATTATAATATGCTGTGCTTAGAAACATTTATTGTGCTTATTTTTAAGATGTTTACTTCACCTGAAAGGAAAGGACTACAAAGCATTTCTGTGTGTAATCAAAACAGAGATCATCTTCCTTTTAAAGACAACATTTATTTCAATTTCTAAAGTTCATGGCAGACAGCATTTTAATCCACATTAACCTTTGGGATTCTTAAATGTTTAAAACTAACATTGTTTAAAAGAAACACACAATCGGTTCACTGGAGTCAGGGCAAAACATACTCTTTTGACACAATAATTTAGCCATTGAGAAATCATCATTGAGAAATGATTCCTACAACCCAT
The DNA here is from genome assembly GCA_023548195.1 of Bettongia penicillata ogilbyi. Classification (NCBI taxonomy): domain Eukaryota; kingdom Metazoa; phylum Chordata; class Mammalia; order Diprotodontia; family Potoroidae; genus Bettongia; species Bettongia penicillata. The sequence goes on from JAJHZJ010000235.1 coordinate 2,450,440, forward strand.
ATATCTATTTAAAGATGAAAGGTGCATTTAACCTTCAAAAGCTGAACAAGGGACTGACCACAAAGATCAGTCCCAGTAAATTGAAGAAAACACATTTTAAATATTCTCAGATAGTTGTGAAGCAGAGAACATCCTCATAGTAAAAATATCATGCATTTGGAACAAAAACCTAGGTTGTGATTTCATTTAGAAATGCAAACATGAATTATTAATATTACTCTAATTTTCTTGGTGACCCTGAAATGCTCTACAATATAACGAGGAATAACAATCTTTTCCCTTAGCTCCTCCCATCCAAGCCCAAAGTTGACTTTCTTTTTTTATCCTATACAGGATTGTGACTGGGCCATACAGCGATAATTCTTGAAATCCAGATATAATCCTACAGATACAAAGGAACAGTTTTGAAAGAAGAGTTTTCAAGGTAATGAAAGCCTAGTGACAATTTAGTAGTGGCTCTGACTTAAAAACTCAACCCAACACACTTCAATTTAACATGCATTTATTAACTGCCCACTATGTGCCAGGCATCAGGGTAGATGCTAGGCATATAAATACCAAAAAATGAAAAAAAGTTAGTTAGCATTCTATTGAGTGTGGGCTGAAAAGAATTGCATCAGTCAACCAATAATTGAGTATTGCAAATAAATATTTCATAAATACCTAGAATATGCCAGGAGTCTTGGTAGGCATTGGACACAAGACAAAAACTGAAGTAGTTTCTACCCTCAAGTAGCTACATTCCATTGGAGAAATAGCATCAATCACTTAATCAGGTATTTAATAAGTGCCTACTATATGCCTGGCATTGTTTGTTAGCCTCTGAATATACAAAGAAAAAAAAATGAAGTAATCCTTGCCTTCTTCATGAAATTACATTTTATTAGGGGGAGACAATACATACACAAATACAAATACATGTATGCTAGGCATTAGAGAACAGAAAGAAAAAACAGCTTCTGCCCTGCTGGGCAACACCTAACAGTGTAGAAGTAAAGCAGCAACACAGATATTTTGCTTCCATTTTTTTGATGCGGCAAAATTAAGGATCATATTTCAACTCTTACAAACTTTTACTTTTTCATTTAACAGTTGTTGCCCAGTTGGGATCAATAGCAAATGTATAGACAGGATATTGTTTAATTCTCAAGTAATTCCCAGAGTTGAAGCTCCTTTTTATGTTTATGCCAAAGACCTGTAAATTTATTGTTTTGTCTCCTTAAAATGTAAGTGCCTTGGGGTTAGGGTCAGATTTTCCATTGTCTTTGCATTGTCAGCATGGTACCTTAAAAATACACACAGGCAAGTAGATACCAAGTATATACAAAATAACCTAAAAGTTTGTTTTTTCAATAATTATACTTTATTCATTTTAACATTCATTTTAAAAACATTTGAGCTCTCAATTCTGTCTCCCACCAGCCCCTCCCCTATTGATTGAGAAAACAAGAAATATTTTATCAGTTTTTTCTATGAAGTCATATAAAACATTTCCATATTAAGTAACTATGTTGCAAAAAAAGCAAATAAAAAAGTATGTTTCCTATCTGTACTCAGATTTTATCAGCTCTCTCTCAGACGCAGATAGCATTTTTCTTCACAAGTCCTTTGGAATTGTCATGGATCATTGTATTGATGAGAGTAGCTAAGGTTTTCAGTTGATCATCATTACAATATTGATGTCACTATATACAATGTTCTCTTGACTTCACTCAGTTCACTTTGCTTCAGTTCATATAAGTCTTCCCAGGTGTTTCCGAAACCATCTGCTTTGTCATTTCTTATGGCACAATAGTATTCCACCACAATCATATATTGCACAACTTGTTCAGTCATTCCTTGCCAATACAAAAAGAGCTGCTATAAAGAAATATTTTTGTACATATGGGTGCTTTTCATTTTTCTTTAATCTCTTTGGGATACAGACCCAGTAGTGATATTGCAGGGTCAAAGGTATTCACAGTCCATTGGGTGGGGTTCCAAACTGTTCTTTAGACTAACCCAAATTAATTTAAAGATCAAAATCTGAATTAGGGAGAGGCTCCTTGTACAAGGTGGTGACATAACTGAGCTTGGAAGGGGTGCTAGAGGGTAGACATGAGGAGGGAATCACATTTTAGGCTTGGAGGACCACTTAGGCAAAGTTATAGAAGTGGAAGATGGAACTGGATGCAAATTACTGGTAAAGTCCTTGTTAGAGTTATTACCATGAAACAGTGTTGGCTCCAGTCACGCACACAAATATACAACTCAACCTTGTATGCATGAACATGTAGGATTGAGAGTAGAACTTGACAACTCGGCTTGGCAAAGACTCTATATTCCCTGGCACACTCTCTGCACGGCACACAGAGTTGTTATATAGTCAGGTAGAGAGCTCTTGCTGCACAGGAAATACCAGTGGAAGTTCTGCTGACCCTGTATAGCCTTCAGTGTGAGACTGCCTCCCTCCTTCCCTACTATCACTGGCCAGAATTCAAACCTGCTCTCTGGAGAGGGCAAATCAATTGAACACATGTTTAGTCTAAAAATGTAGTTTTGGAAAAGGCAAAGATATTTCCTTACACTCGAACCTTCTCTTTGCCCCAAAGATTTGTCAAGTGGAATTGAATGCACACACATCAAGATACACACTCTTGCCAGAGTAAAATAATTTCAATGTGTCCTTTTGTAGTTGGGAGAAAATACAGATCATCCACGTTGAAACAAGATGCCCTGCAAATGCTGTGTGTGTACTAGTACTCTGCATTTCTTCCAGATTGCTTTTCCCTTGATGGTAGATTTTAAATTTGGGATTCAGCTTGATGGAGCAGATTTTCTAATTTTGTAAGGCATGAGGAAGATAAAGTCTATCCCCCACCCCCCACATCCTTGTGCCACATGGATTTAGAGCTAGAAGGAATTCTACTAATCTAACCCTCTCATTTTGCAGGTGAGGAAATTGATTCCCACAGAAGTTAACTAGGTTGTTCAAAGTTGCACAGGTAGTGAGTGGGAGAACAGGAACTTCGACTCAGGTCCTCTGACTTCAGATCTATTTCTCTTCTGGCAAGACTGAGATCAATTTTTTTTTTCTGTGACATTCATCAATCAGAATGCATTTGAACACTGAAAATTACAGCAAGCTGAGGTTCTTGAAGACTGGAATCCTTTGGATGCCATCTTATATACATCACAAAGAGCTCCAAAAGAACAAATTTAGTTTTAGAGCAGCTCCTGGATAAATGGCAAAGTTATGGCTCCCCAAATGTTCCCACTGTGTTAAACATTGTCAGATCAACTAATTGATTATTAGTCTTTGGTTTGAGTCTGCATGCAGATTCTCAGATGCCCCAGTCCTGTATCTTTTTTCCCTTGATGTCAGCAGCCCATAGCCAGAGTAGAGAAGTAGGGAGAGGGAAGAGGGTTTCTGTAGAGTACTGTACCAACACCTCCTGAATCTGCCTCAGGTCAGCTCTGAAGAGGCTGTTTTGAACTGATCAGAATTCATTCCGCCTGGCCACCACAGCTGAAGAAGGTAAAGTCTTACTGTGAAGGGCAAGCTCCCCACCTGGCATATTCAAAGTCTACAGAGAACATATCAAATGCAGATTCAGACCTGACTGCTGACACTGGAACAGAGCTGCCTGACCTAAAGCCACAATAATAAAAGGCACCAAATGTGACACACGCATCCGCTCCCTCCCTCCCTCCCTCCCTCTCACATGGCAATTTCTCACAATGAAAATATCACACATATAATACAACAACCTTGAGAGTCGACAAGCTGCTGGGACCGCTACCTTTTATACAAAGGATGCGGTGAGTTTGCACTAGCTGCATGCATCTTTGTCCAGACTTGTTTCTAGCATTCACTCAGTTAAGGATTAGTAATTAAACAGAAGGTGAGAGCTACCAATCCCCAAATTTGACAATACACTTTTGTAGGACTGATCATAGCTTGAAATTACATACACAGAAATGCTTTACATACATATTTAAATAATCTCCATTCCACAAATAAAATCAATGGTTGAGTATTAAGGAGGAGTCTGCAATTTTGGAATATAGGGTCCATAGCAGAGAAGGAAAAGGAATTTGGCAAAAATACAAATTCTCCACAGTTATTTTGAACAATATGGAATATAAAGAAAACATGATAACTACCTCAATATTGTCCTTTTAACTTTGTCTTATGTTACACATTTTTGTTGCCACAAGAGGTTTCTCATTGGTTAACCACTGAACAGATGGGAAAGTTAAAAGAAGGCTTTAAAACAATCAAGAAAGTGTAGTAATCCAGAAAGGAGTGGGTAACAAAAAAGACCCCCAAAAAACAAACCTGAAACAAAAACCAACCTTCCCCCTCAAAAAAACCCAAAAAACAAAACAACTCAAAACAAACACTAAATCAAGAAAGACGAAAATCTTGTCAGGGCTATACAATGTTACAAAGAGAATATTTAAGAAAAGTCAGAAAATGATATTAAACATCAAAGAGACCTTGCAAAAAAAAAAAAAAGAAAAAAGCACAGTGCATTTATTCACAGGCAGTTCTGAGTTTGCTATAATTACGGTATTTTTGCTGAAATGAAAAATGCATCTCAATGAGGGACTGATGGACTGCACAGATTTGGGGATAGTTGAAAAACTGAGAAAGGATGACAAAAGTTAAGGAGACCAAAGGCTCAGAGGTTCTTGGCTATTTAAAAATTCAATCTAAACACAGAAAATGAATAATAAATTCCTAAAGCCTTTAATATCTGGCAGCCCAGATTTTTTTTTATTAGTGTGGACAAGTAAATTTTATTTGATAGTTTGTTGTATTTAAAGACAGTGTAAAACTCTCATTGCAAACAGTTGTTTACAGTGCGTTTTTCAGCACAAAGCTGTTTTAAAGCTCAATTGTGCATTTTGCAGATAAAGTGGGAAAACTAACTGAAGGCTATATTGTAAGCAGTGGTTGCCGTGGAAACCCCAGTTTCAAGAGCTGGTTCTCCATTACCACTTAATTTAGGCTCCCTAATTGCATTCCACTAAATCGGTAGCGACAATATCTGCAGAGCAAAACTGCATGCCCAGTCTAGCGCAGACCTCTTTGAAACAGGCTTTTTGAAAGCCAGGAGCTATAAAAACTCAGCATGACGTGGAGTATATGAGAAACCTGGAGTTCAAATGTACTGCTGCCTGCTTTCTCATCCTTAGTAACTTCAGTGCGCTCCACACCAATCTATTAGTTCAGTCTACCTTAGAGATCATAAAGCTCTGCCATGTGGAAACTCATCTGTCCACCAACACATCGGTGCAAAATAGATTTAATTGTGCTCCCAATCCAGTATCATGTCCATCTTATTTTACTACACACCAGCAGGTAGCCAGTGTACAGCCTTACTTTCCTTGAACTGCCCTTGGTCCACAATACAAAGAGAACAATCCTCTCTCAGTTTAAATTATTTGCCGCTGTTCAGCTTCGCGGCAAGCTAGACCGCCCATATGTGACCCGAGGAGAGCCTTGTCAGAACCACTAGACATAAAAGCGTTCCAATTATCGACCACACTGCTTTAATAGAGGAGGCGACTAATATGATAGTGTAAGTGATTCTGCCAGTGAGAAGCTCTCCGTCACTGTCAGATTAACACTTGAGTTAAACTCTTGTAAATCAGTCACATTATGCTGCTGGTTGAGAAATAAACACAGACCCATTATGCTTAGAATTCCAGAGGGCTCTCTCCTCAATAGGAGTTACACTGGATGCCCCTATTAATCTGAATTTTGTCATGTTTATTATTTTGCAATTACTAATGTGGGTAATGTGGGAAAGATTTAAGTTAGCTCTGATTAGATTCTGAAATGGATGAACATGCCCAGCCAGAGTTTCTAGGGGGAAAAGGCAAGAGAAACTCTACCTTGGGGTAAAAGAGCCCACAGTGGGTCTGTGGGGTGACTTCCGGTGGCAGACGGGAGAGAAAGCCAGCTGACCGCTCATTCAAAATGAAATCCCATCATTCGCGTTCTCTGGAAACAAAGAGTGCTTCAGAGCCCAATGCAATGACATCTTCATGCCTATGATCTCACTCTGATCCACAGGGAGACCTTGTGGCTCAGGTGCTGAAGTTTTAGCTCTTAGATGGCAGGTGAGGAGAGCTCTTTGCTTCAGAATGGGCAAGTAAACAACTGCCAGCTTGTATTTCCCTTCCCCGTGTCTTTCTGTGTTGCTAAAGCAGAGTCTAAGGGACTGCCAAGAATTCCATTATTGTCTTCTATCTCCCAAGTTCTTGAATGCCCTCAGCCTCCTGAGTGTGGGTCTTTGGCAAGAATGAATGAGCCGTTTTTCAGGACATGACTTTATGAATGAGACAGAATGTGTATTACAAGGCCAGCAGCAGAAGTTCTGGACATTCTTGAATCAAGAATTTTGTAACAATCCAATTCAATAAACATTTATTAAACACCTACTATATGCAAGGCTTTGTGCTGTGCACTAGGGTTACAAAGGTAGGCAATGACGGTCTTTGTTCTCAAAGTACTTGTAATCTAATTGGGGGAGGAGATGTGAACACCCCAAAAAAGTATAATGCCAGTTAGAAAATGACTGGGTGTGTAGATGTGAAAGTGACCTCAGAGATTTCAGAAGGGAGAGGTTATTTTTAGGTAAGGACCAGGCAAATGTTATGAAGAAGGCTGGACTTGAGCTGGATAAAGAAAGAGAAAAAAATATTTCAATAGGTAGAGATGGGGATGGAGGAGAATGGGGAGGGGGGAATGGTGTCCTCACAGGGCAAGAGATGGAGGAGGGCAGAATGAGATTAATAGTCTGTTCAGTTTGACTGCTGCATAAAACAAGCAGTGAGGAGTCCTAGCAAATAAGGCTGGAAAGTTAATTAGAAGTAGATTGTGTTAGGGATTTGAATGCCAGAATATGTAGTTTTAAAATATTCAATAATAACTCACATTCATATAATATTTTAAGGTTTACAAAATGTTTTCTTTCTTAACTTTGAGGTAGATGGTACAAATGTCATTATTCCCATTTCACAGATAAAGAGACTGAAGCTAATGTGACTTACTCCAATGCCTTCAGTTAGTAAGTAGCAGAAATAGAATTTGAACATGTCTTCTGACTCCTAATCCAGTGTTCTTTCCACATCAAACAACTTATTTAATGGATAACTGAGGGAGGCTACAGTTTTCTGCAGGGGAGTAACATGACTAAAGCTTTGCATCAGAAGAGCTAGTTTTATTTCTATTTGCAGCATCTTGGAGAAGGACAAACCTTAGCTGGACCACACAGAACTAAAGCCCAAGATAAGGGAGATAAGAAATGCCCAGTGGGTCTTGGTAAATGAGTCAACTATACTGAATAACCTTGTTCCAGCAAGCTTGATTTAGATTATTGACAAAATTTCAGCCATATTAAAGGAATGATTTGTGAATACTTATACATGGAAGACATGATCCCTATGAGCTAGCAAGTAAGACTAAGTACTTTTTTTTTAACTTGGTTATTAGACTAGTTGACAAGGAAAAGGCTGTATTCACAGTATATCTACATTTCAGCAAGACATTTGACATTTTTCTCATAATACGCTTGTGGACAAAATATAAGATGGGGCTCGTTGGTAGTGGGGTTACATGGATTTGGAACTAATGACTGGACCCACAGAGTCGCAGACTGCTGTTAATCTAGAAGAAGCCTATTGTGAAATGGCATAGAGTTCTACTACTAGCTCTATTCTGTTTAATTTTTTTAATCAGTGATTTTGTTGGTGAAATAAGGGCATCCTTATTACATTTACTGATGCCACAAAGATGGGATAGATAGCTAACAGGTTCAATGATAGACTCATCATCCTCAAAGATTGTGGCAGGCTTGAAAGCTTGATTGAGGATAATAAGACAATATTTTTGTTGGTTGTTGTTCAGTTATTTCAGTTGTGTTGAGCTATCTGTGGCCAACTACTTGTTTTGTTTTGTTTTTTTGTAAAGCTATTGGAGTAGTTTGCCATTTTCTTCTCTGCCATTTTGCAGATGTGGAACTGAGACAAATAGGGTTAACTGACTTGTTCAGGATCACAAAGCTAGTAAGTGTGTGAGGCTGGATTTGAACTCAGAAAGATGAGTATTCCTAGTTGCCAGCCAAGTACTCTATCTATTGTGCCACCTAACTGCCCTAAAACAGGGATAAATGTTAAGCTTTTCAGGTGAGTTTAAAAAGCCAGTGGCACAATTTCAAAATGGGATACACACGAATAAGAAATTATGGACTTTCCATAATTTCCATCATTTCCAAACAACTGAAAGAAAAAGATAGTGATCTCCTATCTGAAGTAAATTGTGAAAGGAGGTAGTTAGTCAGGCTAGAGTAGCTCTGATGTCATGTACATAGCCTGTGTGAAGAGTGTGGGCATTTCACACAAATTGTTCTATCCTTAGTGTGATAATGCAAATTCAAATATTTTCTAGAGATTTGATTTTGAGCTGGGTAATGTGGCAAAGAACCCCTTTTCTTAATTCACTCAGTGATTTAGAAGAGTATCAGAGTGTCCAGAGCAATGGAAAATTGACCTAACCCTGATTCTAAATATGCAGAAGTTTCTTCTTGATGTTGTGTTCATCCTTTGTTGCCGAAGAAGACCATGCCATCAGAGAAATGACATGACTTGCCCTTGACTTTGTTTTGAGTGAGGGAGGTCTGTGCAGGTCAGCAGCTTCACTTATCCAGAGACCTGATATTCATCAGGATGACTGGAGATGGCCCAGGATGCAATGGGAGACCTTGGTCTCTCAGGCCAAGGACTATTCAGGTATTCACTTAGGGTGAGGTACTGCCCATTCAGTGAATAGGCCTGTTCAAGAAATAGTCAGGGGATGGCCCCTTTAATGAACCAAAGAAAAAATAAAGTATGGCAGAAGAATTATTTCAGTCTGGCTTTCGGACTAATTCAGTAGCCAAGTATTGGAAAAGACAGAAGTTGAATGATCCTAAATCTATTTTTCTTTCACATAGGGAGACATAACCCACAGAAGCTTTTACGATTCACTCACTTTTTCTTAAAAGATCATTTGGATTCAATTTAGATGTGAAAAATCTGTTTCAGTCTCTCTATTTAATCCTTTATCCATCGACCTCATTCTCTTGTTTCATCTTTAGTACAGTTGGAGAACAGTAAAGGAGAACACTTCATGTATTAACCATTCCTACCATCAAAGTCTTAAATTAGATGAGTAAGCATGCAGCTTTTTCATTCAACATTCTTCTACTACAATGTTCTTGTCTGTGAAACACAGATATCTCACCAAGAAAGAACAGCCGGCAGAGACAAAATCAAGGAAAAATAGAAGAAACTTTGTACAAGCATCAGGTTCCTTCTAATTTCCTCTCAAGTTACCTTTATGAAAACGCCTCAGATTTTATCTGCCTCCTCCCACTTTACTACTGCTTATCTCTTAGTCACCACTATAAAACTAATAAAATAAAAGACAAATGCATCTTTATTCTAAAATTTAATTGAAATTCTAAAATTCCTATAGTATATTCTCTAGTATTTCAGCTGAACCTCAAACCAAAGAGGTTCTAAAATGAAGGAAAAAAACAATGACAACAAATCTTTTTTTTTTTTTTGTGTTCAAACTCTGGGCAACCTCTAAAATGAAAAATGCAGGAGCCATAGAAAAAAATTATTACTGTTGGAATTACAAACCACAAAGATGTGCATAAATAGATATGGGAAAGAATCACAGCATAATATTCCAGATAGAATCAATACCATTCTTGATAGTGATATGCCCAGGGGTTCTATATATTATCTATCCATAGAAATGCCAATATAATAAAAACCTACCAAGAAGTTTATAGCAGGATCTATGCTTTGTTAATTCCCAAGTGTATAATAACTCAAATTAGATATTTGAAATATCTCTTCATATAATCGACTAGTTTAAAAAACTGGTGAAAATGGCAATAGTATGAATTCAGCTAATTGATGTAAAAAGCCTTTATCAGTACTTGTGGTCTTTCTTTTTGAGGTTTTGCTTAATTTTGCTTTTATAAGAGTCAAAAAAAAGAAAGTAAGAGAATTCTTATCAAGTAAATATTGTTTTTTAACTCTTTAAATGTAAAATGTATAACCTTTGCCCAACTACCAATATTTTCCCCAGTTTAATTCAAGTCAAAACAATTCAAAATGATATAATTCAATAAACATTTATTAAATACCTGCTATGTCCTAGGTTTGGGGATATAAAAATAGCTATAATGACCTTGTTCTCAAGGCCACAAGGAGGAAGATGACATATCTACAACTCACTGTGATGCTAGAGAGAGTGTAATGAGTACAAAGGAAAAGACTAGGAAAAGTGCTATGAGAAATTTGAAGACAAGAGAGATAATTTTCAGCTTCAGGGAAGAAGTTTTACATCAGGGAAGAATTCTTGGAAGAGGTGGCCCCTGAATTGGGCCACTAAAAAAAGGGAAGAACATGGAGATGGTGGACAGGACATTTTATTCTAGGCATGATGAATGGTGGGGGCAAAACTACAGAGTGGAGAGATCAAGCCAATAAGAGGGAATAGGGTATTTTCCAGTTTGCTTAAAGTATAGAATGTATTAAAGAAAGCAAAGAGTATGCGAAAAGATGGGCCTTAAGAGTCAGAATGGGAAGCCTGTACTATATACTTTCATGCAAAGTGAAATCAAAGTGTCTAACAGCAGGTTGGATGTATATGGTGAAAGAAGAGGAAATAATTAAATCAGTCAGTTGCTCAATCAATCAGTATTTATCAAGTACCTATCATAGACTGGGCACTAGTGGTCCAAAGACAAACATGAGATAGTCTTTGTCCTCAAGGAACTTGCATTCCAGTCTCTGAAAAAATAGAGGTTCCATGAACAGAGATAGAAAAGTTAGGGTAAGGGTCAGATTTAGGGCAGAAGACAAATGGGTTCAATTTTAGGTATTCAGACTTTGTGATGTAAGCAGAGCACTCAGGTGGAGATATCTAGCAGGCTGCCAAAAAACACAGGACTTCTGGGAGAAGTTGAATGTGGAGATATAGATCTGAGGATCTTAGAAGTATTAGAAAAAAAATCACAGACTTAATCTTATTGAAATTCACATCCACAATGGAAATTGTCTTTATAACAATGCCCGACTATCTAGCAGCTTCTTAAATATTTCCAGTTATGGGGCACAGATTCTATCTTTTTTTCAGGTGGTTTTAATTGTTAGAAAATTCTTCCTCAAAGAGAGCTAAACTCTGCCTTCTTGTGACTTTCCCACATTGATCATTAATCCTACCCTTAGGATCACAAGGGAAGAACTGAAGTTCTCTTCCACATGGCACTTCCTAATATAGCGTGAAAAATTTAGCAACAGTAAAAAGTTTCTGAACGTGCAGCAACCAAAAATTAATCAAAAATCAAATGTGTAATGAATCCAAGATGTTTCTGGCAGTGCTTGACCATGTTGCATCACGTAACTTCACTGAAGCCTTGGTCTTGAATACAAAGCATGTGCACTTATCACTGTGCATACTGTGAGGACATGTAACACCAATGACATTGCCCAATGGGAAAAGGGGTCAAGTGGAAAAAGTTTAAGAAGACTTACTAGAAGACAGTTATAACACGATCTCTAACCCTGATTTCTTCTCTGCAATAAACATCCTCAGGTTCTTCAACCATTCCTCATGGTTTTTGAACCACTTAGCCTCCTAGGTGCACTCTAGTTTTATTTTAAATTGTTGCATTCATATTCATTAAGGATATTGGCTTAGAATATTCTTTATCTTGTTTCTCCTTGGTTTAGGTGAAAAGACCATATCTATATCTATATCTATACATATATATTTTTTACCATAAAATGAATTTTTAAAAGATCACTTATTTTTAACAACAACAATAATGATGATGTTGAATGATAATCATAGCTAACATTTATATAGTGCCTATAATGTACCAGACACTAAGTGACATATATATATATATACACACACACACGTATATGTATGTAAAATCTCCTTTGATTCCAACAGCAACCCTGGAAGATAGTTGATATGGTTATCCTCATTTTACAAATAAGGAAACTGAGGCAATCAGAGGTCAAATGACAGAGGTTAAATGTTTAAGTGTCAGAGACTATATCTGAACTCAGATCTTTCTGACTCCTGGCCCATTTCTCTATCCACTGTACCAACTAGCTGCATATGTAATGGTAATTTAAATGGGAAGATCTTCCCCATCCTTTAATAGGCCCATATGACCTGCCTGGGTCACATGGAAGTCTGGAACCTATGGTAGGAGGAGTTTTCTGAACAGGTGGAACAGGAAGGTATGCAGCAGGAAGTGAGAGCAGTCAGAACTAGGGAAGAGAGAGTAGACAGCAACTAGCATGAATGAGGGAGCCTGTTTGTGATTTGTTTAAGGGAGCTGGCTTATGGGAAGCCTAACAGAAGGAAGGTTTGGGGATGGTAGTGCCTCCTGCATTGTTATTGTGTGTAGATTTCTTTGTTGCTATGATGGATTTGGTTTTCTGGTGTTGGGATGTGATTTTCTGGTGTTTGAATAAATGTCTTGATTCTGTCTTCTATGTGGAGAGTCTGTTATGTTTTGTGATTCAGAACTGTCCTGGCATATTCATAGTTGCTTTAGGTGCTGTGCATATCACATTGGCACTACATTTGGTGATGAGGATGGGATCACAAAATATCAGACCTATATTTGGAGGCAGAAAGATTTTAGAGAGAGAAATTAATATCCCAGGATGGGAGGATTTACCTTCTTCCTAGCAAGAGAATGGGCTAAAAGCATAGGGCTCTGTGAAAACTGGGAACCTGGACCACAGAAGGAAGAGATTTATAAAGATATTTGCAAGGAATACCAAGAGAACCTTGGAAAGAACTGGCAGGAGTGCATAGGAGAAAATGGGCCTTATGGGTAAGCAATTGCCTTATGTGTAGGAACAGAGACAGGCTACTGAAAGAAAAAATTCAGATGGAAAATGAATTAGCTGGGTTGTATAGGAAGCTTTCTAAGCTACAGCATTCAAAGTTTCCTTTGGAGGAGCTAGCTAGAAGGTTATAGGTGGCAGAAGAAAAAGCTGTTCATTTAGCTGAGGAAAATAAGCAAAAGGGGAACAAGAGGAAGGTGAATGCAGCCTTTGCACAGGCTGAGCTTATTTGGGGTGCAAACACCTTCCAGGAGAATGTAAGAGGGGAGAATGAAACAAAGTTAGATGAGGAGAGTGGAATTCACCCAATATAAGAAAAAAACAGGAGAATCAGGGAGACCACACTGTGTTTGGGGAAATAATTAAGGATTTTATTCATCAGGAGGTCACGGATATTTTCAGTTGTTCATCCAAAGGATGGGAGAATCATTGGTACCTTGGATGGTGAGAATCAGTGAAAAAGATAAATTTCCTTAAGAGAGAGAAGAATAAATAGCCAGAAGATTGGAAGTCAGAAAATATTGATAAGAAAAGAACTGTTTGCTGCTCTATTGAGAGCAGGGGCAGATTTTGGAAGAATAGATGGTATTCCAACTAATGAACTATACAAAATGTATCGAGAAAAGGAGCTTGATATTAGACTGAGCAGGGAAATAACTGCCCCCACAGATCCTCCTGAAACATTGTTTCCAAGTTTTTCACACTTTCAGGGAGAATATGTCCAATTTCAGCAGGAAGTAGCTATGGAAGAAGACCTTCTCTCCTTACTCCAAGGGATTTGGGACCCCATTCGTTGATGGGGGAATGGTATGGTGCTTGTGCTCAAGCCCCTACCTGAGATATTATTTTTATATGCTTATTTTCTGTTATCTCTGTTATAGTTCTATTGATACCAGCTGCCCCACTGACCTATGTAATGAGTATGAAAGATTTTGGGGGCCAAATATAATGGTAATTTAAGTAGAAAGATTCATTGATAACCCATGTGACCTGCCTGGGTCTCATGGAAGTCTGAATCACATGGAGCCTGTGGTGGGAGGAGTTTGCTGAACAGGTGGAGTAGAAAGTGAGTCAGAGCAGTCAGAGCTGGCAAAGAGAGAGAAGGTATCAACTAGGGTAGTGGGAGAGCTTGTTTGTGATTTTATTTAAGGGATCCCGTTTATGATTTGTTTAAGGGAGCTGCTTTGTGGGAATCCTAACAGAGGGAAGGCTTGGGGCTGGTAGTGTCCCCTGCATTGTTATTGTGTATATATTTCTTCGTTGCCATGATGGATTTGGTTTTCTGGTGTTGGGATTTGGCTTTCTGGAGATTGAATAAATGTTTTGGTTCTGTCTTCTGTGTGGAGAGTCTGTTATATTTTGTGATTCAGAACTGTGATGGCATATTCATAGCCACCATCAGTGCTGTGAACATCACACTGGCACCATACCAAACAAGAATGCAATGATGGGATTGTTTTTTGAATGCTTGCCAGAAATTGCTCAGAAATCTACGTGTCCAAGGTTTTTACTTTGGGAGCTCCTGGTCTGTATTCCTTGTCCTTGTACACAATTCCAGGTGCCAATTCTTGCCAAAAGGGTTCTGTAAAAATCATCCTAGATGAACTCCCTTGTCAATGCCAGCAAACTTCTCTCTTCTGATTCATGCTGGGAAAAGGCATCATGTAATTTTTTTCTTGTATTTCTTGATCGCCTTTCAATTTAATGATCTTCATTGATCTGCTGGAGTAGTTTTGCAGGACAGTAGGACTGAACATCTTCCTCTCACTGTACCAGCCTTAACTGGTTTCTATTGTCATTGTTGATAGCCATGCCTCTTATATTTTTATGCAATCCATTGTTTAAAATACTGAACAGGACTATGTAAGGATAGAGCTCTTCATAAACACTAGAAACTTCCCTCAAGGGTGAGTTTAATCCACTGTAATTAAATGCTCTTGGCATATAGTCACTCAATCAGCTACAGGTTCTGCAAACTCTGCTATTATTCAGCCTAATCTTCATTTTGTTGAAAAGGATATTCTTATTGACATTATTGATGTATTACTGAATTTCAGATGTCTATATTATTCCTCTGATCTAATATTATTTTTATAATATTAAAAAAAGAACTTAGGATAGTTTGGCATACCTTATTCTTTCATTTTTAAAAATCTAAAATATTTTATTGATATTAAATAAATATTACCTACATTTCCCCCCATATCTGTCATTTATACCTCCAAAGGGTCGACCCCCATAACAAAGAATCTTAAAAAAAGAGGAAGAAAAAGAAAAAAAGAACCCGGCAAAACCCATAAACGTGCTGGAAAAAAAAGTCTCTGATCTTCTGTGTAGTGTTTCTCACCAAAGGATCCCCAACTCTGCAAAGGAATTATGGAATATAGTATAAGATAGTGGTCTAAGCCTAATTTCTGTCAGATTATTTTTCAGTTTTCCCAGAAGTTCTTTAAAATTACAGAGTTTTTCCTAGGTTAGGATACAGAAAGATCAGTTTAAGTCATACCTCACATAATTAGTAGCTGTATGAACTTGGGCAAGTCACTTAATCTCTTTCAATCTCACAGAATTACTGCAAAGTTGTATAAAGTATGTGTGTGTGTATACATATATATGATTTGCAATTTAAATTTCTATATAAATGTAGCTATTATTTTTAATTTTTCATTGAACACAGAGATACCATTCCATTATTAGTGATTCTTCCTAGATTTACTTTTCTATTTATCAGCTGGCACCAAATGGTTTTGATAATTCCCTCCTTATGATATTAACTCAAAACTCTAATTAATCTAATCACAAATTAGCTAATCTAATTACAAAAGGCTGAATTCAATCAATCAATCACTGTAAGATATAAAAGTACTTAATCAACTTGGGAGAAGTCTTTGATCATTGGATGAAGGCAGAGGAAGTGTCTTTTGATTGTTTAGAAGAATCAAACATATTTCTGAACCTATGGATAATTTAGCAATCTTATTCAAAATTGAGCATTCTAGTAGCAACAGTGATTATTGTGGCAGCTGAATTTGTGGATGAAGGACTCCTGATTAGGAATGGTCCTTAGAGAAGGAGGAGAGGCTTTCTTTTTCTCTTGCTACACCTTTGATCAGTAGATGACTTTATGAACTTCAAAAAGTCAGAGAAACTTGGTTTTTCATCAATTTTAATAGTAGTGTTCACTGGAATTGTCAGCAGTGTCCCAAGAGCAAGAATGTCTTATGGCATCATGAACAATGGATTCAGTGAGAATACTAGACACACCAAGGAAGGTCATCTTCAGGACTCTGTAAGGGCACTGACCTTCAAGAGCTTCTCTAAGAGCTATACCTAAGAGGAATTTCATGAGGATTCTACAAAGGAAGAAAAGGACTTCCAGTAACCAGTAGCTGTGAGTTTATCCTTTGGCCACAAATATTTTCTAAGTTGTAGCTCACTCTCCCCAGAGGTCCTATATGTGGAAGGGAAAAGTGTGCTTCTGGCCTTGGGGGATATTTCTTTAATAACTGTCTTTATTTTGACTATGGAATAAATACACTTTCTAAAAGCTATATAAGCCTGACTGATAAGTGAGGGGCGGCATACTGGTAGGGGCTTATAAGTAACAATACTTGAACCCTTCAAAGTGACTCCTAGAAACATGAAGTGAGTACTACTCAATTGCCTTCTGGGGAGCCAGTATGCCAATACAAATGACAATTGGAAAGAATGGTCTTGGAGGAGGGAGACTTTCCTTCCCTTCAAGTGTCTGTTAGTCTACCAGCAAGCATTTACAGAGTTATAGGCACTGTGCTGTGATCTAGGCATATAAAGATAGTTAATAATTGTATCTGTTACTAAAAATATTGCAATATAATGGAGGATATTATATGTAAATAACTATGTATATCCAAGCTATATGTCCCAGAGCTGGGAGGGGAAGTCACTTATAGCTGGGGAGACTGGAAAAAGGTCTTCTACAAAAGGTTGAGTATATGTGTGTGTGTGTTTTCATCCTTCATTGCCAAAGAAGACCATGCCATCAGAGAAATAATGACATGACTTGCACTTGACTTTGTTTTGAGTGAGGGAGGGCTGTCAGGTCAACAGCCTTTCTTGTCCTCCAGAGCCATCTGAATCCAGTGACCAGATATTCATCAGGATGACTGGAGATGACCTAGGATGAGGCAATTGGGGTTAAGTGACTTGTCCAAGGTCACACAGCTAGTGAGTGTCAAATGTCTGAAGTGAGATTTGAACTCAGTCCTCCTGACTCCTGCACTGGTGTTCTATCCACTGTACCACCTAGTTGCTGCAGAAGTGGAGGTGAGATGGTAGGGAACTGCAGGCATGGAGGACAGCAGACATTGAGAAGGCAGATGGAGTTTCCTGTTCGAGGCACAGCAAGTATACCAGTGTAATGTGATTGTAGAAAGAGTGGAAATGTGAGAAGCCTGGAGAGATAGGAAGGACCAGACCATAAATAGGCTTCAAAACAAATTAGAAGACTTTATATTTGATCCTAGAGGTTAAAAAAACTTGGCATCCTAGGCCACCGCCAGTTTTCTTGACCTTGTTTTGCCACTGGACTTCAATGACTCTAAGAGAGATTGAGGCTGATGACTTTGCTGAAGACAAATCCTATGCACGTACAGTCATTGGTCCTCTTTGAGAATGAAGGATAACCAATAACAAAATGAAGCTCATTGAATAGGTTGGAAAGGTGACATGATCAGACTTGGCATCTGAATGGAAGATGCTTAAAGCAGGGATAGAATTGAAGCAGGGAGACCAGTTAAAAGGCCATTTAAGTAGTCTAAGTTAGGATGGTCTTAAACAAAAGGAGGGAGATGTTGATGATAATGACATCCCACGTATCAGTCAACTGAAACTGACCTCTTCAAAATTACTATTGATCTCTTAATTGTCAATTTTGGAGAAATTAGGTTCAATTAACTGACATGTTGGATGCCATCATCACCATCATCATTACATCAGATTGCAGAGGGTACAACAGAGAATGAAAAGGGAGGAATTGGAAACACTGAATGTAGATGACTTTTTCAAGGAATTTAGTCACAAAAGAAAGGCAAGACATAGGATGATAGCTGGCATTTTTTCCTGTGAAATATGAAATGTACAGATCATGCAATGACAACCCCCAAAATAGAATTAATTTTTAGTTTAATCAGATCTAATTAAATATACTAGTGTTTTGTCTATTGTGGCTCTTGACTGAGCAAGCAACGGCTAAGGTGTTCTGCTGTGGGGAAGTTAACTGAGTAGCTTTGAGAAGACTGGGATTGAAAAGGATTAGTGTTCTTTAACAAAGTGACTACAGCTAGGTGACTCAATGGATAGAGCCTTGGACCAGGAGTCAGAAGGTTCATCTTTCTGAGTTCAAATCTGACCTCAGACACTTACTAGCTGTGTGACCCTGGACAAGTCACTTAACTCTGTTTGCTTCAGTTTCCTCATCTGTAAATGAGCTGGAGAAAGAAATAGAAAGCCCAAATGGGGTCATGGAGAGTTGGACAAAAGTGAAAATAACTGAAAAGTAACAGCACTCTCTGTAGGATACCATGATGCTGTATAATGCATATTTTTGTGTTGTTTTCCTTGTTAGCCTTTTAAAGTGTTGACTCTCTGGATACAAAGGCATCATACCAGTTTAATCACCAGCTTAATTCACTTTAAGACTAGTTTAATTTATTTTAAAGGAGGCACTCTGGAGGTAGTACTTTAACTCAAAAGAATAATTGACTAATTCAAGGCAAAATGAGAAATCATGTGACATAATATTTTGGTGTATGGAAGAACATTGGACTAAGAATTTAGGGAACAGGGTTCTAATTCTTTCTTTCCTGTTAAATTGTAGTGAGACTTTAGTCAAATTAATTTATCTCTCCATTTGTAAATAAGGGTGACTGCTACATTATAAAGTTAGGCTAGAAAACCTCTAAGTCACCTTGTAGCCCTGGCAGCCTATGAAAAGGCATTAAAGGGATAAATTAATTAATACTGAAGTGTTAATGGTTAATGTTTAGCTGTAGGTAATACAGGTGTATTTTAACAGGAATCTTCTGGAGTCATGATTCCTTTATCCAAAGGAATAACTTTACTGCTAGGAATTCAGTCACTATGGGAAATATTTGAAGGGACTTTGTTAGAGTTTTATAAACCAGAGTATTTAGTTGGCTGTCGTTGTCCATTCTTAGTTGTAATACCTAGAAATATTTCCCCAGGAGTCACGGGTCACACAATTGGGATGAGAAGGACTCTTTGAATAAAAACATTTCTCAGTGCCTCAGACTATGGCTTATTGAATGAATAATGTGCTGATTACAAAGGGTGAATCTGGTTTGTTGAGGAGCCAGACAACACCAGGCTGAAAAAACTGGGTTCCACATATTCACAATGTTTATTGTATAATATTGGGGTTTTTTTTGACATTCAACATGCTCATTTGTATTTGAAAATAATTTGGGTCTTACTTAATAGAATTAAATAGAGGAGGAGAGCAGTTTGGATTGCTTTTGAAAAATTATAAAGTTCTTTTAATGACTTCCAAAGTTATGTCTGAAACAAAGGTCCATTTAAAAAATACCAATAGTCTAATAGTGTTGTTCTGTGGCCATGAGTCTTGGATCACTTGTCTCCAAAGAATGGAAAATTGAATATCAATCCAGAGGTCGATGGGGAGGCATATGGTAGGCATAAGCTGACTGAAGCACTTGGCTAAAACGTGGGATCGTGAAGATAAATCAGAGTAAGAAAATGCCATTAAAGAAATGTATGATTCAAAAAGAAGATGGAATGGTCTGACCACAAGAGTGAGGGCTAAAGGGTAGACAACTCATGAGTCCTGTTGGTACCTTCATAAAGTCAGTAGAAATTGAGGGAAGTCTTTAACATAAGGGAGGCCTTGAACAAGAGTCAGATGGGACAGCAGACACGTGATCTACAATTACATCATCGGAAATATCCACACTGATCAGTTTACAAAACCCTTTGAGTATCTGAATTGTAACATGAGGGCCACCATTCACTGGCTTATTATCACAGTGACCAAAAAACAAGGCATAACCTGCTTAAGCACCCTCTCCATCCACTGTGAGTCTGAGTTAACCTCTTCTCAAAGAAATCTGAGTCTGTTTGGTGTCAACCCAAAGTAATAATCTCCAAGGGATGTCTCATATCCTTTCCTACCCAGCTAATGCTTAAGCAAAACAAAGCTGTGTGTGCAACCCGGTGAGATTAGAATAAAACCTAGAGTAAATAAGGATTTTGATACCTGCCCTTCCTGATTCATGTCTTGCATGTTTTAAATTTCTCTTGGCCCTACAAACACATTATAGCTAATTATGGCTGCAGCCCAAAAGCTTGGAGGTTTAGTGCATAGGAGATTCCAAGGCATGAAAACCCAGCTAAATTTCTCCACATTGGAAAGGGCATATTCTGATTTGAGGGCCAAACCAACCCCAGGGACATAGTTAAGTAGCTCACAGCCAAATGCAGGGGTGGGGAAAGAGAAACATGAATCAATCATCAGCCATCAGCCGTGAGAGATTCTGGTTTCCTTTTCTTTGGACCACTTATTGTAACAGCTGGGAGGTTGAGCCCAGCTGACTTAATGATGCTCTGTGGTCCCCATATATTTTGTATAACACGAGCAGTGCAGGGATAGGGGCCATGGAACAGGCCAGACAGATTCAAATAATAGAGGTACAGAATGTTAGTACTGGAAGGAAACTTGGACCAGCTGAGGGAGTCCAGCTCACTCATGATTAGAGATTTGAACATTCCATCGCACCACAGACCACTGGGAAGAGAGAAACATGTTCTCCTCCTTTGTCTCTTCATGTGATGTTGGCATGTGAATCATTGCTTCTTTCTGAAGAGGATATAATAGCTACCAAAAATAACATTTATATTCCCTTTCCCAATGAGTTCAGAGAACTTTTAGTAAAGAATAATAAGTTTGATTCTTCCCCTCTTTGAACTCACTCGTATCATATCCTCCTATGATTGGAAAAGACAAGAATTTGCTTTCATCTCCTCCCATGTTATTAGCTTTTTCTATTCCATGGTTATTGGGAGAGCAGTATCCTTATTACCACTTCCCAATGAGCCCAGAGCATTTTTCTCTGGGGCACTGAGGAGCCAGCTGTGCAGGAAGGATACTGCAGTACTGCCAAGTCATTGCTTTGGAGGCAATCTAAATAGCTATGGATGGCTCTGACCATAATTAGAACAATAGTTAATAATGGTAATAAGCTAGCATTTATATAACACTTGCTATGTGCCAGGCACTATCTAAAGTGCTTTACAAATATTATCTTATTTCATCCTTAAGACAACCCTGTGGAACAGGTGCTATTATTGCCCTCTTTTTATAGTTGCAGAAACTGAGACAGACAAAGGTAAATTGAAATATCTAGGGTCACATACCTAATAAGTGTCTGAGGGCAGACTTGAATTCAGGTCTTCCTGATTCCAGGCTCAGTACTCTATCCACTGTGCTGCCTAGCTGCTTCTCAAACCCACCCTTGTGTGCTTTATGGTATTCAAAACACCTACAACAACCTTGTGAGGTAGGTGAAAAAGGTCTTATTTTATTCTGAAGAAACAGGCTGTACGGTGTTGTGACTCATGTAAGGTCACTCAGCTAGTGAGGGTCTGTAGAAGGATTTGAAGCCACATCTCCTGATTCCAAGTTCAATAGTGAATCTATACCACCTTTCTACCTCGCCACCATCTGGACTGAAGATCACCTGTTTTCAAGCTTGGATTTTTATGGCTTCCCATCTCTAGATTATGCCTCATTATAACTATTCATGGCAAATAAAAATATTGGAATTTTCTTCTACAGCCATCCTGAGTCCACGGAGCCCCTGTACTAGATGATTTTCCAGAGTCTTCTTCATTCTGTTCAATGGACCTGGAAGCACATCAGAAGTTTATTTGAGCTATTTTGACTTACATATACACAGAACTCACGATCAATTCAGGAAAAGTTATGTCGCTCATTGTCTGACACATACATGCTTATGACTCATGCGTTCTTTCTTTTTGTTCACGCTCTTTGGAGAATCCTAGTGAAAGTTATTTCTGCTGCAGCTAACGCTAATTGTCATGCTTTGGTCTTGAGGATTTAATCTATGAAATCAACTTTGGAATGTTGTTACATGTTATGCTTGGAAATTTTGCCTAACTTTTCTTGGTTCTGCATTTTATAAGTTATATTGAGAATACATATTGAATTAATTTTTTTTAGTCTGGAAGTTTTGTCAGTTAAAAACTTGGCATAAAGATTAGTATGCCATTGCTTCCTCTCCTGGGAATCTAGGAACACCCATAAGTCAGTAATGTCGTATAGATTTGCAATGAGAAAAACTGAAATCATTTATACTCTCAACTTTGACACTTTGTTATATCACTTACATTCCATCAGTTTCCTTATCTATATAATTAATCTATATACATATAGATTATATATAAATCTATATAATTATCTATATAATTAATAGTAATTCTATCACCTGCCTCACAGAATTTCAGTGAGGAAAGCGATTTCTAAACCTTAAAGACATACAAAATTTAAGCTACCATTATTGTGTCACTTATCAGGGAGAGATTCATGGTCCCTCTTTCCCAGGATTTAGTTGCTAAGAGGCCATAAGTATGGTTCCATTCAAAGGTATAGCTGTTTTCTTTGATGTCAGCCTTAAAGTTTTGGTATTTTTTCTTCCTTTTTTTGTGGCCACCTATCAAATTTTAACTCATTAATTTGTCTAAACTCTTTTTGAATTCATATATATTTCTTGTGTGTATTATTTGGGTGGGAGTGGGGGGACAAGGTAATGAATTTGAATAAGTTTCTTACTCTTTCCGTGAAGTAGCTTTGTGTGTGTGTATGTGTGTGTGTGCATGCATGTTCAGTTTTCAAAGGATGATCTGTGGTTAATGAAGGATGAATGATCTGGTTTGGAGAGGTCTAGTTTAGTTAGAGGTACACAACTAGGAGTCAGGAGACCTTTGTTCAACTACTGACTTTTTCAGGCTTTCTAAAGGACAAATATTGATGTGCTGGTTTTAATGAAAGACAGAAGTTTTACTTTTTTTGAAAGAAAAAAGAAAACCTCCTCTTGGAATACTTTGAAGTCTCTTCAAGTTCTAACAGTCTATGAATCTAAGGCTCTTTAATGCAAGTATTAGTGTATTGTGATAAGATTTACATATATTCCTTGGAAGTAGTGGATTTAAATTCTGCTTTTAACATATACCGGCTGTGTGATGCTGGACAATTCACCTAACTTCTCAGTGCTCTGGGCAGACTAGAGGTTGCCAAGGTTCCTCCTTGCATTAGCAGAGGGAGTTGCCTCACTTGGGGGTTTCCCATACTAACAAAATAATAAGCCCAATCCTTATTCATGAATAATTCATAGTATAATTGTTCTAGAACTGGTAGAGACTTTAGAGGCCATCTAGACCACCCCCATCATTTTACAGAAGGGGAAACTGAGCTTCCCCAAAGTAGTGAGTTTCCCAAGATCACAAAGAGAATATATGTCAGAGTTTGGATTTGAATTTGAGTCCTGTACATCCAAGTTCAGCACTCTTCCCACTGTACCCCAATTTTTACATTTGTTTCACTGGGGACATTTTGGGTATATTTAGTCTCTGTTTGGGACATATGCTTTGAAGAAAATGCACAAGCGTTCAAGATTGGGTGATTTGGATAGGTTTAAACTAATGATCTGATTCATAGTACTTGTATATAACTAACTAAGCCTCTTCTTTCTTTATCCTTAAAATTGTAAATTCCTGTAGCAGAGAGCCTCATGAACTAAAAGACAATCTCTGCTGAGTGTTCAGGCATTTTGTCCTGAATTCATATCAACAGCTTGATATCTCTGCTGTGTGAGATGATGCTCATGAGAAAGCTGGAATAGGAATAGTATTAAAATAGATTAAGTGATTTTGTTCAGTGTCTATAAAAAGCTATCATCGAAAGTGCTGGAAAGTTCATTTTTATAACTACCAAAATTTAAAGGGACATTCAAACGTGCTGTTCGTATTTTTAGTCAAACATGCCTTTTATCACACACAAACAAACAAGTAATCCAAGACTGTCAAAGAAGTTGTTAGAAATACAAAATGACTAATTAAAATGAGAAATACCGATCTTATTACCCTGTGATGGTCTGGAACTGAATTGAATGCTGTTTGATTTTGGAATTACAGCAATTCATTTCTCAGGAGTTTTGGAGACCACATTCTACTATGAAAAATGAGGCACGTTAACTCTGGGGACCCATTTATAGAACTGTTGACTAAAAGAATGAATGTATCACCAGTGAAAATTTCTGGAGTTTGGACTATGCATTCCATCTTAAAGAACTCATCTCTGAGGTGCTTTTATGATCTTAGGTCTGTGGACTTTTTGTCAATGACTGCCTTTTCTAGTCTGATATTTTCCTGAATTATATGTTCTTTATTATACTTCCAATCAAAGGCCTTTTATTTTCACTTCACAGAAGAACAACTTCACCTCGTGGAGATGGCAATCTTACTGCCTCACACATTTATATATGTGACTTTCTTTGACCACAACCACCAACAAAGAATATCAACTTTTGGAGCAACTTTTGGGGATGAATGTCTTTGAATTTAGCCAAGCTGGTCCCCAGATGGGATATCTGTGGCTTTAAAGGACAAGACTTCAATCAAGTCCCAATGTAAATCCGGAGCTCTTTCCCACTACAAGGAGGTATCTAGCAAGTGGAAACATCAAAGTCTTTTGGGAATCTTCAACTTAGATTTTGCATCAGTGGTGGAATAGAAAGTCCAACCTTATTTGCCACCACATCCTAGCAATTAGGAATCTCATCTGGGAATATAGATAATGAAAGCCAAAGCAGCACATTTCTATAGGAGAACAAGGCAAATTTGAGCTAAGATAAAAAACAATTCTACCAAGTTTAAAAAATGATATTGGAAGGGCCTTAAAAAGAAATATCAATGTTTCTCTCACCTCTATCCTCTATATCTCTTTTTCCTCTCCTTCAGTTCTCTCTCTATCCATGTTCTGTGTCTCTGTTTCTCTCTACTCCACCCTCTCTCTCTGTCCCTGTATTTCTATCTTATCTGTCTCCTTACCTCCTTTACAACTTTGTTTTCTAAAGCATTTTTCCATTTGGAATAAGCTCTCTTGCTGAAATTATTTTATTGGACTTTACCTCAACTTGGATCAAGGTTTGTCATAAATTTTTTTTAATCAAAAGAAGTCAAGATGAATGAGAGGTATCCAATGTTCCTTCCTATTTGCTGTGCTCAGGAACAAGACAAACTTATTCACTTAATGGTTCTGTCTTTTCATTCATTCTGAGAAAGATTCCCTTTTACTGATCTAGAAGAAAATGACTAGAGTGACTTTTTGAGAATGTTTCCATTCATATCCTAAAATTCCATGTTTCTCTGACCATTAGACTCTTGAGATGGATAGAAGATGTAGGAGGGGCAGCAAGAATACAAGAGAGTATCAACTTCATATTGGATCTTTTACATAATGCAATGGAAGAACCTTTGACTCTTGCTAGAATACTTTAAAAACTCAGTAGAATTACACTTTTTCTGATAATTCAAGTGCTGTTGTATTGTCGAATTGGAATAAAAGGAAAAGGATTCCCTTGATGATTTTTCATCATCTATTTGGATTTTTTTCATGGAATTTTCAGGATGAAAACCTCAATCTGTCCTTGGGAGTGGGTAGTGGTGATGAAAAAGGATTACTGGGCAATGGTAGGGTAGACATGGAATGAAAAACGTATCAATAAAACAGTTTGAAAATGTACAGAAGGAAAAGAAGTACAGGAGAAAGGGACACGAACGGAGCAATTTTGGTACTACTTTGTTACTCTTAATAAAAATTACAGTTTTTTAAAGAAAAATATATTTTAACATAAGTAAATACACTTATTTGTCTCTTTTAAAAAGTGAACATAATAGAAATTCATACTTTCTTATACAGTCTAACTCTGTGTCTTTATCTGTAAATTCAAAAGTTTTTTTATTGAGTTCACAATAAAAAAAAAACAAATCAAAACCTTGGCCTGTACTTTCTGCTAATTCCTTAATCTCAACCAGTTAGTGTATCAAGTGCTAGACCTGGAATCAGGAAGGCTTGAGTTTCCATCTCATCTCAGACACTTATCAACTATATCATCCTGGGCAAATCATTTAACTTCTGTGCACTCAGTTTTGTCTCCTGTAAAATGGGGGAAACAGGAGCATATACCTCTCAGAGTTATTGTATGAATCAAATAAGATGATGCTACTGAAGACTTGCATATGAGCATTTCTCATGGAGCTGAGCTGCTTCCAAGCTCTGTGGGAAGTTACTCAATCCAGATCCCACTTCCTTCCATACTTATATATGGCAAGCACTTTACCAATTTTAAAGCATTAAAAAATAGGAGGAACAAACACCGATTAACTCAGAAAAAGATATTTTTACTTTTTCATGCACAGTAGAGAATAATAATCACTATAGACTCAAGAGAATACTCCTATACTTATATTTGAATCATTATTTGTTCATTTCAAGTCTTTGGTAATTGCTAATTAATGCTAATAGGAAAGGTAAGTGGCACAGTGAGTAGAGCACCAGACCTGGAGTCAGGAAGACTCTCTGAGTTCAAATCTGGCTTCAGACCCTTACTAGCTGTGTGACCCTGGGAAAGTCATTTAACCCTGTTTGCTTCAGTTTCCTCACCTGTAAAATGAGCTAGAGAAGGAAATGGCAAACCACTCCAGCATCTTTGCTAAGGAAACTCCAAATGGGCTTATGAAGAGTTGGACATGCCTTAAAAACAACTGAACAATAAATTAATGCCAATGGAGACAGAAAAATTCCTTGAGATGCTCTCCTGGCATGGCATTGAAGGGGAACAGATGATTGTGCCAGTATTTCTACTAGACTAAGATTCTTTTGCTTCATGTGTGTACATTGTGTGTGTGTGTGTGTGTATGTGTGTGTGATGATCTCCTTTGTCTTTTTGATGAAGTCTATGGACCCCTTTTCAGAATAAAATTCGCAAATACATATATAGAATTACAAAGGAAAATAATTATGTTGGAATACTGTTATCAAAATGTGTTCTAAAAGCAAACTCATGACTTAAGGTTAAAAACCTCCACTCTAGAGAATTTAGGGAAACCAGAGAATGGGGGAGGGGTAGCTATGCCTTTATGTTTCTATCTGGTCACTGGATTCAGATGACTATGGAGGAGAAGTGAGGCTGGTGACCTTGAACAGCCCTCCCTCACTCAACACAGTCAAGTACAAGTCATGTCATCATTTCTCTGATGGCATGGTCTCCTTTGGTAATGAAGGATGAACATAATGATAGGCACAGCACCTGACGCATAGTAGGGACTTCATGAATGTTGATTGATTTATTGATGATCAAGCTTGCCTCAGTAGGGCAGTGAATAACAGATGGGGTAAGAGTGAGTGACAGGAGCCTAGACAGAGACCTCTCTAGACCAAGAGGAACAGCATAGCTATGAAGACCTCAGTACTGGGGCCCGAGTCACTGTTTTCTGTGCTGCTATTGTAGTGCAGCGAAGGAGGGTTTGAGGGATATTTGCTTGTGTTTGTGTTGGTCCAGAGATGGAGGCTCATGACAGTCTAGAACCTCTGCATACTGTACACTAGAATTGATGACAAAATAGCATTTATGCATCTTCTCAGCTGAGCTTGCTTCCATTTCATTGATCTTAGGGAAAGGGTGCCTGTTGTTGATTCCAGTATATAAGAATGGGTATCAAGACATAGGACTCCAAGACAGATAAAGGAAAACCAGTATATCTATGCAAGATTGTGACACAACATTCTAGCAAGTGAAGAATGCTTGATACTAATTTCAACCTACAGCTATTCAAAAACTATTAAGGGCTCTAATTCTAGCAATGACACCTTAGGGAGCTGTAGTATCTTCTCCACGGGGCAGCCACAGGCACATCACAATATGTCATTGCAAGGCTCAAAGAGCAAGTGAATGAAGCTACTACATCATTGTAAGAGAACCAAAGGCAATATTCCATTCTCTCAATCATTTCTCTTTACATCCAACAATGGCAAACAATTTGCTATCCTGACATATTACCCATTTGTAGCCGAAGGAATTCCATAATCCTCAAATTTAGATTACGCAACAGCCACTTCAAGAATATTATTCTACCAGGGGCTGACAAATTATTGGAAAAGCAGATGAAGAATATCAATATATCTCAGTAGAGAAATAGCAGGTTTAGCTTGGCTAACACTCCATTAGCAAAATCCACAGAGGGTTCTTTGAAATCTTGATATTTAATTTTCAAATTGAATAGATTTTATATAATTTTTGAAAAAGCACTCTCCTCCCTAAAGCACAGGCAAATGCATGCACAGGCGCGCACGCGCGCACACACACACACACACACACACTTTCCTAGATGCTTGATATTTAACATTGATGGTTTTTTTTTAAAGCAGTAGCCACATATTTCAATGTTCCCCCTACATTGAGATTTAGGCTAGAAAAGAGTTTGGATGAATTTACATCTCAACAATTATAACCAGTTTACAGATTTGGAAAGAGACTTCCTTTATAAGATAACTTGGGGAAAAGAAGTAATATGTTATTTATATAGAAAGCAGTTCAAAGTAAATGATAATGCTCTTAATAGCCATGTTTTTAAAGGTAGTAGGCAGCTTGTGGCACGATAATTTTCTTGGAAGTGTGGCATAGTGGAAATAGAATACTTAACTTGGAGTCAAGAGATGCGGATTCCAGTCTAACCTTTGCTACTTATTAGCTGTGTGAACATGGACAAGTCATATAATTGTTCTAAGTCTTGGTTCCCTCATGATAAAATGGAACCAAAATACTTGAATAAGCACTCTTAATTTTAATCTTCCTACTTCACTATTTCACTCATATACTTCTAAACTTGCTTGAGGTAATGGTAATTTAAATGGGAAGATCTTTCCCATTCATTAATAGGCCCATGTGGCCTGCCTGGGTCACAAGGAAGTCTGAGTCATATGGAGCCTGGGGTGAGAGGAGCTTGCTGAACTGATGGAACAGGAAGAGGTGGAAGTGGAGCAGGAAATTAGTGAGAGAGCTGTCAGAATTGAAGGTCACAAGCCTTCTCACTGTGAGTGAGAAAAAGGCATTTTGTTTAAGGGAGCCTGTTTCTGATCTGTTTAAGGGAGCTGGTTTGGGGCAAGTCTAACAGAGGGAAGGCTTAGAGATGGGAGTGCCCTGTGCATTGTTATTGTGTATAGATTTCTTTATTAGTATGATGGACTCGGCTTTCTGGTGTCTGAATAAATGTCTTCCATGTGGAGATTCTATTGTGTTTCCTGATCCAGAACTGTGCCTGCATATTCATAGCTGTGTAGGCACTGTGAGTATTGCGTTGGTGCTACACTTGACCAGTTTACCTTTATTGCTTCTTTTGTGGTCTTTATCTTTTCTTTGGCTCAGCGTCCAATTTGTTAGGCTTCTACAATGGAGGCAGTGACCATTCACCCCAGTTATCTACTTATCGTCTATCCTTTTCTATTAGAATGTAAGCCCTTGGAGAAAGAGCTTGTTTATTTGTATCCTTAGCACTTATCATAGTATGTGGTGCATAATAAATGCTTAATAAATGCTGTTCATTCATTTATTGATGCGTCTGGTCAAGCCCTCCCACCATCTCCCCATCTTAACAAGTGAGAAAACTGAGGCTCAGATATGTTGTGGTTTATTTCAGGTCACTCAGCTAGTTGGTAGCAGAGATGCCATGTTCTTTACCTTACAGTCCAGTGCGTTTTCTACTTCCCCATGCTTCCTGTCATTTTCAGTCATAGATTTCTTGGGGTATAGACATTATTTTTTATTTGGTCACAGTTTGCTGTATAAAACCATGTACCTTATGGTACTGTAGGAATACTTTAAAAAGAATAATCCTAGTGTGCAGTCACAAATCATAGATATAGACTTTGCTTTTCTATTTTCCTTTAACATTCAATATGTACCTTCAGTAGTACAGTGGAAAGAGTATTGGTGCTAGAATCAAAGATCCTGGTTTTTTATCTAACATTTAATACCTGTTGGACATGGGTAAATTACAACTTCTTGGGGCCACAATGGCCTCAACTGTAAAACCAGGGCATTGGACTAGGCAATCTCTAAGAAACATTTGACATTTTAATTTATTATCCTATGACTAGGTGGCCTTTGAAATCTCTGTCAGTCATAGACCCATCCATAATATACATATATATAGGATGTCCCAAAAATCTTAGTTCAGCTTTAATAGCTTAGAAGTATAAATGCAGTAAACTTACAAGAGTAGCTTTTTAAAGTTTAATTATTTACATTTTATACTTATTTAGGTCTTTGAATTTTAGGAAATAATTTTTAATTTTAGCTAGTTCCTGGATAACACTTTCTCAGCTCAGTAGAGTGATAGAAGAGGTTCTCTTGATTGGCCATCTTGGTCACCTGTTCTATCTCTATGAGGCTTTTCCTTGAGGGGTCAGGTCAAAACTATTATGTATTCATCCAAACCTCATTATTTCAATGATATTTAGGCTAGAATTGCAAATGTAATTCTTTTAGGCACTGAGCAATTGATGATGAACATTTTTATAGAGTTTGAAAATTGATTCAAGTCATGATGTATAGCATGAAATAGTAGACATTTTAAATTGTGATCAGAAACAAATGAGTAACTGAAATTTAAATAATTAAATTTAAATAACCTTTCAAAGTTTTTTTGTTATTGTTTTTGAAATACTTCTGAAGTCATTAAAACTTTATGTCACTCTAAGATTTTTAGACATACTGTATTTTTTCCCAAACTGTTGCTTGTGGTTGGTGAGTCTATATATTCCTATACAAGAAGCAATAAATCAGTAATTAATCACCTACTATATTCCAGACATTATGCTAGAAAATGAAAATGGACATACAAAGATTCAAATAATTCCTAGTCCCAAGGATTTTGCAGTCTAATGCTGATAAAATGACAAATATATGACATAAAAAAGTATATACATAAAGCAGAAAGGTAATTAATACAAATAGTTACAAAATAGCTAAATATGAGACAGTTTGGAAAAGAGGGCAAAGGCAGAAAAGAAACCTCTAGAAAGGTTTCATATGGAAAGGAGTGTTTGAGCTGTATCTGAAAGATGAAAAAGGATTCTATGAGGTGGAAATAAGGAGGGAATGCACTCCAGGTTTAGAAGATGGTGGAAAAATTCAGAAAGAGGAAATGTAGTATCTTGTGTGAACAATTGAGAGAAAGGCAGTTTGGTTGAGTGGCAGAGAATAGGAAGAGGAATGATGTCCAAAGAGGCTGGAAAGATAGGTTGGGCTCAAGCTGTGAAGTGCTTTAAAAACTGAGTAGATGAGTTTATATTTTTTTTCTAGAGGCAATTGGGAGTCACTGGAGTTGAATGAAATGAAGACTGAGGTGGTGAGTTCTGTGGTTAAGGAAAATTGCTTTGCAGCACTGTATAGGATGAGCTGGAGTAGGAAGAGACTTGAAGCAGGGACGTTAGTTAGAAGACTTTTAATAACCTTTCCTTCAAGTCTGAGCTAAAATTCCATTTTTTAAAGAGGAAACCTTTCTTGATCCCCCTTGATTCTAGTACATACCTTGCACTGGTTATCTCAAACTTGTCCTGATTATCACTTGTTTTTGGGAGCAGGAAGTGACTTTCTTCCTTTCTTTGTATCCCAAACACTTAGCACAGTGCCAGGCACATGGTAGGCACTTATTGATTAGTGACCACTGAGCTGTCAGGGGACCAAACTAAGGTAACAATCTGCTTAGTAAAGAGACTCATATGTGAGAAATGTTGGCTAGGTAGAAACAGAGTAATTTGGGAACTGATTTATATCCTTGAACAATACCTTTGAAAGATATGGAGGAATTGAAGTTTTCTCACTTGGTTTATAGATAGCAGAAATAATTTTATGAATGACAAGATGGTGAATAATAATACTTTATAATTATGTGGTTAAAAACAATGTGTACATGTATTATGATATATAATACATATGTTCTCAAACACTAATTGAATTCCCCTTAATTAAAACATTAATATATTGATTGAGATTTAATATCTCTATGGCTTTTGCTTTCCTTTTCTCACAATTAAAAGAGAAACAAATCCCATTTATGTTAGATATTTATTCAATTCGTTGACTTGGAATGTTACAAACAAACTACCAATCTATCTACCCAGCCCAGATCTCCAAATGTCTGGTGGAAAACATCATTTAAATCTTTCATAGACATCTCAGATTTAATGAACATTTAAAACTGAATTCATTGTCTCCTGCTTCCAATCATCCCTCCCCAATCCTTTTCTCTCCTCTCTTCTTAACTTCTTTGTTTCTCTCAAGGAACCGCCGTCCTTTTCTTCATGCATGTTCACAGCCAAAGTGTTCAATTCTGCACTCATTTAACCATCCCACAGCCAATCAGTTGCCATGTATTTTTGATTCTGTCATTGCAGCATTTCTCACAGTCATCGTTTCTTTCCACTCATACTACAACTAGCTTAGTTATGGTCCTTAGCATCTTTCATTTCGACTATTGCAATAATCTCATAATTGATCACCTCATATCTAGTCTTTCCCTTCTCCAAATCACATATATACCAATATGACCAGAACAGAAGCCTGATCATATCACTGACCTTGCTCAAGATGCCACAGTAACTCCCAGTTTTTCCTAGGATTCAATCAAAAAAAAAAAACCCAAACAAAACCAAAAACCAAAAACTTGCTCAGTTTGACTCTAAAGTCTTTAATAATCTGGCTCCAAACTATCTATCCATGCTGATTGCACAAATTAGAATGATTATGTACTCTGCATTTTAGACAAATTGGCTTATTTTCTCTTCCTGGAACATGGAATTCCACATCTAAAAGCCCTTAAACAGGCTGTCATCCATGTGTAGACAGTTCTCCTTATCTGCTTCTGTCTCTTGTAACTCCTAGTTTCTTTTAAGATTCAACTTAACTGAACTGAAAGACACTTTTTCTAACTGAAAAGCAGTTTGGCAGGAACTAGGCATAGACCAGCATCTCACACAGTATATCAAAAAAAGATCAAAATGGATAAATGATTTGAATGTAAAGGTTGATATCATAATTAAATTAGTAGAACATGGAAAAATGTATAAGTTAGAGCTATGGATAAAGGAAGAGTTTATGACCAAATGAGATAGAGAGGATCACAGGAAGTAAGTTGAATAATTTTGATTACATGAAATTAAAAGGTTTGCACCAATAAAACTAATACAGCTAAAATTGGAAGGAAAACAAAAAACTGGGGTGGGGAGATGTTTTACAGCAAGTTCCTCTAATAGAAGTCTCATTTCTCAGATATGTAGGGAAGTGAGCCAAATTTATAAAAAACAAAACCAAATCATGAGCCATTCCCTAATTGATAGTCAAAAGTTATGAACAGATAGTTTTCAGAAGAAATCAAAACTATCAATAGTGACATAAAATTTCGCTAAATGACTATTGATTATAGAAATGCAAACTAAAACAACTCTGAGACACTATCAGATTGGCTAACATGACAGAAAAAGAAAATGATAAATGCTAGAGGGGCAGTGGAAAAATGTAGACACTAATGCACTATTGGTGGAACTGCGAACTGGTCTAATCATTCTGGAGAACAATTAACTACACCTTATGGGTTGCAAAACTGTGTAAACCCTTTGATCCAGCTATATACCATTACCAGGTGTGTGTCCCAAAAAGATTAAACAAAAAATTCTGTAAAAAAATTTATAGCAACTCTTTTTATAGTGGTGAAAAATTACAAATTGAGTCAATGCCCATCAGCTGGGGAATGGCAGCACACGTTGTGGTAGATGATTGTGGTAGAATACTATTGCATTATAAGAAATGATGAACAGGATGGTTTTAGAAAAACCTGGGAAGACTTATGAACTGATGCAAAGTGAAGTGAGCAGAACTAGGAGAATATTATACACAGTAACGACAATATTGTTAAGTATGATTAACTGTAAAAGATTTAGCTATTCTCATCAAGACAATAGTCCAAGACAATTCCAAAGGACTCATGATGAAAAATGTTATCCACCTCCAGAGAGACAACTGATGAAGTTTGAGTACAGATTGCAGCATCCTTTTGTCACTCTATTTTTCTTTGTTTTTTTGTGTGTTTTCTTTTGCAACATGGCTAATATGTAAATATGATTTGCATGACTTCACACTTATAACTGATATCATATTCCTTGCTTTCTCAAGGGACAGGGGAGGGGAAGGAGAGAGGGAGAGAATTTGGAACTCAAATAAAAAAAGTTAAAAAATTTAAAAACATGATAGGAAAATATTTAATGAAATGAATAAAAATATATTTAAAAATAAAATGAGATTTTTTCTGATTTTACCCATTTTCATCCTCCCAATTACACTGTATTTATTTTATATAAATCATGTATTTACTTTCACACGTATGAATTTTATCTCTTTAGTATAAAACAATTTTACTGAGGGCAGGAACTATCTCATTGTTTTTATATGTCTGGCATAATGTAGATACTTAATACTCCATGCTTCTGAATTGGATTGAATTGAGTTTTAATTCTCCCCACCATGGGGAGAAGGAGATTAATGATTGATCAACCTTTGCTAACATGACTTTGGAACAGAATCTGATCCACTAAAGTTGTTATGACATCTCAATCACTTGGGTGCTTGAGGAACAGGGCTCTTAAAAGAGTAAGGACTTAGAAAACTGGACCCTGTCTTGCATATATATTCTGCTGAGTAAAAGCATTGAATGTTTTGGTGTTAGGAAGAAATAAATGTATTTGAATTATACAATTGAATAAATGTCTCCTTTTATTTGTGTTTCCATACTGAACCAGAAATTTTGACTTGATGAAGTGACAAAGCCTTGCATTTCTGAGAAGGGTAAGAAAGACCCTCAAAGTTATTAGCATATGTTGACACTCTACATAAACTGCATAGCATAGGCATGTTGAGGGGTGTGTGTGTGTGCGCACATGCATGTGTGTGATGTGTTTAAATAGTCCCAATAACAATTATATGGAGGTTGAGGGGAGAAATTGATTCAGTAATAAGTGTCTTAAATTAGCAAAGTAGCAATGTGTGACATACATTTGTTTAGGAGGAAAAGGAAATGAATTAAAAGTCTTTTAGTTTTCCAGGAAAGGAATCCCATTGTAATTGGATCATGAACGAAGGCTATCGGACATCATATACTGACAGTAAAACCCCCTCTTACTTTTCTTTTTGCAAACTCAATCATGTCATATCAAATTATTCAACTAATTAAAACAAATTCCTTTAAAAATTGCATATTATTTTGGCAAGCCAAATTAATGTCAGTCCCCTCAAAGCTGGCTCAGTAATTCCCGTTGACTAGAGTAACGCCTTCTAGTGAGCCCAGGGCTAATCAACTGCAGGCTCTCTAGCTGATGATCTGAACCAAGGAACCAGATGTTTCTATATCCTAGGCTAATGAAAATGTCATGGACATTTTCCTTTGCCATGATGATGAAGAACTGTTTCTATCCTGGTCATGATCTGGTGGTTTGACCCTAGGCAACAGCATTTACATTTCCTCATGGCCTTCCTTCAGGTAACCCAGAGGACTTTGAGTAGTCAAGCTTATATTCTCCTTTCAGAAAGCTGCTGGGCATTTTCAAGGTTCCTTGAACTGGAGTCAGTTTTTCAGGCATCCCTCTACACTCCCACAACTCCTTTCCTACCACATCACATAAGGTGAAAACCAAACTGTTGAGCCTTGCTGTGGGAAAAAAATAAAAACAAAAAACATGCCCCCAAACCTCTTTCCTTTCCTTGTTGTACTTTACATAGAAGCCGCCAAAAATATGGTTTTTGTTTATTGGTAAGGGGTCCTGTTGGAATTAAATTACTTAAGGAGATGTCTATTGTAATTAAAAGAGGCATAATGTTTATATTAACATTTTAAAGCTTGGTTATTTGGGGAGCATCAGTTTACATGAGTGTAAATAGGTGATAATGAACATGATGAAGTATTCTGGATTAAAAATGAGTACTTTGTGGCTTTCTAGAAAAAAACAACATTAATATAGCAGGATAGTACCAATTGCAAGATAATGCAGAAGCCTTCTCTTTAAAGTTTATTCCGTATTTACTGTTTATTAATGGATAGGTGAGAAAATGAATGGAAAGCAAATGCAGGCTAAGAAAACAAAAAATAAATGGATTAAATGTGTACAAAGTGTTTTGGTAAAGAAGGAAAGCTTGATCTGGAAGCTAATATTAATAATGGAAGATGGAAAGATGAAGTATAGCCCGTTATCATTAGTGGTGGCTATCTATTGGTAAGGGATAATTGAGGACAGTAATACACTTTTCATACTGAGTCTGGCCTGGATCTCCTGTGATTATATGTTCATGTTGTATATGAATGAATATATATGTATATATGTACACATATATATGTACATATATAATATAAAAAAGACACGTATTTTCATTTGTTTACTTGTGTGTTCTCTCATTATATAGGGACCATCTGTCTTTCCCAGTTTTTTTGACAACAGTAGATTCTTGTATAGTTCTGTTTTTCTCTCCTCCCAACAAATTTTTTTCCTAATTTAATCTCCTAAATGAAAACTTTTATCAGTCCTGCTTTCCACATCTACCTCTCAGAACATGGGTCTCTTATGTCTACATATTCTCATAATTGTAACACATTCATTCACCTAACCCACCCCTGTTCTTATTACCTCTAGCTTATATTCTTTTCTGGGCAAATCTCTTTTTAAAAATTTAACATATTTTCACCTGCATGACTTTGGGCAGGTAACTTGTCTCCCCTGGGTCTCTGCTTTCTCGTCTATAAAGTGAGTGGAGAGAGGATGGATCAGATGGCCCTCAAGTCTCTTTCAACTCTGTGATCTTACGAAACTAGATATTCCTTGGAGGTACCACATTTTCTATAACACCTTTATATGGAGGCACCACTTTGCCTTACTTTTTTTAGTATGATGAGCAAAATGGAAGAGTTGTTCTCCTTCTCTTTTTTCAGTGCTATATTTAGATTATCAGATACCCTTTTTTTGTTTCTTGTCAACTGAAGCATATAATTTGTCTATACGTTCCTCTCAAAGTCAATATGCTACTGCTTTCTACAGCCACCTTTCTACTCCTCCCCAAACCATTTCCATATTTCTGGATGATTACATTTGCTCTCATATTCTTTCTCTTAATATTAATATCTTAATATTCTCTTAATATTCATTAAGAATTTGAAAACCTCAACATCCTAATTGGCAACTCTTCAGACTCCTTGTCCTTTCTGGTTGCTATGGGGTTATACCTTGAAAGTCATTGAGATACTATTCTCCTTTTGACTTTTCTGGTTCAACACCTTCTGCTGTAGGAGGACAACCTCCTTACCTGCTACTTCTCCCATTCCCCAGCTATACTTACAAACCCTAATCACTTTATCTAGTTGGTGTGTTATATCCCTTTCTGGTTACACTGGTTTCCCTTACCACAATGATCTCTTTGGTCATCTTGTGTCTCCAGCATCCTGAACTTCCTTAACTCTCCAACCTTTCATTTCCCTAGACCAATCATTAACCTTGGGTCACCTCAGTGATTGCATTCTGTACTCTTGCTTCTGGGACAGAGAATCCTGCAAGAGGGAAATGCAGGACTGTGCAGACCTGGCACATTACGGATCCATGATTTCCAACTCCCATTTGGCTCTTATTATTACTATTTAATCCTGTGATTCTTTTCCCACTGGCCACCTAACATTCCCAGTGGAAGCTAGAGTGTTTCTTCTCTCTTTATGCCTCTGATCCAGAAGACTGAGACCATTGTGTTCTCAGCCTCTCGTCATGACCTTGGGATATCACTAAATCTATGTTGATCCTTTTATCATTTCTTCCAGTTGCCTAAAAAGTTGTTTCTTTTTTTCTCTATAAAGCTAATCCCTCCACTTAGGTTCTAGAATCCATCACACCCTGTTACTTCTAGGAATTCACCCCATCCCTCCTCATTCTACCATCTTTAATATCTTTCTTTTTCACAGGCTTCTTTTGCTTTAACATTTATGGAACTCCTCATTATGGAATTCAGCAGATAGATGATAGATTAATTTGACCAGAACAAAGAGCACATGAAGTTAAAGTCAGATGAAAATGGTCTGTAAAGGTAAATGGAAGCTAGTTTATGGAGGATCTTAAATGACAGGCTAAAGAGGTTGCCTTTTCTTCTAGAGGAAATAGGAAACTGCTGAACGTTTTTGAATAGAAGAGTGACATAGTTGGACCTGCGTTTTAGAAATACTAATTTGGCAATTATTTAGAGAATGACTAGGAGAGGGGAGAGAATGGAATCCAGGAGGCCAATTAAAAGGCTGTCACATTGTCCAGGTAAGAGGTGAAGGTCTGAATTGGGGTAATAGTTGTGTGAATGGAGACTGGAACAGAACACGTCCCAAATGGAATTTCTGATTTCGTCAAAATTGCTTCCTTGTCCTAAGTATCCCCATTTCCATTGCTATCACCCTTTCAGGCTCATTTTTTCCCTCTCACACTTTTTTTTTTTTCAAATTTTCCTTTTTATTTCAATTCTCATTTACACTATTCTAGCCCAGGTCCTTATTACTTTATGCCTTAATGATTGCAAAGACATCCTAAAATTCCTGGTCTTCCTATCTTTAGTTTTCCCCCTTCCTTATCCACTCTTTTATAATCTAAAATTATAACATTCTAAAATATAAAATTTCATCATTCAATTCAACAAATAGTTTTAAAGAGCCTATTATATTATTTCCTATTGTCTGAAAACTTTTTTTCTTTCATGATGCTCCATAATCTGCCCCACTCTACCTAACTTCATTTCCAACTATTCTTCAACCAGAACTATTAACTCAAGTCAGGTCAGTCTCCATTTCACCACCTACTATATTTTTTTGTGCTCCTATGTCTTTGCTTATGCTGCCCTTGTCCACCTGGAATGTCCTTCCTTCTCCTCTCTGCTTATCAAACCTCACTCCATCTTCAAATCAAAACTATTTCATGAAGCCATGCTTGACTGCTCCAGTTCTCGCTGATGTGTCTTACCTCAGGAAATCTATGACACTTGATTTTATTTTTTCTTGTATTATTTGTGGTTTGGTTCATGTGTTGGTTCATATACTTAATTTTTGCTTCCTCAACGAGATTGTGTCAGCCTCAGTAGAGCAAGGGATGAGCAGATTTTTAACATGACTGAACTTAATTGCTGCAGAATTTTTCTTGGAAGTCATTCTAGCATCAAATATAGAAACACAAGAAGAAAGAGAGTAAGATCATTCTTTTGTACCACAGAGGCTGTAGCATGCATACACAAAATGTTTAATGTACTTTAGGTAACATAATCTTTTAATCTACAAGTGGGTCACACTTTTCAAGACAACCTCCATATTCTACCAGTAAGTACAGAAATGCCAAGTGGCTCCATTTCAGAAGTTGCTGTGGCCAGAGAAGAATTATTGCTTCCTTTACTTAAGTTGAATTCTCTGGAGGTATAAGTGAAAGATAAGTGATTTTAGAGAGGATGCTTCTAATTATCCTATTGTTATCAGTTCACTGTGAGAGGGAAGCTTTTGCATTTGAATCATATGGTGATGCTACATAGAATTATCTCTATTCTGGACTTTGTGTAATAATACAAGCCCCGTAATCTCAACCCAGCCCCATAATTCTTAATCAAATTAGATTCAGTGTAAAATGAGCAAAGAGTGCTGCAAAAACAATAGTATCCAGAATATATTCATGTTTGTATTGTAAGTTCAGGGCAGCTAAGTGGTGCAGTGGATAGAATACTGAGCCTGGAGTCAGGAAGACTTGTCTCCCTGAGTTCAAATCTGACCTCAGACTTTACTAGCTCTGTGACCTTGGGCAAGTCATAACCCTCTTTGCCTCAATTCCTCATCATAAAATGAGCTGAAGAAGGAAATGGCAAACCACTCCAGTGAATCTCTGCCAAGAAAATCCCAAAAGGGGTCATAAAGAGTCAGACAGTACTGAAAAATGACTGAACAAAAAGACAACCTCCATATTCTACCAGTAAGTACAGAAATGCCAAGTGGCTCCATTTCAGAAGTTGCTGTGGCCAGAGAGGAAGTATTGCTTCCTTTACTTAAGTTGAATTCTCTGGAGGTATAAGTGAAAGATAAGTGATTATTATTACAAATTACAAAAACAGGTTCAGTAGAGATCTGAGATGGAACTAGGAATGCTTCAAGACATTTCAAGGAGTCTACCACAATTAAGAAACTCTTCCCTGAAATAATCCTATAAGGTCTCTATACTTTTGACCAGGGCATTTCTTTGTTATTTCTCATGGAAGAGTAGAAACCCTTGGTGGTCTATGTAAGTTCTCACCTACATGTAGGGAAAAACTTTCTCCAATTGTGACATGTGGAGTGGCAACAGCAATCTCTTTCAGGACATCCTTTAAAGTCTTCACCTTCCTTCCAGCTTAATCATTTGATTGAGGATGATTAGGCATGATGGTGACAGTTCATATAAGACTTCTTTCTACAAATTTCTTAAATTCAAAGTAAATTAAGACTCAGTGTCAGAAATGATAATGTTTGACAATCTGAGTATTACAAAAACAGGTTCAGTAGAGATCTGAGATGGAACTAGGAATGCTTCAAGATATTTCATGGAGTCTACCACAATTAAGAAACTCTTCCCTGAAATAATCCTATAAGGTCTCTATACTTTTGACCAGGGCATTTCTTTATTATTTCTCATGGAAGAGTAGAAACCCTTGGTGGTCTATGCTGAATAGCCTTATCGTCTTTTCAATATTACTTGATATGGCTTCTAAGCAATGTTTTATATAGACAATTCCTGGATGTATTGTGGCACAGATGATGCAATGGTCAACTCCTAGAAAATATTATTTCTTCGCAATGGGCATCCCTTATGGGAAGATTAATTCATAGCTTGTGAGTGTTCTGAATCTTCTGGTAGCTTCTTTATTAGCCACCTTTTCTGCACTCAGTTTAAATCATGGGTCAGTCAGAAATTCCACAAATGTGCTCTGGTCATCCTGAGGAAGTGAGTTAATGAAATGAATAAAGATGAAAGAAATTATGAAACTGTGATGATTGGGTCTACTACAGATTTAGGCAACTGGTTTGCAACTGGGCACTCAGTACAGGAAGTAAAATATTCTATTTGTCCCTAATAAATTCCCTATTTTATTTTCAAATGTTCTAATCCTTCTAGTCTCTCCTCAAGCCTCCTATAGCAGTGCACCCTCCTAGCTGAGGATCTTTCCTCATACATTAAAATTTAAGATCATATATTGAGAGCTTCCTCTTTCCCCATCCTCTTCCTTTCACATCATTTATGCATCTTTGCCCACTATCTTGGATGAAGGGATAGAAATTCTTACCCATTTACATGTATCCATGACCCCATGTCCTTTTGATTTCTCCAGAAATTGCCTCTGTCATCATGTCCACTCTATCTCTATACTTCAAATTGTCCCTATCTATTGGGAAAGTATCTATATTCAAATACAGACATCTCAAATTGTATAGGGTATCTCAAATTCAAATGTCTCCATTTCCTCCCTGCTCATTCTCTTTTAAACTATTATTGCTTTGTCTCTCACATCATTATTCAATTGAAACTACCCCTCCAAATGTACTGATGATACCTTAATTGCCAAATCTTATACCTTTCTCAATCATTGTGTTTCTTGACCTCACTTCAGAATTTGACACTGAATCCACCTCCTGGATTCTCTTCTCTCTCTAGGTGTTCATGGCAATGGAATGCTGTCTTTTGGTTCTTCCATTTATTCCACTGAGTCTCTTTTCTCATCCTCCAAGGCTCTGTCCTGGGTCCTCTTCTCTTTCCCATCAATACGCTTTCATAGAGCGATCCTCTCTCTGCTCCCGCAAGTTCATTTATCTATCTGAAGGTGATTCTTTGAGCTATATATTCAGTTCTAATCTCTCTCCTGAGCTGCAGTCATGAATCTCCAACTGTTTTTTGGAACATCTTAAACTCGATGTTTCATGGACATCTCAAATTCAGCATGTTGCAAAAAAAAGTCATTATCTTTCCCCTAAACTCTCTCCCTTCTAAACTTACTTGTTGTTTTAATATTTACCAATATCCTTCTATACTCCAAGGCTTTCAACCTGGGTGTCACTGTTGACTACTCATTCTTACCATTTCACATATCTAATCCATTTCCAAATCTTTTCATTTTTCTTTTACCATATGTGTCCTACATACCCTTTTTTCTCCATTCCTCTATCACCACTCCACAACTATAGGTCAGGTTTTCATCTCCTTTTGTCCAAATTATTACAGTAGGATTTGAAATGGTTCCTCTGTTTTGTCTTTCCCCACTCCAATCAATCTTCCACTCAGCTGCCAAGGTGATTTTTCTAAAATATAGACCTGACCATGTTACTTCCTTGCTTAGTGACATCCATGGCTCCCTATTATGTCTATGATCAAATAATACTCTTCCATTTTTATTGAAGATTTTTCATAACTTGATCCATTTAGACTTTTTTAGCCATATCACAATTTTCCATTCTCCACTCACTCTACAATTTAGTTATAGCAGAAGGTCCCCTGGATGCAGTGGGAGACCTTGGCCTTTTTAAGCTAAGATCTTTCCCAGGTGTCAATTTTTCTGAAGCGATGCCCATTTAGTGAGAATGGGTAAGAAATGAGGCAAAAATAGCCTCTTTTACCTAGTCAAAAAAATTAATCTGGGAGAGGAAGACCCTCAGGGTTTCTGGTCAAAACAGAAAAATTGCTCTTTAGACTCACTCTGAGCCATCAAAACCCAAACAAAGACCAAATAAAACTTGGATTGGGATCTACTGTTGGCCAATCAATGAGAGTTGGAGCAATTAGGTTTAAGGCATCGTTAAGTAACCCCATTTTGAATTTCAATGGGCATTATGAAAATCTGGTTTTCCAATGTTGCTTCAAGAAATCATAAATGAAACTACATGGGGCAAAAGAGTTGTCTCAATTTTTTTTAGATGATAGGACATCAAGTAAGGAAGAGATAAAAAGAAATCTAGTCCATAAACCCCAACACATCATGCAAGGTTTCAGTGACCAAAATTTATATTCCTTTGGCCAGAGCACTTGCAGGTAAGGGTATGATTCCCTCTATGGACAGAGGGAGAGGAAAAGGAGGAGGGAAAGAGGAGAAAAGGAAGGAAGGAAGAAAGGATGGAAGGAAGAAAGAAGATTCATTGCCCAACTGGAACTGGCCAATTGGATCCCCAGTGGGACATCTACTACTACTCATAGATTGTTGTTTCTCCTTTGTCTTAAATGACTTCAGAAAGGTGGTATCTTGATTTACCAGTGAATTGAAGTAAAGTGAGACAGGACTGTGCTGGTGACTGATGTCATTGGT
The DNA here is from genome assembly GCA_023548195.1 of Bettongia penicillata ogilbyi. Taxonomy (NCBI): domain Eukaryota; kingdom Metazoa; phylum Chordata; class Mammalia; order Diprotodontia; family Potoroidae; genus Bettongia; species Bettongia penicillata. Next base: position 2,493,879 of record JAJHZJ010000235.1, read on the forward strand.
TCCCTTTGAGAACAAAGGAGAAGCAGAAAGAACAATGAGATCCAGTTATACTTACTCATTTGATGCTCTATCTTCATGCCTTTGCACTGACTGTCCCCGATACCTGGAATCTTCTGCCTCCTCATTTCTATCTCTTAGTTTCCCTGACTTTTTAAAGACTCAGCTCAAATTCTACCCTCTCTGGTCCTCCTAGTTGCTAATGCCTCCCATTGCAAATTACCTCTTACTCTCTATATGTCTTGAATGTCCCTAGGAGTTTGTTTATGTATTTATTCATTCATTCCTTTTTTGATTTATTCACCCACCCATCCATCCATTTATTTGTTTGTTTATGTTTTCTCCCTCGTTAGCATGTAGTTGCTTTGAAGATAGTTACTGGGTTTTTGTTTTGTTTTGTTTTATTTTATTTTTGTCTTCCTTTTCATCTCCAGAGCTCATCACAGTGCCTGGAATCTGATAGACTAACTAAAATCTTATTGGCAAAATCCTTTTACCCATTTGTTGTGGACCACGTTGATATTGCAAGATCATGCTTCAACTTTCGTGCCTTGTGGAAACAGTGTCTTTGAAAAGAGTTTTTCCTTTAGTCATTACATGTATCAAATTTGGTTTAACCAAGAGGCACAATTAGAGAACTTTATCATGAACTCCAGTCTCAAGAGCAATCCCACAACATATCATTTTAAAAATTCCTAAAATAGCAGTATTGAATCAGATGGTACAGCTATGTAATTAAGGAACAATACCCTCACTAGACTATTGATTCTGTTTGTGAAGGTTAACCATCTGAACAATCACTAAGGGTGCTGATGAGACATGCTTTCAATAACCCTTGTATTTAATAATCAATCTCCTAGTCTTAGGTGAAGTAGAATTGAAGAATATTATTATAGCATGTATTTAGATTCAACAGAAAATAAGGATCATTGCATGCTTAGGTTAAGAGTTTTCTATCTTGTTTGTCCCAAGATATGAAAAAAAGTCACTTTGTACAGGAAGCTAAATCAGAAGACTGTTTAACATCTCCACTTTTGCATCTGCTGCCCTGACTGGTTTCAATGTGATGAAACAAAATATCCCTTGGTGTCCTGTTGACTCCCTTACCCCCAGCTTTTCTGCCTTCTTTTGTGTGGTGTCTCCCCCTTTAGATGGAGAGCAGGGACTATATTTTTATTAATTGCATCTTATGGGCTTAGCACAGTTCCTGACACTTCTTAATGTATCACAGAAGACTATTTCAGTTATAGGTTTATTCAGGTCCTACTATGGAGGGCATATTTCACCTACTTGTCAAAGTCTCAAGAGTACAGTTGCCCAATGCTTGCATTTATCTCATGTAAACATCTTCCCAAGGCAGCTAGGTGACTCAGTGGATAAAGGGCATGCAGTCAAAAAGACTTCATGAGTTCAAATGTGGCTTCAGACACTTATATTCTATGTGACCCTGGGAGAGTGATTTAACCCTATTTGCCTCAGTTCCTCATCTATAAAATTAACTGGAGAAGGAAATGGCAAACACTCCAGTATCTTTGTCGAGAAAATTCCAAATGGGGTCATAAAGAGTCAGACATGACTAAAATGATAGGACAGTAACAACACTTTCTCATCCTCATTGCCCAAATGAGTGGTATGTCAAATAGACAAGGAATGGAAAGATGTATTATTACTTCAAAACTACTCAGAAATCACTGCCATATCCATGAGAAAAACTCAAAAGATATAAGACATTAAAGAATTCAAAGGAAGTCATATCACTGTATTTTACTGCACTGTCCCCTAGCAGGTTTATGCAACACTGTGTGTCCCTTTTGAATAAGAATATGATTTATGTCTTTAAAACTATAATATACTTCTATTATCTCCTGTAGCACTGTGTTAGGGTGGGCAATAGGAAAAATTGGGAAATCGGATTGTACCAGCGTATGTCCAGAGTAACAGAGGGACTTACTGACAGTTGAGCATAGTCTGGAATAAAAAAAAAAAAACCAGATAGACCAAGGTTTTGAAAGACCCATGAAAGAAGTCATGTAAGCAGAACTTTATAAGGATTTCTTTGAGTATGAGATGGTATTTATCTTTTACCTAACTTCTGTTTTTCTCTATACTCTATTCACATTGCTGATTTTTATTAGAAATTAGTGTTTATATGATATTATTATTTTCAAAAAGAGAAAAAACAGAAACTTTAATAAAATTTATGAACTGGAAACAAGAATGCGTAATTATGTTGTATATCAGACAAAAAAGGAACGATTGTTTTTCTACCATAGCAAAACAATGAAAAATTCTGAATTCCAGATTTATAGACATGTATTGCTACAATGTACTTGTCTGATAATTTCGTGTCCCATAATTATCATTTGTGCATAATAGGGTATTGGATCACTTTTGGAACTCAAAGTTTGGTTTATCTGGTCAATGTACTTGCACTGGATATCATACACCTTTGCATTTTGGGTTGCTCCAGTTTTAATTCATGTGACAATGACCTTATATATTTGAGATTGACTGATATTTCATTTGATAGCACTTATTTGTAGACTCATCCTCTACTTAGTCATATGAGATTACCAAGATGGATAAGGAAACTGAGATCCGAGATGTTCAATAATTAGTATGAAGCCATAGATGATGTGAGTGATTGATCTGGGACTCCAATTACGGTTTCCCAATTCTCTTTATATTATCCCGGTATGTATCTGTCTTGCTTCTTGCCTTGGTTTGAAGAAAGTATTGGAACTGACAAATTGTCAAATGATAAAATGGAGCCCTAAATTGGAGCTTCTTTTTGAGAATGAATAAAATAGAATAAGGAAAGAGTTGTTACCCTACGGTGCGACCCTACTTGCTCCTGAATGCGGAATCAAACTGAATCTTGGAAGAAAAGTTTGATTTGGGCTTTTTTTCTTTAACCACTATTCTCCACCCCTTCCTTCACCCTTCCTGCCCCCGCCAAAAAAAGATTGAGACAAGAAAAAACAACCCTTGAGTTTTCCTCAGGTTTGAAAACATTCTCTTCCCTGCCCCTCTTATGGCTCTGCATTTAGCAGGTTTTGAAATGGAAATATTGAAACCTAGTAAGAAAGGGTACTATAGTATTCCCAAGCCTTCTGAAGCCAAGGAGTACTGGCAAATCACTCAGGAAATCCCTTTCCTACCAGGTTTCAGCTGCATTTTTTGGGCATGAGAACTTTTAAAAATTCAGGTAAACTTAGAATAAGTAGCTTCACTCTGAAGAATGAGGGGAAGAACTTTAAAAGAAACAATAATTTTGAATCTAGTAAAGAAACTTTCACTCTCTCTCTGCCACCCTGTGTTAAAAAACATTAGACTAAATGGTCTCTAAAAGTCTTTCAGTTCTAAATCCTAAATCCTATGATACTATTTTGTACAGAGAATATAGAGTGATAGATCTTGATATTCTAGATGTTCCATACCAGTTGGAGCTGTGTAGTTTATCTGAGATTATATGGTAAATTAGGAGCAGAACTTTTACTAAAACCTAGGCAATCCTGATTGTGTGAGTAGGGCTCTTTTTCCTAAATCATATAAGTTGTACAAATGCTACCAAAAGGTACAGGACCTCAAAACAAGGTAGTGATTAGTAAGTCAGGGAAAATTTAGTAGAGGAAGTACCTGGAATCCAGAGGTTCATAATGATGCTAGATGTAAACCAAGGAGGAATTTTAGGACTTAATTAATTGGCAAGGGAGAAGGTGGGAGGAAAATAAAGTTAGCATAACAACGTAATTAGAAGCACTCATATAGCAAGAGATATAAAGAAGAAATTTAGAAAGAACTTCAGAGAAGGCTAGTGGAACATTTCTTTGTGAACTTATTTTTTCCTTTTCCTCAGAATTATCCAAGTGATTACTTATCATATTCTAGGAAATATAGAACCATAGATTTTTAGCACTGAAGAGAACTTCAGAAATCATTCTATAGATAAGGAATACTTTTTTTTATAGATAAGGAAATTGACGATCAGATAAATTCAGGTTCCTTCCTTCCCTTCATTATTCTGGAATACTTATTACTTCTTTATTTCCTCCCAAATTCAGAAAGGATAGTTTGGAGGCAAAGGACTATTGGAAGAGGTAATAGCACTATGCAGTGGAATTTGGAGCTCTGTAGATAGCTATGATTTAACTTAATGCTGATGCTAATAAAACTCAAATGATGTATACCATGGGAACATTTTAGTAATATTTTAAAGGTTCATATTATTATGCCCATGAACAATTTCAATTGTAACTTTTCTCAGTATCACAGAAAACCAAACACTATATGTAACACACTTAAAAAGGAAGATGATTTTTATAATAGTTTACTTGTTTATTCTAAGGAAGAAGCTGAAATAACAATCTATGTGTTCTACCAAAGGTAGAAAGTGCTTGTAAGGCCCTAAGAAATGCCTGTTATCTGATAATTTTGTGAATTTAGAAAACTAAATATGAATTAAGGAAATGCCTGAGGAAGATGAAAAATATTCAACCTTCAGGATCGCAGAATATATGCATTTCTATATAGTTGCATTATGCAGGTCTGACCATACTGTAACATTTACAAAATGTTTTATATACATAATACCAGATCTAAAATTATTTGTTCATAGAATTTGTAAATACACACTTTTGCAAGCATTCAGTATTTGCTTTAATTACTTGACATTACTACTCCCGAGTCCTTTTCCTTTTCTGCTTCTGCAAGGTATTACATAGATTAAGCTTGAAGTTGGCAGTTCCATAGATGCAAAGTATGAAGTTTGTATGTTTGTTTGTCTTAGAGATATGGAATGTTAATCTTTTATAGCATTTCAAAATTCCAACCTTAAATTGCTTGGAATATTCCTCAAGAATAACAATTTTTCATTTGCATAAAGAACTTTACTATAGTTGAAGTCACATATAAAAAGGAAGAAAATTACCTTGACCAGAGTTAAACCTATAAAGCAATCAAATTTGAATAAGAATTTTACTTAAAATCACAGACTCATCAACTTTAAAGTGTTTTTATTCTTCACAAGAGACAGATTAGGTATGACACTACTCTGTTATGAATAAAATCCCTTAGTAACAGTCTTTTTTTCCAGTAGACATATGTGTATTTCCACAACAGAACTTTAAATAAGGTTGTCTCTGTATGTGCAAAACATAACAGAGTGCTAGGGTAGTTACCTAGATAATTCCACTATCAACTTTCACCTGAAATATACAAAAAAGGAGCCAAAATGTTTATTTATTTTTCTAAAATTATAGGCCTATGATTGACCTTAAATTCTTCATTCCACTTTTGAGAGTGTAGAAAAAGTGAGAATCTACATATCTTTGGAACTTTCACCATCTCAGGTTACGTCCTGTTTGGACTAGCGTTAGATGTTTGATCCTGTCGATGCTACAGTTTGGGCTTTGCAATCTTACAAACGCTTTGTTAAGATAGCCAGGGATACAGATAGCTACTTTCCAGATGGAACAAGTTGAAAAGCACTCTTGATGAAAACAGGATAGTTTTAATTTCACACCGTTTTACCTAAGGTTGAAAGAATTAGTATACCCCAATCAAAGGTATGATATCTATTTGAGAAATCATATGAGTTTGTTCAACGTTTTGAGTAAATGTCGGAGAAATCATTTGGCTTCTAGGAAATATCATTCAAGCATGGCCTAGTTTCCTATAATATGAAAATAAAAAGCAATTGAACTGAGAAGTACAAATCTACCATTGTGTAATTTGGTTATTTTTATTGTAACTCTAAATCCATTCCATATAGTGAAACTCTTCTCTTCAATTGAAGAAACTTTTATGGTTTTTAATATGTTTTAACACAACTGCTATTAAGTCCATCTCTTAAAATATTAATTTGTAAACTTGAATGAAATGAAAATTATCTAATCATTTGAATGCCTGCCTATAAAGCCATTTAAAATGGAAAAAAAAAACTTATCACCATTTCATTCCTCTCATCTTCTTCAATTGGATGTTAATGGGTTGAAGCCATTTTGTTATTTCTATGTTTCATTCACCCTTACAACATGGAATGAAGCTGCTGCCTCGGAATTGGACAGGAAGTAGGAATTCTGGAGAAAGGGTTAAAAAAGGAGGAAGTCTTACTCATTTTTTTCTGGCAAAGAAAGTGCCATGTGTAGGAATGAAAGAAAATACAGACTTGACTTTGGTCAAGGAACTGAAAAGTGAAAAAATGAATACTACATGGTACTATACGTATCAACAGGAGTTTGGAAGGGCGGCTGGAGTTTGACTTCAGATTTGACCTTTATTTTGCTAACTAGAAGAGGACAGGAAGTTAATATACTTTTGAGTCAAAAGCACTAGAGTGACATAATGTTTTGAGAGCTTCATAAGTGAAACAGTGATTTTAGTTTGGTGCAAGACAGGATAACCTTCATTAGAGAGGAACAAGGAATTTTTAGAAAGGAACTTTATGACCTAAGAGAAGTGGCTAAAAGCAATTTGTTATTAAGGCTGAAAGTTTGACTTCTTGGAGGTTAACTAGGTTATAGTTCACCCAAGGTTATAGTTTAGCAGTCTAAAGGTCACTTATTGTCAGCTATCCCAGAAATGCCCAGGAAGGGGGATTGAAAAGCCGATGAAAGAAAGACTTTGAACCAGTCTAGGTCCACAAAGGTAAAGCATTAGAGGATAGCCATCTCTGTCTGTTAATCATTATGTGTTCTTGTATATTCTCTTAAAAACAACCGTGTGGACAATAGTGCCTGCCTTAGGCATAGAATCAAATTCTAAAGCTAGTAGACAAAAAAGGAGGCATCAAAATACATTTGGCATGGAAAATGTTATTTTTACATTGTGCCCATGTTCTTGGCATATCAAATCTAGGTAACAGAGCTTCTAATCACCCAGGTCCCCTGTCTTGGTGTCCTCTTTGACTGCTCACTTTTACTTAACCCCAAATAGCCAAATAAGTTGTCAAATCTTATTTTCATTTCCATAGCATCTCTCATATATGTCCTCCCCTCTCTGCTCACAGGTCCTTATCCTATCTTACCTGGAGTATTGCATTAGCTTCCTATTCGGTCTTCCAGTTTCAAGCATCTCCCTAATCCAGTTCATCTTCCACTCAGCCATCAAAATGGTTTTCCTAAAGTACAAGTTGGATCATGTCACCCAACTTAATAAACCTGAATGGGTCCCTAATACCTCCGAGATTGAATATGGAGGCCAGATCAACTTATTTGTATTTACCATTTGGCTATCCATCCTTCTCTCTCCCAACTTCCCAAGAGCTGGAGGTTATTGTTGCAATACTTAAGTTGAGATGCTGTCTTCTAAATTGCTTGCAATAGAAACAACCACAAAGTTGTATCTAACCAGAGTATTCTTTATAGAAATGCATCATCTTTTATCATCTTTTTATTATACTATATTATAGAAATGCTTTTTTATTCCATAAATTATAAATACATGTGAAAAAAGTCAACCCTTGAGTTAATGTTCCCTCCCTAAGTACTGTATATTTTATGCTTATTTTACATAGATAGATAAATAGGTAGATGTATATTTAAGATCCATCCCTGGGCTTTTCCTGCTTTTGAGTCTTACACATTATTCCCCTCCATACTCTGATCCAGCCACACTGGCCCACTCCCTTTTGAACAAGAGATGCTCCTTTCCTTGTCTTTGAGGCTCTGTCCCCCATGTCTGGAATATACTTCCTCCACTCTTCCACCTCTTGGAATCTCTGGTTTTCTTTAATACTCAGCTCTACCTAACACTTGAAGCCTTTTGTGATCCTCCAGCTGCTTGTGTAATACACACACACACACAAACCTTGTTTCCTGTGCTAGAATGTAAGTCCTTGAGGACAGGGACTGTTTCACTTTTTGTCTTTGGATTATAAAAGCTTGTGATTATCTTTCCTTCAGTTTCCAGAGAAACAAAGCACCTCCTAATGCACCTCCCAATCCTTACTTATGGCTTACCCTGAAACCACCTTTTGCAACTGAATGAATGAAAAATGTGAGTAAAAGTCTCCCTTCATTCTGGTCCTTAGTGATTCATGTTTCATCATTTCTAAAAGATTCTCTTTTGGTCCCGATTTGCTTTGTGGCATTTAATTCTTTTTATTACCGCATTCTTTTGAGATCCTGCTGTTGTCATTGGGAAAAGTATACCGTGAACTACAAGCTTTTGCTATTTCTTTGCACTTGTATGTCATGCTTAGTACACACAAGATGATTTGCATTCATTTGTAATCATTGTCTCACACAAAGCACTGGTAAGAGGTTTATTATAATAACCACCATTTGGCCCATGGGGAAACTGAGCCCCAGAAAGGTTAAGTGACTTACCCAAAGGCATACACTGAATTAGTGGCAGACCCAGAATCCTCAGAGGTAGTCTATTGTCTAGTCCTCAAAGCAACAGGGTCTCTCCATTGTGTTCCCTGTCTTTTATTTCCACACTTCCTGATTATCATTTCTGCACTGTACCAACCATCTTTTTAAAGAATGTGAACACGTGACACATTTCTTAATACAATGGTAGGTTCAGAATACCCCTTCATTCTTTTTCTCTATTTTCAAATGTCACATTCCAACAAGTGGAAAAGCGATGGGAAATGTGGAAATCATTTGAGTTTCTTACCTGAAATGACTGGAGTCGCTGAACTATCTTGAAGTGTATCTAGTCTTTTTCTTTTGGGGATGGGAAAGGCGCTCATGTGGAAAAGCATAACTATTCTCTTTTTTAGCCCCACATATGTATTTAATAAGGGGGAGTGTGTGGAGAACAGAAGCAGATTTCAAGATATTACTGGTACAAATATATAAGATGCCAGATTTTCAAAAGGCCTAACTGCTACTTGTTTGCTTCGATGTGCAAAACTGTGTATTGAACAGATTGCAAGCACAGTAACACCCTTTCATTCCTCAGATTTATTTTGCACCCAAAATTTTATTTGTCCCTGAGGATTGTTAAAAGTACAAGTTGTTAGTGAAGAAAATTTCTTCATGAATTTTTCTAGGTGACCAGAGATGAGAAAAGAGAATTTTGTTTTGTAATAATATTTTTGCAACCCTCCTCCTAAAGTGCTGTCTAGCATTATTTAAAATATAAGATTTTAGGTGTGTGTGAGGAATCTTGAATTCATTGATCACTCTGCATAATTCATGTAGCTTTTATATATAATCCCTTTTTAAAATTTTAACATTTCCTTCCACCCCCATGCAATTTGTATTTCTCAGAAATGCAATAAGCTTTTTTATCCTGGAATACAGCTTCACAGAAAGTTGCACAAATTCTTCCAAGGACACAGTTCTGGATCATTCCATTCCATTTTTCTCCCATGAAACAAATCTTATAAAAACCTAAAAAAGTAGAATTCTAGCAAGGATCCTTGAAAAAGCCTGAAGAATGCGAAAAAAAAAATTCAGCTTAATTCAGTCTTAATTTAGGACAGGAACTATGCACTATTTACCTCAGAAAACTTTCTCAGTATTGCTAAGAAGTTATCAATGATTACCTACCCACAGGAAGCAAAGTGCTTCTCCAAACACAATAGAATTGAACCCAACCTACTTTTAAAAAAAAGAGATTCCTTTTTGTTTTTTTCCTCTGTATATGGAATAAGCCTTACATTAAAGACGTTTTGGGTTTATTTCTCCTTCTCTCTGTCTTTGTCCCTCCATCATCTTCCTATTGCATAATCAGTCAGATTGCATTTTGCTCCAAGGTGATGCTCCCCGTATCCTTTTTCACTTTTCTTCCAAAAGCAGGAGCCCCCTCCTACAGAATGAGGTGTGGGAGATAAGAATGAACAAGTTTCTTTCTTCCCTGAGCCCCTAAGCTGTGTGGTGTTTAGAAACTAGCACAAAAGAAAGAAGAGGAATGCGACCTTCCTTTTCCCCCTCTAAGTAGCTGGGTGGTTCATGTGTCCACCATAGCTGCTTTCCCATGTTACACAGAGTGCCCTCCTACCACAACTGAGAATTACTGTTTTGGGAATCTTCAGATCACTGAGACTAGAGTGGGATAGCTTTCCACTTTTTATCTCACATGATCTTTTGTTTCCCCTTTGGCTCCATCAGTATCGTTCTCCTTTCCCCTCTCTGCTTTCCCCATCCTCCACGCTTTGGGTTACTTCCTACCCTCCCATCATTTTGGATTTCTATGGCCACACCCCTTCTCTTTCAAACAAAGGGGGAAGACTGGGGTGGGGGGGATGGTGATCCTATCAATGGACTTTCCTGCTTGCATCCCTATGGGACTGTCTGTTAGATCAAATAGCAGCACTTGTCCAGTGACAATGGCTCTTCAGCCACCAGATATACAATTTCCACAACTTTCTCTCCTCTTTTCCCTTCCTTCCCCTCCTAGCTTCCCCGAACCCTTTTAAATTATTTTGATGAAACATGTGCTCTTATATGTGACAATTAGAGTCTGCTTTGCTCGAACTCAGCTCATGTCTTACTGCTCCCAAGAAGAAAAGTTTGAAATGTTATCACACCTCCTCCACAATCGAACTTTTGTTAATTGAAATCAACAGGTCTGGCTCACAAAGAAAGGGAAAGAGGCTTTGTTGTAGTTTTTGTGGGCCTTGTGGAATTTTTCCAGAAATGTGAGTCTTACGTGCGGGAATGGGAGAAGACAGGATACTCTGGTGGAAAGGGGAGTATTTATCGTTTGACTGTCTGTCTATCCTCCCTCTCCCCAAATCTGAAGGTTATTGCTGCCTTACTTGAGACTGTGTCTTCTAAATCCTGACTTGTCTGCTATCCAAGCAATAGCAAAATTGTGTCTAACCAGAGTATTATAGAAAATAAATGGGCAAGTAAATACATCATTACTAAAAGGCAACTCCTTAGGTTCTCATCTGAGTTTTAGATATATGAAGGAAAACTTTCTGCCTAGACAATTTTTAAAAATCCATGTATTTTATTGATATTGGAGGTCAATATAACTTTGGACACTTTAAGTAACCATTTCCAGTAAATTAATCTCAATGAATAAAATGTAACTTTTCCTTTTTCCCCATGGCTATTACTTACTGCCTACCAGCGCTCCTTCCCTGCTCTACCTCCTAAAATGTTCCCTTACAACACATAGATAGTCATCTGTGCTGGACAATTCGAATGGCCTTCTAACTGGTCTCCCTGATTAAGCTTTCCCTACTCTAATCCACATTACACACTGCTGCCAACGAGATTATCCTAAAGCACAAATCTGACCTTTTCACTCCCCTACTCAATCAGCTCCATGGCTCCCTATTGACTTGAAGGTAAAAATATGAACTCTTCTGTTTGGCTTTTAAAGTCCTTCACAATCAGGTCCAAATCTATCTTCCTAGTCTCATTGAACATTACTTTTTTCCCCCTTGTACTTTGCTATCCTGGACTTTTCTCAGTTTCTTACACATGTCAATTTCATTTTCTAGCTCTATGACTTTGTATGGCTATCCCCCATATTTGGAATGAATTCTTTCTTCATCTCTGTCTCAAAGAATCCTTTTCTACCTTTGCGATGCATGCAACTCAAGCATCACTTTCATCATGAAGATTTTCCTGATTTCCCTACCTGCAGTTAGTCCCTTCCTACCCTAAATACTATATATTTGATTATTTGTATTTTTTATACTTATTGGGTATATATTTATTCTCTGTTTAGATATATGCATACATTTTGTCTGTCTGATAGAATGCAAGCTCCTTTGAGATGAGGAATAATTATTATTATATTTAGACTCCCAGTGTCTAGTATAATGCCTGGAATATAGTAGGTGCTTAATAAAAGCTTGTTGATTGATTGCATCTGATCAGTCTGGGATTTTTGGCAATAACTGAATCTTCGGAATGGTCTAATTAAAACCAGATATTTGGCTGTGTGTAGCAATACTATTCTGGCAGACATTATTACATTTAATTTTTAAAGTTAAAACTCATTTATATCTCCCCCATATAAATTTTCCACTCTTCCATTGGGTAAGAATTATGTTAGATTCCCTCATCCATCCCCCACAACAAATAAATGAAAGGGATAACCCCATCTTGTTATTTATTTCTTTGAATTAGAAAAAAATGTATCACACATTTTCTTAGGGGAAAAAGGGTCTTGATTTAAAATGAAAGTAGAACCAGATACCCTATGTATTTATAATTGCCATGGGAAAATGCATCCACATGTGCTGGTTTTCCCATCTTGTCCAGGTCTGACAAGATCCAGGCTAAACTACATTTCAAATTTCAAAAATAAATATATAAATAAATAAAATACACTTGCCTAGAACCAGAAAGCTATAACTGTTCACAGAAGAAAATCTCTTTTCATCAAGCTGGGATTATTCTTCCATCCCAGGTGCCTCAAACAGGGCTTTCTTTTGCTCTAATTGATAACTGGCAGGCTCCTCCCCCTTAACCCTTCGACTTTGGGGCTTTCTTTCCCCGGGCTGCCGCAGCATCAGTGTTCTACCTCATTCACTTCTGGTTGACCTGAGGGTCCTGGGTTAAGCTTCCCCACTGGTATTCAACCTTGGATCTCATTATTGTTCTTGACTGACCTCTGATACGCTAAGTTCTAACAAGGTGATCTAAAAAAAAATCACTCATTTTCTCAGTGTGGTTTCATGGCCTGTCTTTTTTACCGCCTTTCGGGCTGTTCTTTTCTCCACCCCAGACCACCAAGTGCTCCTCTTTAGTTTTCCAATTTATAGTGCTGTCATGGTTTCCAATGCTGCAGCCATTGTGTGGAATATACTCTCCTGACCTCTGAAGCAACTTTCTGTATTTGAATTGTTAACTCATTAGGGTTGGGAAGACCAGCTGAAAGGAAGATGGTCTTTTCCCACAATTGGCTCCAATGTATTGCTTGGGGTTGCCAACAATACCAGATTAAAATAAATGGAGAGGATGCTACTAAAAATCAGTTCCAGGGATTTTTGCCTTTTCAAAGGAGGAGGGAAGAGGACAATTCTTGGAGGCAAAATAAAAGTTCTAAGGCAACCCACTTGGGATGAATTCCTGCCAAAAAAGATTATAAAATTAAAAAAGAAAACTTAGTAAGTCCAGCTTTATCAGGGTCTTATGCACCTGCACCAAAAATTGGTAACGCATAAAATAGTATGAACTTGGCACAAAGGCTTTCTTAAGGCAGTGAACTGTGACAAGGCAGAGCAACAAAGGAAGAGGACAGCTTTCCTCCTGAGAACTGAAGTGTAGATTGAGATTTGAACTGTAATTGCTACCTCAGAGGCATTTTCAAATATCTCTCTTCTGTTAAGGGGAAAAGAGTCAGGGCTTGCTTATAGAAGGCTCCTTCTTCTGTGACTTCTCTTTGGATCAGCCCCTTTTTCTCGGAGGGTTCCTACTGCTACTCCGATTTTCTCAGGATGGGTTTGGTTTTTATTAGAGAGGCAAAAGAGGTTAACTCCAGACTTTTCATATTGTCCTTTCCCCTCATTGATGGGAAAATGAATTGTTCCCTAACAACTGTTCTCTGTTATTCACCTCCCCCTCCATGCCCATTCCTCTGAATGAGTCTTCTCTAAAACCAAGCAAATAAAGATAATAGTTTCTCATAAAACAAAACAAAACAAAAACAGGCAGAGGCTGCAGGGGAAGGAAGACCTGTCTCTGCTTTTGTCTTCTGTCTGATCCTCAGATATATACTGAATGTAATGCCCACCTCCTTAACAGTCAACAGGAGACCAAATAGAGCTGCCGCTATACACACAAAGTTCACATTTTTAGTGCTTTTAGATGGTGGTGTATTACTGAAAGTCCTGTTAATTATAAAGGTGCTGGTAGATCAGCTTCAAAAGATAGCTATCCATTTTCATCTTTTTTTTTTCCTACAGAAAAGTGAGTACTGGGATGAATATACCTTTTAATTTTACTAGGTGATTTAAAACAGCAGGAGCTAAAGAAATATATACATAAAGAGACTTCAAGAACAAAAAAAATTGTAATTTGTTAAGGTTGTTGTTTTGTAACTCCTTAAAATAATCATAAACATCAACTCTCATGCTTATTTTTTTCTGTAGCATACACAAACATGCACACACACATACACACATACAGAAAGATACATTTGTATATAACAGTGCCTAGGAGAGTATGAGAGTTGTGACTCTAAGGGTATGTAATGAACTTCAGTTATACTCTAATAATTTTAAGGTTTTTAATGATTCCTAAAATCAAACTAGAGAAGTTGTCAGTAATGATTTATATATCAAGTAACCTTAATGACATCTTTTTGATTATTCAGTGGAAAGAGGCTTGGAGTCAGGAGACTTGGGTCCCAATCTCAGTTCCATCACTTAATATCGGTGTGACTTTGGCCAATTCACTTTATCTCTCTGGGCCTCTCAGTCTTCTTATCTGCAAGATGAGAATGTTGAACAGATGAACTAACATCCCTCCTCTCTTTAAATCTATGACTTTTTTTTTTTTTTTTTTTTGGTGAGGCAATCAGGGTTAAGTGACTTGCCTAGGGTCACATAGCTGGCAAGCATGAGATCAGATTTGAACTCAGGTCCTTCTGACTCCAGGAAAGTACTCTATCCACTGTGCTACTTAGCTGCCCTTATGACTTCATCTTAACTGGTTCCTATACATTTCCACCCAATCCCCCAGATTCACAAAAGAGTTCCTTTCCTGCAAAGAGGAGTGGAACTATGTAATCTTATTTTATCTTTAAAAAAATCTATGAATGATAAAACGTTATCAAAAAGCAATTTGTGTTAGTGTTTCTAAGAGCCATTGTAAAAGATGCCCTTGTTAATTTAGTTCCAGGGATGTTTCTGCTCTAGTGGGTTTTTTTTTTAAACAGATGGTTTGTTATTGTGACTTCTGTACTTACAACAACAACGTTTGTTCACTTTTTCTTTGTATATTTGGGGTTTCCAAAATATGTTATTTGTATTCCTTAAGTTTATAAAAGGATTTTTTTTTGTCTTTTTTCAGGGGGGGGTGGGTGAGTGTTTCCAATTTTAAATTCTTTCTCAGTGTCTGCAAAATTCCACAACTCTTGTAGTTCTGAGATAGTAAATCTGTACTTGATCTGGGCCCAAACATATTTTGATTGTAAATAGAAAGTCTTCTTTTATGAGGATGTTCACTTCACAGCTTGAGCAGTGTAATTTTTATACAGGTCTCAGCAATCAATAAAAAAGCCACAGGAGGAATGATTTATCTTGTTGGTTACAGAGACTGTCACCGAGAGAAATTGTAAAAGATCAATTTACACAACCTGGTGTGAGAATGTTATTGATATAACACGGTTGATCAGTTTCTGGTTGTCTATGAGCAGTCACTGAAGAGAGAGCACCACCCTATGATAGGCTCACTGACCAAGGTCTTAATAGACTTTGTGGGCCATAAAATGGACTAGAGGCCAATAGAAGCCAAGATTCAGTGAGCATGGGGATGCTCACTGCTTGAAAGGGATAGGGATTGGCTAAGCTCCGATTACTTCGTTAGGCAGTATCATGCATCCTCCTCTTTTTTTTTCTTTCCCCTCCTCCTACTGTGAGAACTGTTCACTTGGAGACTTGCTGCCTTAATTACAAAGAACCCTTTTAACTACAGGTCACGGGAGTTGGCTCACTTGACAGGAAATAAGGAAACAAGCTACCTTCCTGAAAAAAAAATCCAAACTTCCACTTCTCAAATTAGCTAAATGAAGCTTATCAGCAGCTGTTAGTTGATCCTTTGACAGTCCGCTAATTGCAGATGGTACATTAACTATGTTTTAACTAGTAACACATATGATAAAAAGAAAGAAGAAAAGAAGAAGAAAAAGAAAGAAAAATATCAGAATCGGACATGGAAAGTACAGTGGTTTGGCAAGAAAATCAGAAAAATAACATTGATCTTCATTCTTCCTGCTGTAAATATTACAGTATAAAATGGAATTCTACCACTTTTACATTTTAATTAAATAGATTTACAGGCATTAACTTTATTATTGCTATTATTACCTTGAAACTATTTCCCAAGATCAGAGAAAGCATATTGTCTCTTTTTGGTTTTACCTTCAAAATTTCCTCTGCCTGTATTTTAATGATAAAATATACCATGAAAAGTATATGCAGTAAATATTTGCTCTCAGTGTTGTGTGTGCAATTCTCAATTATGGAGCTTTTCTATGAAGATAAAAGGTTTGTTAAAATGGTTTGTTTACTGACTTGCAATTCTTTAATGTTATTACAGAAAGAAGGAAAGAACATCAGTTGCAATTAAAACACACATCACACAGTAATTTCTGCATCGACGGAAGCTGTCATCATAAGGTGGACAGCAAGAAGGGTTCAGAGGCCCCCAAAAGATAATAAAAATGCTGTTATTGTGTGTTTAACCACTTAGTTGTATCAAACTATAAAATATGGTAAGAATGCTAAAACAAGATAGGAGCGATTAAAGTCACACTTCTAGCTCAAGATTTTTTGGATGTTATTTCAGCTCTGTTCTGTGCAGCCCTGCTGCTTTGCTTTCTAACTCAGATTTCACATTTTACCATTTATTGGAGTAGAGAAAATCAAGTGATTTGCATTTAGAGTCAGTCTTGGCCCTCATCTATTTCTGTGAAACGTGTACAGACATACACACATGTATACTCAACTGTAGAGACATGAAACCCACCTAAAACTTTTACAGAGGAAAATGGATCACTTCGTACATCTAGAATACCTACCTAAAAAGGTAACATTGAAACAGCTCCATGCATACCATTAGAGCAGATTTTAATTGCTAAATGTCCAATTAGTATTTATTTGCTCTTGTTTACAGAAGAGTGAATAAATATGATTTTACATTCCTATTTCTGTATATTAAAATTCTCAATTAACTATCACTGTCTTTTCATTAGGTAAAATTCATCTTCAGATCCCTCCCTATGTTCATTATGAATGGAATACAAACAAACTACAGCTCACGAAACATACTTCTCCTCCACTGTTTTTCAAGCACTTTCAAGGAGTATAGATTTTCCTATCTCAACATCTGTGAGACCTGTAACAGCAATTCAAGACACGTTGTTCCTTATTTCCCCTTCATAGACTTAGCTGAATCTGCACTGGAAATCACAGTCAATATTAATAATGTTCTCACTTCTCTAAAGTGGGAACAGTACCTTCCTACAGATCAGAAAAACAACTCATCCATTCCTTAAACTTCTTATCTAGGGAAGTCAAGTCTGACCACATCACCTGGTGGGTATCATGCATGCATAGTGTTCTTTTTCTTTTCGAAAAATATGTTTGAAGATCAGGATTTGGAAAATTGTGCCCTTTCTGTTCCTGCCAAGGTCCTGATGTCCTCAGGCATGTCAATAACCCAGTACTTACTGTCCTCTTCCCCTGCTTCCCCGCCCTTTTCCCTCCTAACTTCATAACTCAATCAACCCCTCCACAGACTTCTACAGATCCAAGTTAAAATGCAATTTCCTGCTTTTGATAAGTGGACACTATCCAGCCAGAACAAAACAGACCAGACTGAGACAAACTGCATCCTATCCAAAGGCAAAGGCCACTCCCATTGTTCATCAGGTCTCCCACTTTTCACAACATACAGAAATTTCAGACTTAAATCTTTATTTCTGTCTTGTCAACCCAGTGTTCAGAAATATAGTGACTAGCTCTGTATATACAGATCAGATGATCAAAGCTTCCCTTGCCTTCAAAAAAAGGCAAGTTATTGTTATATATCTGCTTCTTATCTGGATTTTGTGGGTAATTGGTTAGTGTATTTAACCTAATTTATCCCCAAATCAAGAAGATACTTGGTTACTTGCTCTAGAAATGCATGTGTTTCATATCAGAGAAAAACCCTTCTCTTTAATGGCTCATCATGGGGTGTTGGTGATAGTGAGCTATTGAAGTCTTTATGCTGTCATAGTATAACCCAGAAAGGTCATGAGATGCCAACAAAACCTTTGAGTAAAGTCGTGGTAATGAACTCTACTCTGTGCTTGCCATTTGGTACTAGCTTAGTGCCTCCAGAGAGGCTTAGCATCATCCACATAACTACCCGGTAATGATATTTTAGACCACAGAAACTCACAAAACAAGATACTAAGGCATAGATAGATGGAGGAAGAAACAACAGAGGTAAAGTTATAGTTCTTCAAATGATAAGATATTTGACAATGACACCATACCTTGGACTCATTTACTCAAGCATTCCCTGGTTAGAGCAGGTGCCCAAGCATGTTAGAACCACGGCCTGAAGCGCTGAATGCTTTTGTGTTGGGGATATTGAGCTTCATTTGCTTTCCAGGAGATTGCTCAATTCAAGAAGAAGCAGAAGTAGAAGCAGCAACAGCAGCAGAGGAGGAAGAAGAAGAAGAAGAATAAGGAAGAGAAGGAGGAAAAGGAGAAGGAGAAGGAGGAGTAGGAGAAGAAAGGAGGAGGAGAAGAAAGAGAAGGAGAAGAAGAAGAAAAAGAAGGAGGAGGAGGAGAAGGAGAAAGAAGAGGAGAAAAAAAAAGAAAGAGAAAGAGATTCTGTTGATCCCAACCTTACCTGCCCAACCCCCTACCTATATTTACCTGTTTTCTGTTTTTCTTGGGAAGGAAGAAGGTGAAACAGATATAGCCAAACTCTCTGAAAGATAAATGGATTACTTCTAATAGGGCACCTGGAAGGGAAGTGGGAAATTAATTTATAAATGTTAGATACCTACCATGTTTCAGCAATACACGAGGTATTATTCTGAGGTAAATGGGATACAAAAAACCATGTCATGCTTTGTGTCTTAACGTAGCTTGCATTTAGTTGAAGAGAGGCTATTAACAAATGTGAAACAATGACAAACCACATGTGATAGTATATGTTTAAACATTAGAATGCGTGGCCTATTGATGCAGAATGAATTTGAGAGGCCATATAACTTGACTCCTTTATTTTATAGAGGAACAAACTAAAGGCCAGGTTTAGTGGAGGTTAAGTGAGCAGCTGATGCCCCTGAAGAGATTCAAATAGATATGGGTATTCCATTGTGCCATACTGTTAGCATCATACTATAAGAACTATTTTCTATGAACTATTTTCTTGAGGTCAGTGCCTGTTTCACTTTTGTTTCTGTGTTCCAAGAACCTAGTACAATGCCTTTAATTTAGTAGGTACTTAGTAAATATTGGCCAAATTTATGAAGTCATAGATTTAGATTTTGAAGGGACTTTGAAAATCACCTTGTCCAATCCTTTCATTTTACTTACGACCACTCTAAGCCTCACAGATGTTAAATAATTTGCTCAATGTCAAAAAAGTAATAGGTACGAGAGTTAGGATTTGAATTAAGGTCCTACAGATCCAATGGTCTTTTCACAATAGTACAGATGACATTGGAAGGACATCTTAGATAAATGAAATAAATAAGAATTAGGTTGTTCAAGAAAGTCTTCATGGAGTTGATGGAATTTCAGCTGGACTGATCTTGATAGTTGAGGGTGAGGACCTAAGGAGGATGCCAGGGAATGGGAATAATCTGACTGAAGTTGTAGAATTTAGAATGAAAACAGTTTGGTTTTAGGACAGCAAGTAGACAGCCCACTGGAGTTAGGTGTGTGTTGGAGTGTGAGAAATAAGATTGAGTATGTAGGATGAAGTCAAATTTCAAAAGGCACCAAAGATCCTGTAGTTTCAATAAAGGTTTGGTGAGTGAATGAATGAATAAGTTTCAACGTGGTAGGAAGTAAGGGAACATACTTTTGAGCATGGAAGTGACATAATGAAAGTGTTTTCCAAGATAATTAGTAATAGTAATAGTAGCTGACTATTTGTAGCAATTACTTTTTCAAAGCACCTTATGTGTGTTTCCTTTGATCTCCACACCAACCCTGTGATGTAGGTGTTGTTATTATCTCCATGTTACAGGTGGGAAAACTAAGGCTCAGAAAGGTTAAGTGACTTGCTCAGAAGTAGGCAGGATGAGTGAGAGGTTACAAAGAGACTATAAGCCAGACAGGAAACTATGAAAGGAATAATAAAGTGATGAGACTGCACTAGAGTGACGGCAGTGCAAATAGAGAGAAAGGTACATGTTAGAACGCAAAGGCAATCCCAAGGTTTTGAGTGTGGGTGTCTGGGAGACTAGCTTTGGGAGTTACAAAAGCAAAGATAGCAGCTGCTGTAAGGAAACAAAGTATTTTTTTATTGTTGGAAAGAAGATGGATTTGTTTTGAAATGTTGAGTTTGAAATAATAGCAGCCGTTCAATGAGAAGGGAACATTGGAGAGAATGACATGGAACTGGAACTTATGTGAGTAGATAAGAACAGTGATGCAAACTTAGAAGCCATAAAATTTTTATATTAACAACTCTCTATACATGTAAACCATGGTTTAATTGTCACATAACTGGTTTTTTCTTTTCATTTTTTAAGTCTAGTTCAAGACAGCAACTGATTAGCGATTATAGCCTCCTCCCAGTCCTTTGATTTTTCAAGTCTTTCATGAGAACTGTCCAGTTAATTTCCCTGTTAAAATGCATTGTTAAAATGCAGCACTCCATAATTCAACAAATTAAGTAAAATTAATATTTATTAAGGGCCCACTTAGTATGTAAATGGCGCTATATCAGGTTCTGGACTTACAAAATTTAACAATGACAATCCCTGCCCTAAAAGAGCTTACATTCTTTTGAATGTGCTATAAAGTATAATTAAATTAAATTGCAAATTTAAATTAAGGAGGAAATTAAATCAAAGTGATAGCCATAAAAATGTGATTTGTGGAATTTAAATAGGCCAAAAAAATATACTATGAAGATGTACGTACAGAGAAGACCACTATTCCTGTGATTCAGAAGTATATACATACATACATGAATTTTCAGTAATCCTGGCTGATGAAGAAAGTAGAAACTGAGTGTTCTGTACCTTTCCTTGGAAAACAGCAATGAATTCTATCATTGACAGTATTGGTGACTCAATTCAGTAGTCAGTTAGCAAGACTGTTAAAAAACGAAAACATTTCAGGTCAGACTGATGATAGTCAAGACATAAATAATTGATGCTAGTTAAGCAGTATTAAATAAAGAGAAATAGGTTAGTTGGAACATATTCCTTCAAAATATTTCAAGGAAAAAGATACATATGTTCCTAGGCATCAGTGAATTCCTTTCCAAAATATTTGATAACTGGTACCTTGATACATTTTCTTGTGCCTTTTCAATGCCAAGGGCATTGATGCTATATTATAAGTTATGTTATATGTTAAATATGTTGGGTTTTTTAAAGAGAGAAAAAAGGAAACTGATAACAAAATGAAAAATTTAGAATAAATATCTGTAAGGTTATAAAGGATAGACCTGTTCAGCTCTAGTTGAATATAAGCTCCTTGAAGGCAAGGGTCTTTTTCTCTGTATCCTGGCTCTTATCACAGCATATGGCACATATCCAGTGACTATTACATGCATTGTGCTAATCAATGGGGATACAAAGAAAGATAAAAGATAGTCCCTGCTCTCAAGAAGTTCAAAACCTAATGGGGGAGACAAAAGGTAAACAACTATATATAAACAAAAATGTATATAGGAGATAAATTGGAGATAACCAACTGAGGGAAGGTACCAGCATTAAGGGGATTGGAAAAAGTTTCCTGCAGAGAGTGGGGTTTTAGCTGACACTTGAACAAAGCCAGGGAAGTTATAAACCAGATGAGGAAGGAAAGAATCCTAGGGATGGAGGACAGCCAATGACAGCTTTTACAGTCAAGGCATGGAGTGTCTTGTTTGTGGAAGAGTTAATGGGGATAATGCCCTGGATTGCTGGGTACATGAGGTAGGTAAAGAGTAAGAAGACTGAACAGGTAAGTGGGGGCCAGATTATGAAGGGCTTTAAAAGTAAAACAGGATTTCGTTTTTGATCCTGGAGACAATAAGGATCCAACTGAAGTTGATTGAATGGAGTAGGTGTCATGATCAGACCTTGGAATAAGGCAGGGGGAACAAACAGTAAGCTACTGCAACAGTCAGGATGAGATGATAAAAGCCTGGCCCAGGATGACAGCAGTATCAGAGACAGGACCTGGCAACTAATTGTATCTGGAGGGAGGAACAGAGCTAAGGATGACAGCTAGGTTGTGAGCCCACATGACTTGAAGGATAGTGGTACCTCCCCAGGAAAAGGAAAGTTGAATTGAATTGACTTAGAACACACTCATATATTAGTGAAGATGGGACTTTTTATGTTTGAGAAACTTTAGTCAGAGAACTTTAAAATGTCTGGAAGGAAAACACTTTTAAGACCTAAAACTAAAGTGTATGTATATATACACCGATGAAAATTCATAGTCATAAAGATAAATAAAAAAAGATTTTGGCTTGGGAATGAGGTCTATAGGAACCATTGCACATGGGTAGGAGATATAAAAGGAGATTTTGCTGTATTGTTAAGGGCTCAGGTAAATTGAATGCAATAGAAAGATTGATATAAGTTTTGCACACTGAAGGCTATTGAAAGGACCCAATGAATGTTGGAAGTGGTATTTCTAGGTCTTATTTCTCATAAGTTTGTAGAGTCAAGAACTGGGATAACTGACTATTGTGGTTGTATCCTGATTGACTGTCCATACAAACATGGTCTGAATAAGAAAAGATGATATTAATGATAATGATAGTGATAATAACTGACATTTGGCATAATGGATAGAGATATGGTCTCAAGTCAGGAAGACCTTGCTTCAAGTCTTTCTTCTGCCATATGCTGGCTGTGTGACCCAGGAAAATTCATTTAATCTTTCATTGTTCTACCTATTCTTTGAAATCGTAAGCAGTCATCTGCCTTGGTAGGTGAAGTACCCCATCTCTAGCTCCCTACAGAGATGAAAGTCCAGTAAGCAAAGAAACCAATCAGTCACCACCACTACCAACTGACATATAGTAATATTTTCACAGTACTTTACATACATCATCTCATTGGCCCTATGAGGTATGTACCATGTTTATTATCTCCATTTTATAGATAGGAAAACTAAGAGTCATAAAGGTAAAGTGATTTATCTCTGACCTCCCATCTAGTAAGAATCAGAGATGGGCTTTGGACCAAAGTCTTTCTTATTCCAAGTCCAACTCTCTGTCCACTATGTGTGGATATGTGTATGTATGTGTACATATATGTATATGTATGTATGTGTATATATATATACACATGATCTTTTTCTCTTTACTAAGAAGTGGATGTACATAAAGTTTCTCTGTTATTTTTTTGTTATTTTACCTGAAGGGAGGGAGATTTCTACTATCTTTATGGGGATGATGGTGTATGTCTCCGATGAGAAAACATTTTGATGCAGAGCATTAACATTATCATGTTAATTTCCTTTGTATATTTTCCTCCTTTTTCCTTCCTTACCCCTTATAGATTTTTGACTATAAAAAATCTTTTGACTCAGTAGACCAAAATGCAACCTAAATAACTTTCCTTTTGCAATATATCTCCCATGTATTTATCAAAATTGTGCACTCCTTGAAAAGCATGGCAATAAGAATAACCTTATTTGATGACCCTGTGATTATTAATATCATTCAAGAAATAAAATGGAGAACTGTATGGTCAGTGAAGGTGTTTGCTGATGTCACAGAGGAGACTTAATGCAGAGTCCAGTGAAAGAGGATTCACTATAGATAGTGAAGTTCTCCAAAGTCTCCTCTGTACAGATGTGATTGCACTGATTTAATCTAGTCCCAGAAAGCTGCAGAGCACCCCATACAATATCTGTAATCATGCAAAAGTATCAGTTAAACTTTCTATGCAGGAAAAAATCCAGCTGATGAAGAATCCTATTATCCAGGCTATGGTAATTCATTGATAGAAAGCTTGTAACACTTGTTCACACTTGCTCACACACTCGTATACTGGTCAGACAATGCAAATGGACAATGAGCTTGTCTCAGGATTGAACAGGAAAAAGACAGCAAGTTAGATGGCCTTTGAGAAGTTGCAAAATTCTTAAATGATCACCAACTTCTCTCTAAAAAAGGGTTAACTTTTTAATGTCAACATTGTTTTGATAATATTATATGACCATGAGTCATGGAACATCACACTCTCCTCCAAAGAACTGACATTAAGGGCATAGGGAAGGAGTTATGTAGGAAAAGTGGTATAAAAGATTTAATAAAAGAAACATGATTTTGTAAGAAGACAGGTGAGGAATAATCAATGAAAAGCCTTAGTAATTCATCAGAATGCTGATGATTTCAAGAGAAAATTGAAGGTCTCAGCAACATGAAGTAGACTCCTTGGAAGGACTTTATGGGAAGACATGGGCACAGAATGAAAAGACATGGATGAGCTTTGGTCTTCACTGATGGAGGGAATACTCACACAGATAACATCATAGATCCATTGGTGGGTATTCTGAGGTATTGAAATATAAGGATTGTTTGAGTTTAGCTAATTGACTCTGTGTGACTAATCCAGTAGTGGCATTCTCACCTGATTAAGATATAGGTCCAGAGTAGTTTGTCAGTTACTTGAAGTGAGGTGGGATGATTTATGGAATCTCTCAACTTCTGCCCTCACAGTGTCATTTGATTGCTCAGCTTATCTATATGTGCTATGCCACATACTTCTGAATATGACTTAATTATCCAGTCTACTACATGCAACTCTTATGTAAATACCATGTAATGTATACTTGCATATATACTAAGTATTTGAGACAAGGGTCTGTGTTTGAGATGTGTGTATATTTATATATCTATGTATATTCATGTGCTTACACCCATAAAATTTATACATACATATGCATGTACATGTGTATATTGTGTTGTATATATATACACACATATATGTATACACACATGTACATATTGTGTATGATGTATACCTGTATATGATGTGTACATGAACACTTGGCGTCTGTTCACTTACAATTTTTTAATTGGTTGGAGAATATGTGGTACATTCATATTGGACTTCACTTTCCACAGTGCTTGGGCTATGTATATGCAGTTTGGTGGTCTGACCAAGAGAGGGCTCTGACTGGCCAAAGGCAAGAAATTGAAAAAAGGTACCGAGAGAGCCAAAGCTTAAGATTCTCAAGAGAATAAGATGGAAAAATAAAGTCACTAAACTGCAGATATGTAGAGAAAAAGATGAATGACAAATGGGTCAGTGGTAATGGCATCCTGAATTCTGGTTACCTGTCAAGATCATGATAATGGATTGAATCAAGGAAAAAGCTATGAGCTTTCTTCAGCTTGATCTAAGGTCTACCGGGAAAGGCTCCAAGAATCAGAACACATTGCATGCTAAACATTCACTCCTCTGACTGTAAGTGTAAAGTATTTGTGACTTCCTGCTATTCTGGGGAGTTACAGACCTGAGAAAAAATGAAATCATAACTTTCTGGGAAATGTAAGAGATTTGGATTTCTTTGTTTATGAGTACAAAGAATGTTGTACCACTTGATTCATTTCTGGGTTAGTTCCTTTGTTTTATGTCTTAATTAAATGCTTTGGTTACTGAATTTTTGTGTCTTTAGTATGCCTAGAAATGTAGTGAAATATCAAATATGGTCTCAAATCATATTTGAAATAGTTCTTATCCCCCAATAGTTATGTTTTTATCATTGAAATATGCAACACTAATAATTAAATAGTTGCAGAATAGAAACATCTTCTTTCTCTTTTTTTGGGGACAAAAAAGAATTAAATTCTAATTATTTAGAAACATTATATTTCTAAATGCTTTAATGGATCCATGAAACTGTCAAATATAGGTCCTTTGCTCAATGATATAGAACATAATCCATATTCTACAATCCCTGACTGCCCATTTTGTAAATGCTTGGGGTCTACTTACAAATGCTTTCAATCAATGTCCTATTTTGGTGCTTCATTTAATACACACACACACACACACACACACACACACACATATAAAATACATATATATATATATATACTTATATGTGTGTGTGTACGAGTGTGCATATGTTAAGATAATTTTGGATTTTCAGGAGATATTGCAGTAAAGTCTGTATTTCAAAAAAATTTTCCCCTGGGGATTAGGTTAGACAAATATAGAGAAGTTGATGAAGAAAAGGGTGGCCAAATGATACCAATCTATCTATTTACATCTCTATCTCTGTATTATCTATCTGTCTATCTATCTGTCTATCTATCTATCTATCTATCTATCTATCTATCTATCTATCTATCTATCTGTCTATCTATCTATCTATCTCCATAGCCATCCTTTGGCAACAGCAACTTATGGAGATCAACTACTAAGGCATGAAAAACTTGTGTTCTGTATTGGTGGAAGGAATCTCACATTCATGAAATAATAGACTAAAAAAATATGAAACAGCATATGAATAATGAAAGCAAACACAAAAACCTACTTATTTTATTTTTTTAAACTAGAATTTTACCTTCATTTATAAGATTGGTAATCCATTTAAGGGTCTTCTGCAGTGATACATGTAGATATATGCATATATACATATATAAACAGCATTATTTTTATAGACAAGTCAATAGAAAAATATTTTATGCAATGTAAGGAGATAAAAAACATTTAAAATGTGGACTTTATTACTACTACTTTTCTTCTACTAAAGCTATTACATAACATATAGCAAAGGCAAAACACAAACTCTACTATTACAATGTGACTTTTTATCCCCTGCCAAGTCTTCCTTTATTAAAGGTATGGACACTTCAGTTATTTTTTAAAAGCTGTACAACAAGAGCATTTAAACCTTTTAACAGAATAAGAAGAGGGGGTATTGGGAGGGAACGACAAGAAAGTCTGTCCTTTTTTTTTCTAATAAGGCTTGATGTTTAAAATCTCTGAAGTTTTCTTATATATTGTGAAAAGCTACAAATTTATCTTTTGCCTTTTTCCTAAGGGAAGCTGACCCAAATCCAACAGCAGCAGTTGAAAAGGTTTTTCCAAGCTTTATCAAATGGCCCCAACAGAGCCCGGTTTAAAATTAAAAGCTTCCTCTTCCAGAGGGAATATATGTGACTTTAATAACTGAAATGTGTTTTTACTTTCTATTACAGGGGTCAAAAGGCTTCTAAACAAACCAAATTTATCAATTATTTAGAGCTGATTTCTTCTGAAGTGGTATTTCTAAGATATTATTTGGTGGATAAATTCAATGTTCTAGGGCCAGCAGCAGCATTTCATTCATAACAAATTTCTCCTAAACTGAATTTTCTGGGGCAACTTAATTTTCACTATCGTGTTTGCACTGTAGAAATATCAACTGAAGTGTTATAGGGCCTAACTAGTGGGCTTTTCAAAGACAAATTCCATATAAGCATGCTTATTCAGCACCGCCCTGCTTTCTGTTTATTGCTTAAGAAATGAGCTGGTATACTCTGTCTGCCAGAGAATTTCTTTAGCTTCTGAAATGGTCTTCTAAACCACAGAGACTCTTTAAAGTTAGGAAACAATATCTCAAACCACATTGTCAGCCTTACTGTAGGAGGAAATAAGATAACTGTCAAAAGTCAGGTTAAAGAGATTTTGGAAATGAAGGAGATATAGGATGGCATCGCATTGGGCATACATGTGTGCCTCAAAACACATACATAGAATACCATGGAAAGAACAGTCTCTGGCCAAGAATTTATCCAGAATCTCAGTGTATGACTTTGTTAAAGGTTTTATGTTAAAGAATTAAGGAAGCCAACACAGGCAGTAACTGTTCAATTCTTAATACAGTACACAGCCCATGTAAACATTATGTTTATTATATACTAACTAAACATATATTGGATTTCTGCCTAAAGTCTGCCAGTTGGTGTATGCAGAAAACATTATAGCACAGTTCATAAAGTCATTTGAAGCTGTGTTAAATGAAAGCAACCATCCAGGAGCTGATATTTTGTCATCTTTAAAATAGCAGCCTTCCCAGCTATAAAGCTGCAGGTTTATTTATGCTAGTAAATACAACACGCTAAAGCAAACAAGGAGTTATGTAATGCATTTCTTTTAAGGAAAACAAATTTTGTGAAGGCAGAAAAGACTGAGTTATATCCTCCTTATCTAGGCATGCTTTTGTTTGACAAGCAAAATCTCAGTAAATTCAAGGAGAGGGGGGAAAAAGCCCTTTCCCTTCCGTGATACCTATTAGAATGTTCAAGATGGAACTCAGAGCAATTAGGCTTTCCAGACGGCCATTGATAAAGACAAATGAAAAATGGAGAAGGAAGAAAAGAAAGACAGCAAATGCATACAGGCTTCTTCTCTTGAGGAGGATTGGGTGGCTCTGGGGACTTAGTAATAGGCCAGAGACCCCTTCACCTCTTGATGATTGCCGTATATCCCACCTTATTCGGTGAGTATCAGAATACTTTTAATGTCTCTGTGAGTAAAGAGTATGAGCTAAGTTGGTGGTCCCAGAGGGACAGGTGTCCACATTGCAACTGCAAACCATTGCAGAGAAAAGGTTAAGGCTGGAAATATTTGAACCTTCACCTGCTCCTCCATTCCCAGAACTGGCTTGCTGCGATACTGACTGGACTTGGCTATTTTGGATTTCTCTGGTTCACTATGTGAACCAGGGAAATGGGGCATTTCCTTGTGCAATGTCTTTGCTTCACCTTGCTGAATTTATTAACACAGCACCTTGGATGGGAACTCTGGTTGGAGAACTTTTTGATTTCAAAAGAGATGTTTTGTCATGTTGCACACTTTTTCTGTGACTTATCAGACAAGGCAACCCATCAATCACCCATTTAGTTAGATAGAATAGCTGTTTAAAAACCAAAAACACTGGACAGAGTCTGGACCTTGAGTCAAGAAGATCTGAGTTCAATTTTAACCTCAGGTATTTATTAGCTGTGTGACTCTGGGCAAACCACTTAACATCCTAGTTTCCTCATTGGCAAAATGGGGCAAATTATGATACTAACCTCCTGGAGCTATTGTGAGAGGGGGGGAAAATGAGTTATTATTTGTAAAGATTTTGCAAACCTTAAAGTGCTATAAAATACTAGTTATTATTATTATTTTAAAAGCTGTAATAATTATTCTTCCCAAATATTCATTAATTGACTGAAAATTCTAAAACTCCTGGCCAGAGGTTCTGCATTTTTTGACTCATGGAAGTGGAAAAGATTTTTAGTCCAGGGATGAATACAATGACAGAACTGGATGAATAAACTTTTCCTTGGGAAGAAAACTCTCCATCACCTCTGATAAATTAACTCTTTGAGTACCCCAGACTCAGCTAATAGCTGATAAATTTTTCCTCATAAGAGATTCACTGGGTGCCTGGGAAGTCTTTCTTTCAGATTACCCATTTTCACAGGCTTCTTACTTGATTATGGTTAGGCATTCCATTCTACTCACAGCAAGAAATGTTAAGCACATACTGTGTATAAAATACTGAAGATACAAATACAAAATAATGCTACAGTCTCTGCCCTCAGAGGAGAAAAGACATACATAAAGAAGTGTGATACAATGTAGAGGAGGTGGTATGAGAAAAATGGTTTAGACAGAATACATAAGAAATATGGAAGAGAATTTCCACAAGCCTCAGTTTTCTCATCTGCAAAACAAGAGTGTTGCACAAGATGGCCTCTAAAGTCCCTTCCAGCCCTAGATTTACATTTTTATGGAAAATGTTTAGGTGGCAGATGTAGGGAACATCAAAGAAGGTTTCTTGGAGCAGGTGGCATGTGATCTGGGACTTGAAGTATTTTGATGGGCAGGGATGTGAAAGGTGTGCATTCTGGACAAGGGGACCACCCAGGAAAATAGCATGAAATATGGTTAGAAAAGATCACTTGGAACCACATTGTGGAGGCCTTAAGTGCCTGTTTAATCAGTAAGGGTTACATTTACTATTATATCTATCCCTCTTCCCTCTTCAGAGAGCCTTTCATTGTAACCAACTTACCAATCCACGAAACAGTATGAACCAAAAAGCGTTTGGTAAGTATTTAAGGAATTTATGTGAGGGTGGGTCAGGAGGGAAGAGACAATATGCAGCTAATTTGCACAGTGTATAAAGTGCCGTGTCTGGAGTCAGGAAGATCTGGGTTCAGATTTGGCCTCAGATACTTACTGGTTATGTGACCTTGAACAAGTCACTTAATCCCATTTGCCTCAGTTCCTTTATCTGTAAAATGAACTGGAGAAAGAAATGACAAACCACTTTGATATCTTTGCTAAGAAAACTTCAAATGGGGTCAAAAAGCGCTGGATACAGCTGAAAGTGACTGAACCACAACCCATGAGCAATTCATATTTAGGGCAGCTAGGTGGGACAGTGAAGAGAGTGCCGGGCTTGGAGTCAGGAAGACTCATCATCTTGAGTTCAAATCTGACCTCTGGCACTTGCTGGCTGTGTGATCCTAGGAAAGCTACTTAATACTGCTTACTTCAGTTTCCTCATCTGTAAAATGAGTTAGAGAGGGAAATAGCAAACCGCTCCAGTATCTTTGCCAAGAAAATCCCAAATGGGTTCATGAAGAGTCAGACATGACTGAAAAATGATAGAACAGCAAGGAAAGAAAAAGAACACAAAATAAACATAAAAAAGAAAATAATTAAAAAGAAAAAAAGGAGAAAAGAGAAGTTAGGCAAAATTGATCAACATATCAGACACATCTGACAGCAAAAATATAATGTTCCACAACAATGGTGTTCTAGTTCTGCGAAGAAGGGCGGATGGAGTATTATCTCCTCTCCGTCTCAGTGCTACCTTTCATTATTATAATTACACACTAGTTCAATTTTTTTAAATCAGATTTTTGTAGTCTTTATTATTTTCCTGGCTTTGTGTACCCTACTCTTTATCAGTTTAGGTGTCTTCCTATTCCTCTCTGTCGTCTTCATATTCATCATTTCTTATGGTGCAGGAAAACTAGAAATTTTAAACTCTGAGAGTGAATTTAGAAGGTTAACATGATAATGTTTTCCACTGGTGAATGTGTGTTCAGTAAGTGAGATGAAGACTTTGAAAATAAAATTACAGGTCAAATTCTATTCCCATTGATTAGCAGGGGAAGACATCACCAAATAGAACAGGGGAAAAAACTCTGAAATTGGCACACTGGTGATAAGTTCATTCCTATTGAGTACATTTGAGATTGTTACATGTGAAAGTGGCAGCTTCTCCATAATGCAGTATCCCCCAAACCCTCCAGTACAGAGGCCCTGGGGAATAGGGTGGTGGTCATCGTGCAATGAAGTTATTTGTCCAAGCTGCATGAATTGACATCTTACTCATTGGGTGAGTAAGCTCGTAGGCTCATCCATTTACATGGGCAAGGCTCATCTAAATCCATCTCTTCTAGCTTTAGACATTCACATGTTTTTAAGGAATTGTCTAGTCATGTTGAGACAGAAAATCTAAACAGAAATAAATCTGGAAAAGTCATAGCATTTTTTCAGGGAGAGTGGAGGAAGGCATGGAGAGGGAAGTTTTTCTGACTTTTGGGCTCATCCTATCAGTTCCTATGTTCCATCTAGAGCCCTAGACCTGAAGGACAGTACTTGTTTGTAATAGCCTAAAATATTCTATTGACCAAGGTAGAAGATATATGTTGGCATATTTGCTGACAAAAATCTTTTAAACTATAGTTTGGTAAGACACTCTTTGGAGTCAGTATGGAGATGGGACACCAAGTCTCACATTATATGAGAATGACTATGGTTATTAACATTACCTTGCCTTTACACAACAGTCATCCTAAAGTGAGTTTAAACAAGAAAATCCAATAGTTTGGGGCCAATTGGCCTTTAAAAATCATTTAAAATTAGCTAATCAATAGACAATTAGCTAATTAGTATGCTTGAATTCCAGTATGAATAAGAAACAGATAAGCTGATCTATCTCTTCCTCTTTTTTCTATCTCTTGCGCACTCAGGCACAAATACATTGTTATACTAGAAAATGTACAAAAAGATTTACAGATATATACAGATTGTCCTCATATGTAAGGGAGATGTCTGGACCAGTAGTCTCTACTTCAACCAGTTCTCATTCTTATTTTCCATTCTCATTATCACATCCAGTCTATCCATATGTTCTCTAATATTTACAACTTAGAGAATGTCCTTAGAGCAAGTTTTGATTTTAATTTTCATTTGTTTGTACTGTAAAAAGCTGTTGAATGGCCATATTGTCATTTTTGGATTCAAACTACTTTGGCTAATTATTTTACCAAGTTATCTTGAGAATCTTTGCCATTAAACAAGTGCTATTTTATTAATCCAAAACTGGAGAGACAGACTGGGATAATGGATATTGTGCAGGATTTAGAGTTAGGAAGGCCCAAATTCAAATGTCATTTCAGATATTTACTAGCTGTGTGACCCTGAATTATGTCAATCTCTTTAAACCTCATTTTCCACTCTTGTAAAGCAAGTAAATTGGATTAGAGGGCCTTAAAAGTTCCATTCATTTCCAAATTTATTGTCCTGTGATTTTTAGGCTAATCATTACAGATTGTATTTATAAAAGAGCAAACAATTAGTTTTCCAGGACTTATATATAATATAAACCAAATGTATTTATCTTTCCTCATCTCCTCCCCATTCCATGCCTGCTATCTTTAATCTCAATTCTGACCAAAGTTTTGCTTCACATATTTTTTTTTTTGGTATAACTTCCTCGCAGAAAATGAGTGGATATAAGGTGCTCCCCACTTTGACTTCTGTGAATTCATATTTCAGTCTTGTCAGACTCTCCGTTACAGATCTAGTCTACCGTACTCGCTCAGAGCTTCCATTAAAAAGAAAACACAAGGGTTCATATGATGCTTAATAGCTGAACTATTGCTACTATAAACCATTTTTTTCTCAATAGGAATCTAAAAAATCTGAATCCAAAAGAGAAACAAATAAAACTCTTGAAAAATAATGTACAGGATTCTAAGCCAAGATTATCTCAATTCTACTTTGCCTTGCACTAATATTATTGTGTAGGTCCTCCTGAGATATGTTTTCAATGTCATTCAATAAATGGATTGAGCAATCCCATGGTTGGATAATCAACTTGTTTTAGCTGGAAGAGCTTCCTACCCCATATGCATTCACATAACTGTGACTTTTGAGCATGGGAAATGCGTATCATGCCATTTGACTGGGATATATTTTCTTGCCCGCTATACATAATCTATGCATGGAATAATTTAAGCAAAGGTAGACTCAGAAATTTAGGCAATTTCTATCTTCCTGCTCAGTGGCAGGATGTTCCCCCAAACTCTTCTGACAATGACTTTCACTCAAAGTGATCATGACAATTTTCATCTGCAAAGAACCTTACAGTATATAAAACATTTTCATACACATTGTCTCATATGATCTTTGCAATGATGTCACAAAGTAATCAGGGCAGGTAATTTTATTCTTATTTTACAGATGAGGAAACCAAGCAACCTGAAGGAATCAGAGAGACCATTGAAACCAATCCCTTCATAAGAAAAGGATAAGCAAACTGAAACAGAGAGAAATTAGATAAGTGTCCCCAGGGTCAGGTAGCTAGGAAATATTTGAACTCAGGTCTTCCTGACACCAAGTCCTTTATTTTGTCTTTTATTCCATGCTATACATGAAGTTTTTAGAGCCAAGCCCTGAATCTATTTAGCTTTCTATTAGTTCAATGGTTTTTCTGGTACCAGGTATGATTTATTGAAATGACAGTTCAATTCAATAGATAATACCTGGTACATAGTAGGGACTAAAAATATTTATTGACTGACTGACATTTAATAATTACCTGCTAGATCTTGGATTACAAAGATGAAAAATAGCATGACTCATGCCCTCATCATGTTTATTTCTAACTGATGATCTGAAGTCAAATTTTATTTTTGGTGGCTATACCAAAAGAGGAGCCTAGATAAAGTTTTATAATAAATAAGAAAGGAGAGTGGTTGCTTTCATCCGGGGGTGATCAGGGAAGACTTTTTGGAGGAAGTGTGACTGTTATTGAGCCTTAAAGGAGGACAAGGATTTCCATTGTCAGAGATAAAGCAGGACTATGCTCCAGGAATCAGGTGGCCGGTGGGAGTGTATCTGGGTAGGAGAGAAAAGGATAAGAAGAATAGCTTATTCTCGATGGAAAATAGAATCTATGAATCAAACTTTGGGCCAGCCACTGTATTAGGTGTCTGGGATACAAAGACAAAGAGTGAAATAATCTCTACTTTCAATATATTTACATTCTCATGGGGGTGCTAACAAGGACATATATAAATACGTGTAAGATAAATATAAAGTGAACTGATAATATATAGACAGTAGCTAAATACAAAGGAAATACAATGGAAAATATGACTGGACACGTATGTTGAAGCCTCACTATTAGAGGCCCTTCAATATCAAGCCACAGAATCTGATTTTTGTCCTTTGGGTAATAGGGAGCTTCTTAAGATTCTTAAATAGATGAGTGATGTGTTCACACCTGAACGTTAGTAAGATTATCTTGACAGTTGTGGAAGGAGAGATTGGACCGGGAGAGATAAGGAGTAGGGATTAGAAGGATATTGATAATAGTACAAGAGAAGGGCTGTGGAATAATTCAGAGACCTAGAAGCAATCATTGTAAGATTCTGTTATCAGGGTCACCAAAAATTATAATTAGGGATATAATATAAAGTAATAACAATTAGAATTGCTACATTCTTCTCATT
Organism: Bettongia penicillata ogilbyi; assembly: GCA_023548195.1. Taxonomy (NCBI): domain Eukaryota; kingdom Metazoa; phylum Chordata; class Mammalia; order Diprotodontia; family Potoroidae; genus Bettongia; species Bettongia penicillata. Next base: position 2,528,462 of record JAJHZJ010000235.1, read on the forward strand.
TGCATCCCTACCACCTGGTTCATGATAGGTGCTTAATAAATGCTGCTTGATTGGCTGGCAATTGGAAAAGTTCAAGGAGTTGTTTATCTACCAAACTTGTAGGTCTGTGCTTTTTTTGTAAGGGTATACTTGTGTTACTGTGCAGACCAGTTCCCAGGTACACTGTTCAAAGTACCATGTTTCCAAGAAGCATACGAACAGGGAATATTTCCTCTTGCTGAGTAGGCAGGGAACAAGTCTGACAGGGTGGTCTTGAAATAATTAATCCACAATTTTCTACCACCTTCAGAAAGCTGGCCCCATTGAGAGTCTGACACCAGAGATCTGGGGCAAGGGATGGAATAGAGCTCCTTTTATGGAAGATGTATGATCACCAAGGTTTACAGCCACACTTTCTCCCACTTATTCCTGATCGTTTACCTATCATATCTGTCAGACCCTCCAGAGTAAAGGGAAAAATAGCCTGTCTCAGAGTCGGAGTACAAACCAACTCAAAAGCTTTCCACATTTGTCGTGTTCACAATGGCCAGCAGGCTCATTCTGTAATCTCAAGGAGGTGAGTTGCCCTTCCTCCTCTTTCCTAATGCTGCCTGAACCCTTTCCTTTGGATGGTGTTTAAAAGATTTTGGGCTAAACCTCAAAAATAATAAGCTGAATTGGCATTACAAAGCCTAGTAAAAATAATGTGCCTTTTGTGAATAACTCCCAGCAAGTATAATGGAACTCCTACCCAAGTTCTTTCTCCATAGGTCTAAAAATACAAGGAGCCTGTTAGTTACTCATATGCAGCTCATAATAATGTCATAATTGAACTATCTATAAACGACATTATGCAAAGGAACATTGAACAAATGCAGCTGAATGCTCTTCTATTGGAATCTTTTCTTTCTCACAATTAAATGTCATTATGAGAGATTTTACTCTATTTTATATGTAATCAGGACTTGTAAAGTCTCAATATAAACAACATTTTTATTTGATCAGAGTTCATTATGAGAAGCAGCTACTGTATAGGAAATGTCTGAAATTACACCCTGGACTGGAAGTCTGAATTTACTAAATGGAAAGGAAAAAAATGGCTGCCTTTTCAACGAAGCATACCTTTGCAATCTGGTGCATTTCCTTATGTGGCCTTGCTCGGGCTTATAAACCATTGGAATCAATTTCTTTTAAAAACACGTTTTTCAGAAACTTATTACGCACTTTAGAGATATATTATATACCTTCAGCAGCAAAAGAAGAAAAATTACAGGTGCAAAAGCAGCCCATTTTTCTAGCAGCTGAAAATGATGCTGTGTACTACTCACAGGGGAACAGTAAAAATTACACTCCGACAGCAACAGGGCAGAAGCCCACAAAGCCTCAGCAGAGCGAGTGGCACGGCCAGGCAGTGCTCTAATAAATCAAGATAATTCTCTGCCTGCCTTGAACTTAGACCCGACTACAATTCACTGGTACAGCAGGAAAAAAAAAAAGTCTGTTAGTGGAATTCAGCTTTACTGGGGGGACGTGATTAGTCACTGGCCAGATTGAACCTCGATTGCATCTAAATGGTTCACTTTATGAACCATTCATCTTCTGCTCAGACCATTTTCATTACACCAAAAACTGATGCTGAGCTACCAGCTGTAAGATACAGCCTGGTGAAAATTAATAACCTTTTTTTTTTTTTTTTCTGCAGGACTCCTGCATATGTGAGCAGCAGCATTTATCCCTGTTTTGTTGCTATTTGCATCCCAGCATCCCTGGCAGTCTTTCAATTTTCTCAAGTCTCTTAGCCTTTGCCCCCTGTTTCGCTTTTGCAACACAAACAATCCATCCTGTGCATTTAAAATTCTCTTAGCGCCCTGACATCAGGATATAGCCTTAGAGCAGGGAGCAGTTTACACAGAAAGGGTTCTTATTAATTCCTCTGTCCTGCTTTCCTGCTAAAATATAGGGATCTTGAGATTACTGCTGGTCCCTTAAAGACCATTTAGAGCAGTGCAATTTAAAAAAGGAGACCTTTATTAATACCTGCTTAGGCTACTGACTGCGGGGAGGGCAAAGGAGGTCTGGCTGTGATGGAAGATAGTCTCTTAGTGAAACAGAGTCACATGACTGATAATTCATGAGCGGCCTATTGAGCCTTCTGTAGCTGCTGAGATATATGCTGATATGATTACAATAACATACAATGAAATTATGGAGTATTAATGGTGCTTAACCACTGTCAGAAATTAAGCAGAATTAACATGAGTCTTTTTTTCTGAGCAGACATAGTTTTGATAGGGCTGATTAAGGATTTGGCTATCTAAGGAAGCTCATTATAGAATTAATTAGGATACAATGAGCAACAAACTGTGTTGTTTTGGCACATGGCTGTATGGGGCCCAATGTTTGGTGAGACACTTGCAGCTTATCATCTCAGCCTTGAAGTTTCTGGAACCAGTGCAACTTTTTCATTTATTATATTTTATGGGCTTTTGATCAATTTCCCTTCCCCCTCTCCCCATACACAGACACTTGTACATGTACTTCCAGGCAGAGACTTCTGAGATATCTTAATGACCTTGAGAAACCACATACTTTTCATAGAATCAGCTTACCAAAATATTTTATAACTGGAAAGGGGTTTGAAGATGAACTCTAAAATGCTTCAAAAAGAAATTTATTATTTTAAAAATTATGAATTTCTTTTCATCTCTCAGGCTGGATATATGATCATGGATTAGATAATATTTCCTTAATGTGCGTGCATTGGTGCATGTGTGCATGTGTGCGTGTGTGCGTGTCTATGTGTGAGTGTGTATGTGTGTGTGTATGTGTGAGACAGAGAGAGAGGTGTCATAGTGCAGTTTTAAGCTATTAAAACTTAAATATGTACTAAGACTTTTGGAGCACCCTGTAATGATTGGCACATAAAAATGTTGAATTTTTTAAAAGTGTGATTGTTTTAAGATCTAAGTTAGAAAAGCAACAATTGCCTTGCTCTTCAAATTGTTTGTTCTCTCATTTCTTTTTCCTTAAAGTCTAGGTTTAAGTAAAGTGAGGTTTTTGAACTTGAGTACATGTTTCTTTACAACCAAACAATACCATTTTAGGAAGATGTTTCTTGAAATGTAGTAAGTGATCAGCGTGTTGAGTTGTGAAAAGATAGGCTTCTGGACCAAATCGCTCATTGATGAAAAGGAACCAAACAATTGATAAGCAGGTTGGTTTATCTTTCTTTGCCTGTGATTTGGGCCATACATGTATAGGCATATTCATTGTTCATGGTGGGAAAACTTTAAGATAGTCTGGTTGACGATTTCATCCTGCCTGATTTCCTAATCAATACTTCTCATCCCAGTTGAACCAATCAGGTACACCTACACAACAATTGTTACGATGGTCAAACTGAAGCGATGAGCTGTGTCCGTTGGTTACACATGTCTAGACAAGGTCTCAGTTGGCCAGCTGGGTGTGGGAGGCCTGACAGCTGCTGACTGTCAATAGGCCATATGCAGGCAGCTGAATAAAGTCACAGACTGCAGATTGCTTGAAGACATGAATCAAATCCCTGGGGTAAAGAGGTTTTCAACTGGGATAGCTGTGGGCCCCTTGGAACCTCATCTCTCAACTACCTTTCTCTGAAAGCCCTTGGTCAGAGGGGTTTCTAAAGGGCCTTGCAACTGTTCCAATATACAGACCCATCACAGCAATCAGATTTCGTGGAAAACAGGGCTGATACTGCTGTTATGACCTAGGAGATAGAAATGGTTTTGTCTTGGTGAAACTGTTCTGGTCAAGGCTGTGCCATATCCATACATACCCATATTTAGTTTCATTCCTCATCATATAGTAGATGGGCATCAAGCACAATAGGAAGAAAACTTCCCTCATTGGGGATATGTGAATGACAAGGTTCATAAAGGTGTCAAGGCTTTAACAAACAGGCAAAGCAAGAGCATCGGTATTATTCATTTCTTTAATGTTTTCCTTCAAAGAAAGTTGGCAAAGTATGAGAGGACACTTCAAAAGTAATGTATGCTCTTTATATTCTGAGAAATGGCAATGAAGGAATTGCTTTTTGGGCAATTGATTAAAATTGCCTATAGTCTGACATAAAATTTATGTTTTACATGATGACAAACCAAGAGGTTTTGAGAGAATTCTTTCTGGGGGGTTGTTATGTTTACTCTCTTTAACATGATCACCACCAAAAAAATCCTTTCAATTTTCACCCTTATTGAGTACTTTCTTTTTATAACAGGATTCATGATTTTATTAGTACAGGATACACTACTAAGGAAACTCCTTTTATCGATGCAGATCAACACAAGCCCTTCAGATTAAAGTTTCCTGGGGGCACTTAGAGTTAAGGGTCTTCCTCAGTGTGACACAACCAGTCAGAGGCTAGACTTGAAGTGAGAACTTGCTGATGCTAAAGCCAAATCTTTAGTAGGTAGGTAGCCTAGCCAATACTGTATTTTGGTCACTTCAATCTTAATTCACTTGCAATCTTGGAAGATGATTGTTAGGAGAGAAGATAGATAAATGCAGATATGGTGTAACTAAATAAATATTAAGATCAAATTGAACAATTTTAACAAAGAACAAAAATCTAACCATTGACAAAGACACATTAAAAGAACGGGAGATTAAGAATGTCTTAAAAAAGATTTCTGAATTGAAACGATGATTTTCTTAATATATAAGGCAAGGAAAATAGAGATAGGGTGAAAAGATTTATTTCAAAGTAAATTTTTATCAGTATTTAATTTAATTAATAACATCTTTAAATTTATACTACATAAATACAGTTAAATTGATTTACAAAGATAGGAGAAATAAAATGTTGTCAACTATATTTCCTCATAATTACTTATCTTGGATTTTCATTTTGTACTTTTTTGTCTTATATTTGCCACCAATAGGTTTTTTAGTCTATTATCTGCAGTTCAGTTCTGGCGCTTTGTAGTATTCTAAGTGTAGCCTGTTTTGGCTGGAGGAGCATTTGTGTCTTCAACTTCAAATGGTTGTTTTAACTTCGGATTTGCTACGTGGGATCCCTCCAATAAGCTTACTCAGCTTTTGGATATATTCTCTATGACTAATGTTTGAATTACAAGCTTTTTAATATGTTACACTGCTCTTGTTGAGGGCCATGGCTAGAAAATTTTAGAAAACACACACAGGCTATTTCCTTGTTGCTTTCACTGAGAAGTATCTTGCCATTTGGATATTCAAGAATATTCACTTCTAACATTATTCTTATTGTAAAACAGGATAGAATCTTATTATTGCTTGCTGCAATGTGAAATGTGGATAGAGGGTATTCTTAATAGTTGCAGATTTGGATTTCTTACATCTGTAAGAATTCTCTAGATTTCAAAATCAGAGTTTCAGGCAGTGGCCTACATGTCTTTATTACTTTTGCAGGTCTCTATGGTTCTGATTAATAGTCCCAAGCATGCTGCAACTCTTGCAAGTCTCTAGGAAAGATGGACCTTTGTAAAATAATTGCTGAAGGTTATGCCATAGTCTTTGTTAAATAATGGTTTCACAAGCTTCAGCACTTTATCAGTTAAGGTGCCCTGCTATTGTCGCATCTAGTATCCTCTTTTACCGAGTAAAAGGTTCTTTTGAAGAAGTACTTGTTTTCAGTATGTATTGCCAGCCAAAATTTCAGGTCAAATTTGTCTAGTTTATTCAATGTATATTGAATAAATTTGTGCATGCCTTTGCAAAGCAGCAGCAATAACTTATCCACCAGTATATATACACACCAGGAATAAGTACCTTCAGATAGCTTTCAATAAAAGGATTTCATAGTGAAGAAGCTGGACAAAACTTGCCCTGGGATAGATTGTATTCCCTTTTAGCTTTCAGATCAAAGCAAATGTCCCTTACTGTATCTAGAAATCTTTCTTTTCTTTATTTTTTTAAAACAAGATTTGTAATTTTATTGGTATAGGAATACCAAGTGAGAAAATTTCCTCTGTTAATCCAATTAGTTTTTTTTAATGGAAGGATACACTTAGGGGTCATTTCACAAACTTTTTATGAGTAGGTTCCTTCAACCTATAATACTGAGAATGACGATAAGATCATGAACTTTTCAAATTAATGTAACAGATCAGTTAGCATTCTCAGAATGTGTATATTTCTGAATGTTTCTAAGTATTGTTCTGCGAATAAAATAAAAAAAATAAGACTTTACTGCAACACAGAATATGCAGTAGGGTCAGATTCAAGTGCAATAATATTTGATTATTGGATATATCATACTGCTTGAGAGGTTACAAGGAGAATTGTCTTTGCCTTTCAGACACCATCACTTCCTTTGTTGTGGACTTGGGTCCAGTGAGAACTGTGTTGCCTTTTAGTTTGCCAGTTGCAGAAGTAACTTCATTGATGGACTCAGCATTATTAGAATCAGACGAGGAGTGTTCTTTCTCTGACTCATACAACTGAGGCATTTGTATCATCAAAATCACTGCCTGAAAATTCACCATCGCATGTGTTCAATAACATATTTTGTAATAGTCTGAAAACCCATCAGAGAGTCTCTCAGGTATTTTATCTGCAAATATACAATTATAGTTATATCATTATGACAACAAAACTATAAATTCTAAAATCTGACAAAACAGAAATAAATTAATAAAATAGTGGAAACTACATATAAAGATAAAATTTTATTTTACTTTATACATTATCCACAAAGTTTTATAAATGTTTGACAAATTCTACGGATTCTCAAAGGGAAAAAGACTAATATAGGAAAAGAAATGACCCAGTAGAAACAAATGCATGAATATTTTCTTGCATTTATATCAATAGCATAAATTGCCTCTGGTCCTTATAAGTAGAAATACATGGTTTGTTTCTTATATGATTCTAAAAATCTTTAGAATGGTAAGGAACATTGATAAGAAAGATACAGAAAAAAATGTCATGAGATGTGCAGTTGAAATAGCTAAGCTTTTTTGAGTTTCAAATGCTAAATTTCATTTTCTCCTCATGTATTGAGGCAAGCACTGGTTAGGTTTAGGACAGGAGATTTTCTTCCATACCCTGATCGAATATATGACTTCAACGTCTTATGAAAACCTTATAAATCATCCAACACTTTATATAAGTGGAACAGAGAAGGCTCTAAAACAGTCTGTAGTATTTTCCTCACAAACAGTTTAACACAACTATGTTACATACGCTAAGTATTTTTAGGGAAACAAATATGTCTCCAACCTTGAGCTGAACCTATTTTAGTCAAATGTAACTTTGCCAACTGGATTATTGAGTAAGGTGTTTTTATGGAAAATGTTTTATTTTGCTAGATACATGAAAACCTCTTAATAGGTCAACACACATGCCTCTTCATACAACTCTTTCTCACTTCTGTTGATACATGCTTAAATATTGAAATTGGGGGCATTCAAAACTCTTCATCACCTGGCCCTCTGCTACCTCTCCAGGATTCCTGCACCTCATTCCTTCCACCTCTCCCTCATTCTTGCCCCGGACATATTCCACACTGGCCTCCTTGCTATACTTTGCATAAGACATTGCCTCTTTAGACCCCACTAGCTGGCCTCTGTCTTCTCTGGTTTCCTTCATGCTCTGGCTACTTCTTAAACAGGCCTATTTAATGAATGGGTGTTACCTCACCCTAAGTGAGTACCTGAATAGACCTTGGCCTAAAGGGGCCAGGGTCTCCCAGTGCATTCTGGGTCATCTCCAGTCATCCTGATGAATATCTGGTCACTGGATCCAGATGGCTCTGGAGGAGAAGTAAGGCTGGTGACCTGCACAGTCCTGCCTCACTCAAAACAAAGTCAAGTGCAAGTCATGTCATCATTTCTCTGATGGCATGGTCTTCTTTGGCAACGAAGGATGAACACAACAACTCATGTTCTAGGTAAAATCTCACCTTCTACAAGAAATCTTTCCTGATCGTTCTTAATGCTACGACTTTTGCTTTGTTTGATTATCTCCAATTTATCCTTTTTATGGCATTTGTACAGATTTATTTGCATGTTTTCTCTTAGCTTGTGAGCTCCTAGAAAGCAGGGGCTGTCTATTGCTTTTCTTTGTACACTCAGGACTTTTCCTGACACATGGAAGTCACTTAATAAATGCTTGTTGATTGAATGAATGGCAGATTCTGTAAGATGGAGATAAAAATCTTTTCCCTATAAGAAATTATTTTTGAGGCTCCCCCTAAACCTTCGAAAGGATATTGTGAGGATCAGAAAAACAAATATAAATGTATTGGTATGGGATTAATTTATGTTTAGAGAATGCCCTGAGATCATAGGAGAGAATTCATTCTGTTCCTTAAGTAAAGCATATTATTCTTAGTTCTGAGAAGGCTTTTGCTGACCTTTAGAACGCAGTGGAACAGAGGGGAATGTTAAAGCCTTATATAGCCAAAGGTGCTCACAAATACAAAGGAAATTGAATGTCTTTTGAAAATTACGAGTCACTTCTACAGATACAGATTTAATCCAGAACACAGTTCTGAAGTAAAAAAATAATTTTTCAAAAATGTTAGTGAGTTCTAAAAAACTGTTAGCTTAGAATGAAATAATGAAACAAGAATTCATACACACAGGCACACACATATACATATATATGTGTGTATGTGTATATGTACATACGTTAATACATATAATATATGCAAGTTTTTCTCCTTAAAAAACCTGTAAACATGAATTTAGAATTCGAGGAGAGAATATACTAAATAAAAATAGAGCCAAAATGGTTTGAAGAAAATAGACATGCTGATGATGCAAGAGCATAATTTATAAAGCAGAAATATTGGGAAGTTTTAAAGTTCTAAAACCTTAATCCAACAAATACTTTTAAATTTAGCCTGATGTTAATTTAGCTCATCCTGATTTTGCCCTAATTAGCCACTAAAATTTAAAATATAAGCACACATGTTTGCAAGCATAAATGCATTCATCTACACGTGTGTATGAAGGTAAATATATATATGTATTTGTACATAGGCATAAATTTATGTATGTGGATGTGCATACAGGTATACACATGTATACATACACATATATGTATACAACACAATATAGTATGTATGCACGTACATATATACACAATATATTTATGCAAGCATGCATGCATGCATGTATGTATGTATGTATAATCTCCATGCTAACATTTGCCTGCAAGGAAAGTTAGGGTAGAATTGTCTAAACATGGCTACATAACATGGTGGTCAGGCTCAGAAAAGAGAATGCTGCACATTTTGCTTATACAGTTTTTGTACACCCTTTTATGTTTACAACAGAAATATGTCTTTCCTTGGAGATCATACCAGCATTTATTTCAAATCAATGTTGAGAATTAAATAGTAATTCTCAAGGGGAAGGAGACTCTTCCAGAACTACCCCTTCCAATTGGAAATCTTTCCTTTATATTTCTATTTAATACTCAATCCAGGCCTTGAAATTAATTAAAAGATATCCTTTCTCTAATCTTTAGATAATTAGCTTCAAAGATTTTCTTCAAAAGGCTATAATAACTTTATCTTTTATGTGTAAATTCAAAACTATTCCTAACTGGACAATCATAATTCACTATCTTGCAGTTGAGGAAAAAGGGGCGGCATATAAAGAAAGAGGACAATAATAGTGTTGGATGGGTGGGTTTTGGCTAATGAAAGATCAATGCTTATTTTTATCACATTTTAAAGATGTTGTGGCCTTCAGGATGAGAAAAGATCATCAAAAGGTCATCATTAATTTATTCTTTGGAACATGATAGGTTAATGCAAAGATGTTGTTGACTATATCACTCTTGTTGACCACCACAGAATACAAAATGAGTGAGAGATTTATGTTACATAAGATTAGCCATGAGGACTTTCCTGACAGTGGGGACTTTTAAACCCTGGGTAAGGTCGTTAGGGTCAGTTGTAGGAAGACTTTCCATGAATTTCTTGAAGAAACAAACAATAGTACTTGACCTGGATGACTTCCATGTAACTGCTCAAATGCATGAGCGATGATATTCCTTGACAAAAAATGTCTTTAGTGCTGCCATTCTCCAGTATTTCTCTTTTTTCCCATTACTCCTAATTTTTGCAAGTGGCATTCACCCTTGACCTAATATCTACAGTTTCTGATCTTTCCTCTTATTAAATTCTGCTTTAAGAAAAAATTCTAATAAACTTACAGTAATGTGTATGTGATTGATAATACTTCATGTATCATGTTTCTCAAACAGTATTTGAATTTTCACATGGGACAAAATTTACGCTAGAATAATCAGTCTCTTCATTATGCCATTTTAAACTTTTGGGACAAGATTAGTGGAGGCTTTCTTTAGAAAAGTAAAGGAAAAAACCTTCAAACTCCTGAAATTACATGACATAGGGAGCTGCTGGTTTCTAAGGCCAGCTCTGTGCATCAGGTTTGTAGGGGATTTCTTAGTATTTCTTCTAGCTCTATGAGTCCATGAATTGAAGATTATCAGAATATTGTGGCAGAGTCATACCATCTGAAAGGGCTTGATTCACCTCTTTTAAGCTACATATCTTTGCAATTGATAGAATCTAGAAATGCCAGTATTTCTTGCTCATATAACAACCTTCCTAAGTCATAGAAACCCAGATTTTTTGAGACTTTTACTTTGTCTAATTCAATTATATTTTTCCTCTTAATATTGAATTCAAATCTGCCTCCCTTAATTTCTGCTAGTTCTTCCCCCTGGAGTACACAGAATAAATCCAGTATCTCTTCAAAAACTTAATGACATTTACCATATCAATTGATTCATCAATATATATTTTTTAATCACCTATGTGCAAGGATTGTGGTAAGTACACATATCCCTCACAAGCCTTTTCTTTTCATGTCTACATATCTCCATTTTCTTATTTTTATTTTTCTAGTGCTTTCGCCATACTGGACATCCTCTTCTAGATGTACCTTATCTTGTGAATGTTGCTCCTGATATATGGCATTCAGAACAAAACACAATAATTTAGAAGTAGTCAAGCAGTTACTATTTTCCAGGCACCGTATTCAGCTCTGGTGTCTGATGAACACTCATTACTGTGGCATTTCCATTATTTTAGACTCTATACTTCTCTTAATATAGCCCACAATGGTACTTTTGTTTTTGACTGCCATATCACACTGTTGACTCACAATAAGATTTTTAGCTGTTTTAGTTCTGCCATGAGCTGTTATGGTATTACATATACTCCAGTGTTGTTTAATGGGAAAACCACAGGCTTTAACAGCAGAAGATCTAAATTCTAGTCCTGATCCCGCTACTTGTTAGCTATGTGACTTTTGGAAAATTATTTAACCTCTCTGATCTGATTTTTGTCATGATTCGAATAGGAGTAATAACACTTGCATTACATATCATGCAGGGGTATTATGAGAAAAGAATGTAATTTCTAACACTACAGAAATGTATGCATTCCAACTATTGCCATCCTACGCAGTTGATTTTTAGAGGACCCAACCTATGTATGTTTTTCCAAGAATGATGTACATTTGAGAAAATTGCCTTTTTTGGTTTCTCTAGGGATAGGATGAGTTATTTAGTTTTGCGTGTGTTTGTCCTTTGTTGCCGAAGAAGACCACGGCATCAGAGAAACGATGACATGACTTGCACTTGACTTTGTTTGGAGTGAGGGAGGGCTGTGCAGGTCAGCGGCCTCACTTCTCCTTCTGAGCCATCTGAATCCAGCAGCCTGATATTCATCAGGATGACTGCAGATGACCCAGAATGAGGCAACTGGGTTAAGTGACTTGCCAAAGGTCACACAGCTAGTGAGTGTCAAGTGTTGAGGTGAGATTTGAACTCAGGTCCTCCTGACTCCTTCACTGGTGCTCTATCCACTGCACCACCTAGCTGCCTCTATTTAGTTGTGCCATGGAAAGGAAAACCATCGCCTTTCCACTCTTCTTTTTTTCGCTTTCATTTGTATGTCATTTTTGTATGCCATTTTGTCTTCACTTTCAAGTCTCTGGCATCTGGGAGAGTACTTGGGAAATTTGGATAACCCTCCTAAAGCAGATCCTGCAGTTTCCCAGGACAGCAGGTAACATGGTGGCTACTTTGTTAGCTCTCTTCTACATGCTCCTCAAGAAAATGCAAGTAGAAATGTGGTTCAGAAGCCAGGCCACCAAGCCTTTTGCACCCAACATTGGCCCCCATTTGTATAGATTTGGCAGGTGAAGTGCTATGTTCTATCAGGGGTGGGGAACCTGAAGTCTCAAGGTCATATGTGACCCTCTAGAACCTCAGATGTGGCCCTTTGACTGAATCCAAACTTCACAGAACAAATTCTTTTATTAAGGGGATCTAGAGTCTAGATGGTGGCACTCCGTGTTCTAATCAAACAGACTTGTCTGCTAGCTACATGACCTTAGCACGTTATTTCTCATCTTTGCATCTTTACATAGGCTAACCCTTCTGCACACCTGATGAAATACTTTTTTATGTGAACTACTTCACACGTCTATCTTCTTTGAAGACTCAGAATAGGTACCACCTTGTAATGGAAGCGCTCTCTCTCACTCTCTCTCTCTGTCTCTCTCTCTTTCTCTCTCTCACCTCTCTCTATCTGTCTCCTGCCTCTCTTCAAACTAAATCGTATTATCTGTATATATGTTATATTCCTCTTAAACTCCTAGTAAAGTATGAGTTTCTTGATGGCTTTGGCTTTGAGTCCTCAGTGCCTTGCCCACAGAAGATGTTTGAAATTTGTTGAATTGAATCAGAATTCTGCTTTGTTTTCAAAAGAGGTCAAAAATGAATGAACTACAGAAAAGACCTTTAAGAAAGAAAAACTCATTTCCAAACTACAAGGCATTTTAGAGGTCCTCTAGTCCAATACCCACATATTACACATGAGAGAATTCATATTCAGGGAAGTTCAATTATTTGCTCAGTCATGGGACACCAGAGCTGGGACTTGAATCCAGGCCCTCTCATAGAAAATGTAGTGTTCTTTTCACTGTACTATTCTGTAAAAAATGTGTTAAACCATGTTTGTATTCCATTCGGAAGGATTCATAGTCAGTAGTGATTGATAAACTTCAAGTTGATGCATACCTACCAGATATTATACACACATAAATATATACATATTATATTATGCATATATACCTACTAGATATTATACACATGCATGTTATACATATTATAGTGTATATATACACAATTATATTTGTTTGTCTAATATCAATTTATGATCCCTTCATGCAACCATCTTTGTATCTCTCTACTGTAGTCCTCCTATCTTTGTGTCTATTCACATAGTGCTCATACAATATGATATAGATCTACAGACTCATAGCCCTTGTGTGTAACAATCTCAGAAGTGCTATGCCCAGAATTTTATGCCAAGAGTGATTGTATCTTGGGTCTTGTTAATGAGAAAAGAAGAGAAGCCACTTAAAAGAGTCTATTGGTGGCACAACATAAAGATGTGAATGTGATCAACTACTTAGTATAAACAAAGTCACAATTTTCTGATACTTCACAAAAATGACAAGATAAAAATTTTGTGGCAGATTAGTTGAATCCAAATTTGCTACTCTGATCTTCTGGAAAGTAACTGAGTAAAAGATTAATATAATGGACTAGTGACTCTGATGTAATTTGCAGACTTTGGTACTTTCATGTCATATTTGTGACTTTCATATTCTTTTTGCAATTTTCTTATTGAATTAGTGGCATATGCATCACATGAGCAGCTTTCTTGTATTACATTAGCTGAAGGGCTTCTGTAATGCATTGCAGCTTTCTTATTTTATTTATTATTTTAGCAGGCTGTCAAATGTTCTGTTTCCTTAAGATGAAGAGGAAGGTTCCATGGCACTATGTGTCCCAATGCTTCCTTTTATACTTCTTGTTTCATGATGCCATGGTCCAATCTGGTCCCACAACTTCAGGCTCCTGCTCTCTGGTGCCCTCTCCTGGGTTTCTTATTGCCACCACTTCTATTGTCATAGATTTTTCTAATATTTTTCCTTTTACAGAACTCTATATTATATCGGTCAAGGTACTGCATCAGGGGCCATCTCCAGTTGTCCTGATCTATGTCTTGCCACTGGACACAGATGGTTTTGGAGGAGATAGTGAGGCTGTTGATTTTTCACAGTCCTGCCTCACTTAAATCCAATTCACTTGTAAGTTGTGACATCACCTTTCTGATGTCATGGTCCTCTTTGAGGGCAAAGGATAAGCATCAACAAAAAAACCCCAAGTATTTTGGCACTTGGGATAAGGACAGGCTTCACCAAATCAATATCAAGGGCCAGTAGCTTGAGATGTGTCCTCAAATCAACTTTTTATGATAACTTTAGTTGTTGAGGTCAAGAGGTGGTATCCAGATATTGTACTATGGTACCAGAGATGGAGATTCCACGACACTGAGATGTGGTAGTTTGGAGCGCAGTGCATGGTTAGAATGAGGAAGAAATCACCTAGGATACGACTATCAGGATATTGGGCTAGGAGGGAGCTTTGTATGTTAATTATTCTTGCTAAGCAGGTGTTTTTAGTGTTCTCTCAATTTTGGCATCCTAAGACAGCGATTCTTCTTGGTTCTGCCTTGAAGGAAAGATTTCAATTTTAGACTCTCCTCTCTCCCCACTCATTTCCCAAGCTACCTGAAAGGACATTGTATAGATATTCTTTGAAAGAACACTTGGACTAAATGACTATACGGGAAACATCAAGGGGAAAAGATTGAACAGTCACTTACAAAAAAGAGTAAATGTTATAAACTATAAAGCTTTTTTGTTAATTAACCTTAATCTTAATAATTAACTTTAGAGAACTGGGCTGCACTCTTGACAGCTCCATATTCTTTCTTATTTATCTTCCTTCTTCTAAATGTTATTCTGGTTGGTACCTCAGTTCTGATGGTAAGCCCTTGCTATGGATCCAATTCAACAAGATGGTAGGTGTCTCAGTTTTCTGAAAACTCTTTCTTCATCTTTTTATTGTAGATATGGTAGTCCAGGGTATGGTTCAAGGAACACTCACCTCCAGTTTCCTAAGTCTGACCATTCAATGGCCACAAACATGCAAAGAATCTTCCTTCTCTTCTAGGTTCCTAGAAAAGAATTTCTTTTCCTTAATTGTTCAGAGCTGGGTACCACATCTTATTCCTTCATCATCTTTGATGGTCACTCTCCTTTCCATTGCAACCTGTCTTTTATTTTCCTGGTTGCTCATCATACAATCATAGAGCTAAAGGGTTCTTACACAATTTTGTGTAATGGACCCCTTTGCCAGTTTAGTGAAAGTCTATGACTCTCTTCTTGGAATACTGTTTTTAAATGCATAAAACAAAACACAAAGGATTACAAAGGAAATCACAGTTTAGTGAAGTTAGATGTGTTTTTTTCCAGTTCAAGTTCATGAGCCTCTTAAAATTCATCTAGACTTCTGACTGGACCCTCTCCCCAAGAAATAGATCCCATAGACATATTTTTAAAGTAATTCAAAACAAAAAAATTACGTGAGACATACAGTGTTCTTGAAATATTCACTTAAACTTTTCTCCTAACCAAACAAGGTCAGTTCATGACAGGTATTTTTTATGCTTATTTTTAAATTTTGAGACTCTATATTTGCTGACTCCCTCCAGCCACTTTCCCACTTGTGGAGAAGGAAAGCAATATAATACCCATTAAACATGAGAATTCATACACAACATATCACTTTTTAGCCATATTACCAAGAAACCCAAGAAAAATAGAAATAATTAAAAGGAAATAATATAACTTAATTTGCACTTACAATTCATAATTTCTCTCTCTGAATGGGGATAATATGTTTCATCATGAGTCCTTTGGAATTGTCATAGATCATTGTATTGATCAGAGTTTTCACAGTTGAGTATATTTACGATATTGCTGCTGCTGTGTACAATGCTCTCCTTATTTTGCTGTCTTTCTTTCAGTTCATATAAGTCTTCTCATGTTTTTCCTGAAATCATCCCCTTTGTCATTTCTTATAGTGTAGTAGTATTCCACCATATACATGGTTAGCTATTTTCCAATTTATGGGCATCCCCTCAATTTCCAGTTCTTTGCCAGCTCAGAAAGAACTGCCAAGTGTTTTCGCACATATAGGTTCTTTTCTTTCTTTCTTTTGATCTCTTTGGGATACAGTCCTTGTAGGGGGACAGTTTTATAGCCCCTTGGGCATAGTTCCAAATTGTTCTCCAGAATGTTTGGAGCAATCTCCTGAATGGTTGGAGCACTAATAGTGCATTAGTTTCCCAATATTTTCTACATTCTCTCCAGCATTTGTCATTTTCTTTTCTGTCATGTTGGCTAATCTGATAGGTGTGAGGTGATATGTCAAAGTTCTTTTAATTTGTATTTTTCTAGTTATTAATTTTTAGGACAGTTTTCTTGTGACGATAGATTTGATTTCTTCTTCTGAAATCTGCCTGTTCATATATTTTGGACATTCATCAACTGGGCAATGTTTCTTATTTTCATAAATTTGTCTCAATGCCTGATATATGTGAGAAGAGACTTTTATGAGAGAAATTTGCTGTAAAATCCACCTACTCCCTGGTTCCTGTTTTCCTTCTAATTTTGGCTGCATTGGTTTTACTTGTGCAAAAAACATTGACAGCTAGTTTTCTGATGTTTTCCATAATTTATAGATCATAGTACTGTCTAATATGATATTTCAGGAGCATCTGCACATGGTGCTCAATTATCAGGGTAACTTGACAAGAACATGTGCTTTCTCCTTTTCTCTCCCCTAGTAATCATAATGGAATCTATTGAGTCATCTATATTTTTCATAGTCTCCCAATAAACAAAAGCATGCAAGGCATTTCATCATATTTGGAATACCATCTATGACTCCTGAGGAATCTTTTCCATTATAAAACTTTCAAGTCCATTTAGAGATCACTTACCACCTATGTGACCTTGAACAATTCACTTAATGTCCCTGGTCCTCTATTTCCTCATCTATAAAGCAGGATTAGACTAGATGACCTCTAAGTCTCCTCCTATTCTAGATTTATGAGCTTATGATCCAATGGCCTAAAGATGTGAGTAAAATTTCCTTTTTTTTCTAATAACAGGTTAACTTTTTATGTATGAATTTAGTGTAGCTCCATTTAGTTAATAAATTATGAAAGTGACTCAATTTAATTGTCACTTCATCCATTTCAGGTTATTTTGTATATCTTTTTAGCCCATGGTTGATGAAAACATACTATAAAAAGAGCTAGAAAAGTGACTATAGAAATTGTGCTTCCTGGTCCCCTTCTCTCTCACCTTAAAATATTCCTGCCATTGGAATCTTTCCCACTGTAGTCAAGGATTGAGAAGTCTGTTAGAGAGATAGAAGCACTTTCTCAC
The DNA here is from genome assembly GCA_023548195.1 of Bettongia penicillata ogilbyi. NCBI lineage: Eukaryota > Metazoa > Chordata > Mammalia > Diprotodontia > Potoroidae > Bettongia > Bettongia penicillata. The sequence continues at coordinate 2,545,819 of JAJHZJ010000235.1, forward strand.
ATTACACTGATAATTGATCACTATGTGTACAGGCTGCTACTAATGTGAAGAGTCTGAACTGAATGTGAGAAACCCTCTATGCCTCCATGAGGCTCTTCCAATAAGTAATTTCTGTTGAATGCTGATCATAAGCAAGTCAGCATAGTGCCTGCAGTATTTAAGTCTGATGAAAATGGGGAGACATTTAAATAAATTAGAAATGAATTGTGTGGTGCATGTTAACAAGAGGCAATGAATAGAGTGCTAACCTTGGAACTGGGAAGACCAAAGGTGCCAGTCTTGATCCTTTCACTAACTAGCTATGTGACCATGAGCAAGTAATCTAATCTGAGTTTGAGCTTTTTCACGTACTTCATTTTACTTTGTTTAACAAAGTGATATGGGGTTGGATTAGATGACTTCTGAAGTCCCTTCCAGATCTAAAATATTGACTATGGAGAAAGTCACAATAATCTTATTACTTTCCCTAAAGTAGCGAAATGTCAATATATTGTTATTTGGATGATTTTATTCTTATCTGCACTCTATACCATTGTTTCACCTAACATTTTGTTTTCCTGGAATCAATGAATGACGTTTGTTAGATAATAACTACTGCATTCAGTCAATCGGCCAGTAAGTTAATGCGCATTTATGAAGTACCTATTATATACCAGGTGATGTACTGAATATATAAAGACAAAATCATCTTTAACTTCAAGGAACTTACATTCTAAAGGGGTAGGCAATATGAACAGTTATAAGTATATGCAAGATAGATAAAAAAGTAAAGTGAAAGGGAATTTTTTTTGAGGAAAAGAGAGTTAGAAGCTAGGAAAGTCATGTTATGGAGAAGATGGTGCTTGAGTAGTGATTTAAAGGAACAAGAAATTCTAAGAGAGGAAGGAGCAATGATGTGAAATAGGAATGTAGAAAGAAGATTAAGACAGTCCATTTAGGTGGACCTTAGAATGCTAGAATGGGAATAATGTTTGTACATTAAGGATTACATTAAAGTTGGAAGGTCTTTTCTTATATTCCCAGTAGCTAGCACAATCTCTCCCTAATTTACCTTAATTTTGAATATGTACTGTATATACTTACATTCATATGCATATATACATACGTGTATCCACACACAAACATGTACAGGCACACATACATATGAAAAAGTACATACACATTAAACGCATGCATGCATGCCTCTGTCTCTATCTCCATATTCATATTTAGCTATACTTATTTCTAATCTATATCAATCTCTGTCTACATCCATCTATATCCATTTATCTAACTGTCCATCCACCTATCTGTCTATCTGTCTCTCTATCTCAATCAGCATATATGCTTGTCTTCCTTTCGCTACAGCCAACCATTTATTAACCACAGCATACTGCCTCTCAGGTGCTAGGAAGATGAAAAGACATAGATGAAAAGCATGATATTTCCTGCCCTTAGGGAGCTTATTCATAGCACTGGAGGATAAGTAGATAAATACATGGTAGAGGTTGACAGAGAAAAAAAAGGAGGCATCTCAGCAATAATTACATATGTATTTACACTAAACATATAAATATATGGATGTGGCTATGGAAATGTAAGTATATATACATATGACAAACATAGGCACAGGTTCTCTCAATCTTAGAATAAAAACTCCTTGAGGGTTTGAGGGTGAAAAGGGGCCATTTTATTTCTGTCTTTAGTCTCTGGAAACATGTACAGTGACTGGCACCTAGTAGACATTTAAAAATCCTTCTTTGCTGATTAATTGCTTGAAGTCAAGTTGTGAAGGGCTGTAAAAGCTAACACACAGGGCCTTCTTTTTGATTCGAGAGGCAATAGGGAGCCACTGGTTTACTGAGTAACCAAGTGGCATGGTCAGACTTACATGCTGGAAAAATTGCTTTTACAGCTCTGTAAAATGTGGATTAGAGTGGGGGTAAATTTAATGCAAGGAACCAATGGGTAGGCTGTTGTAATAGTCTGTGTGAGAAGAGATGAGGGCCTGAGCTAAGGTGAGGACCATTTGAGCAGAGAGAAGGAAACAGATATAAAAGAGGTTAAGCATATTTAATGATCATAGGGCAAATTGGCTCTTTTCAAAGAGCTATGGGAAATTTAATACACACAAACTTCAACCAAAGCAGAATGCTTCTTGAAGGTAGTATTAGGTTTATAAAGTATGGCTTTTATTATATTTCTCCTGATATGTCAATAAATTTTTGAAATTGTAATTAAAATCAATATAAAAATAAGTCCAAATCCCAGTTCTTCTAATTATTATGTGTGTGACTTTTGTTTGTTTAATTTTGCTGAGCCTCAGTTTCCACATCTGTATGATTAGAGTATGGAGGATATGACATTTAAAGTCATCTAATGATATGGTTCTATGTTCTCTATCCGTACTCTCTAATCATATAAATTAAAAAACATTTCATTTGATTAAACAAAGTCGTTTCATAGCTTCCCCTGGAGTGGTTAAGAGAAGGAATAAAAATAAATCAGAAATATGATTTTTGGTCCCCCCCTGCCTTTGTCCTTCCTTTCCTCCCTCTCTCTTTGCTGCTCCAGAACTCTCCTTTCCCCACTCCCAGCACCCAAAGCCAACTCCTCTTTGCAGCTTGAGACTCGGGCATGAATGAATGATGGAATATTTGACTGATATAATTTATGACGCTCTGTGTGACAGCCTATTTTAGAGTGCTTGAGGTTTTTACAGTCTCTTATACTAGTACCTGCTGCTGAAACAAGAGATTACTCTCCTCGGACAGACTGTAATTTAATAGTACAACTGTGTAGCCAGCCACCTCCTACTGTATTTCACCACCCACTCAAGTCAGCTTTTGATAGATCGACCTCAGCGTTGTGTTGCCTGGAAATTGAAGTGCTACGTATTCTCCTCACAGTCTTAGTGGATATATCAAAAGTGAGGAAGGGAAAAAAAAGAACATCTATTCAATGCAACTGAGCTCCTGGCTCTCTTACATTCCGTAGTCTATGTTTGGTGGGAGAAGTGGAAAAGTACTTAGCTCTTTTATAAAGCAGGAGGTATAACCTTGATAGCATGCAGAGGTTAGATGATCGTTCTAGGTCAACCCTAGCAGTGGAATTGGGGATGTTATATGGTATGTCATATTGTATACCATATGATATCTCCTATTGCATGCTATTTCAACCAAATGAAGTATGGGCATAGAATATCCAGAGGGGATATGGACTTGTGATGACGTTGATTTATGCAATTTTCAGGTAAGGTCATCTCCTTCAAATTCTAATTTTCTGAAACTCATAGTCACTGTAGCTCATTGCTGCTTACCCTAGAGCACTCAGAAGCTAAGAGACCCAAGGTCACATGGGCAGTAGATATCAGAAATGGAACTTGAACTCATGTTTTCTTGGTTTCCAGACTACTCCATTAACTATATCATTCTGCCTCTCATAGAATATCCATACATGATCAAAGTCCTTTGAATTAAGGATTCTAGGTGGTCTTATTTAAAAATACAAATATCCTTAGGAGGGATAACACACGAGTCACAGACAGACATATCCATAGTCCTCTATTGCTCTTAGGATGAAATATGAATTCCTCAGCTTGGCTTTTAAAGTCTTCCAAAATATTTTCCTACTAACATATCTAGTCTTACCTCATATTATTCCCTTTCCACTATCCATTACAAACATCCTAGCCTTTGTTTTTCAGACAACATTGAGGCCTAGGATAAATGAGGATAATATACAAAATGATGGTTTTAGCATTTTATGCAAATTTCTCTCTTGGGCATTAATGTATTTCTGCAAGTGGTCCCTAATTTTTGAAATGTACCCCACTGATTTCGTCTCTAATATCCTTTGTGGCATAGCTCTGATGCCACACGAGGCCTTTTCTGGTTTTACCTCTTCCCTCCCAACCATTACTACCCCTATCCTATTTTTTTTTTGCATTCTATAAACTTACTTTGTGTAACATTGTACCTAGTTAGTATTTTTTATTTGCATACATATTATATGCTTCCTGTAAGCATCATGAGGGCAGGGATTCTGCTTCATGTTTTTCTTTCCTGTACTTAGCATAATGTCTTGTACATTGGTGGTTAATGAATGTTTGTTGAACTGAATTGGATTTTCTTATGAATTAATTTTTTACTAAATGGTGGGGAGGATAACCATTTTTATAGTACCTACTATGTACCAGACTCTGTGCTAAGAGCTTTTTACAAATATCTCATTTGGTACTCACAACCCTGTAAGGTAGGTGCTGCTTTATATGGATAAATCTTTCAATGTTTTCAAATGCACTTTATGGTTTTTAGCTTTTTTTCTGCCAGGAAATAGGACTGGAGATACCTAAGGATACTCAGACCTTGGAATGGGGCAAGGGAAATATTCTGAGCAAAGGAAAAGAGCCTAGAAAGAGCAGGTGGTGGGGGAAAGGCAAGAGAGATGGGATAAATTTTGGCTACTTTATACTTTTGATAGTAACTGGACCTGATTAGCCACTATGGTTGCAGGCATCTCCAGATAACCTTATATTTGCTTATATTTCTAGGATGAGGAGAATCCTCATGTGACAAGGAGAGTGGTTTTCCCCTCTAACCATCTCCCATTCACATAGATGGGTTTTATTCTTTGATTCATTAATTCGTTTAATAAGTATTTGCCTACTGTGCAGCAAATATCATGAAGAGGGGTGAGGTAAGATACAATGTCTAAACAAGACATATTCTCATCTTCATGAGTCTTGGAGTCTAGTCAGGAAATAGAATCCAAGCGCAGATAAATATAATATACAGTCTTTTTTTCTGAATATATACTGTTTGTGATGAAACTGTTTCTACCTATGTAGCTTGGCAACTGTTCTGTTTCAAACTTTTAGAGCTGACTGAAACCCTGACAGATGAAATGACTCACCCAAGGTCACATGGTCAGTATGTATCTGAGATGAGAATTGAACCTAGATTCTTCCTGACTCCATGACTAGTTTTCTATCTGTTGTCCCAAACTGTTTTTCACTGCAATACACAATTACATGACAAATGTACCAAAGAGGTACAATTAAAAGTGTTACATGAGGTTTGAGGGGAGAGGGATTATTTTTAAGTAGGTAACTCAGGGAAGACTTCCTAAAACATATGACATTTGAGATGACTTTTAAAGTGTAAGTAGGAATCCATCTAGATGGGTGAAATTAGGCCAAGAAGGCATTCTAGGAACAGGAATAAAGTGAATATTAAACATGTTACTTTTATTATATTTTAGGACTATTTCCTCCACAAGGGAATTAATTTTTGAAATTATAATAAAAAACAATGAAAATATGACTGACTATACAAGTTTGTTTTGTGATTATCTTTGTATATCTTGGGGATGAGGAGATCCACATTCCAGCAATGTTACTAATTGAATGACCTTGGGAAAGTCAATGTGCTAGTATCTTTCAATTTATTCAGTTATAAAATAAGGGAGTTAAACTCTATGATAACATGGATTAGGATATTATGAAGGATGGATGGTGGTGTTAGGAAGGTCAGTTAGGAGTTTATTGATATAGTCTGGATTAGGGTTGGGTGCGAATGGGAGGAGGGAGATGACTATGGAAATAGAACTGGTATCAAGGGAGGAGTCAGTATGAGGGTAGCACTTCTGGGGGCCTGACTGTGAAAGAAGATTTTAGTGGAGTGCATTGATAGGATTTAGGTAACTGGCAGTCTCATTGATATAAATAGGTAAGAAGGACAGTTCTCAGGCAAATGAAGTATGCAGTCTGGATAATGAAAGTGAAGGACCAAGATTCAATTAGACAAAATATTGATGATGGATTTCTTGTAAGATACTCGAGGCTAGAGACACAATGATAGAAAAAGTATTAGACCAAGAATCAGGGCAGACGTAGATTCTTGTCCAACTTCTGAGATTTACTAGTTATAGGACCTGAAGCAAATCATTTGAATGAAAGAGCCAATCCATGAATAAAGCATTATTAAGGTGATTATTACAGATAAAGTCCTATGCTAAGAATATAAATTGAAAAGCAAGACAATCCCTGCTTTCAAGGAGCTCCCCTTTTAAGATGGAGAAAAGACACATGGAAGGCTTTAGCTCTAAGTCAGATGGACAAGTTCCATCATCCATAGAGTTCAGTGGTAAATCAGATGTTAATTTCTCTTTTTAATGTCATTCCCACTGACAATTAATATCAGTTTTTGTCCCTGAATCATTTCACAGAGCCAAAGTCTTGGGTGGCCAGAACTTTAATGGGTTTTCAGCAGCTGTGACTGTAACCCCTGCAGTAAAATTTTCTGGGCTCAGCCTCCACAAGGGATGCTTCCCAGGATGATGGCAGAGGCCACTGGACTAGGGAGCTCTGCTATTCCCAACACTCTTGGTTTCAGGGTCCTGAACTGTCCCCATCACTTTCTGAGGGGAAAGGTAGGAGTCGTGGTGGCTAGATTTGTCTGTCATATGCTGCCTCATGTCTCTCCCTCAGGGAGCCTTCCTGCTTCAGCTAAGCTGGCTTTTGTGCCCTGTGTGTGGCAGTTGGTTGGCAGTCGGTGGGGATAGCTGCCCTCTCTCCACGGGAGAATGCTTAGCATCCTGTGAATTATGCCTTTCTAACCTCCCAGTCTCCTTGAAGAGAATCTCTTTGAAGAGAGTGGGAGGGACCTTCCAAGCCTAGTCTGTGCTAATTATAGGTGAAGAAGGCACTTTTGCCAATAAAAGGATCTAGTGTATAGAGGAATAATGGTTTTGAGGAGAATCTTTCTCCCCACTATTTAATGCCCTTGAGCCTCTCTTTTCTCATCTGTAAAACAGGGATAATAATGACTGGTATACCTATTTCTAATGTTGTGGTTCAGGCACTTTTCAGTCATGTCTGACTCTGTGATCCCATTTGGGGCTTTCTTGACAAAGATACTGGAATAGTTTGCCATTTTCTTCTCCCATACATGCTTTATATGTGTCATATACATTTTGTTCTAAAGATCAAATAGTATTTAAAGTGTTCTAAAAACATTAGGTAAACATCGATGTCTATTTTATTACTAATTAATGAATATTATAATAGTTACATATTATAACAATTATTGTTAAGAAATTATCAGCCAGTAAATAATAATTATTAATGAAGAATAAAGAATGAAATAATAATTATTAAATGACCAATAAATTATTGAAGCAGTTATTTTGTCATTATTTTAAAATTAATTTAAATTTAATTTTAGAATTAAATTTGAATTTGTCTTCTAATCCTACTTTTGCTTAGGAACGATGTTTAGGAAAATATATAACAGAATATTTCAGAGACAAGTATGGGCCCAGATTGGAGATTTGTTCTTTGTGTGCCCCCCCTTTTAAATTATTATCCTTTTCTTTTTGGGCCACTATTTAGTTTAATTTCCTCCCACTGAATGGAGATCACTGATTAAGGCCCAGAAATGAAGGAGGTTTAAGTAGTGCACTTAAGACTTCTCATGATGAAGATTATCCTTTGGGATCCTCCTATACGCATGCTTTAGAATCTGCTGGGTGGCTCAGTGTCTAGAGCACTTGGACTAAAATAACGACAACCTGAGTTCAAATGTGACTCAGATACTAGCTGTGTGACCCTGGGTAAGTCACTTAACTTCTATTTGCTTCAATTTCTTCAAATGTGAAATGGGGATAATAATAACACCTACCTCCCAGAGTTATCGTGAGGATAAAACGAGATATTTATAAGGCACTTAGCACAGTGACTGGAACATAGGAAGTGCTTAATAAATGCATGTTCTCTTCCTTCACCTTGTAATTCATGAAAACTCTGCCACATCTGAAGCAATCTCAAAGGCATACTACTCCCATTTGGGAATTTCCAACCTCATTACCTTTGTTTATCATCTCTAATAAAAGAAAAATGTGTATATCATTAGGTTAAATGTTTTTGCTAGCTTGACAATATTCCTAACATATTTGTAAAAGGTCTATCTTGTTGAAGTTAAGAAGTTGGTACAAGGTAAACCTTAAAGGTGTGATCAAGAAACAAGACCTGTGACATCATCACATTTCTCTGCTATTTAATATGTTTGGAAGCCCCCAGAAAACAAGCCCAAAGAGTCAGGGAAGTATAAATGGATAAAAAGAAGTAGATTTCTTTTTACTGTCTACATATACTTTGGGCTTTGTATTGACCTGTGACCTTGAAGATTTGGGAGATATGACCCCTGAGTAAGAAAGATAAGCAGGAGGCAGAAATGGAATGGGGCAAAGGACGTCACATCATATGCATTCTATCCTTACTGTGGCATGTGTTTCCCTGTAGGCATTCCAGAATAAAAGTCAAACCAAATCTGTCCAATGTGATCATGGTAGCACGTTTATTAATTTAATATTTTATTTTTCATCAATTGCATGTTAAAACAACTTTCAATGTTCATTTTAAAAATTGAACTCCAAATTCTCTTCCTAGCTCCCTTATTGCTAGTAGTCTAGCAATTTGACATGGGTTATACATATGGAATCATGCAAAATATGTTTCCATATTAATCATGTTGTAAAACAACAGACCAAAATAAAAATCCAAGAAAAACAAAGATAATAAAAAAAGCATTCTTTGGTCTGTATTCAGATGCCATCAGTTTTTTCTCTGGGGATAGGTAGCATTTTTTCATCATAAGTCCTTCAGAGTTGTCCTGAATCATTGTATTGCTTAGAATTCCTGTCATTCGCAGCTGATTATCTTACAATATTGCTGTTACTGTGTACAGTGTTCTCATGATTCTCCTCATTTCACTTTGCATCAGTTCATGTAAATCTCTCCAGGCTTTTCTGAGAACATATAGCTTATCATTTCTTATATCACAGTAGAATCCCATCACAATCATATATTACAAATTGTTTAGCCATTCCTAAATTGATGGACATCCCCCAAATTTCCATTTCTTTGCTACCAGAAAACAGCTGCTATAAATACTTGGTCATAGTTCCAAATTACTCTGCATAATAATCAACTCACAACTCCATCAGCTGTGCATTAATATCTCAATTTTCCCACATCCCCTCCAACATTTATTTTTCTCCTTTTTCTCCTATTAGCCAATCTAACAGATGTGAATTAGGACCTCAGCATTGTTTTAATTTGCATTTCTTCAATCAATAATGATTTAGAGCATTTTTCATATGACTATAAAAAGCTTTGATTACTTCATCTGAAAACTGACTGTTTTTGATCTTTTGTCAATAGGGGAATGGCTCTTACTTTTATAAGTTTAATACATTTCCCTATATTTGAGAGATGAAGCCTTCATAAGACAAGCTTGCTTCAAAATATTTTTCATAGTTATGATTCCTAACTGTATCTCCCTCCATCCTACTTCCCCCTATTTATTCTATCCTCTCTCTTTTTTCACCCTGTCTCTCTTCAAAAGTGTTTTGATTCTGACTATTGCCTCCCTAAATCCACCCTCTCTATTATGAACATCTCCCCCCTTTTATCCACTTCTTTTCCTACTTTCCGGTAGGTTTTGATAGTTGTCTGTACCCAATTGAGTGTGTATGTTATTAGCTCTTTGAGCCCATTTTGATGAGAGTAAGGTTCAAGTGTTCCCACATCTTCCCTTCTCTTTCTTGCCTTTTTATGAGGTAATTTACCCCATTCTACCTTTCTCACCACTTAGTCTTATTTTAAAAGAAATAATCACATCATATTCAACTCACACCTGTGCCGTGTCTATATATTCTCATTTCAACTACGTTTAATAATGAGAAAGTTCTTATGAATTACAAGTATCATCTTCCCATGTATGAATGTAAAATTTTACCTTTTAAAGTCTCTTATGACTTCCCTTTCCTGCTTAACTTTTTAAGCTTCTCTTGTATTTGGAAGTCAATTTTCTATTCAACTCCAATCTTTTCATCAGGAATGATTGAAAGTCCTCTCATTCATTGAATATCTATTTCTACCCCGGAAGGTTTGTATTCAGTTTTTCTGGGTAGGTAAGTTTTGGTTGTAATCTTAGTTCCTTTGCCCTCTGTAACATTGTATTTCAAGCCCTCTGATCCATTAATGTAGAAACTGCCAAATCTTGTATTATTCTGACTGTAGTTCTGTGATACATGAATTGTTTCTTTCTGTCTGCTGGCAATATTTTCTCCTTAACTTGTGAGCTCTGGAATTTGGCCATAATGTTTCTGTGAGTTTTCATTTTGAGATATTTTTTGGGAGGTGATCACTGGATTCTTTAAATTTCTATTTTACTCTCTGATTCTAGAATGTCAGGGCAGTTTTCCTTGATAATTTTTTGAATGATGATGTCTGGGTTCTTTTTTTGATAATTTTTTTCAGGAAGTCCAATAATTTTAAAATTATCCCTTCCAAATCTGTTTTCCAGTTCATTTGTTTTTCTAATATTTCATTGCCTTCTATTTTTTCATTCTTTTGATTTTGTTTTTTTTGACATGTCATAGATTTTTTTTTAACATCTCATAGAGTTATTAGCTTCCACTTACTCAGTTCTAATTTTTGAGGAATTATTTTCTTCAGCAAGTACTTGTACCTCCTTTTCCAGTTGGCCAATTCTACTTTTTAAGGAGTTTTGTTCTTCAATCAATTTTTGTGCCTCTTTTTCTATTTGGACAATTTTGCTTTTCAAGGCATTCATCTCTTTATTGGATTTTTGTGTCTCTTTTACCATTTGGCCTATTTTGTTTTGTAGGATGTTATTTTCTTCAGCAATTTTCTGTGCTCCTTTATCAAGCTGTTGAAGCTTTTTATATGATTTTCTTGTATCATTGCATTTTTCTTCCTAATTTTTCCTCTAGCTCTCTTGCTTAATTTTTAAAATCCTGGCCTGAAAATAATTCATATTTTTCTTTCAGGCTTTGGATATGGGAGCTTTGACTTTGCTGTCTTCTTCTGAGTGTGTGTTTTGATCTTCATTGTCACCATAGTAACTTTTTATGGCCTGAATTTGTTTTCTATTGTTTGCTCATTTTCCCAGTCTGTTTCTTGACTTTTAACTCTTTGCTAAAATGGGGTTCTGATTCCAGGGTGGAGGGTGCACTGTCCCAAGCTTCAAGGGTTTTGTGTTGCTATTTTCAGAGATACTTCTAAGGACCTGTAAGTTTTTAGTTTCTCCAATGTGGTATGATCTAAGGAGAGGTATGTTTATTACTCTCCTGGCCTGTGTTCTGTTCTGTGAGTTACCACACTCTTTTCTGCCCTGGAACAGTCATGACAGTCCCTGCTCCACTGAAGTTACAATGTCTGATGTGCTAGTGCTCCTCCTTGCCCTGGGTCTGCCACTCAGTTCACCCTGGACTGCAAATTGGATATGAGTATTGGCAAAACAAAAAAGTGGCCCCCAGTGCCAATAAAGAGACCCCTACAATTTCCTTCTTACCAGTTGTTTGACCCCCTTACCAGCTGTGGGCTGAGAGTTCTGGAAGCAGCTGCTGCAGCTGTTGACATTCATGCCAAAGGTTTGTTTCTGGTTTGCTGGGCCCTAGTCTGTGCTGGCACAGCCTGCACTGGACTGTGTTTCACTCTCACCCTGGTGTGATAGACCTTTTCTGCCAAACTTTTAAGTTGTCTTGTGCTTGAAATTGTTTTACACTATCCTTTTTGTGGGTTCTTCTATTCCAGGATTTGTTTTAAGGTCTTTGGAGAAGTTTGGGGCAGAGCTTAGGCAAGTCTTTGCCTTCTCTCTGCCATCTTGGCTCTGCCCCCATGGCAGTATTTGTAAGCTAAGAGAGCACATTGTTTCACTATTGAAGTTTCACAGTATGTTTACTAGTTGCTCAGGTATATTCAAGTAGATTCCTGTCACCCTGACATTTTTCTTTCTCTTACTTATTTCTCAGCTTTTCAAAGATTTTCTTCTTTTGAAATTCTGTGATTTCTTTTCTTTTCACATGGAGAACTCTTCATAATGTAACCACTCTTGAACCATAACACTTTTTGAATATATAGAGAATTTATAAACTACTATTCTTTGTTGTGTGTGTGTGTGTGTGTGTGTGTGTGTGTGTGTGTGTGTGTCTTCTGGAGTGAAAAACCTTTTTCTTTTCCTTCAGATTTTTAACAATCTTCAGAATTTTGGCTAACATAAGTCTTTATTTTTTAAATCCTATCAACTCAAAAAACAAAAAAATACTTCAGAGTTAAAGTAAGTTATATTCTAACATGAATAGTGCTAGCTCAATTTCTTGGCTGCAGTATCTTTAGTGGGCAGGATCCCTCATCTGCTCTGAGTTCATGGAACTGCTCTTGTGTTTGTCTACAACATTTATTTTTTAGTGGACTCATGAATTTCTTTTACTTACTGTGTCTAATGATTCCTTGCCACTGTACTGTGTTGATCAACCTCATACGATTCTAGATCTCATCAGCTACTTCGGTCACAAATATTTATTAAGCATTTACTTACTGAGCTAAGTACTGGGCTATAAGGAAAGACAAAAACACAGTTCTTGTCCTCAAAGAATTCATATTCTTTCACTTCCCTTCCCTTCCTTCCTTTCCCACCCCCCCTCCCCTCCCATCCCTTCCCTTTTTCCCTTATTCATTGGGAACTTTCCTACCTGGAGTTGGAGGATGGGGTATCTATCTTTTTTTTCTGATTACTATGAAAAGAAATAGAAGAGTAGGATATATTATAGCCAAAGAACTTTTGACTTGAAAATACTTAACCCTCCTTAGAAAGAATATAGGACAACTTCAGCCTACAGTGAGAGATTGTATGGTACATCTGATTAAGATCCCTAAATATTTGTCCCAAAATCTTGTCCATGATGTGTCAATGGCTTCATAGAACATGAAATGATGCATGGTCTTGCCTAGATAATTTACAAGCTAAATAAGGCCAAAAAAAATAACTGAAGAAAGGATACTATCTGAAGATGTATGTGACACAGATCTGTTTCATGGACAATTTACACACCCTGTGATGGCCATATCTGGTTGGTCTCCCTGCTTCAAATCTCTCCTTATTTCCAGGTTATCCTCCACTCATCTGTAAAATTTATCTTCCTTAAGCACAGATCTAACCATGTCATCCCCCATCTCACATTCCTACCCCGGCCCTGATAATTCAGTAAATGCCACTGACTCCTTATTACTTTTAGGATAAAAACAATCTTCATTTTGGCTTTTAGAGACCATTATTATAATGTGGTCCTCTCCCACCTTTCCAGTATTCTTGCATCTAATTCCAATTACACTGTGATCCAGTGACACCGACCTCCCTGTCATCTCTCACACATGGCATTCTGTCTCTCAACTCTGAGCTTTCTTGCTGATGATCTGTTTCTTCTGGAACTCTCTCCCTCCTAATTTCTACCTCCTGGCTTCCCTAAATTTCTTCAAATGTCAGCTAAAATCCCACCTTTTATTCCAAGCCTTTCCCAGTCCTCCTTAACTCTAGTGCCTTCCTCCTGAGATAAATTCACACACACAGATATATACACACATATACATATGTATGTACATGTCTTGTTTAAATACATGTTATCTAGCCCCTTAGACTATGAGCTTCATGAGAACAGGGACTGTTTTTTTTTCTTGTTTTCTTTGTATATCCATGGCTCAGCAAAGTTCCTGCTACTTAATACATGCCTGTTGACTAATAGAAAGAAGTCTTGTGATTGGCCTCTGTTTTAGTATGAAGCATATGAAAGAAATTTTATCATAGCTAAAACCTGCTTATTTCAAAGTCTCCTTCCTGGTGCCATATATCTGCAGTTATAACTTTGTGTCTTTAGGTATTTCCCCCACCCCCAACCATTTTTCTGCATTGATTTATTAGTACCCATGAAGGGAGATAGGGAGGTACCCTGGAAAGAGCATTGCTGGAGTTAGAAGCCTTGGGGAGACCAGAGTTCAAATCCTACTTTCAATGTTTACCATTTATCTACCCTTGGGCAAATCACTTCATCTTCATGAGTATCAGTTTCCTTATCGCTATAATAAGATAGTTGGATTAGATAGCCTCCTGGACTATCTTCCTTCTGTAGGTCTATTCTACGGTGGCATTTTGTAGTCATTGAGAATCTGCCAGCTTTCTATTCCCTTGGTTCCATCTTGATAAATAGTGTATGGCCATTGACAATATTTGTTTATTCTTATGTGAGGATTCTACTTTTCACTCAGCCTTACTATCTTCCTTCCTACCTAATCTGTGTTCCTACACTGTTTCTGGTCCCAATGTGGCACCTGTATGTTAAAAGATCAAAACTTGAGGAGCTAGGTTAATACAGTCTCCTGACAATCTCAAGAATAGATTATAAACCTACAAGGAAGAACCAGTAGCCATCACTTGTTCCTTGAACATCCCTCCTCCTCCTCCTCTTCCTCTTGCTCTTCTCCTTCTCCTTCTCCTCCTCCTTCTCCTTCATCATCATCAGCTTCTCCTCCTCCTCCTCCCAACTTTAAAATTATTATTCAAATGATTATTGAAAAAAATCATGAAGCTTTTGTGTTTGTTTTTCATACTCTTGTTGTTCAGTTATGTCCAACTCTTTGTTTCCTTTGTTAGGATTTCCTTGGCAAAGTTGCTAGAGTGAGTTGCCATTTCCTTCTGCTCATTTTACAGGTAAGGAACTGAGGCAAATTGAGTTAAGTGACTTGCGTAGGGTCACACAGCTAGTAAGTGTCTGAGGCCAGATTTGAATTCATGAAGATGAGTCTTTTTGACTCTGGACCTGATTCTTTATCCATTGTACCACCTGGTTGCCCTAGGTTTTTGGTTTTTCAAATGGCCATCATCAAAGCAATATAAAACAGACAAAATGTTTTGACAATAATAAAATCAAAGCAAAGAGATCTGTTGTTATTTAGCCTGTTCTATATCTTTCACTGTCACTTTTAATTGCCAGGATAGTTTGAATAAGTGAGGAAAAAACCAATAATCATAACTATTATCTTCAATTTATAATTTTAATATATGCATTATCTAGATCATGACAGCTAGGTGGCGCAGTGCGCAGAGTGTGGGGCCTGGAGTCAGGAAGAATCATCTTCATGAGTTCAAATCAGGCCTCAGACGTGCACTAACTGTGTGACTTTGGAAAAATCACTTAACCCTGCTGGTCTTAGTTTCCCCATCTGTCAAATGAACTGGAGAAGGAGATGACCAATCGTTCTGGTATCTTTGCCAAGAAGACTCTGGATGGGGTCATGAAGAGCTGGACACAAGTGATTGAACAATGGCAACATAACATAGAAAATACATACATATGTGTATACATACATACATACATACATGTATATGTACACACACATATATAATATATATGTATATATATATATATATGTATGTATAATTCCCAAGTATGGACTTGTCTTTTATTTCGGAAGCAAAAATGAATAAAAGGTTTGGGGGAC
Source organism: Bettongia penicillata ogilbyi (assembly GCA_023548195.1). NCBI lineage: Eukaryota > Metazoa > Chordata > Mammalia > Diprotodontia > Potoroidae > Bettongia > Bettongia penicillata. Next base: position 2,561,159 of record JAJHZJ010000235.1, read on the forward strand.
TGTATTTTAATAATTTTTTATTGGATCCAAACAGTGATCAATGGTAAGCTAGATTCAAGTGATAGTTTAGGCGTATACAGACATTATCTGTGGTCCCATAAGCATAAGAAGCAAGTTGATTTAATCTTTGTCTCATCCTTTAAAATTTCTATTTTTGTTCATACTACAGTATGAACTAGCACTAGTACAGTTATATAACATATTATATATCATGTACTAGTACAGGTAAATAGTCTGTTGAGTACACTATGGAAGTACTCAGCCCATTACTTTAGGACCATGTCCTAGTGTGGCTCCATCAGTACTGAGTATTTGTGATGAACTATAAGTTTTTGGTACATAAATAGCTTTCAGGGAATCGTAAAAGTGCTTTGAATTGTTACTATCAGCGTAAAACTGAATTTCATCTGCCTTTTTACTGAGCCAGGAATCCTGCATCTCTCTAGGTTTTGATTGTACTTTGCTTCTGATGGAATTACATGCTGTCTTCTTAGAGGTGGATGAGCTGTTGTGCTGACCTCATTGTTACATGCTTGTGAAACATGGACAGTCTGTCAGTGCCATGCTAGGAAACTGAATTGCTTCCATTTGAATTGTCTTAGGAAGATTCTGAGGGATCGCCTGGCATGATAAAGTATCAGAAACTGAAATCCTTGCTTGAACTGAACTGCCAAGCTTTCAAACTATGCTTCAGAGAGTGAAACTCTGATGGGCTGGCCATGTTGTTAGAATGTCAAATGTATGCTTGCCCAAAAGACTATTTTATGGAGAACTTGCATAGGGCAAGTGATCACATGGTGACCAGTAGAAACAATGCAAGGACATTCTCAAAGTCTCTCTCAAGAACTTTGGATTTGACTGTGCAACATGGCAGATGCTGGCACAGGACCACTCAGCATGGCATGCCCACATTAGAAAAGGTGCTGTGCTCTTTGAGCAAAGCAGAATTGAGACAGCACAAAGGAAATGCAGGACGCACAAATTTGGGATATCTACCTCAAATATTCACATGTAATATCTGTGCCCAACCTGTGGTAAAGCATTCCGAGCTCGTATTGATCTGATCAGCCACAACTGGACAGATTTTAATTTCGCTTTACAATGGTGACATCATTTTGGTCCTCTTCGAAGACAAAGGCAACAACCAACCACAGGTAAATAATTTATAAATAAATATATTTATATTAGGATTGTACTTTTTTAAATTGAGGGAGTGACAAAAGAAAAAAAAGAAAAAAAGCATTGTGAAAAATACCCAACCCATTAATTTTACAGATAGGTAAATTTAAGCTGAGCAAGAGAAGTGACTTGTCCAAAGGCACAGTCAGTTAGCAGTCAACATGGTACTAGAACCCAGGTTCTCTTATACCTGATCTAAGCAACTTTTCATTACACTGCACCTTCTCAATACAAAGAACACAGGATCAGCAGGTTCTGAATCTGGACTGATTGGTACAGTGAGAAAGAAACTGATTTTTTTTTGTTCAATGGTTAATTCCTTCCCAAAAGTTTTTTTCTTGTATAGTGATAGTCTTAATATAAACCTTTATATCTCAAATAGAAGTGGAGTCATGTCATTTTTACTACTTTTTAAGCTCACCATGGGGGCACTAAAACATCATCTTGCATATAGTATTTTAATACCCAATTACATTTTATTTGTCATTTTATCATACCTTTCAAAAATAGCCAGAATTCTGCTGTTTGATGGGGAAAAAGATTGTTGGGTTTCTCCTCATCTCTTTCTTGTGGATGGAGTCAGGAAGTCCTAAGTTCAAATTTGTCCTCAGACATATACTAGCTGTGTGACTGTGGACAGGTCATGTAATCCTGTTTGCCTCAGTTTCCTTATCTGTAAAATGAGCTACAGAAGGAAATGGAAAACCACTGCTTTATCTTTGTCAAGAAAGCCCCAAAAGACTTCACAAAGAATCAGAAATGATTGAAAAATGACAAAACAACAATAACAAAAAAGTTCTTCCAAGCTTTGACACACTTAAGTTACAGTTAAATACTTCACTCAAGATATAACCATTTTCTGGTTCATTATTGGCTGAGAGATTTATTTGTTTTGGTCATTGACCAAATGTCAAACCACTATAGTATCTTTGCTAAGAATAACCCAAATGGGATCACAAAGGGTTGGATGTGAAAGAACACCAAGAGACCCATGACCCATGAGGTGATGATATAGGAATAAATGAATCTTATAAATATAGTCCAATGCCTATCTATTTGCTATCTTTATTTCTTGAAGACCAGTCATAGCTCTGTATGCAGCTTTGTTCTGTTTTAATAGATGGCACCATAACTTAATTTTCTATCCATGTCTGGATATTTTAATTCTGTGTTGTTGTTTTAAATGAGTGAGAAGATCAGTTTGTCTGGAATCTAGAGTGTAGGAAGACGAGCGAAGGAAAATAATGGGTTAGGTTATGAAGCATTTTAAAAACAAAACAGGGGGGTGGAGCCAAGATGGGAGAGTAGAAAGACTCACGTATGCTAGCTCCAAACCCACAGCCCATATATTTCCTGCAAGAAGAACTCCCCACGAATTCTGGAGCACTGCAAGGCATGCAGAAACACAGTGGGAAAGATTTCCATTCCAGAGAGCCCTGGAAAGCCAACCCCAAAGGTCCATTGCGCTCTGGACAGCGGAGTCCACCCCTGTGCTGCCCTGGCTGCATGGCCCCAGAGGAGCAGATCCGAGCAGGCTTCAGGAATGGAACCTCCGGTGTCTGGGAAGGTCCCTCCACCCACAGATGCTACAGGTCAGTGAGAGAGACATCTGGGCTGGCCAAGAGGGGAGCGGGGTGTCTCCGTGACTCAAGCCCCCTCGAGAGGCAGCGGCGGAGGGAGCGGCAGAGGCAGTGGCGGCGGCCCGGAACTCCCCGAGCAGGCAGGAGCTCCATTACTGAAGGTCTCTGCATAAAGCCCCTGAGGGAACTGAGCCTGGGAGGGGGCCCTGCCCCCCACCCAAGCACCAGAACTTAAGTTCACATTGAATAGCAGCCGCGCCTGCAGCTGAAAGCCCATTTGAATGTCAGATCCCAAGCACTAGCTGGGCAGATCTAGGCGGGGGTGGACAGGAATCTCAGAACTCAAGTAACTGTCTGGGAAAATGCCCAGAAAAGGGAAGAAAAATAAGACTATAGAGAGCTTCTTTGAGGGGGTACAGATGTTCCTGCCTTTCAATTCTGATGACGAGGAAATATTCTTACCATCAGGGAAAGACGTGGAGGTTGGGGACTCTCTATCCCAGACATCCCAGGTGGATGTCTGGTGGGCTCAGGCAAGGGAAGAGCTCAAAAAGGATTTTGAAAATAAAGTTAGACAGGTGGAGGAAAAACTGGGAAGAGAAATGAGAGAGATGCAAGAAAAGCATGAAAAACAGGTCAATACCTTGGTAAAGGAGACCCAAAAAAATGCTGAAGAAAATAACACCTTGAAAAATAGGCTCACTCAATTGGCAAAAGAGGTTCAAAAAGCCAATGAGGAGAAGAATGCTTTCAAAAGCAGAATTAGCCGAATGGAAAAAGAGGTTCAAAAGCTCACTGAAGAAAATAGTTCTCTCAAAATTAGAATGGAACGGATGGAGTCTAATGACTTTCTGAGAAACCAAGAAATCACAAAACAAAACCAAAAGAATGAAAAAACGGAAGAGAATGTGAAATATCTCATGGGAAAAACAACTGACCTGGAAAATAGATCCAGGAGAGACAATTTAAAAATTATGGGACTACCTGAAAGTCATGATCAAAAAAAGAGCCTAGACATCCTCTGCCATGAAATTATCGAGGAAAACTGCCCTGATATTCTAGAACCAGAGGGCAAAATAAGTATTGAAAGAATCCATCGATCACCACCTGAAAGAGATCCAAAAAGAGAAACTCCTAGGAACATGGTGGCCAAATTCCAGAATTCCCAGGTCAAGGAGAAAATCTTGCAAGCAGCTAGAAAGAAACAATTCCAGTACTGTGGAAATACAATCAGGAGAACTCAAGATCTAGCAGCTTCTACATTAAGGGATCAAAGGGCTTGGAATAGGATATTCCAGAAGTCAAAGGAACTAGGACTCAAACCAAGAATCACCTACCCAGCAAAACTGAGTATAATACTTCAGGGGAAAATATGATCGTTCAGTGAAACAGAGGACTTTCAAGCATTCTTGATGAAAAGACCAGAGCTGAAAAGAAAATTTGACTTTCAAACAGAAGAATGAGAAGAAGCATGAAAAAGTAAATAGCAAAGAGATGTCATAAGGGACTTACCAAAAGTGAACTGTTTACATTCCTACATGGAAAGACAATATTTGTAACTCTTAAAACTTTTCAGTTTCTGGGTAGTTGGTGGGATTATACACACACACATACACACACACATGTACACACATGCACGCACACACACATACACACATGCATGCACACACAGAGACAGAGAGAACAGAATGAATTGAACAGGATGGGACCATATCTTAAAAGAAATTAAGGTAAACAGTGAGAGAGAAATGTAGTGGGAGGAAAGAGGGTGAAATGGAATGGGGTAAATTATATCTCATTCAAGAGGCAAGCAGGAGACTTTTTAGTGGAGGGAAAAAGAGGAGAGCTGAGAAAAAAAACAAGAAGTTTACCATCATCACATTCGACTAAAGGAAGGAATAAAATGCACACTCATTTTGGTATGAAAACCTATCTTACAATACAGGAAAGTGGGGGAGAAGGAGATAAGCAAGGGGGGGGATGATGGAAGGGAGGGCAAAGGGAGGAGGGAGCAATTTGAAATCAACAATCTTGGGGAGGGACAGGATCAAAAGACAGAATAGAAACAATGGAGGGCAGGTTAGGATGGAGGGAAATACAGTTAGTCTTACACAACATGACTATTATCGAAGTCATTTGCAAAACTACACAGATATGGCCTATATTGAATTGCCTGCCTTCCCAAAGAGAACGGATGGGGAGGGAGGGATGGGGAGAATTTGGAACTCAAAGTTTTAGGAACAACTGTTGAGTATTGTTGTTGCTACTAGGAAATAAGAAATACAGTTAATGGGGAATAGAAAGTCATCTGGCCCTAGAGGACAAAAGAGAAGATGGGGACAAGAGAAGGGAGGGAGGATAGAAGAGAGGGCAGATTGGAGATAGGGAAAATTAGATGCTCGGTGTATTGGGGTGGGGGAGGGGATAAAAGGGGAGAAAATCTGGAACCCAAAATTTTGTGAAAATGAATGTAAAAAGTTAAATAAAAAAAATAAAATAAAATAAAAAACAAAACAGAAATGTTAATGTTCTTCACAACTCCTGACAAAATTTTTTAGTCATTATATAGAACCAAAAGTATACCTAAGGTTGCAATAGTGAAGAAGGTATTCTTTATTCAACAAAAACTGGGAAAACTGGCTAACAGATAAAAAAAATGAAAGGAGATCCAAATCTCATATCATGTGTCAAAATAAACTCTATATAGATCAGTGATCTAAATATATTTTAAGAATCACTTCATAAAAAGAGGATAATATCTTTCTAACTGTAGAGAGCAGAACACATTCTTAGCTATAAATGATTGAGAGAAATTTTTTTTAAATTATAGAAATTAAATTCCTCTATATAGATGCAAATATGTATTCATACCTGTATATAGCTTTAGCACATACAAAGTGTTGCCAGAATAAGAAGAAAATGTTTTAAATCAGCCACAAGTAGAGTATCCACAATATAGAAGGAACTGACACAATTTTATGGGTAAATTCTCCAATAGGTAAGTGGTCAAAGGATAAGAACAGACAAAAAGTAAGACACATAATTATTACCAACTCTTTGAGAAAAACATCCCAAATCTCTACTAATTACAGAAATGCACATTAAGACAATTTCATAATAATACTTTACATTACAACCTACCAAAATGGCAAAGATAAAAAAAATGACAAAATTCAAAGTTGGCATTGTTAAGGAAGAGAGATACATTTTTATATCACTAATGGATTTTGAATTAAGTCTTTTTATGATAATAATATGGATTTATACAAGGAGAAGTAGAAATGTATTCATAACCTTTGACCCAATGATCCTATTACTAGGACTATATCCTAAGAATTTATTGACTGGAAAACAAGAAGACCTATTTAGAGAGAAAAAGAATATTCCTAGTAAAATCCTGGATTTAGAGTTACGAGAGATCTTAGAGGTCATATAACCTTATTCCATTATTTTATAGATAAGGAACTAAGGCTTAGTAAGCATTCCATAGTACCAATTTTTCCTCATTTTTATAATAGAAAAAAAATAATGGAAACCAACTTAAATCTAATATTTATGAAATAAATAGCTGAACAAATGATGGCATATGAAATTAATGCAATATTACTGTGCAGTAAAAATGATGTGAAAAATAGAAATAAGACTTATGAAGAGACAGTGGAAAATGAACTAAAGGGACACATAGACAACAATTATGTAAATGATAGCAAATATAAGGAAAGCCCTAAATTTTACATTAGTACAAAAAATTCATAAGAGGTCACAGAAACTAATCCAACAATTTGGTTGCTATATTGTTCAAAGTGATCTCTCTCTGTGTATATAATATTTAAAATCCAATTTACCTGAAATCTATAGTTATATTCTCAGTCACTTTAATTTTATTGTGCTTGTATTTATTTTTGTCATTTTCTTTTCCTTTGTTCTTGATTGTATATTTAATACTTTATACTTGTCAGTGGAAGTTAAAATATAATGAATTGATTATAATGACTTTTTAAGAGGAAAATTAACATTCCACTTATTTTTTCCCAGAAATGTACAAATAATTAAATACAAAGGGTGTGTTATTGGGGGTGGAGAGGTGAAAAGAGTTGTGCTAACACTGAATTCTTTTGGTATTATCATTACCTTAATGGTTCACTTCCTTCTTGAAATTTCTTTATAGGAAATTTGCCTTCTGATAAACTGTTTATGGGTAACATGGAGTCAGGTTAATTTCGTGCCTTATTTTAACACTCTCCATGGAAAAATGGTGAAAAGAAAAATATCAAAAGGGTTAAAACAATTTTTTTTATCTTTGCCATTTTGGTAGGTTGTAATGTAAGTATTGTTAGAAAGGCCTTATTTTGTGTTTAAAGGACAGAGTGATGATTTTTTTCTCAACCCTTCAGTTCTAGTACAGGTTCAACAGAACAAGTTGCGATGTGACGCAAGGGTGGTCAGCCTTATGGAGAATAGTAACCAGTATGCACTTTTGTCATTTGTAAAAAGCAATGTGGACCATTGGATAAATCATTGATTGGCACTAGAATTTAAAGACATTCAAATTCTGATTCTACTACTTTTAGGCTATGGGATCACGATTATGTTTCCGGATCTCAGTTTCCTCAATGATAAAAATGAATGACAGTTATTGGATCACCTACTTCATGGGGTTGTTCAGAATTAAATTAAATAATAACTCAGTCAATCAATGTGAAAATACTTTTGTGCTGTTAAGTGACACGTAAATGTAAGTTCTTGTTCTTGCAACCCCTAAACGAATAACAGATAATTTTTCCCCCCAGGTCTCTAGCTATTTGCCTGCTGTTTCACCCTTCTGGGGGTCTTAACTCCTCAGCTCTGGAACTCTTGCCTGAGGCTCAAGCTATCCTGACTGATGAGTAGGTCATATGGTTCACTATAATTAGTTCTCATTTCACGTTGGCCATTTTCATGCCACCCACCATTCCCCCATGTGTATGTTGCCCACTTTTATTCCCTTTTTCAATTCCTATCTTATTTCTTTCCTCCCCACCCCCTTCCAGCTCCTGAATGATAATCAAATAAATACTGCCATTGCTACTGGAAAGGATATGTCAGTCAAATCCTCCATGGTTCCACTCATCATCTTTATGACTTCCCAAGCCAAAATATTTTTTCCTGCCACCATATCTCTAATTATACGTATGAGGATATAAGCTTCTTGAAGGCAAGGACAATCTTGTTTTTTAAAGTTTGATCAAATTCAGGCTCCAAGTTTCTAGAGTCTTTAAAAAGGTTCATGACAAGTAAAGGAAAATATGCTTTTAAATATTTGCACATATGGTATGAACTTACTTTAAGTCCAAATAAAGAAGACACTATTGTTCATAGCTGCAATTGATTTGGAAAGAAGTGGGAGTTCTGAGTAGTCATCATGTTCTAAAACAATGGTATTTTACATTTCGGTGTAGGAGATGCATACTCTACTAACTAAGCTTATCTGCCAGGTAAGGGTTAAAAAGGAAGGAATATAGGCATACAGAGTACCTGAAGTACCAGCCATTTTAAGATCTCTTCACATTTGGAATGTTAGAAAACAGCTATGCAGATCCATGTTGCAGCATGTTACAACCAGAGATGCTGTAATATGCTGTATAGCATGATGTCACCAACAGTTGATTACAATGCACTCCTTATTCCAACCAAGTAAACAACCATTGGGCTGGATTCATAAAAAAAAAAGGATAAAAGGATTGTAAGCTTTTTAAAAATTAGAAAATAAATGGCCACTCACTACTTGTTCTGAAATGCAAATGAATGATTTTGAGTATTTCCAGTTAGCCAAGTTCATAGGTAGTTGGAAAACCATGTCAAAATTTCTCATAAACTGGTTCTGAGTAGATGTAAGAAATAAGTTCAACCAAAAGGGCAGTGGCTAAGGAAGAAGCCACTTGGACTAGACAAGGTGTGACATGATCTCGTGTTGGGTAGTCCCAAGACAGGTAATCTCTCCTCCCCCACAGTATCTCAGTGTCATTTTTATGGTTTTGTTTGCTGCACAGATACAGAGGTTAAGGCAAGAAAAGAAAAGCAGGTGATAGAATAGGCATGGTCAGTTAATCTTTTAAAAATATTGTATGATTTAAAAGTATGAAATTATTTACCCATTACCTATTTCTTAACCCTTTCCTTCCCTTGATATCTTTTTCATGACTCCTAGTCAGCCTGAGGAAAAAAATGTCCAGTAAGATGCCTTTTTTTTTGGTGGTGATTTGAAGTGGTGTGTCATTAAAATGTTCATGGTCCCTGCACACCCAGAAGCCCTGTGACTTTCTAAATCCTTGCCAGCTGGCCCCAGCTCACATCCCTGATCCACATTCCCCCCTCCACTCACCCTCACACACACACACCAAGCATAAAGAGGAAAGTGCTCTCTCTCTCTCTCTCTCTCTCTCCTTTCCTTTTCTCTGTCCCTCGATACTCTTCTCTTTCCCCAACCTCTACCTCCCCTTGCCACAAATGAAAACAAAGGGAGCAGTCTAAGATCCTCAAGGAGCAGCTGCTCTGCAAAGAAACCATGAGCATCAGTGGAGCTGCTGCAGCACGCACATCTGTCATTCAAGAAAATGTCATCCTACCCAAGCAAATCCATTGTACAATTGAAACGGAGAAAGCGCTTGTTTAGATAGGTTTATGGATGAACTTCTGTTTGAACCAGTGACATCTGGGCCAATGTGACTAGTGGGGTTCAGCCTGTTCAGCTGATCTCTTTCTAAAGAAGATTTAATTTCTAATAGGTTAGCTAGCTTCCATTAAGGTACATGTATGATCCTCTATTAACATATCTATCCATTGTTGCACCCCATATCCAAACCAGTACCAAATCTCTCCTCCCTTTTTTTTTTACTTGTTGGTTAAAAAACAGCCCAGCCACACACTGTCCTTTTCTTCTTCTTAAGAATCAGTTTTTGCCCACATCTATCTGTTATTGCCAAGGTCTCAACATTCACTATTCAAAGGAATCTGAAGTAAACAGGCTTGTCCCCAACCCCTCTGGCCCAGTAAGACCAATTACCTCTTAAGTATAAAAGTGCACAGTGAAAAACAAACAAACAAATGAAAAACCTCCAGCCATGAAGAGGACACATTTTGGAATGGAAACAAAAGGTTTTATTTGCAAAGGCCCACAAAGCTTCAGGGACTTTGGATTTAGTCACCCTACTCCCTGAGAATACAGAAGGATCTGGCATCTCCAGGTCACTGGGCCACTCACATCATTTCCATGGTGAAAGGAAAAAGCCCTTTTAATTGCTGAAGTTTATTTTTTTTCAAAGCATTTTTTAGAGGAAGACTTATGTGACTATTCCTGACAGCTTTAATACAGTAGAGACAAAAATAGTTCAGCACACAATTTGTTTGCGTATGTGTGTGTGTGTGTGTGCATGTGTGTGCGTGTGTGTGTGTGTGTGTGTGTGTGTAATGAGGGACTTGTTTTTAAACCTCATAACCTCTGCTATGTCTTGGGGATCAGAAAAATGCTTTCATACTTCAGCCTTTTTTATCACAAAATATAAATCATGACTATTATTTTAGCTAACAAATATTTCCCCCAGATATTTTATCACCTTTAGATAGAACTTTTTTTAAAAAAAAGATATAAATTAAGTCAGATTATTGTGAAATTTCTCAGGGTAAGACCTCTCTCATTTATAAGATTCTGCAGTACGATGAAACACTCAAATATCTTATAGTTCCCTATATCTCTACCAAAAAAAAAATAAAGGGAACTTTCATTAATCTTTGCAACTTTCACCAGTAAACCAACAGGTCAGTGAACTTTTCTTCTATGGATATGTCCCAATGAGACATAAAGGCTGAAAAAAAACACCAGCAAACCAACCCCCATTTACTTTCCATAACGCAAAACAGTTTCTTTTCCACCCAAAGTTTCTGGAATTGCAGACTAAAGATTACAAGGTACTTCTACAGATCTCTGATCAGCAAATTTGATATATGGATTTAGATCAATTTTTTCTTATGGCAAATCTATATGTTATTCTACTTCTTCATTTGGTACTATTTGCTGAGTGGCCGTTACTTGGGAGCAGAGGTCAGTATCTAGCTGTTGAAGAAGCAGAGTAATCTTTTACTGCTCATAAGAGTAGTGAGAGATATTAAATCACACTTGACGTACCTGAAGCCCAGCAAAACTTCATCCATATTTTATCTGCTGTAAATTTAATACCACAGCACTTTTTAGGGTGATATATTTATTAACTGGCTGGGGATGAGCAGTACAGAAATTCAGTTTGTTCAGGAAAATAAAATGAAGACAGTCTGACAAGTTTATGAAGTAAGCACAATAGCTATTTATTACTTTTTAAACACACAGAGTGCTGAAATCTCTTTAGCAGTGTTTGTTCAATAAATGTATAATGACTTCTAAATCACCTCCATTTATTTTTTTCCTTGAATTTTAATAAAGTTTTTCTCTTTACAAAAATTGGCTGCCCTCTGCCCCTCCTCCATGCATTCCCCATATATGGCATAACTTGTGTGCTCTTTATTTAAGGGAATAAATAGGACTGTGCATGTGATAAAGCTGTCCAGTGGAATTGTGGGAAGGGGAATTCTATTTTGCCCTGCTGCTCTAGTCAACCATTTTCTGACCCACTCTTCTGTATGTAGATAAAACATATGAAATACACATAGAAAAGCTTCTTATAATGATCATTCTTTTAGTTTACTTCTACTCAGTGTATTTAAGATAACACCTTATTTATACCCTAAAAACCCTACCCCATCTATCTCTAAACTATACTATTTATTGGTATTTTTCTTTGATTTTTTTCTATTGGCTGGCCCACCTTTTCTCTTCTTCTTATATATCCGACATTATATACATGGCTATGTCAGCTACTCATTGGAAGGGAAAATGAAGCACTGCATTTATTTTTACCTTGCTCAATATTTAAGACTAAAATATTTTCTCCCACTTCAAAAATATAACCTTGAAAATCCTTGCTGTTGCTTAAAATATTGCAAGGTATAACTATCTAGTGATCACATTTTTATTTTGAAATGTCCTTTCAACTATTCATTTTTTGATCCATAATCCGTTATGTTTCAGCTAATTTAAACAAAATGTAAACAAATAAATCTGGTCAGTCACTTAAGGATGATACCAGTGAAGTTCCAATCCTCAGCAGGCTTTTCCCTGCCAGTGAGCATGCTATGGGGCCATCTCTCACTTTCAGTTGGAATATACTAAATTATTTTATCAACTAAAGAAAAACACAAATCTGAACATCTCTCTAACATAAAACAAAACAATTCAGTACAATCCCATCTATGAAAGGCTTTTGGAGTATGCATCACTTTAAATAATCTGCACTGATGGTCTGTTCCATTAATGCGTATAATTGAAAGTTGATATTGTATTGTTTTAGGAGAGTATAATCAATGAGCTCAAAGGTCCTTTTGATCTTTAACTAATGTAAGTTTTTAATATGGTAGTATGCAGTATTTTTGTCCTGTTTGGTCCTCATAGGAGGTTCCTATAAATAAGATCTGAATATTTTGGGTAAACAAAATTTAAATTCAATTGTGTATGCCCTGTGTTCCTCTTCTATAGCATGCTTGAAAACAAACAGAATGTCTAAATAGGGATGCTTCATCGCTGTTTTCTCTCCCTCTTTTGATTATATTAGCCTTATCCTTCCTTGGGATACCATACCCAAATGCATTTTAATTCTCCCCTTGATGTTTTACTCACTCCATCATTAGAAGATTCAAATCTGCAGGTCATATTGTCGCCTCAGAAGGAATGTATCAAACTGAATAGTCATAATATCAGCTTTGGATCTTAGGCTCTGAGGAAGTCCATTACATAATAGATGATGTGTCAGGAAAACAAGATGACTGAAGCTTTGGAAATCCACCCCAAGAGCTTTAATTCACATCAAAAATCTTGGAAGTATTTTTTTCCCACAGGTCAGTGTGTCATTTTTAAAGGAAAACAACCTCTGTAACCTAATCTGAACTGTTTCTATTAACTATAAAACTGTGCTTCCCTTAAGAAGGTCACATCGAATGTCAATACTAATGAACTGGAAAGTTCTGTGATCAGGGATGGGAAAAATTAAAAGACTTACTGGGGTCTAGATCTTTCAAATATGTTAAGTCCCTCGTCCTCTAGATAAAGAGCAAGGAATGAATTCATAATGCATTGAAAGCATTTATATTCATATGCTGTGAAATCTCTATAATGCTGATGTCAGAAAATAGGGCTGTTATAAAGATTGTTATATTAGGCTTTTAATAAATGCGGCCATGTTTTAGGGAACATAATTTGACCCATGTTATATGTTGGTGTAATGAGTCATGTTATAACATGTTTATACTATATTAATTTATTTGATTATTTCTTCATCCCTCCCCCAAATTGGCTAACATCTGATGGGAAGAGGAGGTAGGATCTTGACAGTACGGTCTCTGGGATTCTTGCAGCTGTATTTCTTGAATTTCCTCCCTTCCTTCCTTCCTTCCTTCCTTCCTTCCTTCCTTCCTTCCTTCCTTCCTTCCTTCCTGTAAACAATCCCACCCAACCTCTAGGGTCTTCCAATTAAAAAGCCAAACAAAACATAAGCAAAACTAATTCTGAACCTATGACCTAAGGTAGGTTCATCCTCTGCTTTCTGGATGATGGTCACATCCTATGCTCCATGAACAATGCATTCTTTAGATTATTTTCAGCTACAGGAACTCACAACTTCTCTACCTTACAATGAAGCATGAACTTATACTTGCACTATTTCCCATCAAAGTGGATACCAATGACTATATATTTTAATCATAATTTCAAAATTTCAAAATGTATTAATATATGTTAATATCTCACAACCAATCAACATATAATAATATAACACGAAGTAATGTATAATAATGAATATATTCTAACACTCTCTCTGTTCCCTCTTTACCCCTTTACTCCCCTCCAGACTATGGGTATCTTTCGCACAGAGTTTTCCTTGATTAAACACAGTGTCTTCATGGAAGTCTCCTTTAGGGCACTATGGTGATTCTCTCCTTTGTTTATAATTCAGAATGAAGGGGGAAAGGCTCTTTATGTGTTTGTACAAAGCTTTCCTGGGCTGAAACATGCCCCAGGGACAAATATGCAGTACATTAGTCCTGCTTAAAGGTGAGGCCTGTAGCCATCACCTCACCTGGGCCATTTCCAGCAGGGATGAGAAGGGAGATGTAGATAGGTGTCTGAAAGTTATTCTTCTTTTTGTGTGAAATGGCTGCTGCTTTTGAGTTCTCTATTTCCTCCTCTGGCGTGATTATTGTGTTCAAAGTTTCAGTTAAATAGAAATTAGCCAGTTAATTTTTCCTTATCACACAAGTTGGAGGTGGGTGTGATACCAGCCATATTGTTTTGGTTGTAGGACTAAAGAATGTGCATGCAAAAAAGGGAAACTTAAAAACACTAATTATACTAGAAAAACACAAATCACTAGATTAAAATGAGTATTGCAATAAAGGTCTCAGACATAACAGTAAAATTCTGGTGTCTTTGGCCCTACTGAGTCTCCCTGCATCATCCCTAAGAGCGCAGGATTCACTCAAAGCTTCAGCCTAGACTAGAAAGTCAAATATTTTGTGTCTCCTATTAGTGCCAGGGTCAGCCTCAGGCTTTGAGTCACTTGGATCTGCTTCCTTTTTCTGAGAAGTCAGAATGGCATGGGGATCAGTTTATAGCAGAGACACATGGGAAATACCCTGGAATAAACAAGTTGACAAAATTTAAAATGGACAGGGATTGCACTCTCCAATAAATTCCTGTACCAATTCCTCATAGTGGCCTTGACCCTGGGTTCTTAAAGGTTATGACAATAGCCCACAGGCATTGCATGCCCTACCAAGCTGAAAAGGCTGAGAGTTTGACTTTTTCCTTGGGTGTGTTTCTGCCAACCGATGACCAGTCTGATTAACTTCCTAAATAACCTTCATCATGGTGAGGTTTATCATAGGAAGTGGGCCACCATTGTGGGCTCCATTGTGAAAGCCCAGGGTAGGTAGAGGGGGATCTGTCATTGTTGAGTAGAGAGGTGAGTGGTGTTTGCTGGCTCTACAAGGAAACCATGCCTTGAGAACTCTCATCACTCAGGGCCTAGAGGAGTGGAAGCTACTATTGCTGAGGTGAGAGGAAGGGTTTTTACCAGGTCGACATATCTATGTCTAACTCAGGCTCTCCCCTCCTCTGTCCCTGTCCTCTGACTCTTCTTCACCTGTGCTCTTTAGACCTACTGGTGCACTATATTCAAAGCCTTCTTTATCTTATATCTTGTCCTCTTACATTCCTTTCATCTTCTTATGTTCATGGAACCTTGACTCTCTCTCTATAACACTTTGTCTCTGGCTATCCTTTTCAGACCTGACTATTTTTTTCCCAAGTTCCTCTTTGTGTCAGATCAAGAGGAAGAGTCAGAATATTCCTTGTTCTCCAAAACTACCTTGAGAACTGCCTTCTCCAATTTTCACTCAGAATCCTATGCCTTCTTGATTCATTCTATCTATATCACCCTGTCAAGAATGCTGCTACAGTAGTTGATCAGCCCCTGGATCTTTTTCTCTCTTTTCTCAGTGTTCATTACAATTTATGTTCTTCTCAACTCTAATCCTTACCGTTACACCACCACCACCACCACTACTGCTAGTACTATTACCACTACTACTGTACTGCTACTGCTACTATTACTACTACTACTACTACTACTACTACTATACTGCTACTACTACTAGTACCACCATAGCGCTCCCACTACCACTATTACTACTACAATTTATATGGTGCTAAACGCAAAATACTTTACATATTTATCTCATCTAATCCTCACCACAACCCTGGGAGGTAGGGGCTATTATTTACAGATGAGGAAACCGAGGTGTGCAGTAGTTAAGTGTTTTGTCTGAGGTCACACAGCCAGTGAGTAACTGAGACATGAATTGAACTCAGATCCTCCAGTTCTCTATACACTGCATTACCTAGATATTAGGAGACTTCATTATTCATATTGATGCCCCACTTTGGTCTTTTAGACTAAGGCCTTTTCAGGTACTCACTTAAAGTTAGGTAATGCCCATTCAGTGAACAGGCCTCTTTAAAAAGTAATCAGAGGGATGGCCTCTTTGGAAAAGAAGGGCAAACACAACCTGTGAGTAGACTGAGCTGTCTGAATGGGACCCAGCTAGCTGCATAACTCAGCTCATCCTATCTCTCAGCCTAGCCCTCTCCCTTTCTTTCTTCTCTACCAAAGAAGGTAAATTTTCATGGCCAGAAGCTGTCCAGTTAACTTGGGGTATACTGGCTAGATTTCTTCCTTCCTTCCTTCCTTCCTTCCTTCCTTCCTTCCTTCCTTCCTTCCTTCCTTCCTTCCTTCCTTCCTTCCTTCCTTCCTTCCTTTTCTATCTTTCTTTCTTTCTTTTTCTCTTCCTTTCCTCCCCAATAACCTTAGACACAGCACACTGAAACCCATGGAATGAACAATAATAGGTCCCTGCTCAAGCTTCACTCAGTGACTGTTTCTGGACCTGCCTGGCTTAGAGTGTATGTCAGTAGTAGCAGTTTCTCTTCCAAACAGCAACCCTGAGGTTCTTGTCTTTCCAGATGTGGTTTATCTATTTTTTGTTTCTTTTCTATTAAAGGGGTCATTCCATTGACTACTTTTTAAAGAGACCTATTCACTGAATGGGCATTACTTCACTTTAAGTGAGTGCCTTAAAAGGCTTTAACCTAAAAGGCCAAAGTGTTCCATTGCATCCGGGGGCCGTTCCATTGCATCCCTGGACCAAATGAATATCTGGTCACTGGATCCAGATGGCTCAGGGGGAGAAAGTGAGGCTAGTGACCTTGCACCACTCTCTCCCACTCAAAACAAAGTTAAGTGCAAGTCATGTCATCATCTCTCTGATGTCATGGTCCTCTTTGAAAACAAAGGACGAACACAATAACAACCCGATGCTCCATCAGACACTCTTGGTTTCCCAGTCCACTATCATTCTCAGCTCTCAGGACCCATGTCTCCATTTCATATCAGTTTCCAATATAGATGTTCATTCCTTAAATCTCACCTGAACTACATCTAAGGCCCTTAAAATTTTTGTTCCAAGGTACATTTCCAGCTTTATTATATTTGAGTCTTCTCATGGCTCCTATGTTCCAGTGAATTAGAGTACTAACATTCCCAAACTTTCTGGAACATTCCTTCTCTCACCTCCCCACATTTGTATAAGCCCATCTCCTTCACCTCTGCCTCTCAAAATTGCCTGTTTCAGGGCATGATGTTGATGCAATTTCTCTCCCTTCTCAAATTCTATTTATTAAATTTTGCACACATTGTATATCCCCTTAGTAGAATGTTACCTCCTCAAATGTAGAGACCATTTTTGTCTTTGCATCACAAGTGCCTACCAAAGTACCTTTCAAATAATATATGCTTAATATTTTAAAGACTATATTGCACCATGGCCATCTATTAAGGTACAAGAAAGAGAACAATATTCATTGAGATAGGAGTACCCACACTGATAAAATAATAGATTTCTTTTGAAATGTTGTAGTATTGAAGAAGTTGATTATATCTGATTCGTTAGATAATACTGAGATTCTTCCAAGAAATGCCAAAGGAAGGATAAGCAAGATGTATAGTACACTACCATGAGATATATATCATGCCCTCAGATTTATACACTTGTTAAAATTTTTTCACATTCCCTTATAGTCTCTATTTCTGTGTTTGTGTGTGTGTGTGTGTATATGTGTGTGTGTGTGTGTGTGTGTCAGAGATAGTGTAAATCCTGGAGAGAACCTCGGAATGATGGTTAAGTTTCTAGATTTCTAAGATGAAGCTTTCTATTCTAAAGCTTCCTTTCCAACGCAATGCAGGACACTAGCATCAGGACAAAGATTGAACTTAAGATAAAAGTTACATTTTCCAGATAATCCTTGTTATTACTTCCTAGGTTCAGTGGTTTCTAGCCTCAGAGTTCTTATAAGAATCAACTCTATTGGACCACTGAAATTATTATTATAGCCTTGACTGGCATGGGCCAAGTCAGCTACAAAGGGCAGTGAAGAACACTTCTTCATTTTTTCTAAAATTTTGCTTCTCCAAAATCGCTGAACACGAAATATCAGATATACAGTAAGAAGCTATTCTAAGTTGCATCAGGGAGGATTTGAAAAGAGAAATAAGAAGATAGGAGGGAAAAGGGACACCATACAAAAAAAGAGGGAAAATATCTATTTAGGCTTAGTAAGTCCAATGAAACAAATAATTTACACAAGCAAACAATTGAAATGACAAGGAAGGAAGCATAGAATTTTTCTACCAAAGAAAGAAAGGGGATGGACATAAATATGGTAGTTTCATTAGTTTTTCTTGGTTCATGTTTAAGCAAGATAACTATTTATCCCTCTACTTTTTATCTCCTTGATTTTTACCAACTTAGTAAGAATATATATATATATATATATATACATATATATATATATATATGTGTTCACAACAAAGAGAGAAGAAATAAGGGGAAGAAATGGTGATCTGAGTAAAGTTATTTATTTTACCAAGTAAAATGATAATACCAATATCAAAAAATCTCCTATACTACTAAGAAATGAGGTACACTAGAAATGTTTTAATTCTCTTATCATTTGTGAGATTTCTAGGGTTATCCTAGTTCTGAGATCTTTTTTTTTTTCTTGACCATACAAGGAAAATCACATAAAGACATTTGGTGAGGTATAAGGGAATGGACATAACCTATGAGCCAAGAGATCAGCTTCTTCATTAACTTGTCATGTGACCTTGCTCAAGTCACTTCATGTTAGTGTCCCCAGTTTATAAATTAGAATCTGGTAAAAAAAAAATGGTGGTTCTGTGGATCCTTGAGAGATGTAGAATTCTGCAAGTGGTCTGAAAACTCACATGCATATAGTCATATATGTATTTTGTTGTGCCATAATTTCAGTCATATCTGGCTCTTTGTAACTCTATTTGGAGTTATCTTGGCAATGACACTGGTTTGCCGTTTCTTTCTCCATCTCATTTTACAGATTAGGAACTGAGGCAAACAGCATTAAGTGACTTGTTCTGTGACAAGCAATAGTAAGGGCATGGGGCTGGATTTGAATTTAGGAAGATTAGTCTTCCTAAGTTCGGACCTGACACTATCCATTGTACTATGTAACTGTTCTATATATGCATGACTATTCTTCAAATGTATGTTCATGTGGTTATAGTGTACTAAAGTATACATTCACTCAAAAGCATTATTGAATTCATGAAAACAGACCCTCAAATCTGAAATAGTTTTAGAAAGAAATTTATTAGATCATTTGGTAAAGGAGAGAAATAGAGCTGGAAAGGGGGTGTATCTCTTTCTCCAGATTCTGGAAGATTTTGGGATTTTGACAAAGATTTCTTATACACAGGAGCCCCACATATACCATGTACCCAGTTAAGCAATTTTGCCAAGCCAGCAGTCTAAAAACAAGATAGGTTGTGATAGGTATGAGTTAGTTTACCCAAAACAGAATCTTGGGGAGGTAGATCCCTCAAAATTTCCTGGGAATGGAAACCCAAAACAAGAATGCTTTAGGTAAACCTGGGGTTTTTGGGGAATCACAAATACTATATAGCCATCTCTGACAGTCCTAAAGAGTTATTGGAGTCAAGTAACATTCTGGATGTGAAGAACCTTTAATCACATAAGACTGGATTGAAATTGGATAGCAGCACAACCCCCGCCCCCCACATACACACTGGATAATAAATAATTTCCCCCATAATCATCATTAATTTTTTTTTCAATGAACAGATGAGACTACAAAAATTATTCTAAGGGGCTTGGTGAGGTTTTTATTTTTTGTTTTGTATATTTTTATAAGTTTTGTTTGTTTTTAGTAAATATGTTCTAATACCACAAAAAAGCAACATCTGTATTGGAATAGAAAATTAATAAAGAAAATAGATGCCCTCTTTCAAAGAAAGACAGGGAAAACGTTCTTACGATGAGGAAGTAAAAATCTGACAAGAATGTTCATTTGAAATGACAAGGGAGAAAATGCCAACCTTTTCCAAAACTCGTCTTCAAGCTCCTGTGTCTACATGAAGCCTTTCTCCTTGTGGTCTTCCCAATGTCCAGTTCAAATCTACCTTTTATTCATTTTATATATATTTGGTATCTACCTATACATTAGAATGTACGCAGGGATTGTTTAACCTATGTCTTTGTATCTCCAGGGCTTGGCAACTCCTTGATATATAGCAAACAATAAACGCTTTGTTGATTGATAATACGGTAACTTCACTGGTGTTCTTCTGCCCGTTGTTAAGCTGGATGACTGATTATTCTTTTGATCTAGCTTGCATCCTTCAGGTTTCTTTCAGATCTAAAATTCAATACTTATTAAATATCAGTATTGCACGTATCATAGACTTGCACAGTTCAAACTTGACAACCAATAACAAGCCATTCAGAGACTTGTGGATGCATGGGTTGCCTGTTATTGACATAAACATTGAGAACACATTTTCATGATGATTTTAATTTTTTTATTTCAGGAGTGGCGAAGCTGCAGCCTCAAGGACACATGTGACTTTCTAGGTCCTTGCATGTAGCCTTTAGACTGAGTCCAAGTTTTAAAGAATGAATCCTTTTATTAAGGGATTTTTTTCTGTGAAGTTTGGCTTCAGTCAAAGGGCCACACTTGAGGACCTTGAGGTCCATATGTGGCCCCGAGGTCTCAGGTTCCACATCCCAGTCTATTTCATCATTTCTCTTGGTTTCAGTCTATTTGTATGTATTTAAACAGTGTATGAAGCAGAAGAAATGCACACAGTTGAATTGTAAGCATACACTTGTATACATATCTATTGAATACCTTTGATACTAGAAAAAATGTATGTTGAAACTGAAATCATAGGCTAGCTGAGACAATGGTGAAGCTTAGAATATTACAGCAGCAGTTAAAAATAAGATCCAGTTTTTTTAAATACTACCAACACAAGACGTATAGTAGAAAGCATCAAACATTTAGCTTTGAGCATTTGGATGAGCATGGTACATGTTAAACCAAGAATTTCAGTCAGCTCCATATGTGTTGAAAGGACCACACTGGTGAGTGACAGAAAAGCAAAGGAAACATAAAGGTTTTAGGGGTAGTTGGTGGCTAGCTGGGTGGCAGCTAGAAGCTGTGCTTATGGAAAAGCTCATAGAATAACTTCCTAGATGTCACTGTTATGGTTCTGGTGACCAGGGTTTCAAACTCAAGGTAATGGAATTCAACAAACAAGAGTAAAATACATATAAAGGAAATTCCCTTGTTGACTGTATGGATATACACACACAGTGAATTCAGTTTCAGGGATGATGTTTCCCAACGAGAATCCTGACCAGGAAACTTTTAGGCTTTCCTTATCTCTCATGTCTAGAAAAATAGTCAAGGGTAGTGTATGTCAAAGTGGTTTGAAGAAAATTTTTAAAAAATCATGGAAATTTTGAGGTAGGGAAAAAATAGCTTTGATAAAAGTTTTCTAGTTCACACTCAGAAAATTTGTATGTAATATTTCATGTAAAGTATTTTATTTAAAAGTTTATTAGTTTTGTAGACTTCTGCTTAAATAATGGGAGACTCTGGTCTTGAGCATTAGAGACCTACATAATTTTCCCCTCTAAATCTTTATTTTTTAAAATTAAAGATATTTATTTTTTCCCTCCTACAGCACTCCTCCTCCAAACTAGGGGGGGAAGGAAAAATAAAATCCTTTTAACAAATAATCACAGTCAAGTAAAACAAATATCCATGTTGGCCGGGTCCAGATATGTGTCTTAGTCTGCATTAATTTTTCATTTCTGTCTCAGTAGGTAGCATTCTTCATCATTGATCCTTGGGAATCATGATTGCTCATTGCACTGATCAGAGTTATCGAGTCTTTCTGAATTATTCAGTTTAACAATGTTGATGCTATAGTGTAACTTATTCGGGTTCTGCTCATTTCATTCTAGGTCAGTCTGTACAAGTTTTTCTAGGTTTCTCTGAAACCATCCCTTCATTATCTTACAACAAAATAATACTATTACATTTCATTCGTATACCTTAATTTATTCAACCGTTCCTCAATTGATTGGCACCCCACAACCTTAGTTTCCAATTCTTTGCCACCACAAAGAGTTGTGATAAGCCTAGTTATGATATTAGTGGTTCAAAGGGTATGCACAGGTCAATATCGTTTTGGGATATAATTCCAAATTACTTTCCAGAATGGCTAGCTTAAATCAGAGCTACAACAGTGCATCAATGTGCTTATTTTCCTGCAACCCATCATCATTTCTCATTTTCTATTTTTGTTATTTTTGATGATCTCAAGAGTGTGATGTGAAACCTCAGAGTTGCTTTAATTTGTGTTTCTCTAATTGATAGGGAGAATTTTCATATGGCCTTATATAGCTTGCATTTCTCCCCTTTAGAATTGCTTGTTCATATCTTGTGACCATTTATTAATTAGGGAATGGCTCTTTTTCTTATAAATTTAAATCAATTCCTTATATATTTTGGAAATGAGACATTTATTGGAGAAACTTGCTGCAAATTTCCCCCCCCAATTAACCACAAATCTTTGTTCTTTTCATTCTCATTCAATGGCAGCTTTCTTGGCTTATTGAATTCTTCTTCCCATTTATGCCACCTCTGCTATTGGTCAGCACAAATCACTCCGTTCTAGAGCAAGCATGCTTTTCTTTTTAGCAACTTTCCATCTCTGCTCGGATGAACCTTCTTCAAATGATGCCTTCCAGGTAGTGTCTTCCAAATATACACTATAATGAAAGAGAAAAAGTGAAAATGAAAATGCCTGAGGTATTTAATTTCCACATTTAAAAATACAAATTATAGAATACTTTACGAGTCCATAGAGAGGCAGTATGGCATAGTGGATAAAGAGAAAGAAGACCTAGATTAAAGTCCTACCTCTGACAATACTGCTTGAAGCATAACTCTGTGTGAACCTGAGCAAATCACATAACCTCTCAGTATTGATGGTAAGTCACGGAAGAGGTATCAATCTTCCATGGTATAGGGAGTTTCTTCACCTGAAAGTTTTCTTTACCAATAACAATAACCAGTAATAAATTACTCAGCTCTTTTGGGGACATTTTGAATAAAAATATTAATTTTTTTGTATATGCAGTCAATTCTGAATTATACATGGCATTGAAGAATATTTAAAGCATAAATAAATGAAATTTGTATATTATTTAGACATCTCATTTCAGGTGGGACCGTGTGCAAGTCTTAACTCTGTTTGCCTCAGTTTCTTCATCTGCAAAATGATCTGGAGAAAGAAATGGCAAACCACTCCAGTATCTTTGCCAAGATAACCAAAATGGGGTTACAAAGGGTCAGACACAAGTGAAATGACTCAACAACTTGTTCAAAGAACAAGGGGGCTTTCACTACATGGTAATAGCCAATTTCTCTGATGTTATTTAACCTCTGCTTTTTTTTTGTTTTCTTGGACATCATTTCATTCACATCTTCCTATATTTATCATTTCTTGTGGCAAGATCACATTCCAATAGATTTCCACATCTTCATTTATTCAGGTGTTCATCAATGGATTGGTACCTGTTTTGTTTGCCTTTTATTCTTCTACAAATAGTTCCATCATCCTGTGGGCCCCTAGTCTCATTAAACCTTTAGCAAGAACTGCTGATAAGTGGCAAAATGGACCTATTTAAATTTCATGTCTATTTCCCCTCTTTACCTGATGGTAGAGGTACTAATGAGCAGTGTGATGGCCAAAAGATAGTCAGCAGGGACCAAAAAGAGAAAATAAAGAGAACTTGAATAATCTGTTCTGGAATGATCAAGATATTTTGCATGTTTAGTCATTTTTTTTTGAGACATCCACAATAACAACCATAAAATGCAAGGCACTGTGCCAGTAGGAGGAATGGTAATAGTATTTGTATCATTATATTTTTATATTACATAGCACTATTGAATTACACCCAGTGATTGATGAGTCAGATTAGAGATGCAGCTCAAGGGAAGATAGCTCCTCAGGATGGTTTTTCAGTTGGCTCACTAGTGTTCATTTTAAATGGGGGTAGTGGGAAGAGGAGAGGTCTCTCTGACCAGGCTTGAGGTCCTAGTAAAACCAAATTTAATATGAATTTTGCCTATTTTAATCTTTGAGTGAGAGTTTCGTTTCATTCCTTAGGTTTCCTGGAATGCTGTGACTCAGTGCTTTCCCGAAATGTATTCTGTGCTTCCTGTCTCCCTCAGTGGTTCTCTTCCCTTCAGGTTTGGGGATCCATGCTTATCCTGCCACTTGTTTTTCCACAGTTGAAGAAATTGAATTTTAATATTTAAAAACAACAACAAGCCCACAGCATCCTACCACTTTGCCTTTTAAACACTCCATTAGTGATAGGAAGCACAAGGCAAAGGGGAGGAATCAAATTTGTCAGACTGCTTTGTGGGGATCATGGCCCCACACACATAGCAGACTTGGGGGTCTCTGATCTTTTATCCAAAGAGGTTCTCAGCAGGGAGATCAAGATCACGAGACAGAGTTCAGACTTGCAAGTGTTTACGGGTTGGAGAAATGTGGTGGCTCTGAGCAATAGGATTTCAAAGTAGATCTATATAGTAACTGGGAAAAAGAGAAGAAAACACAAAACAGAACAGAACAAAGATTATGAGGGTTAGAAAGTGGATAGGCAGAAGCAATGCTGTTGAAGGGGAAGAAAACATTCTGAAAAGGCTGTAACTAAGGAAATATCAGCATAACCTTTGTTAAGGAGCTATTAAAGCTATTAGGATATCATAGTACTGAGACTAAAAGCACGCTACCAAAGCCTAGAGTCTGACATAGCTAAGAGCACCCACTGAAGAGGAGGCAGATATACCGAAGTGACCTCTGCAATGCAGAGAGAATAGGTGAGAGACATCTGTGGTTTGTAGTTGGCTGCTAGTTAGTAATGTGGTTGAAGCCAAGGTAAGAAAGACAGGGATATTGAGCCCACATGACCCCACAAGGCTTGCCATTTCCATCCCACTCTGCAGAGGAGGTCCTTGTTTCCTGTCCCAAGTCCACCTGTGTTGCTGCACACATAAATAGAGTGGCTATTTTTGTTAAACAGAGCTTAACTGTTTCTGATACAGTCATTTATTTGTGAAGACTATTTTATGTTAATTTAATTATAAGAAAATTGAAAAGTGTAATACATAGCTAAGCCCTTAAGGCCGGTTAATCTATTTGGATTGTAACAAATATAATTTTTATTAGCTCAGCCTATTTGGATGGTAACGAGTATAACCTTTCGATAGACATTACAGATTCTGAATTATGGTCTATTTTATGTAAAACCGGCATTTAGTACAATAAAAGGAGAATTCTTTATCTGTCATTGTGTTATAATATCATTATAAAAATGAGAGTGGGATCTGAACTATACCTATTATTCAAGAGAGGGGCTTTCCTGTTTACCATGAGAAGGATACCCAGGTAGCTATTAGAAAAATAATCAGCCATAGAGTGGGGTGAGATTTTCTGAAACCGCCTTGCCAAGGAAAATGACCAATGTTGCAGGAAGTTTATCATTTTTGGAATGAGTCTGATGATAGTAGCTAACATTTCCCTTATCTAAAGTAAACTTCTCCAGAAACTTCAGTAATTTAGAACAAAATCGAGAACACAGGAGGAAAAATAAAAAGATATTTTTGAGTAGCCAAAATACATGTCATGAAATATAGACAGAGGCTCATCTACATTGTTTGCTCATGCAGTTTTTAGGTGGCATTAATAATCTGAATAATAAACATAGTACCAAAACAAAAGCAGAAGTAATCATATTTTGACCTGGTCTAGTTAGGCTACATTTAGAAGGGGTAGATTCAGTTTTAGGTGCCACATTGATAACCTGGATATTATCTAGAGGACAATGTATAAGGGACTCCAAATCCAATCTTATAAGACTCAGATTAAGTGGGAAGGTTTAACCTTGAGAAAAGAAGGCTTAGGAAAGGCATGGCAGTAGTTCTTAAATAACTGAAGAGTTGTAAAGTGGAAAAGAGATCAGAAAGGTTCTGCCAGCCGCTATGCTACTGTTCCCTCCTCCCTCCCAACCAATCTCCAAAGGGTAGAAGTCACGGGGTGGTAGATTTCAACTGAACAGAAAAAGAATCTTCTCTACCACCTAAAAATTCAACTGTCTTGTGAAATAATGAGTGTCTCATTGCTGGAGGTCTCTATACAAAGAGAATGCAAAGTTTTTAGTTATGTCAGCCAAGGTCAACCTTGCATGAAGGTTAAACTAGTTGATTTCAAAAGTATCTTGCGAGTTTATGACTATGAAATTCATAAGAGAGACATCTTTATTCAGAGTTCATTTATCTTATTTTATTTAAAATTCTAATAAGCTTTTCTGGTTTATTAAACAATACTCAACAAGAAGGAACAATTAAGAAGGGGGCATGGTAGAGGTAACCAAAGTGAGAGGATGGGGAAGAGGGAATAGATTCCCTGAGAAAATGGGAGGAAGGAAAAATCAAGTTACTTTCCATCTTTAACATTCCATGGCTACAAACAAATAGACATAAGAGGTGTTTCTTTTTATTGTGTCTGGAGTTATTTACTGGAGGAACACATGGCCCTACATATCTCGATAATTCCCTGAGACACTGCTATATCTGCATGATAGCAAAGCTGCTCTTCACAATGACCCTTGGTCATCAAGAAGAGTTTTCGTTTATGTTAAGTATATTCTGTTTCAGGAGGCAAAGAACTGTGAAATATGTTCAAGAAAGGTTTCACTGCAATATGGTTTAAAAATTTTTGGCACTCGAAATGGTAAACTTTTTCTATATGGAAAATTCACTTATATAGAACACTTCATTCTATGATACATAATAGTTGGATGAATGAGGTGTCACTATACGTCCTCTCTTGCCCATAATGCAAAATGGCAACTTTTCAAGTGTAGATGATTCTTTATTTTTTCTAAATACTCTTTCACATGTACACTCATGCACACAAATACACAGAGACACTAATTTCCTGTAATGAATAGTAAAACAACTTGTACTATACTTGGCTTCTTCCCAAATGTTAAGTATTTTAGTGAATTGCATTTAAACTGGCTCCGTTTTGTAAAAGATGGTCATAAACATATATGTATAATTTTTTAACTTCATCAAAGATCTAGATTTAATATAGGATCAGATTCTATGAGACAGGGACTCTTAATCTGGGATCCATGAACTTGGTTCTTTTTAAATATTTTGATAATTTTCTTTCAGTATACTTGGTTTAATGCATTTGAAAACATTATTCTGAGAAGGGGTCCATAGGCTTCACCAAATTGCTAAAGTGGTCCATGACTCAAAAAAAAATGACTAAAAGTCTTGCTATAAGGAGTATATGGTCCAACTGCTCTTTCATTTTAAATGAAGAAACTGAGTAATGTTTGAAAATGATTAAGTGACTTCCACAAGGGCATACGAACATTTGATAGTAGAGCCGGAATGAGTAGAGTAGAACCAGGGTTCTTTGATTTAAAATGCAGTACCTTTTCTATATAAAAATATTCTGCCTCTCATATAACTTTAAGGAAAGTTATTTTCCAGTTCAAGGGAATAATTTTTACTTAAGTAAGTTAGGCAAGCCAACAGTTTAGAAGCCTGCTATTTAAGCAACTTTGCCTACTTTCTTATGTGGCAAAAGTAACTGGAACCATATAGGGGCTGGTTTTCAAAGGATATGCCCTGGCACCAATGCCATTTGGCACCCCTTCACTGCCAGGCACATTTCCCTCATTTCCACATCTCTTAAGTACCGCATGGTAGATATTAGAGGAGATCTCTTTTGGTCTAGAGGTGGCCAACGGTTTTTTCTCTGAGTTTGGGCCAGTTAGTCAGTCAGTCGACGCAAGTATTATTTAATGAATGCCCACAGTGTATAGAGAAGTCAGCCAATCTATTCTTGGGTATGTAAGGAAAAGGACCCTGGGCAGGAAGGAGAACAATGCAATTTAGTGGGATAAATTCCTTTTCTATTCTAGCTGGAACTCGAAAGTTATTGGGTTGGCAGCCCATTCAGTATCCCTCAACTGCCGCCACCAATCCTGGTCTAGGTTCAGTATGGATGCCTTTATTTTCTCTCTCTCTCTCTTTCTCTGTATGCTAAGGGAGAGGTAGAACTTTTTAGAAGGAGTTTAGTACTCATGGAAAATAAAGTAAAAATAAATGTGAAATTTATAGTGTAAGGAAATGTCAAATTAAAAGAAGAGGAACTTTATGGCACCCTTTATTTCTTGCAAAAAGGGATATGTTACATGTGTAGTATATTCACTTGTGTGACTAACGCAGGCTGTAGAACACGCTTCTCAGAGAGTCAAGATGATATGGAATGGAAAGACCTGAAAAGATTAGAATAGGTAAAATCATTCTGTAACTCGTTCTGGTCTATGGAATCTTTGTGGTTCCATCTATGTAGTTGGAGAACATTTTCCAAGTGGCTTTGTAGTCAAAAGGTGTTCAGAAAGCTTTGCTCAGTGACTTCTTGGTTTGTGATGTTAGAGATGTTGTATTAAAGGAAGAGACCTTGAAGTCTTCTTTCTTCTGAGGCCATTGTTGCTGTGTTTGTCTTTCATTCTCCAAGAGGACCATGACATGAAGATGATGACGTGACTTGCAGTTGACTTTGATTTGAATGAGGAGGGGCTGTGCAAGGTCACCATTCTCACTTAATTCTCCAGAACCATCTGGATCCAATGACCTGATATTCATTGGGACAGCTGGAGATGGCCCAGGATGCAATGAAGGGTCTCAGTCTTTGGATTTTGTTTTCTGTTCTTTTCCTTTGTAGGTGAAGGTAAGTAATCTGGAGGCTGGGAAAACAAGTTACAAAAATCAGAAAATCTGACTCCAGGCCAATTTTTCTAGCTAGCCTAGCATCAATGCCTTCAAGAGCAAAGAGTGAATTTAAGGAGTCACCAAATGATGCTCTGAGCAGGAGTCATTTGACAGTCAGGTTGTGTCTCACAGGAACTTGGTGAGACCAATGGAGTTGAAAATGTATCAGAGTTGTTGTAGACAAGCAAAATGAAGGCATCGTGCATGTAACATACCCTTGTTACATGATGAATAAAGAGTGTGTTGAAGTTCCTAGTCTTTGTAATTGGACGATTCTGTGCTGTTAATTTCAGTACTAAAGTCTTTCTAGAAAACTCTTTGTCTGTAGTGCACTGAGAAAGAAAAGAACGAGAACACCCATACTGAACCTAGACTAGGAGTGACAAAAAGTGTTTGGAGTGGTGGTGGTGAGTAGGGCAATGTTTGCACATTTATTTTTGCCATATTTCTGAAGTAAACATTTCACTACACTACATTAAAACAGTGCTAAGACTCTTGGAGCACCCAAATATATCGATTTATCTACAGAATCTGTATCATATTGTATCTATATGTGTGTGCATGTATGTGTGTGTAATTTAAGTTGTCTCTTTCTGTAACTCTCAAAGACTGTAAATTACAAGCTGCATTTCCTGACCCAGTTCCCTATGCCAATGAAATCACAGGTCCAACCCCAATTCCTATAAATGTATGTATATATCAGTCAGACAAATAATATTTACTAAACACTTCCTATGTGTCAGGAACTGTGCTAAATGTTATAGGTACAAGAAAGGCAAAAGATGGTCCTGTTTCTAGAGGAGCTCACATTCTGAAGGGGGAGACAACATGCAAACACCTATATACAAATAAGCTATATACAGGATAAGTTGGAAATAATCTCAGAGGAAATGCACTAGCATTAAGGGGGATTGGGAAAGGCTTGTAGAAGGCGTGATTCTAGCTGGGACTTGAAGAAAGCCAGGGAAGCCAAGAGGCATGAACACTAATTTTTTACTGCCTGGGTTTATTATGTATGTTTGTACATATACACAAACTGGTGGCAGTGATAGGATAGCTTCACTAACTATGACTTATTCAATAGCTTTGAGGCACTGGCAAGTAAAGAGAAAACACAAAAAAAGGAAGTAAACCCCAGGTGTTACTGGATCTGGCTGCTCTCCTTCCTGACTTGTGTCTGCTTATTTACATGGATCTCACTGTTGCAACCACATTTAAAAACAAGTGAGCTCTGGCAGGAAAGAAACTGATCAGTCGGATACTACTCACTTGGGGGTTTTTCCTTACTGCATATTCCTGAGTTTTAATTCATTCCCTAGGAACTAGTTTTGTGAAATTCCTGAACTTGTCCAGAACCATCAGCTCTCTCCCAAGAAAGATGGGAAACTCAAAAATTACTGAGACTAACCAATCTGTGGAAGACTGTGAGCAAGTCCAAGTTTAAAGCAGATTGGCAACAGTGGAATGGAAAAGAGAGGATGGGATTTTCCAGTGCTATACTGATCAAGACTTGATCTCTTGGCAGACCTGGTAAATTAGCCTGTTGTAACAACAACAGCATTTTATCATTTATATACCACTTTACAAATATGATCTCATTGGGTCTAGGGGCTAAGGATCAAAGGTGCCTCTTGACCTGACAAAGCCAACTGGTATGGATTCTATGTGTCATATATTTGCCCAAACTTCTATAAACTAGTGTTTTGGTACATGTAGTGTTCATTAATATATCTCTTACATTTCAGTGAGAGGCAACATGGGATATTGGATAAATTATTATATTTAGAATCAGAAGGACTTAGATTCTAATTTTAATTCTGATACTAATTATGTGACCATAGTGAAGCCACAGTTTCCTACTGTATAAAATAGGGTTAATAATAGTACAGTCTTACAGGGTTGTTGAAGATCAACTGAGATGATGTAAACTGCTTTGTAAACCTTTAAGTACTATATAAATAAGCTATTATTATTTTTATGTAGTATATTTTTATCTGTATGTTCTTTTTCTCTTCCATTAGGTTATAAAAATTATTTTAAAATAAATAGGATAATCTCCTTTTGTAAATTCGCCACGACATCTAGGACTGTTATGTATTCAGCAAGTGGGCAATAGATGATGATGATGATGGTAGTGGTGGTGGTATGTCATATAGATTTTAATGCTCCATGGGGAGCCCTGAAAGTTATATTACATCAAAATTCAGGAAAAGAATCTGAAGATTTCTCTTACTCTTAGGCAAAAGCACCCATAATTCTTG
This sequence comes from Bettongia penicillata ogilbyi, assembly GCA_023548195.1. Taxonomy (NCBI): domain Eukaryota; kingdom Metazoa; phylum Chordata; class Mammalia; order Diprotodontia; family Potoroidae; genus Bettongia; species Bettongia penicillata. The sequence goes on from JAJHZJ010000235.1 coordinate 2,592,133, forward strand.
ACTTAAAAATTAGTGAGGAAAATATCCCAATTCTTTTTGAAAACAAAACAAAAACAAGATACACTGAAAATATTGTACATGAAAATTATGTTCTCAAAGGAATCTTTTCTGTACTGTCAGTTTTTTTAATTTTTCAGAAAAAAAAACCCTGAATGTTTTACTTAAGATATGTGCACACAACCAAGTGCCATAGAAATAAAAAGCTTTAATGTGTTAATTTAGTTTTTAAAAAATCTCTTCAACTGTGATTCTGCTCTCATTCCATCTTATCATGCTACTATGTTGAATAATTACCCCTTAGATTAATGGAGTTCTTTCCCCCCCTAAGATCAATGCCTTTTAGTACAATTATCTCAATAATATTCACAATATTCCTGTGAGGAGGGTATTATTACACACAGGAAGCATTAGGTCTTTTTAAAATGTCTATAGGTGTTAATAGGTTACATATGGAATGTCATGGCAAGAGCCATGTAAAAGGCAGGAATCATGGATTATTTAACAGATGTTGGCCAAAGTTTTCTGTGAGTACCTGTCACAAAAAAGGGTGTCCTTGTAATGAATGCAAAAGAATTTATATCTATATTTGGAATCATGTGTTGTCTGTCCTAGTCATATTGTATTCAAGGGCATATAATGCTCTGAGCTAGTAGAAGTAGGAGGTGTAGTTACCCAAATATTAGCTTTTTGGGAAGGTGTAGATGGAACACCATCAATCAGTAGGCATCCTAATTGGCTAAAAATCCATCAGTGATTGCAACTAATTGAACAAATTCATAGAGTCACAAAATCTTATTAGAAGGAGGGAATACTGTAACTAGCTGGTTTTGTGTCCATGGCAAGAATATCAATTGACTCTCACATCTAGATGGCATAGTGTATTGGAAATGGTGGGTGCATATTTCATATATGTTTGTACCTTTCAGTTTTGTGAACCTAAAGAAAATGCTTCATTGACCCCACTTTTAGGAACCTTATTCATCATGGAGTCCAGTTCATTCACAAATAGGAAGCCCTTCTAAAACATGCCAGTAACTGGTCATCTAGCCTCCATCTGAAGATCTCCAAAGATGGGAGTCTCCTAGCTTTCCAAGGTCGCCTTGCTGCTATTTATTTGTAGGGATATAAAGTTCCTAAGTCTCCATCATTGCTTCTTTCTTCTGGATCCAATTAAATCAGGTCCAAGGCCCTTATCTTGTCACAGCTAGTTTATTTTCTTCCTCTCCTTCAGGTCCTTTACTTCTTACTTCTCTTTTTTCTTCATTGTTCTTTTAACTAATTCTATGACAGTGTGATTTTGAGTAACTTTATCATCCTGGTCACCCTCCTTTTGAGATGCTTCTGCTTGTCAATATCCTTTCCTAAATGTGAGAATGTCATTAGCTTGGTACTCAATGTGTTTACTTGAAGACATTGAGGGAAGCTAAGTGTTCACTTACCATTGCCTTATTAAGCTTGCATTTTAGTACTGTGCTAATGATTTTTGTACTATACAGTCTTGAACAATTCTCCTTGGTAGAGAAAGCAACCAAATTTAAAATCAAGTAGCAGTATTTTCTTTTCATGTTTTCCTTTTAACATCCTCCCATCCAAACTAAGCTGCAGTGCAATCCCTTTTCTTGCCTCTGAAATAGCTTTCAAAAAGTCTTCTTTTTATTGTCCTTAGTATTCAAGCAAAAGAATCAGCTGTTTTTAGGCTTTTGTGTTCCTAACATTAGTCTTGCAGGACTTTGTCATTTTTATATATTGATCCACAATTACTTTCTCTTTTTCCCATTTGCGTAGAATCATAGAATCCCTGAATCTCAGAACAGGGTAGGACCTCAGAGGTCATCTGGTCCAAAACAAACCCAAATAGAAACCCCTGCTATGATATCCTAGACAATTGATTACTATCTGACCTTTTTTTGAAATTTCTAGAGTGGAAAACTCTTGGTTTTCTACAGGTGGTCCATTTTATCTCAGTGTTTGGCTAAGTTACACACCAGCCGAAAATGGGAAGGTCTGGAATAGAACACAAATTTCCATTTTGGAAGTCATAAACATGATATCTTGGGTCCCCAGAAGGAATAATGACCCCATAATTCTTAGTATTAGAAAATATTTGTTAGGTAGATTAATTTTGGAATTTAACTTAAAATTGGGAATTAAATATAATTTAATTATTATTATAAATTGATTGCTGGGTAAAAGTCTTTTGATATCCTTTGGATTACTTGAATCTTATTTTTGCCATTTCTGAAAATACTCTTTACCCTTACTAATAGACATATAAACTTGTGGTTTAGTGGGTGTAGTAGGGAACATGATGAAGGATTGGATACATTCTGATAGCAGAAATCTTTGAAGGATTCAAAACCACAATCCCAGAAAGGCAGAATATCAAGATACCTTTGAGTTCTGTTCATTCTATATTCCCTCAAAGAGAAGGAGGTTAAAGAATAAAGCAAGGTGTCCGCACTGAGATATAATCAGAAAACATGGTAGGGCAGATAGTAAGCAGAAGGCCACCATTAGGAGCTTAGGATGGAACAACGAGTAGTTGCCATGGATGAGAGATAGTGGTCTGGGTGTGACAGAGGGCAGTAGTTTTTGCCTCAAGTCCTGAATCCTCTCAACTATTCTAGATTTCTTTGATCTGGGTTACTGTGGTAACCTGTTCTTCTATCCCATTGCCAAAGTATCTTGAGTCTTCATGCTGAAGCTTATGATGTTATACTGGGAATCTTTCTATCCCTTTCCATGGTCATTTGAATTTGGAAGAGATGCTTTTTTTAGCCCAGACCTGGCTTGCCTAACTAGCACCTTTGGCTAAACTGGCCCTGTCCCATGATCTTGGGAGTTGACATCTCTGTATTTCAATTAATTTATTATACAACAGTTTCCACCTCTATTAATTTCTTTGTGCCCAGTTTTCTCCTCTGAACTTTGGGGATTATAATTACCTTTTCCTGTTGACCTCAGAGAAATGCTTCATGGAAATCTTAAATAAAATTTCTAAAGGACTTTGAATATTCTATAAACAGGTATGTAAGTAGCCATTTTAAAAGGCATTTGAAAATGAAATGTCTTCTACATGTATGGTATTGCTTATAGAATATTTAGCCTATTGTTGCCAAAGAGTAGCACTGATTATCCATAGCAATTTCTTTCAATAAGCATGAGCCAGGACCTGTGCTAGGTGTTGGAAATACAAAGACATAAAAAAAAAACAAGCCCTGATCTTGAACATCTTACACTCTAGTATGAGGATAAAGCATGCACACAACTAAGTAAACATCAGATATGTATGCAATATACACATAGTGCTAGGAGGACTCATAATTACTTAGCAAAGGCTTCACATACAAAGCCCTTGAGCTAAATCTTGAAGGGAAGTGAATGGAGGGACTTGGGAGTTGAAAGGAATCTAGTTCAACTCAGAACAAGGAATTTACACTATACCCAAAGTTCCTAAACCTGTCTTTTTTCTGGATGGTCCCTATTATTTGAAACCCAAACCACATTCTTCCGGGACAGGGATTCTTATATCCCAATGCCACAATCATGAATTGGAACATCTCCCAGGATCCTACTTTTTTTCTTACCATACCAAAGCTATCCTGGGTCTAAGCAATGATATTTAGTTGTAAGAAGGAAAAAGTATGATTTTGCAAATAATGCATGAAGTTGAAGCCAAAATGAAGTGAGTACAGAAGAAAAATGACAGTATAGATAGTGTGTTTCCCAAGCCTATTCATCAATTCTGTTCAGCTAAAAATCCTCAGCAGAGCTTTCAGCACCACCTCTCATGACTCAGAGTCCCACTCCCTGAGCATCTCTGTTCTAATTTGGTCCAAAATTAGAATGCCATTATTTTAAAAATCTTCTAGACTGGCTGACTTTCCACTTCTCAGTGAAGTAACAGTCCAAGTCTCCTTTTCACCTATACTTCTCAGTCTCAAATGCAAAATTGATCAACATAATGTGTTAATTATTTTACTCTGGCTTTAGTAAGGATTCTTCAAAGACCAATTCACTGTGGTAAGCCTTGAGTGAATCTGGGATTCCTTTAGGTCAGAAAAAAGAAGTCTTTGAAATGAAACCCACTAAATTACTTGGAGAATATTCTTTCTACCTCCACACCAGGAAAAGCTATAACATGATCCAGTGTAAAAGTTTACAGGGAAAGACAATCCATGACCCAAACTCATAGAAACCTTACTTAAGTAGTTCCGAAAGATATCTTTTTTTTCCATAGGCAGAGTCAGTGCTATAAATAGCTGTGCATGACAGAATTAGGGGGCAGGGGGATTCCTTATAGCAGTTTTAATTCAACTTTCCCACAACTGATTTAATTAGCAATGTTTCAAAATACTTCTTCCATTCTCCTGATTCAGTTTTTCCCTGCTCTTCTTAAAGCTGGCAGATAACTGGATATAGGGAGGAAGAGTATTATAGGGGAGAAAGGGAAAGAAGTTGGTTACATTCTGACCCCCAACACATATACTTTAATTACTGAGGAATCTAGAAATCTAGGTTTTAGAAATTACTTAAATAATGGGTACATAACCTTTGGCACAGAACTACATTTGGGAGTTTATGTGGACTCAGTCTTAGAGGCATCTATGAAACATCTCTCTTTGGACACTATCCTAACCCTAACTTTGCTGCTAATCTCTTTCCAAACTTTAGAATTTGCCTTGTTTCCACTCCCCTCCTCCATCTGTCTTAGCAGAATACAACTCTTTCCTAGGTCTGCAAGGGCTAGTGGCAAGAGGTTTTGTCATCCTGTCCAACAACCTGATTCAAAATACAATCCCATTACTCGTTGCTTGATGATCTGGGGCAAATCACTTAACCTCTCTTGGACTCATTGTCTTCATTTATAGAAAGAGATGGCTGAATTAGATCTCTGGGGTCCCTTGCAGTCCTAAATCTATGAACTCATGATCCCAGTCAGATCAAAAATATATTGAATACAAGATAGCATTTATTTCAGTTGACCAAAAATAAATGGCACAAAGGATTCACATCTGATGCAATAAACAGAAAAAAAAAATCAGTAGCTTTTCTCCCACTTTCTCCCAGTGACTCATTCATGATGTTCTGGAACCAGCTCCAACTGGATCAGGAGAGCTGGTTGTTAAATTTTCCATGCAAGAATTTGTAACTCTGGAATTGGCAAACACTACAAATCAGGGCTTGATTAATTGTTTAACTTAAGAAAGTGTTTGGGAAAACCTTAAAAATGCAGATTAAACTTAAAAATGCGTCCTGCACGCACTCTCATGGCCCCTACTCTCAGCTGGTTGTTAAACATTAAAATAGTACACACTTGTATACGATCATCTGAACTCCACCCCTTCTCCCAATTTACCACATGAGGTGAATAAAGCCATCCCCTCCCCTTTTTCCTCTGGACCTCTTAAGTCCATACAACTAACAGTATTAATTGAGACCAAGGTCTGTGTTTGTTCTTCGTTGTGGCTCCCCATCCCTACTTCTGTTTGATATAGATATTTGTCACAATCCAGAATTACTCTTTTTTTTTTGCAGAAGGTTTGTTGTTGGAATTCCTTGGCTAGTCCTGGTATCCCTTGGCCGTTCTACCACTGTTTATGGTGGTTGCCATTTCTGTGATTGATTCCCTGAATGGATCCTACAGATATGCAGTGAACTGAGTCCAGAGGCCTTATAGACTCTTCTTTCTAAGTGTCTCTGGTTTCATTATCTCAACTCTCCCAGTATGACTAGCCATGATGCCATCAATCACTTTTAACTGCCATGACTCAAGAAGTCATTCTCAAGGTAGCCAAGAAATGTATTCAGGGCAAGTGGGCTCTTTCATATATTCTCAAGGAGATATTGTCAAGGCAGTGTGGTATCACTGGAAATGCTTACACCTTCCATAGGGAAATGTCTCTAATGCCATAGCAAGGGTTTTGTGCAGATTATTCACTTATGGTCACACACCCTTTGTACAAAAGGGTGCAAAGTAAGGAAGAATGTTGTTGTTGAATCCTTTCAGTCATGCCCAACTCTTTGCAACCGCATTTGGGGTTTTCTTGGCAAAGAGACTGGAGTGGTTTGCCATTTCTTTCTCCAGTTCATTTTACAGATGAGGAAACTGAAGCAAATAGGGTTAAATGACTTGCCCAGGGTCACCCAGCTAGTAAGTCTGAGGTCAGATTTTAATTCAGAAGGATGAGTCTTCCTGACTCTAGGTCCTGCACTCTTCATTGTGCCGCCTAGCTACCCCTAAAGCTAATACAAAGTTGTGGTCGCCATTGTTCTTAATTCTCAAAGGACCATAATATCAGGGAAGTGATGAGTTACAAGTGAATGGAATTTTAGTGAAGGAGGGTTGTCAAAGTCACCAGCCTCACTCTCTCCTCCAGAGTCATCTGGGTCCAGTGGCCAAACATAGATCAGGGTAACTGGAGATGGCCCTAGATACAGTGGGAGACCGTCATCTTTTTGAGCTAAGGGCTTTCCCAGGTCTCAGTTTGTCTGAGGCTACACCCATTCAGTGACAAGAATGTGATAAGCTAGATAAGAAGTGTAAAGTATAATAAAATGAAAGGGTGAGGTAGAGTTGGAGATCAAAACCAGTGTGCAGGAGGAAGAAAAAAAATAAAGGGAAGGAAAAATGTACACTAGTAAGGCAGAAAATTGGAGGAGAAGCAGGGCCCCTCAAAGAACAGTTATTGCATTATATATATTGGCCCTTGTCTCTTAATCCTTTGCCCAAATAAGAAAATACCTGCAAGGATGTAGGCAATAGCATTTTCAGACAATAAAGGGAAGGAGTGGAGCCCACATGAAACGTGTGAATAATCAGTAAAACCTCATTTAGTCTTGATCTCAGCTAGAAATCTCTATTTGTTGGCACATCTCTAATAGAATGAGAAATGATGTTGCTGAGGATGACTGTAAAGCACTGTAAGGTTCTGAAGTGCCTTCTGAATCATCGAAGGAAAAATGACTGATGTTTACTATGTGCCAGATAAGAAAGAAAAAGATTACTGTGCTATAATTGTAGTAAAATGAACTATATCAAATCCATTTCTGGGTTTCCAGTCAAATAAAAGAAATATATTGTGATCAAAATGGAGAAATAGAACAATAAAAGTATGTGTTTATGTGTGGGCATGTGGGTATGCATGTATGTTTGCAAGTATGAACATGTGTGTGTTTGTGTGGATTTTGTGTGTGCATGTGTGTTTCTCTGTGTTTAAGGGTATCTGAGTGTATGTATGCATGCATGTGGTTATTTGTGTGTGGATTTGCATGTGTGTGTATTTTGATGTCATAAGAAAATAAGAGTAAAAATGAAGAAACTTAAAACACTATAGATACTTTCTGGGAAGAGGAATTTGTAAAATGAAATTAAGAAGAGTGATTGGAGAGGTGAGAAGAAAATTAAAAATAAGAAATATATGTAACAGGCAGTATTGGGTGACATCCTTATTTCTCCTTTTATATGTAAATAAATTACCTTTGGCTACTGCCAACTGAATGCATGGTTTCTCTGTGGAGACTGTTTATTGTCTTATATGATAATAAGGCCAATATGATTAAAAGGCAGTTAGTATATTTTCCTCCCTGTGAAGGAGGGCTGGGAATGATGAACCCAGAGGTCTTCTCTGAAATTATATTTCTGTGTTATAATTTTAATAAACACAGAAGGGAAGAAGCATGTGGGAGGGAGGTAAGGGAAAGTTTTAAGTTTCATCTTCTTAACTTGAAAACCATGGTGGAAAGAAACAGAATCTTTCAAAGGGGAAAAGGATAAGAGCTTGAAAAGGGTCATGATATGAAAAAGAGGGATTTTAAAAGGACTGAGGAATCAAGTAGAAAGAGAAGGAAGTTGAAAATAGGCAGATATCCTCAGGGAAGTGTATATAAACAAAGCGGAGTTTGAAGGCTTTGGGTTACAGAAAGGGGAAGGAAGAGTGAGACCGCTAAGACAAGGGAATTGCTAGGGCGGGGAGCTTAGGGAAATGGTATGACTTTTCCCAACATAGGACTCTTCCGCCAAAGGGATACCCATAGTTTCATATAGGTCATAGGCTATTAGGATCAAAGTACTATAGAGCTAGGAGGGACTTTAAAAATTACCTCTCTATTTCATACCTCTCACTTGACAGTGAAGGAAACTGAAGCTCAGGTAGATCAAATGATTTGCCAAAGTTTGCAGAACTACTAAGTGATAGAATGAGAGAGCGGTACAAGGACTATCACAAAAAAGTACATAATTGTCAGGTTACATTATAATAAACATACTGGGACAGAGCAAATGATAAATATTTTAAAGAAAAATATTAAGTGGAGTTATCACTTATATAACATTTTAAAAATTACTAAGGAATATATATATATATATATACATATTATATAATCTCATGTGAGTTTCATAACACCCTGTGATGTGGATGCTATAGACATTATAACCCTTATTTTATGGTTGAAGAAATTGAAACTTAAAGAGGTTAAATGACTTATCTGCAATCACATAGTTATTCTATATTGGAGGAAGAATTTGAAGTTGGATCTTCCTCACTCCAAGATTAGTACTGTATTCATTGTGCCACTATAGGAATGACTTCATCAAACAATTAGCGAAAAGGATGAAATATAGAACTGTACTCAGTAAGATAAGAGATGATAATCCTTCTTAAAGAAAAGTAAAAACAAACAAACCCAAAGGTCTTTGAGCCGTTATAGTTTGGGAAACAAAGGCTATATGGGAGACATTAACTTTTAAATATTTTCATTGTGAAATCTGCTATACTAAAATGATAAGGTGCAACTGAAGTGAAAGTAAGCAATGATAATGCTTATGAAATAGAGAGGTAATTTCTAAAGTCCCTCCTAGCTCTATAATACTTTGATCCTAATAGTCTATGACCTCTATTAAACTATGGGTATCCCTTTGGCGGAAGAGTCCTATGTTGGGAAAAGTCATACCATTTCCCTAAGCTCCCCGCCCTGGCAATTCCCTTGTCTTAATGGTCTCACTTTTCCTTCCCCTTTCTGTAACCCAAAGCCTTCAAACTCCACTTTGTTTATATACACTTCCCTGAGAATATCTGCCAATTTTAGGATTGAAGATTTAAGATTAAAATGTTCATCTAAAAATTACGATAAAAATGAGGGAATGAATGACAAGCTCTGACCTCAGAAAGAAGGCACTATAGGAATATAAGGTACAATTACATTATTCTTACGCATAAGAGGGAGGAAGTAAAATCTTAATATGAAGATGAAATCCCAAAGTTTTTGTATTGAAAATTAATGCTGTTGGTAAGAGGTGAATTTCCTCTGTGCTTCCTGCTGTCTTAAATGTTATGCCTCAAAATTGCATTGACTTTTTATTTCTTAAGTTGCATAGATAGTTTAATGGATTGTTTTTGTAGTTTCTCATGGTTGCTCTTTATCAGTTTGAGAAGAAAGAAGTTTATAAAAAGGATTAAGACACCTATAGGTGAGAAGTGTCTTTTTTTGGTGCATCCTTTTGTGGCCAAGAACTTGAAATTAATACCTTATGAAGGGTAATTTACTTTTGAAGGTTCTCAGGAACACACACACACAATCTCATGAAACTTTCTCCTCCCCTTATTAAAGGTCTCATACCAGTGACATTATCAGCATTTTGTGATGGAGTCAGATCTGGTTTTAAAAAAATCCCTCTATCCTGTGCTAGAACTGAGATGCAGTTAACGTTGGCATATATTGCACTGTGATTTTAATTAAAGCATTTGAATGCTGGCAGGTCAGTATTGTTAGAATGAATGTCTGATTAATTGCTTATTTCTTTGTCATAGCTATAAATGGGATGTTGTGAGAATACACGTTAGACTCCAAACAATTCCCCTGGGGTCTAGGGTAAATGGACTCTGGAGCAATCAGTTGTTTTTTTTTTTTTCACCAGAACCTCAGATAGGAGAGAAGCCAAAATTACACTGGCCATCAAATGATCCCATTTTAAGATGCCGTGGGTTGAAAATATCTTAGCAGGATGAACGGGCAGACCATTCCTGTTCTTTATTTTGCAAAACACCATTCCAGAGGCTGCAGAGAATTCAGGAGGTAAAGTATACTGTACTTTCTCCATCAGCCAAATTAATAAATGTGCAAATTAAAAAGGATGTCAGAGCACTAAAGAAACATCTGCTAACCAAAGTAAAAAAAAAGAGTAATGATGATGATGATAAATAAGGAGAGACAAAAGGGATTTCTGCTTGGGGCGGATTTCCCTCCAGCTGCACCCTACTATGTAGGACCATCAAAGTTATCCACAACGAGGCCTCAGTTCAGAATTCTGTCTTGTAGCTTCCAGGTTACATGTTACTAACCTGATGACACCTAGTCCCTCATCCCAGTTCAGTTTACTTATACACAGAACCAACCATCTGAACATGCCCCAGTGAAGAAACAATACCCCAGCAGAATGAGAGACCCAACTCGTTAAGAATTCAACAGCAAATTTCCTGGTGGGAGGAACAATCAATGTCACATTGTATCTAGTGAAGGATACTGTACATATAACAGTTGCGATTGATAAAATCCACTTAGGAAATTCAGAACATTTATCTTTTAGAAAGCCAAGCTTCTCTGTACTCATATAAATACATATACAAATAGAAACACATTCTCCTACGTTTAACATTTTTCTGCTTTCCCCCCCTTTTTTCCTTCAGTTCCTCAAGAAATCTGGAATGGGAGTTTGCTGATTTTCAGTGCAATAGGAAGAGGTATTCTACAGTGGGTAAACACAGCAGTGTCTTTTTTCACATCTGAAAATAGGAAGAAATCTTGGAGCTCAATACTTGTAACATTTCAAGATCTTTCCCCATGAACTTCCTGTTTAGAATAACAGAGTAATTACTAATTATAATTATGTCCTGAATCTTTATAACCAGCTGCTTGCGTTTTTGCTGTTGTTTTTGAATGAGCAGGTGACGACTATACTAATCCTTGGAATACACACACACATCACCTGGGAAAATTCAGGGCTGATTATTCAGTATTCTGTTTTGCCTTACCTATCATTTCATTTTTATAAATCTTCCCCCCACTCTGTTGTTTATTATGTTACACCTGAGACGCTGTCTCATCATGTGATTACTTCAAGAATTTTATAAAAGGGGAAAGGATGAAGGCAGCATAATCATAAAAGTTTTTTTTTTAAATTCACATTTTTTACTCTGCTTTCCATTGCTAAATAAAAATGGTACCTCGAGGAGAAAGGCTCCACATATAGCAAACTATTTATAAGAGCAGTTTTTGTGGCAGAAAAGAGTTGGAAGCAAAGTAAATGGTTATAGCCTGGGAAATAGCTAAACAAATTGGGGTACAATATACATAACATTATGTATTTCATACATATATTATGTTATATGTTTATATGTTATAATTAATGAAGAATACAACGAATATAGAGAATCTTGGAAAGGTTTACATGAAGTGATACAAAGTGAAGTCAGCAGATCTAAGAAAACAATACATCCAATCACAATCCCCACAAAATGATTGAAAAATGAATGTTGCAAAATGATGAAAAAGCATGGCCCCAAAGAAGAGATGGAAGAAGATTCCCCTGCCTCCATTTCTTTGCAGAGGTGGGAGGTCCACAACTGTGGTACATTGCACATATTTTTCAGGCTTTTTCAATATATTGATCAGTATTTCTAATTTTTAATCTTTTTCTTTTTTACTTTAAAATATTATTTGTCCAAAAATACCATCTGCCATTTGGAATGGCTCTCTGAGAGGAAGAGGGGCAGTGAATACTGGGAGAAATTTTGGTGATGTAAAAAAGTGAAAAAAATTTTTGCGAAGAAAACAGAAGTACAGGGATATTGGAAGTAGGAAATTCAAGTTGAATCACCTCTAAAATTCTATAAAGACATGGAACTGATGAGAAAGCTATATCATAGGTATTTGATAAAACTCAAGTGTACATTAACTAGATATTGATTTACCTGATAGAATTAAGAGCCAATGTAGAATAATAAATAAAATTAATGTAGCAAAATTATCAAGAATATATGTGATCCCAAAGTGAAGACATGAACAAAAAATACAGTCCCATCTAAGTCCTTTGTAGAGGTGGAACGTCCTTGGGTGTGAAAATTGCATATAATGTCAGACTGTTTTTGATATATGGATACATTTTAATGACTTTTGATCTTTTTTTAATTTTTTAAGAAAGGTCTTTGTTATAAAGAATGGATTTCTGAGAGGGAAAGTGGGATGGATATAGGGAGAAAACTTGGCAATATGAAAACAAAATTGTGAACAAAATTTACTTTTTAATATACTATCACTCTCATGCACACTGATAAAGCCTCTGGTCAAATTCTAGCCCAGGATTCCCCCAGCCTATAAATTTCAAAAAGGTAGGAGCTACCCCTTATGTTAGCTCCTAAAGCACTTGGCACTGTGTTCTGCACACAGTAAGCATTTAATAAATGTTGGTTAAATTGAATTGTATTACCCATCACATTAGTATAGAAATGCAATTTACTAAAAAGAAAATGTCTGTCTTACATAGCTTTCTGATCATTTTGGATTCAACAATATATTATTCAGGAGGGAACATAGTAATAGGTGTTAATTATTAAACAATAAAATGAATAGATATTTAAAATCAGGAAAAATAAATTTAACTGTATTATTTCATTGCACAGAATGTACAGTAATGGTGAATTGAAACAGAAACCATATTGTTTACATTTCTAATCCATGACAAGGACTCAATACCTTTTTTGGCCAAAGATCACCTCCAGAAATTCTTCTCAGTATTAAAGAGATCTTACATTTTGAGAAATATATTATCTTTTGCCCCAAGACAAAGTTTTAGATTTAAGTTGCTATACTATAATAAAATTTGGCTGCCACCAGTGCCCCAGTCTTTCCTCAAAGTTAGCAAACCAGATCAGTAGAGAGGTCATCACCTCACTCAATCAAGACACCTCAAAGTTTATCCTATAATCCAACAGGAATAACAACAGATGGAAAGGTATGTCAAGGTCTATAACCCCTGAAAGGGAACCCTTCTTGTAATCGCTGCAGACTGGTGCTACAGACTCAAGAGATTTGCACAAGGTTTGAATAAGCAGCCAAACTTCGGGGTACTTGTCCAAATGTGGTCTTGAAGTCTTTCCCATTTTATCCAGTCCTAATAGAAACCAGAAGTTTTCTTCATCTTTGATTACAAAGCAGTGAAACATGCCAATGTGTCTTTTAGTAAGATGTGCAGTTTGCTTTGACCAGGATGGAAAACTTATTTTAAATGTACTGAGTATGCATATTGTGCATAACTGGCTATAGACAGTATATAAATATGCATTCACTTACAAAATCATAAGGCATTTTGGGGCAATTTCATGATTCTAAGGGACTGTTGACAGAATTATGGAATTATGGAAGTGAAGGGACCTTCAAAGGTCGTTGAGTCAATCCTCCCTGTTATAGACAAGACTGTGTTGAAACCATACCAGAAAAAGACCTGCCTATTCTTTTTTAAAAGGTTCTACTGAACAGGAGATTCATTGACCTCTGGTTTGTTTATGTGCCAGTGAATGGTTAGTTAATATTGGGATCTGGGAAGTATAAGTTGTTACCTATTCTGTTGTAAAAGATGAGGAGATATACCAGGTGTTTCATTGCTACTGTTAAATGTTATTTATTGAGAAATAACTGTACAGTCAAAAGGCATTTGTACTGATTGGATATGGGCCATTACTGGCCAATCAGAGTACTTGGGTTTTCAAACTGTATAGTCATTGAGAAACAGCTGTACAGATGTGGGTCAGTAACTGTACAACCTTCCAGCATGCCAACTGGCCAAGAAAACTTCATTTATTGTAATTAAATGATGATCTAGGGTTGAAAGAAATGTTTGCTCTTCAATAAATGATTACCAGGTAAGGTGAATGCCTTAGGGGAGCTGAGGTATATACTTGGAATAAAGTCTGTTTACTCTACAACATGCTTGTACCATTGTATCAGGGAACGAGTACGCATATGTTCACAGACACAGGAAGCACAGGGATTTATAGCTGAGGCAACAGAGAGGACATGATTAGCAGTGACAACAGATACGTGGACGTACAGAGAAGCAAAGGCTTGGAAAGTTGCAAAATAAGGGAAATGGCCTGAATGCAAGGGTAATTCTGAGTCTGATTTTCTTTGTTTTAGATCAAAGGAAAAAGTTCGCTATGGAGCCCTTTACAAAACGTTTCGATTAGTGTGAATAACGAATTCCATGAAGTGGCATGTATTCGAATTTGCACTATCAGCAGTTATATTTATGTAAAACTTGGTAGCTGGTCCCAACCCAATGGAAATATACAGTACAGATATGAATAATTCAACCACTTTCATGGGATTCCTTTTTCGTATTAATTGACCAAGCTGTTTATATATGATTTTTTCTTATATCCAGTGTGGGCAAGGAAGATGATGTTAAAGCAAAGAAGACTGGACTGATTGGGAGTTGGAGTTCTGGCTTTAGTCACAGCCCTGCTTTGTGACTAGTTCTATGTGAACTTGGCCAGGGCACATAGTTTTTGTGGTTCTCAGCGTTCCCATTTATAAAATGATGGAGCTGAGACAAGTAGTCTCAAAATTGCTTCCAGTTTTATGTTTCTCTATACTTATTTGATGAGGGTACACCTCTCCCCTACTTCGTCCTGGCACTTTCAATGCTTCCAGGATCCCAGTACCAGCATTTAAACGTTTTGTTAGTATAGTTCCACCCTCAAAATATTTCCTGCTAAGTTAGTTTGGGAAATATTGGGTTAGATAAACTCTTATGTAGTTTCAGAGAAGAATAGGAGATTCACAGGCAGGGAGAGGAGTTAAAACTTTGAGCCTCCAGATGGCACTAAGATATGGTCAACTGATGTCTCTACCACCAGCTCAGTAAGCACCCAAATGACCAGATAACCACACAGGCTAAGAAGCCTCAGGTCACAATACCTAATACATAGTATATAGTTCATTGAGTAGTAATTCACAGACTGAATAAGTGAATGAATGAGTTTCTGAATTTAAATGATTATACTTGATTAAAAAGGTTTGTGTTCAATCTGAAAAAATAATCCAGTCATATGGCAAATTTTACATTAAAATCTAGTAAGTGAGAATTACTGCTGCTTTGGTAAAACTCCATCTATTTTTTTAAAATTACACGCAGGAATATATTATAACTCCCGTCTCTACACTGCGCGTTCATGTAACGTGATTTATTAGTACAGTAGAAGCTCACTAATTAGCTCTAATGACAGGGAGACCCATTGTGGATTATAGA
Source organism: Bettongia penicillata ogilbyi (assembly GCA_023548195.1). Lineage (NCBI taxonomy): Eukaryota > Metazoa > Chordata > Mammalia > Diprotodontia > Potoroidae > Bettongia > Bettongia penicillata. The sequence continues at coordinate 2,607,437 of JAJHZJ010000235.1, forward strand.
ATTTTGCAAATTAGTAAGTGTATGAACAAACAATAAAAATCAAGAGTCCTGCATTGCAAAATGTCCTTTTCTACTTATTTTGACAGAATGGTTTACTGTTAATTATTTATTATAATTCTTCATAGTGTGTTGGTAATATTATACTTTGTTAAAAGGGGTATTTGTAAGGATTAATGGGTTCATGCTTATAAAACACTTGGAAGAAATGTGTAATGTGAGGGGAAAACATTACTACTATTGTGGAATATAATGAAATCTTAGTAATATGAGGTTTTGTACAGGTCTGTGCTCTCAAATTTTGGATAAGAAGTAGGTGAGACAGCTGGATCCATTCTGAGGCTTATTGGAATTGTGGGCTTGTGAATTGAGAATTAACTATGCTTAAATATTAAATAACTGTAAAAATCACATATCATCCTGAGTTTGTCACTGAGGTGTTCAAATGATTAAACATACAACTCTAACTACTGTGAAAATTCTGATTTTTGGGTGGCACTTTCCAGTAATGATAAGTTTACTGAAATATTAAAAAGGCAAGAAGTTCATATGTCAAGTAGCTAAGGAGCTGTCTTCATTTTGAAATTCATTTCCATGAGGAAGGGCATCCTGAACCTTTGCATTTGGTTGGGGGTTCCTTATTATGGAAAAGACCTAGGGTAGTAGAAGGCGTCTGGAGAAGGGCAAGGTAATTAATTCAGGGGCTGGAAGGATTGACTCATAAGGAAATCACAGATTGTGGCTAAGTGAATATAAAATAGGTGGTATATATAATATACCTGGGTGTTCATACCCAAACTGAAGAAGTTATTTAGTCAATTAAAAGGATAAAGCCATGCAATTAAGAGCCAAATATCAGAGTAAACCAGCCTTGAAATAGGATCAACAAATCCCAGGCTCTAATATTCTTGCTAGACTCTAATATTTTGTGATAATGCAAAGGAGTAGAATACTTGAACTCTGTGTCTTCTTTCAAAATTTAATTACAATTTAGTTTGTCTGCAGCCAGTTTTCCTTCAGGCACTAGGCTTAGAGGTTGCCTTGCTGGGCTTAAGTGTCCTTTAAGTTGTGGTACCTTCTTTGCTTAGTGCCTAATGAGTGCACTCTTTTTTTTTGGAGACATTAAATTTAAACTAGGTTAATTACATTTTAGGAAGTATATGGTAAAGACAAGGGAAGGGAGAGTTACAGTATAATACAACAAGTTTCCTTTGCCTCTACTTTCAATTATCTTTATGATGATGTTTTTTTTTTCTCCTAGCAAAACTGTTATTCTTCTATTGTCAAATATCTAAAATCAACCAACTACTTAACATATTTATCTAGCACCTACTATGTGACAGGTACTGTGATGGGTATTGGGGATAGAAAAAAAATGAGATAATCCCTGCACCCAAGGAGATTACATTGTATAGGAGGAATCAGGGATACATACGTAAATAAAAAATAAATACAAGATAGTCATGGGCTGGGGTGGGCAGGGCACAGGGTGGAGTGGGGGATCAGAAAGGACTTCATAGGGTAAGCAGAAAATACAGATAAAGTGAGACATGTAAAGTTAAGGAGTGATATGATATCAGTTACATATGTTTATATATTATATATTCATATACATATATGTGCATATATACATATATGTATATGCATATGTATGTATATATAATATATGTTATATTTATGCACACACATATATTGTTTACAAGATAAGTGGGAGGGGAAAAGAAGGCCAAGATTCTGGGAATATATGGGATGAGAAATTTATATGCCATCCTTTTTAGCTCTCTGTTGTACAGCAATCCAAGAAACCTTTTAAAATGAAGTGGGCAAGCTAGAGAAGCTATTAGCATATGCAAAAAAAAAATCAAGCCTTTAAGAGCTTATTTAAAAGTTGCCTATTTGTGTTTGAAAATAAAGGTCAAACACCAGTCTATTTGATTTAAATCCAGGTGAATAATTTTAAATCCCCCTTTTGTTCTGTTTGACAAATTCTGAAGCAGTTGCAGTGTACACATACTCAAAAAATACAGGGTAGAGAACAAGAGCCTTAGATTTTCTTCATTCACCATATCCTACCTACTCACAGAGTTAGGGGGGAAATGCAGGCAAGCTCTCTGGCTCAAGGAAAGGCAAGAGGTCTCCCCAACCCCTTGTGTTCTATTCTATTCTTAAATACAAATGTAACGTCAGTTGAGGCTACCTACAGCACCCTCCCAACCCAGCCTAGGCTGGGAGAGTATTTTGTCAAAATCTCTGTGTTGCTCATCTGTAACAATTTTTTTTTAAGTACAAAAATATCAAGGCACCAAGTGGAATCAAGAGTGTTTATGGCGAGTTATTTCCAATTGACATAACCTGGGAATTATCCTTTGGATTTAATACCCCCACCCAAATAAAAAAAAAATTCTTCTGAAAGATTCCACAGGCAGGTTATTAATTCTTTAAAAATGTCTATTTTTTAAAAAAAAGGTGCTTTCTTTCTTAATCCAGCAGCATGAAACATTATCTAGCACTATACGGTCCTGAAAAATTAACCTAAGGTGGGGCAAGTGTCAATTTTGGCAGTTGTCTTTAACTAGTTTTCGACCATTTATAGTTTGTGCACATACCAAAAACCCATTTTTTTTTCCAAGTACTCTTCCCGTTCTTTTTAACCCACGCGTTGTGATTATGTTGGGACCTTTAATACATGTGCTTCCAATTCATTTATACTTAACTAACAAAACACAATTTATACAAGTCCTATTTTTTAGAGACTAAAAAATTACCAAGTATAAATGGAATTGAACCCCAGTGAGTACAAGTTTAGTTGAAAGCCTAGGCTATATAGATGTCAGATAGGATTCTAAAGTGGGAAAATGAATTCCCTTAGCCCTAATGGATACATTTCTTAGACCAAGTATATTCTCCATATGGACCATCAGCTCTCAGTGGAATACTCATAAACATAGAGAAACAATATTTCTCATTCAGTTGATGTCGTTAAATAAAGCATTTAATTTCACTCTTGACTACTAAAGTCATATTCCAAATTAAAAAAAAAACACAACACCCTTCAGGAATTTTTGAAGGGAGATTGTCTGAAGACCAAGGCTTAAAAAAAAAAAAAAATCCAATAAGCATTATTGGTACTTTGTCCTACTGCTAAATGTGTCTTAAACCACATCCAAAATATTTCATACCTAAATAGAAATTGTATGAACACATATAGGATATCATTTTAAATTAAAAATGAATCAGTGGGTAGAAATGACAGAGATTTGTAAAGCAGAATTTAAGGAAGAATTTTCTAAAAGTAAGAACCATCTCAAAATGGAATGAGCTGTCTCCTGTTACTAAAGATCCCTGATCAGAGGATGGGCAGCTATTTGTCAGGGATGTTGCTGAAAGGATTTTGCCGGCACTGAGTAGTGAGTGGATGAGACTGAGTGTCTTTTGAAGTCCTCTTTGCAACCAACAGCCTATGATTATATATGTAGTAAATGCATAAATCCACAATTACCACAAATAAGACTTTCCCCCCTTCCTTCAAAACTCCTCCACTTGCGTACCATGTAGATGAAAATACAAGAGAGTAAAGTAAAGTAAATTTTGAGATGGATAGGAAATAAAATTTAAGGAAAAAGAACAAAGAAAAAGGAAAAGGATCCATATGTACAAAATATTTGTAGCAGTTCTTTCTGTGGCGGCAAATAATTGGAAGTAAAGGTGATGCCCATCATTTGGGAATGGCTGCATGGGTTATGGCATATGAATGTGGGGAATGTGAAAAATAATGAAGAATATGATTTCAAGGAAATCTGGGAAGACTTCTACGAACTGATGCAAAATGAAATGATCACAACCAGGAGAGCAATGTATGTAGTAACAGCAATGCTGTAAAAATAAACAATTTAATAAAAGACTTAATAACTCTGATTAATATAGCAAAGGGCCTTATATATGAAAAATGGTGTCCAGAACTAAGGGACTCAGACTACAGACTGAAGCATATTTTTTTCTATCTTTATTTATTTATTTTTTTGCTTCCTTCCCCCCCGCTGCGTTGAACATGGCTAATGCAGAAATATGTTTTACATGACTTCATACATAAAATGGGCATCATCTCTCTCACCATCTCAGTGGTTTCAGGAGGGACTTAGAGAGAGGGACAGAATTTGTAATTGAAAATAAAAATAAAATTTAGAACCTGAAAAAGAGGATGAATAAAAAAATCTAACCTTTTCTTTTTGCATTCTCAAATCATAGGTTAACGCAACCCGGCAACAACTACCTGGTCTATGAGGTGAGATGTTGTAGAATTTCCAGCCATGCTCTTTGCTAGGAAATCAATCCAGAGTAAAGGCATACACTGTACAAAGTTGATTAAATAATATAATTTCATTTAAAAAAATAATAAATTAAACAAATGGTGCCAGAACATCGTTAGTCCAGTGAACCTTTTATAGCTACTGTGTCGGCAGCATGGAATGGTGGAAATAATATTGGTTATGGAGGCAAGCTTTAGCAAGTCACCCTCCCCAGCAAACTGATTTCCTGGTCTAAAGGCAGTTAGGTGACACAGCAGTGACAGAGTCACATTTGGAATCAGAGAGACTTGCTAGATGGGCAAATCACTTAACCTTTCTGAACTTTATTTTCTTTATCTACAAAATGGGGATCATAACAGCACCTGGTTCACAAACTTATTCTGAGGCCCAAGTCAAATGAGACAGTAATACGTAAAATGTTTTGTAAACCTTAATAGTATATTCTAGAATTTTGCCAAGAATTGAAATTAAGTTCAATAGCCTATAGTTTGAAGATTATTTCCTTTTTAAATATGACTTATTGAGCCAAAAAAAACCCCATCACTTTCCCCTTCCCCTGCAATACTGTTTTACCTAATAGCATGTTTTCCTACAAACAAACTTGAACACAAGTTGGAGTATGCTTGAAAGTAGCAGAAACTGTGGAAAGATGTACCAAGAATATAATAGGTAAAAGTCCTCTCCTCTCTCCCTAAAAAAGTTTTAGGTCATGTAAATTTGTCAGGTTATAAACTCAGCTAGGTGGCATAGTGAATTGAATGCTGGGCCTGAAGTCAGGAAGGCTCATCCTCCTGAATTCAAATCTGACCTTCGATACTTATCAGTTGTGTGATCCTGGGCAAGCCACTTAACCCTGTTTGCCTCAGTTTCTCATCTGTAAAATGAGCCGGAGAAGGAAATGGCAAACCACTCCAGTATCTTTGCCAAGAAAATCCCAAATGGGGTCATGAGGAGTTGTACACCACTGAAAAATGACTGAATCCCAGTAACAAGCCCATACAAGTATGAGAGAAGACACAGCTTTTAAGATAGGAACATACAAGAAGCATGTTCTGATTAGGAGGGTTCCAGCTGGCATGGTCTTTCAGTAGGTTAGGAAGTGGTTTACTAAGGAGATTGATTGCAAGGGTTCAAGAGAGTCGTTGAGTTTTCACAGCTTTCTGTGACCTGAATATTAAGACTGCTGAACTTTATGATGTTGATTTCTTAAGGAGGGCCAACTGGTGCTGACACTTATAGACATATCTCTTGGTGTTAATGGAATCCTAATTTTTCTATGTTAGCTTGTAAATTATTAAGAAAGATTTTCCAAGTTTTTCATTTGCTTTAAAAATTCTTGGTTTCTAATTAACGTTCTTTCCCATAGGTGTATATACTTGAACTTGAACTTGAACCACAAGGCAGTGTGGATTAGTGAAGAGAGAGAGAGCTGACAATTGAGTTGGGAAGGCTTGCATTCAAGTCTTGCTTCTGACACATACCAGTGCATCACCCTGTACAAGTGACTGAGCCTCTTGATGCCTTAGGCAATGCCAGAAGAATATAAATGCAGCCAGGGTGCTGATTTGCACTGGTGTCTCACAAGGAGCTCCCTATCCCAATGAAATCACAAGCCTAATTAAGAACAACTAATAAGCCTAGAAACTGAATTTTTCCAACTCACTTCGACAAATATCTATTAAACACTTACTCCATGCAAGGCACTGTGCTATTCCTGGGGATCTAAAGATGAAAATGACATAGTCCCTCTTTTCAAGGAATTCACAATCTTGTAGAAGAAAGAAGTAATCCATGCCTAACTATGACTCAAGTTAGAAAATGATTAAATTCCTAGAGCATGTCAGAGTCTGCTGAGAGGTTAAAAGAGAGAAAGTTCACTCTTAGTTTGAGGTATTAGGGAATTTCACGAAGGAGGTAGCAGTTAAGGTGAACCCTAAAGGGAGAGAAAGGGTGGGGGCAAAAACTCCACTGGAGGCATCATGGCCAACAAATTCAAGGGCAGGAAGCATAATTAAATAGAGAAACATTGAGAAATGCTATGGGACTGGAACAGAGTACCTGAAACATTCTTTCACTGATCTTCCCAACCCGCCCCCGCCCCCTGTCCTGCCAAACTCAAGCAGAATGGAAACTCCCTGAAAGCAAGAAATATTTCATTTTTATTATATACCAGTTGCCTGGCACTATGCCTTATGAATAGTGGGAATTTAATAAATATTTGCGGAAGAGGAGAAGCATAAAAATGAGAGTGGAAAGAAAGGTCATATCAACACTATAAAAGGCTAGGCTAAAATGTTGGTATTTTATCTGGTAGATGAGAGAAAGACAATGAAGATTTATGAGTAGGGGTCTCACGTTCCTTGGAAGGATGACTTTGCTAGCTGTGTGAAGAAAGGATTCGACTAGCAGGGGTGGGGACTGAATGAAAAGTGCCGCACTTGAGGACCTAGAGGACCACATGTGGCCTGGAGACCTCATCTTCCTACCCTTGGTTGGAGTGTGAAGAGACTTAAAGCAGGGAGTACAGGCAGAACACTATTACAGTGGTCCAAGTGAGAGGTAACAAAGACTCTCCTTAACTAAGATGTGGAGTAGAGGCAGAGAGAGATGTAGTGAGAAATTGGAGAAATCAATAGGACCAGAAGATTGAATGAAAATAGGGTGGTAAGGAAGAAGTAAAGGTCAAGAATGATGAGGTTTAGATCTGCATTTGGTCATGAGTTAGTAATTGTGATGAGTCCAGCTATATTCTGACGCCACAGATTTCACTTGGAGAACTATAAAGAATCACTAAGAATGAGCTCCTTTAGGGCAGCTAGATGGCAAAGTGGATAGAGCATGGGCTGTAGAGTTAGGAGGACCTGAGCTCAATCACAGCCTCAAACACTTACTAACTGTGTGACACTGGGAAAGTCACCTACTACCTCAAAAAAAAAAAAATAGCTCCATTCAATATGAAGGGTCACCGTATGGCATAATCCAGAAAGATTTGGATTCCAGTCACACCTTTGATATATACTGGCTATATCACCCTGGTCAAGTCACTTAATCACTCAGTGCTCTAAGTTTCAGCGAAAGTATCTACCTGTTGTATATGGAGTTTTAAAACTAGGATTTTCCTATATAAATGGAATCTTTAGAGGCTAGGAACTTAGACTAGTCTCAGTACAATATTTCTGCATATGTATGTGTCCTGTATGTTAGTAGATATGATATCTTTTAAAAGAAACACTGTATACTCAGTTAATCTTTATGAGAGCAAAATATAAATGGTCTACTTATCTATATGATTCTATGGTAAAAAAAACTCCATCTAAGAATATCTTAAATGACATTCTACATGGGCCAAATTCTTTAGGTTAACAGCTACAACCATAAACACATTTTTTTTCCCAAGTAGCTTAACTAGTTTTTTCTTCTGTACATATAGCTTTTTGGAACTTTGGCAGGACTTTATGTGACATGAGAAATATAATATCTTTGTGAGATACCTGCAACTATTTGTTTGAGGTTTTCTCCAAGCATTTTAAGAAAGGGTTAAAGAAAGTAAGAAATACCATTTGAAATCTCGTGCTTCCCTAACCAGACACAATGCAATGCAATTAATTTTGATTCATTTATCATTTAGTAAGAGTTTACTATGTGCAGGGCATCATTCTAGGTTTTGGGAATGTGGAGGTTTTTTTTTTTTAATGACAATCAGTTTCCTTAAGATACTTAACTTAGACTAGGCTTTATACTAGGTATATACATAAATATGAGAGAGTATGTGATGGTGGAAAAAAGGGAAATCCAGACTGTAGAAAAATTTAAAAAAGGAGAGAATACTTTCAGCTGGGGGGTGGGGAATCAGAGGAGACTTCATGGAGGATAGGAAAGAAGAAACATATTCTAAAAGACTGAAACTCATAGCAAGGAAGCATTGGAAAGAATGTCTATGATTTTCCATATTTGCAACACAGTTAATTTTACAGGAACATTTGCCTACTGTCTCTTTTCTAGCATTAAATTAGACCTCCCTTTAAACTTGGTGTGAATTTAACATGAGATTAAATATAAATCCCTCAGCTTTAAACTTGAACATCATCATATGTAATTAACACAAACAAGTATACATTTTACTTGATAGATGGGTTCCTGAAAAGCTGTTATGAGTTGAACTTTTCTAAATTGAATTATATTTTAAATGCATCAGTCAACAAGAATTCTATGGTGAATACTTTTATAAAGCTAAGAATCTCATGGCAAAGGAAATAATCTCTACCTAATTCACCTTTGTAGTACATCTAGATTTTTCACAATAAGATTTTTAAAGTACAGTCCAGTTCTTAGGTACAATGTAGCATAAGAAGAATGTAAGCTCTTTAGGACAGGCCCTGTTTCTTTGTCTTTTTATCCAGAGCTTCTACCACAGTGCTTTCCCACACAGTAGGTATATAATAAATGTTTGTTGAGTTGAATTAAGTTCAATTGGAAGCAATTTCTGAGATCATGTAATCCATTCAGTCTCCTTGTTTTAACCTACATTTAGGAAGAATAAAATTCCCAGGGACTAGTAGAAGTAAATATGGATCTCACAACAAGACAGGAAAGTAAGAGTTTTATTTTGGGGGCAGGGTATTTATAAAACATTTCCATTAGCCCCCATGAACCCAAATGGGGACCCTGCTTTGGCCGCAGAGGGAATAGGAGATTCTTTCTTTAAACCAATGAAGTCTAGTGGATGTTTCGTAGGATTCTTTTCTGAGTCTAACAGTATCATACACTGAGGAAGGGAGCAGGAATGTGAACTTGAGAATTGGGATTGATTCATGCTAGGGGTAGAGGGAAGATTCCTGTGGGATTTGAGTCTAGTTGATATTCAAATTCTCCATCTATTGGGAGCTTTGGGGTGGAAGGGTGCCAAGTGGACCTTGGCTCCTGTTCTTTATCTGACAGGAAGATTCAAGAACTTTTGAACTTCTCAATGGTTTTTGGGCTTCTTCATTTAAGGAGTCTATTGCATTCGGGACACCCCTACCTTCAGCAAGGTAAAAAAGTCTTAAGTCAAGATAGATGATTACCTATTTTCTTAAAACTCTTCAGTGACTTTCCCATGTAGCCCTGATAAAATGATGTGATTGTATGAACCTGCTCCTGAGAAATTTATAGAGCCTCAGAGATGATCTCTTCCTTATATCTGGATTCATTTTTGCCTGACTCTCTACTTCACTGTTTCTCCTCAATTCTACCACTTATTATTCCTCTCCTGTATCCTGCCTTCTTTTCTCCTTCCTTCTGTTTCCAAGTTGTCCTGTTTTCCATTTCCTACCCAAACTCCATGGACTTCTCTTTGCTTCAAAAGCTCATCTCAAAAATCCAAGTGAAAGCAATGTCATCTTAATTCTCTCATTTTGGAACATCCCCCTTCAAGGAAAGACTATCTATGAGATCACAAGGTTCAATAGAAAACAACAGAAGGCAGCTTGCAGAATGGTTCAGGTGGGTTAAGCTAACAAGAAAAGGTCAGTAAGAAAGACTGAAAGAGAAAGGTTTTATTTTCTTGACCTTAGCTCCAGAAGTCAGGGGGTTGTAGTGTCTTAAGAAATGAAAGTCGGAGAGAATATGTCTTCTAACAGAGAACAAATTGAACCAATTTGAGGGAAAGAGTGCTTGTTTTGGATTCAGTGGGCACACAAAGAATCCAGATCAATTCTTTCAAAATTTATTTAGGTATCTTGATTTTTTGATTAATTTTTATTTTAGTTGTCAAGGATTTTATAGCCAGGATTTTAAAGGCATGAATAAAAGCTGGAAGGTTTGAATAGGGTACAGAGAGTCACAGAGTATTTATAGACCAGCAAGAATGCCTTTAGGACACTGGGTACAGCTGTTATGGAGGATTTATGGAAGGGAACAGACAAAAAAAATCACACAGGATGAGATGGCTTGTGATCCTCTACTGGTGAGGGAGAGCATCCATACCAATGAGATTATAAGGACCATAGATCATGATCTGGAAGAAGTCAAAGGGATCACCTAGGATGTGCCTAACATTATAAAAATAATGCAAATACTGGCTTCTTGTGTACTCCCTTTGGCTCTTTCCAGTTCTAATTCTTAAGTTTCTAATCTAACAGCTGATTTAGAAATGAGGAAACCTAAATTCATGATGAAGTAATTTGACTAAGGTCAGACAGTTAGTAGGCAACAGAACTTGAATTTGAACCCAGGACCTCCAAATATATTTCTGGTTTTTTTTAAAGTAAAATATTGATCAAACTATATATAAAAATAAAGATATTTAACTTTTTATTTTTATGCATTACATATTTCTTGCATTTTAATTTTGTTCATCATTACTTAGTCTTTTATTCCTAACTAGTTTAAAGTTCACAGAAGGCAGATAATTAATGTCTCTTCTAATCACCTCTTACACAGTATTAGGTGCATAGGAAATGGTCAACAAAATCTTGATTTATTATAGTTTACTGTTAGTATGGGGCAGGTAGGTGGTACAGTGGATAGACCATCGAGCCTGGAATCAGGAAGACTCTTCCTGAGTTCAAATCCAGTCTCAAATACTTACAAGCTATGTGACCTTAGGCAGTCACTTAACTGTGTTTGCCTCAGTTTCTTCATCTGTAAAGTAAGCTAGAGAAGGAAATGGCAAACCACTGTAATATCTCTGCCAAGAAAACCCCAAGTGGGGTGATGAAGAATCGGACACAACTGAAATGGTTCTACAGCAACAATTCCTACAACACCATCACTAATATATGTACTGTGAAATATTATGATATAGCTTTACTATACTATTCTCTATTGGAGCACTCAAAAGCGGTCATATTCTTTTTACATTTAGGGTATTAATCAGTTCTTTATATATTTATATGCATATACATATTCATGATATATATTATATATTTTATATAAGTACATATATACACGTTTTCCCACAATGCACATATTTACATTCATGTATATATATATATATATACACACATTATATATATATATATATATATATATATATATATATATATATATATATATATATATATATGTCTATACGTATACATCCACAAATGTGAGAGACAACACAGTATAGTATATAGAAAATCATCCTGAAAGTCAAAAAGATCTCAGCATTAGTTGTAACATACTGGCAATGGACATAGTAGAATTCTAGACTTTGAGTAAGGAAGACCTACATTCAAGTTCTACCTCTCATGGTAGCTGTGTGACCTAGAATGAGTCACTTAATCTCTTCAAGACTCAGTTTCTTCATACCCTACTAGTTCTACATCTATGATTCTATCACTCTGAATATGGGCAAGTAGTTTAACATTTCACTGTCTCAGAAAATATTTGATGGTAAGTTTCAGATTTATCATGAGAAGGTCAGAGAACTCCCCATAAAATGAAAAAGGAAGGGAAAGGGAGAGAGAGAGAGAGAGAGAGAGAGAGAGAGAGAGAGAGAGAGAGAGAGAGACAGACAGACAGACAGACAGACAGACAGACATAGAGAGACCGGTGGGGAGAGAGAGAGAAGAAAAGGGAAGAGAAGAGAAGTGAAGAGAAGAGAAGGAGGAGAAGGAGGAGGAGGAGGAGGAGAAGGGGGGTGATGAGTCCAAACCTTTAAAAAATTATCCTTAAAAAATAAACCAAGGCTCTTAACTAAGGCTAAATGATTTGGCCAATGTCATATAGCTGAGCCAGTTTCAGAGAAAGGCTTGAAACTCAAGAAGAGAATTTCAAGATACACCAAATCCCTGAAAATTCTATAGGCATCCTGCTAAACTCTTCAGCATGAATTTCCCTGTATTTTTTATGTATGTAGCAAACAGCTATTATTTTCTCCATCACACACCATGATTGTTTACCCATAATTCAAACAAACCTAGAAAGAGTTGTTTTTTGGCTTGATTGTGTTTAAGGGTTTTTGTCATTGAAAAAATAAGAAAGAAAAGTTCTGATATTTTTCTTGCAGATGCTTGCTTATTTCTGGAAATGCAATTAAAACCCTGGGACCCCATTGCCGAATTTTCCCCAACTTGTTAGTGTGCATAGCATTGAGAAATAATATAGCTATAGTTGCCAGCACAAATAATATAATAAATAATAGCTATTCCCAGCATTAACTGTTAGTCACCTGTTGCTTTTGTACGTTTTTGATACTAGCTTATATTCCTACAGTACTTTTTAGTTACAAAATCAATCAGTCATTTATCAAGTAATTATTAATTGCCTCCTATGTTCTACTCAGCTTGCTTAGTTCTGAGGATACAATTAAATAATGTAGTAACTTGTCTTCAAGTAGCTTACATTCTAAAAGATTGAAATACTTTACGTTTTACATACATTCTTTTCATTTGAGACTCACAATAGTCCTGAGGAAGGGAGTGTTAGAATCATTATTCTAGTTAAATAATCTAGCTAATAATAAGTTGCAGAGCCAGGTCTCAACTAAGGCTAAGTTAGAGAAGACAGAAAAATTGTCAATGAGTATTTTTGGAAAGATTTTCAGCATCCCCCCTAATGCCCTCCTCCCACTGCCTCCGCCAAAGTTTCAGGTCTGGAGAGAATCAAACATATATATGCCAGACTCCAAGTACAGTACAGTTTCCACCATATTAAGTAGCTTCTATATAAAAGCTGAGGGCAACATGATCATTTTTCAGTTTAAACTAAAACAAAATTCTGAAACCAATTATTTAGAAACGATTTATTAAGAACCTTCCTTGGGGCAACAAAGGTACGTGACATATTTCGCCAGTTCATCATTGTGATTCAGGATAGTATAAAATATTACTTCCCATAATTAAAATAAATCAACTGAGAAAAAAATGGATTCCATAGCAGTATGATTTTCATAGTTTGGAAAATTACTTGAGTTATTTTGGGCAAGGTAGAGTAGTTTTTTGGGGGATTCTGGAGCAAATGAAGGTTACAAAGGGGCACGTGGTACGATGTAGAACGTCCTACTTTGAAAAGAGAAGTCTGATAAAAGCACTAATGTGGCGTTTCAAGAAAACTGAAGAGAGAAGAGGGGGAAAAGAGAATGCTCTTAAAAAGGTCTGAGAGCACATGGATGGTTTCAGTACACAACATAGGGACTGGTCAATTACATACCAGGTCCATTAGGCAGGACCTTCTTGAAGGACATATGTCCCTCCATTCTTCTGAGTCTGGCAGCATCACCCAGTTCCTCTGAGGCTAGGTGGCATCCCTCAGGCTGGCAGCCTCTCTGGTGTTGATAGCACAGCAGGCTGTCTGAGGTGGCAGCCCTGCTGGGACACATCTGTCCCTCTCAATATTCACACTGCTAATGTCTCACTCTTGTGACAAATGCAAATTGGGTTGCTTCGTCCAAACATGTCAGCCTCATTAGCAGGTGCACAGTGATTGGCACGTGGCACTGAGCAGCTCTGTTTCCTGTGTTCCCACCTCCAACCACTTCTGGGACTTGAATTGTTTGGGACTGTGAGTGGGCAGATCTAAGTTGTTGTAGGGTTAATGGAATCTGTTCCAAAACGCAGTCGAAAGGAGTATCATTTCTAAACAAAGTATGAATCTGTGTGTGTGTTCACATGTTTGTGTAGGGGGGTAGTAACGGTTAATGATAGCTCTTTTCCATGTAACAACTTCACCCTTATCTTGAGTTACAAGTTGAACAAAATCAAATGAAATGAAAGGACTGATCTCTGAAGAAGTATTAGGCTCCATTTGACCTCCAGTTAGTTGGGGAGAAAGTATGGCTGTTATTAGGATAGTAGAGGGAATTTATTGTGGTTTTCACCTGCTCAAATGCATGTGTGTACGTTATATCTATATGTATATCTAGTGATCTATCGATCTAATAGCAGATTGAGCCATGATCAACATCACAAACTAAAAGCTTCACTTTTCCCTTCTGTCAATTTAATTGAGACTTGCAAATTTAAATCTTCTTTTTGAACCTAGACATTTAAATGCAGTCATTTTAAAATTCTTAAAAGGTTGACAGTGACATTGTCTTAACAAAAGCCAGGAAATTCAGTTAAGACTGACACTCTTGTCATTAGCTCTTGCCCCCATCTGTTTGCCTTCCAGGCCACATGTAGTTTTGAATTGCCTAACTTTATTGTGTCCCTAAACCTATTTCACTGTATTTTGCTGCTAGTATCATATATGTGTTTATAGTATAACTATGTTTATTATTATAGCACAGTGTCAGGTAGAAACTTATAATGAGCACTGTTTAATGATGGTACTGATTTGTATCTGGTGTGTGATTCTATTTTGACATGTGGCTACTGAATAATATATTTTATATTTCAAACGTTGATTCTAGTTTAATAGGTAATTTAATCTGTCAGTTAAATAGCACTTTTAAAATGAATATTTCAAGGCTTATTGAATGAATGACATTTTTATTCCCATTTTACAGATGAAAAAGTTGTGACACTGCAGAAGGCCAGGTTCCTCTTGTCCTTTCCATATCTAACATTTTAATTTTGTGATTCCATTCTGATCAAGGTCCATGAGAAAGATGAGCTTATTTTCACTGCCAAATAGGCATGATTTTATTACAGGAGAGAAAAACTTGGTGTGGTATGGAGAAGAAAGAACATTGGTTTTGTAATCAGATAAAGGTTTAAGTCTCAATTTTGATTACAATCTACAAATTCAAGGACCTCAATTTTCCTCATCTCTGAAATGTATTTAGATGACAAAGCTCACACATACATACACTTAGGGAGGAAAATAATACTTCATCATGTCTGATGTTTCTTCAACTCGTATAAAATACACCCCCTCTAAGTCTTAGTTAATGGTTTCCTGAATTTTTGGTGCCCCAATGAAGGACCTTTCCAATTTGATAGGTTTTTCTAGGGCTTGCATTCTGCTAGACTACTGCCTTTGAAGAACTGAAGATTGCTTCCATGCCACAATGACGCATCTCTATAGGATATTAGTGAAGATACAGATAGGGGAAGGAGAGGGAGAGAGAGAGAGACAGACAGACAGACAGAGACAGAGAGAGACAGAGAGACAGACGTAGAGAGACAGGCGAGGGGGAAGAAAGAGAGAGAGAGACAGACAGGCAGAGACAGAGACAGAGAGACAGACATAGAGAGACAGGTGAGGGGGAAGAGAGAGAGAGAGAGAGAGAGAGAGAGAGAGAGAGAGAGAGAGAGAGAGAGAGAGAGAGAGAGAGAGAGAGAAACAAATAGGCAGGGAAGAGAGGCAAAAGGTATAGTACAACTTAATGGATGAAAAGCCAATGCTAGAGTTAGGGAGATCTTGATTTAAGTTCCAACTTTGACACATACCAACTATTTGACTGGACAAGATATTTAACCTCTTAGATTCTCTTAAGTCTCTAAATTAGATTCTCTAAATCTCTACGATTGCATGTTGCAGAGAAAGTGTTAACAAACATATGTGTGTGGGAACTTCTTTACCTGTAATTCCCTTCAACATTGAAATTGCAATTCTTGTTCATATAAGACATGTGATTTCATTGGAATAAAGATATACATAAGTGTACACACATAAATTAAATACACATGTGTGTAAGTATAGCTATATGCACTATGTGTGTCTATATATAATATATATGTTCTTTTTTTTAGTGCTTCTTATACCTGCAGGATATCTGCTATAGTGTCAAAATTATGATCATTTCTCATCTTTTTAAAGGCATCAGACTCACTATATCTCAATGGCATTTCAAACTGTACCTCTTCTGTTGTGTACTGCTCTTGATGGGTATAACTAAATGGAGAAAAGAGATCCATTTCAGGAAACAGAAAAATGGAGAGCATGTGCCTGACCCATAGGAGTTAGGGCCTAAGTACCTCATCAATGGCATTGACTAGATAGAAAACCCATCTCAGCCATTCAATCTTTGGGCCACCCAGTCCCATTAGCAGTGCACTAGCCCTCGCCTTGATAACAAAAGTGACCAATGCTTTATCTTTTTCTCTTTAAAAGCAGTTATTTTCTTAGAGTGACAGCTAACATGACTGGCAGCCTTCCAGCAAGCCCTCTTTGATTGATTGAATGTACTTCAGGATTCATCAGCAACTCACGTTCTCCCTCCTTTTGCAGTAGATTTACATAGGCTATCTCCATGATGCCATGTTCCTATGTGTTCCTTTAAAAAAATTAAGCCATCATTTTCTACAGAAACACCAGTTTTAAAAAAATGGTATTACAGCTTCAGGACTTTAAAGTGCTAAGTGCCATCATCTGCCTCTCCTTACTCCTCTAACCACTCCAAGTGCTCAGTCAAAACACAAACATAGAAGTGTAATCCCACTGAGAACATTACAGATGTGGCAGACAGGTTCCTGGGATCCAGACGGAATGTCTACCTCCTGCAGATATCCCTTCTCACCTCAAGAACCGCACGTTCACAGAAGGGAAACGTTTAGCAGGTGAACGAATGCTCGTCTATGATGTTGGCATCAACAGTAATAGTAAAATATTCAGAATATGATATCCCTCAGAGATTGAGGCTTGTGCTTCTGGGTAAGTACTTCCTCTGGTTTAGTTAGCAGAGTTTATATTAATTTCTTGGGGATGCAGAGTAGAAAGGGGAAAGGAAGTGGGAAGATTAGAGCTGAATACTGGCAGTGTTCTATATTATTTATAAAACAGTCTTGTATAGAAATTTTATATATATATACATATATATATATATATATATATAAAACACATAGACATAAGTTTGCAAATATACTTTTTATTCACTGATTAATGAATCAGTCTCCCAAGTGCCACCAGAGAGCCTGGCATCACCTTAAAGACCTAAGGAAATATTTCATGGCCAATAGTTTGGGTCCAACACATTTCATTTAATAAAAATGACTTACTTTTCTGTAATCTTATTATTTTTAGAAACTTGGTTGAGTAACTTAATTCGCATGGCTATTGTCAAAAATTTGCTGAATCATTACACAGAATTCAGGCTTTGGGTAGAGTTTGGATACATCAATTCAATTGTACTATTCAGAATGGAAACTCTTCTTTCAAGTTTTGAATAAGTTGCAGGTGAATTCTCAATAATCTTTAATGAGATATGTGGAATTCTACTAAGCCTAAAGATCTACTGGAAAAAAATTTCAGAATGGCAACAGATGAGAGAGTGAGATTAAAAAAAAACTAGATTAGGAAAAAGGTAATGTTAAAAAATCACCGAATGTGTCTATTTTATATATTATATATATATATATACATACATACATATATCACATATGTGACATATATTAAACACAAAATTATGAGTATTTTTATATTATTTATGCATCCTTTACAGGAAGGACATTCAACTTAGAAGATATCTATTTGGCATTATTCTTTGATGATGGTAGGTTGACCCAAACCTTTTATTCATTGAGCAAATATTTCTTAAACACCTACTACGTGCAAAACATTTAGAACCATCTAAACTCTGTCATCCAGTGCACTCTTGTGAATGATGGCACACATTTGTGAGACTACTGGTAGGGTTAGGAGTGCAGTCTGTGGTTATAGAGTAGTTTTCTGTGCAAAGTTAATTGAACCATTTGGGGATTGAAGCTTCAACCTTGGCCTCATTAGCACCATGCTCTAACCAATGGAAGGATTTATTTTTCCTTTATAATGTTAGGTTTTCATGCCCAATATTGGAAAGAAACCAAGAAGGAGAGGGAGACTGGTCCCTTGTTTAAATTAATTAATTACTGTAATTCTGCACCTATAACATGCCCATGGCTCTAGGAAAATAAAACAAAATATTTTTATAGCATGCAGGATGCATGGTGCTCTTGGCTGTACTGCAATTGCAGCATAAGCAGGAAGCACTCAGTTCCTACAGAATGGTTAGAAATGATATTGAGAAATTCTTCCATACAGTCTCTTCTACAGCTGCTATCTCATAGTGAGCTAACACAATTTCAATGTTATATTTGGGAAAAAAAATTAGGCTAGGAGCTAGGAACTTTGCTTTGAAAAGACTCAGTTACTATCTTCAATAAATGATAATTTTGCATCATCCTAAAGAACTGAAAGAGTAATTTATTATCAAGATCATCGTACAAGGGGGCCCTATGGAGGATGAGGTAGGAGTGGGAAAATGGAGCCATTGCTCTCCCATTCTCACACAAGATGCCAGTGTTGTTAGACGGCTGAAAATCTGAAATGAAAAAAAATTCAGTCTAAAGAACAAGTCATGCTAGATCGTATTTCAGATGCATCCTTCCTGGTTCATGAGTCCGATACCCAACCTGGGCGCACTAGATCTTGGTGTAGTTAGATGCTTTGAATCCTAACCCCTAAAGCTTTGCCACTGAAATCTGACTAGCACTGCCCTCTGGGTTTCCAAACTTCCATATTTCATTCCTCCTAAATTGTTCAGAATAAGTTTATCCTACACATAATGAGAAGCAATGTTGTTTTGTGGAGAAAGTGAAGGGATTCAGTCAGGAAGACCTGGATTTCAGTTCTGCTTCATACCCATACTAATTGCAGAACCCTGACCACGTCATTTAACTTCTTTCCAAGTTGCAGTTTCCTCATCTTTAAAAAGAGGTTAATAATGGCACCTAATTCACAGCGTGGTTGTGAGCATCAAATGAGATTGATTACAGAGAGCACCTTGTAGATCTTAAAATACTATGAACATAAGCTACAGCTGCTGCTGCTGCTATTACTACTACTACTACTGTTATTATATAGCAGTCAGTCAGTTAGCAGACAATTATTAAGTACCTACAGCTTGCCAACAGTGTGCTAAACTGAATAAGTGGTTTATGCTTATGAGGGATTATTCCATCTTCTCTTTTTCTCCTTTCTGAAAAATCTGTTTCTTCTACTTTATTATTCTTGCTGAGGGAAATGCTAAATAATATTTTATAAGAGGAGCCTGCTTAAAGTTATTATAATTACTAACATGTATAAGTTACTTAATATTAAGTAATGTTTGAATCATATATATATATACAATATAACAACACACATATATGTTCAAAATATATATTGTTCAATATGTACATGTGTGCGTTTTACTTGCTGGATGTTTCCTATAGGACACTTTAATAATATAGTACCCAAACTATTATTATAACCTCATAGGATTGTCAATGTAATATATATATAATATGTATATATAATATATATAATATGTATATATAATTCATTTAGAAAGTTCTGATTTTTCTCAGGGGTTTTCTTTGTTTTGAGTCTTATTCGAAACACATAAAGATTGGATAATGAGATCATCATCATCAACATCAGGCGTCCCACGATACACACATTAATTGACTCTTTTAGCTAATTACTAATTACTCGCCCTCTGATATATAGGTATTATCCTTACTTTAAGAAAACCTGGCAGATAAAAAAAAACCAGAAACAATTAGAGGAGATTGATAATTCAAATTCTAAAATGATTATTCCAAAAGCAATGTTTTACCACGATTGCTGTGTTTACAATATGATGTAATTTATTTAAAAAATCAGTTTACTCATAAGCTTTCATAAATACTTACAGAGTAGCTATTTGACATATTTGATAGAGAGATGGTCCTGGAATCAGGAAGAAATGAGTTCAAATTTGACTTTAAACAATGGCTGAGTCACCCTGGACAAGTCATTTAACCTCTTTTTGCCTCAGTTTCCTCATCTGTTAAATGGGGATAATAATAGCTCTTAGCTCCTAGTGTCATTGTGAGGATCAGATGAGATATTTGTAAAGTGTTTAGTGCAATGCCTGGCATGTAATAAATACTATATAAATGTGGTTTAGTGGGTTGAGTGCCAGGCTGGGAGTCAGGAATACTCATCTTCCTGAGTTCAAATCTGGCCGCAGACACTTGCTAGCTATGTGACCCTGAGCAAATCACTTTACCCTGTTTGTCTCAGCTTCCTTATCTGTAAAATGAGCTGGAGAAGCAAATGGTAAATAACTCTAGTATCTTTGCCACGAAAACCCCAAATAGGGTCATGAAGAGTCAGACATGATTGAAATGGCTGAATAGTCAAAAACGATATAAAGGTTAGTTGTACCATCGCCCCAGGTTTAATCTGGTATTGTCTGCAGACAGGTTTTCTCATTTTGAACTTGGATGCGTGGGGGCTGTTTCCAGTGAAGCCAGATATGATAGGATTTAGTTCCATCTTCCAATATTGTACCATGATTTTGGTTCTGCTACTTAGAAACTATATGCCTTGGAAATGCCACTGTCCCAAATTAGTCTTGAAAAAATGGAGAAGTCGGACTACACAATCTACCTAGGTTCCACCAGTTCTGAATCTTATGAACCTATAATCCCGGGTTGGAGGAAAGAACATCTGCATGGGCTTCTGGGTCCTATGGTGGGCCCAAGAAGGATAAAGTAGATCCCTAAACACGGAAGCCATTCCCTTTTTATTAGATCCCTTTCTTTTATGCAATTCCTTTAACTTTAGGAATTATTTCAGAAACTAGGTTTTTCTCTTTGAAATAAAGATTCCTGCCTAAATTTTGACTAGATTGTCCAAGGCAAGGAAAGAGATAGGATGATGGGAATGTAGATATATCCTTGGAACTGGGAATTTCATGACTACCTAAGAAAGTAGGTATTAAAATTTGGGGTGAGAGAGAATGCCTTGGCTGAGGGCAAATAATGGAATAAAGGAAATCGACAGTAGGTAAGGGGGAGAAGAAAGTTCCTATGATTAATTCACATTTATTGAATTGAATTTTTTTAAAAGATGCCTGTGTGGAATAGTGGAAAGAGGATTAGATTTAGAATCCTAAGATCTGATTTTGTATCCTAATTCTCATTCCCTGTTGGACTATGGGCAAACTATTTGCTTACTCTGAGTCTCAGTTTTTAAGGTAAAAAGAAGGAATTGAGTTAAAAGAATTCTAAAATCTATGAACAATGATTATTTTTTAAAAGACCCATCTAGCAATAAACTAGCTACATAAGGTGAATCAGAGTGTGAAGATACACTAGGAAGCTATAAAACTGGTCCAAGTATGTGGTGATGAGGACCTGAACAAAGGTGATAGTCGTGTGATTGGAAGAGAAGTGATAGAAGTAGAGGTGCCCTGGTAAATAATTAACAATGAGTTCTCTGAAAACAGTACGGCATACTTTTACGTTTATAGGCTAGCCCTAGCATACCACTAACTGTTCCGAATATGAGAGATAATACTGAAGAATTTTCAGGATTTAGTTGGAGTTAGATTTATCGGAGAATTCAGGAGTCAGTATAGTATTGTGGAAAAAACACTAGTTTGGAGAATCTGGAAACCTAGGTTCAGGTGCTGGCTTTGCTCCTAATTTGCTGTATGACCTTGAATGAATTATTTCCCTGTTTTGGGACTTCCTTAACTTGTTTGTAAAAAGAGGGAATCTGACAGTGAAAATTTCTAAAATTCTTTTAAGCTCTGAGGATCTAAACTTAGATCTTTAGCATCTCTTCCATGTTTTCTTTCTAGCCCTATTCTTTCTTTCTTTCCTTATTATTCTGCTCTACTTTAGCTTGCCCATATACAATCTTTTTATTTAATTAGA
The DNA here is from genome assembly GCA_023548195.1 of Bettongia penicillata ogilbyi. Classification (NCBI taxonomy): domain Eukaryota; kingdom Metazoa; phylum Chordata; class Mammalia; order Diprotodontia; family Potoroidae; genus Bettongia; species Bettongia penicillata. The sequence goes on from JAJHZJ010000235.1 coordinate 2,629,257, forward strand.
ATTTGCTTTTAATTTCCCCCTTCCTACCTAAAAAGGAAATAAGGAAAGAAAACTTTATAATATAATTGAACAAAAATCTTCTTTCACTCCTCCCTCATTGGTTCATTCTTATAAGCCTAATGTTAGTGAAAAAATGTTTATATTTATCTAAGATCTATAAAAGCCAGAGTAAGTGATGAAGAATCTCTCTCTCTCTCTCTCTCTCTCTCTCTCTCTCTCTCTCTCTCTCTCTCTCTCTCTCTCTCTCTCTCTCTCTCTCTCTCCCTCTTCCTCTCCCCCCTCTCTCCCTGCACCTGACCCTTCCCCACAGAAAGACAGAGACAGAAATAAAGAGACAGAGATCTGTGGAATTTCAATTCATAAAAACAGGAGACAGTTTTCAAATTTTAATGAAGAAATACATTTTCTCTTTTCAAAGTTCAAAACTAAATAAGAAATAGTCATAGTAATGTTTACCAGATCTCTACATTTATTAAAAGCCAGAGTAGACAGAGATAATAGCATAAATCAATATTTATGATTCACCAGACTTCTACATAAATATTAAAATGAGGCAGCCATCATCAGACTATTTGTTGTTTATATTTGCTTTCAAATTTTAATGAATAAGAATGCCATTTATCTGCTAAAGTTCAAAACCTGAAAAATATTTCCTTATTAGTCCATTAATGAATCTGGTCATAGGACTGTCATTGGAAAAAGAAACCTGATTAACAAAACAGTAAAAGCCATTACAATCCGTCCCTAAACTCATACAAAAAGCCCTCTAACAAAGAACCAAAAAAATGTGCGTAAGCTGTGGCTAATTTGTAGTTTCCACCTGTCATTATTCCCGATCATGACCAGTTTAGACCAATGCGGTCTAAGACTAGTCTAAGAACTGTCCTCTTTTCTTTCCTGGTTGGTTTTTATTAGCTGTTCGGTATATCTTCTCTGGTACGGTGGCAAGAGCGCCAGCTTTAACGCCAGAGGTTCTGTCCCTGTGTGGACTTTGAAGGAATTGCATTTCTGGGACTCAGTTTCCTCATCTGTAAAATGTTTGGCTCAAATTCAATTGCTTCTAATGTTCTTTCTAGTTTATAATTGAGGATCCTGTGATACTCATTTTCAGGTGACTACAACTTCCCTACCATCTAGTATAAACTCGCTGGACACAAAGAGAAACTCAAGGGGTTCCTAATTTAATGCTTCAAGGGAACTTAAATAAATAAGATTAGCAAAAAAAACAAAAACAAAAAAAAAAACTAGATGAAATACATTTTGAACTGCAAGTGGAAGAATAAGAAAAATGAAACCTGACCCTATCTGATTATTGGCTCATCTCCGTTAGCTTCTATATGGGGATTCACGAAAGGGACGGAGACAGTGGTGGCTTCTATATAAACCTTAAAAGACTTTTTTTTCAAAGTACAGTTCTAAGGTAGGTTTTCCCCTTTTATGCCGATTCCTTCACAGTTCCTCTGAAGCCTAGCATTTGCCAACTGCTTTTATCACCTACACCAACTTAACCATATCTGAGGCCAGCAGCTGCAATCCAAATTTTCCCACCATCTGAGAGGCAGTAAACTTTCCCCAGAGCAGCACCATATGGTCTCAGAACAGCACCACTGTGGGCTTGTAACCTTTTCGGCTGGTGCCAGTCACATGGACTGTCCTCGAAATATTCCAAGCATATGTGCAGGCATCTATCAGTGCATTTGACCTGCTCTGGCCTGGGATGTAGCAAGAGTTTGGCATTCCCAGGATGGCTTGCGCTGCCCAAGAATGAGAGAGGGCAAGTCTGAGTGGGGCAAGTTCAGATTCATAGCCTGACTGGCTTGAAGCTTATCCAAATGGGACGACTCAGAGCACATTCTCAATTTGTGATTTAAAAATGCAGTCAGTTCTCTTAGACGATCAAATGAACTAAGTGCTCATGGCTGCTGTCATACAAAACTGACAGTACACTACAGAAAGGGAAGGCAGGAAAATCAATTAGCATAGAAGTCATTGTGGCAATTATGCCTCAATGCCATGGTTGCCACTTAGAGCCAAAACTACCAAGAAAATTAACCCCTGAACAAACTAACTAGCATAAACTTCTAAAAAAATTATTATTATCACCATCAAGGACGTGTCATACCTCTGAATCTATCTGTGCCCCTGAAAGAGATATGGCATCTTTAAATTACCGGGCGAGGTAGATAAAGAGTTGGAGGCCTGCCAAGGTAAAAGTTGTAAAACTGGATTGATTTTTGCTACAGCTTGCTAAGGGCTCCCTCGAGCTAGGATGCAATGTTCAAATATAATAATTGATAGCCTGAAAAAATATTTCTGATAAGTGTGCAGGGGTAGTGCAGAGCCCTGTCTGAGATGAAGTGAGTCTTTGTGTGCCAGCTAACCTGACTTCCAAAGTGACCCAGATTAGCTGTTCACTTGCCAGATTACAACCACTAGGCTTCTCTATCTTCCCTTCCCCTCTCCATCCATTTCCACCTGCTACACTACCTCCTTGTCCTCCTCCTCCTCCTCACTACTGCAGCGCTCTCCAGCTGTAGAGAAAATGGTTCTGGCCTTCAAAAAGGGGCGCATTTGTTAATGCTGTTGTGGAGAAGTAATTACCCAACAATCAGACCTGTACACATGGGTGGGGGGGAATGGAGTGGAAATCACATTCATTAATACCACCTTGGTAATCCCAAGGGACAGAGGGGTTAGTGTTTATCTGACCCCTTTTCAGTCTTCCCCTTGGTGACTGACCACCCCAAGCTGTGAGTGTGTGTATCTAAATTGCTTGGGATTCAATTGAACACATTAAATTTTAAAAAGGATTTAACTGAAATTTTTCAATAGCTTCTGAGAGGGGGATAATTTATTAGCTCCAAGTAAATTAAAATCTCAAGCAGGGGTAAAGACTTTGGAGATTGCTTTAATACATTTTATATGCTTTCAAAAGAAATGTTCTTTTAAATGGTCCAAAAATCAGCTAATTTTGTCCTATTTAGTAAATTACCTCCTAAGGCCACAATGTTGAAAAACTTAGAATTGCTTAAAAAAAAAAGGAGGGGAAAAATCATACACCTTCCATCGGAAACAACAAAACCCCAAATTGCTATGTCTTTTATACATCACAGTTTGTTTTTTTTTTTTTCCAACTCAAAAGTCAGTGAAACATTTGTGTTACCTTCTGCCAGGCCACACAGGGACCCATTTTCCATATGATGATTGCAGGCAGTGGGAGGGGTGTAAGGTTAATTGGGGGACATTTGAAGGCTAAATCCCCATGCACTGTGCTGATAATTTATACCTTTATTTCAGGCCAAATTCACCTGTAGAGCTAGAAAGCTGTAGAGGTTAGATGAACCTCTGCCCTGTACAGCCCAGGGGCGTCCCCATCATGACAGGAGATTTCCTGCTTTGAATTATCTGTGTAATAAAAGATTCTTTCCCAGCTTTTTACCTGACATCCTGTGTCCAAGGGAGGAATGAAGATTTTTTTTTTCTGATGATAAATGCTTCATCTAGATCTACATTAATACTCGCTGGACCAGTCTCTCGGTATTGTTGTAAAAACCCTAAAGGATTATATAAATGTGAGGTAATGCATATTTATTTTATACATACATAAAATGTATATATGTGGAAACAATACACATGTGTACACAATGCACATATAAATGAAATACATATATATGCAAACTATTACATATATGCATATCAAATCTTTTTATATCTATTTCTCATTCTATATACAAAATATCTTGAAATCTCTCTCTGTATACACTATATGCATACATATGTACATGTCTGTACAGGTTTGATTGTGGTACCAAAAACTCCAGCTTAGTTATTAACAGAGACCAAATTCCTGAGATATTTACCAGATCTTTATTTCTGGTTTTCTCTCTTCTGACAATAATTTTAAAAGAATGATGCAATCTAAGGTTTTCTTCATGAACATGCTTCCATTATAAAATTCTGTATGAAAACATGTTAGATTCTGTCTGGGATAATTTAGATAGAGTCCTGCTTAGGGGCAAAAGGGTAATTTAAACAATCTCTAGAGGTTGAAATCTAGCTCTATAATTAAATAAAATTCATTTGCTCAAAGAAAAGACAGCAGAGAGGTAGAAATAGAATAAGAATACAGAAGAGATAAAGAACAGAAAATAGAGAGAATTAAAGCAAACATGAAGGTGGAGAGAGGTACTCCACCCAGGATCTTTTCTGGCAAAAGAAGATATTGATGAAGATGACAGAGTCACACTATCTTCAGAATTCTGCACTGATCGGAGACATAATATATTCAACCAAATGAAATAAGTAAAGTGAAGTGACATTCACGGTTCCAATACCCCAGAGGACAATTGGACATTTGCACTCTTAGGGGGAGAAAGGAGAGCAGCAATGATCTGACATCCTTGGAAACTCTGCCTAATGGTCTGGCATCAAAGAAAATTTCCTGGATTGTGGAGAATATGCACTCTACTCCCAAAGCCAAGATATCCCTTCCATTATTACTGTGGAGACTGGGAATTGGTGAAAATACTTCAGCCTTCCTTGTTCAATACCATATATACACAACTGAAATATGTTTTCATAATAGAATTCCTTTACATGATGACATTTTCACTGCCAGTGTTTTAGAGGCTAGGAATCAGCTGATTCCCATTTATAAAGTCATTAATGATTTCTTTCAATACTGATAAGTCTTGGGACCCACTTTATCCTTTTGGCTTCTGGAGACTAATATTTGTCGAGTGTTTGATCAGATTTCCTTGTACCTTACATTTTACTTAGGTGGAGATTGAGGTAGTTAACTTGGTTTAACTGACTTAAGTTCCAGAACAAGTCAATGTCAGAGAGGGGAAGAGATGAGGATTTATAGCTTTTGAGTCTTATATTTAGCTCTTTCTACAATGTATATCAGTTTAAATAATGTGATAATCAAGACAACATTATCAGAGAATGGAATTTGAATGCAGATCTCTGATTCAAAGACTTTTATCTTTATCCACTATGCTATGATGTCTAGCAAAACTTAATGAGATATTTTCATCTATTTAGAATTTGTGGGAATTCCTGCTTTTTCCATATATAGGCTCAGCTCTCCCACTATATTGATAAGTCTAGAGAGCAGGGACCATATTTTATATTTTCATTGCTATCCTCCCGTTTCCCTAACATGTAGCACAATGCTGGGCACAGGGCAGGTGATGAGTCAGAAGAATTGCTTTAGGAGATGGCATAGGGACTAGTGAGAACAATTTGTGTTCAGCACTAAGAGACTGACATTATCAATGGGAGATTTCTATACCAACAAGATTACTGTTATGTTCTTGGCCAGGGAAACTGACAATGTTACAAGAATGTAACACTAGCTTTGGCTGATTAGCAGTAGTATTAGTAACAACAGTGATGATGATGCTATGTAATACAGTGTAATAATGTTAGCAATAATAGCATAAACCTTAAAGAAGTTTGCTTTTGAAATCTAGACAGGTTCAGGTCATATATTTAGTTCTCCATTTTAATAAGGAGCTTAAGTATCAGCATACCTAACCACATAGAAATGTACAATTATGGGGATTGTTTTATTTGTAATTGAATATAATAGTAGAGTGTTACCGTCCATTTGAATCAACCAATCCAAATGTGATTACTATGGCAATGTAAAGTGTTAATTTGTTAACAATTATAAAAAAGTGAGGAAAGGCAGTATGGCTTAGTGGACAGAATGCCAGCCTCTGATACCTGAGCAAGTGTTAGATTTTTGACACGATAGCTATGTGACTATAGGCAAATCTCATAACTTCACAAAAACCCAACATGTTTTCTAGATTATTTTAGTGACAAGTTGTCAATCTGTATCAGTGGAGAAAATTTGCACACCGAGAACTCCCTATACTGTTTGAAGTTGTGTCTGCACAATAAACACATAAATTCAAACCATGCTTTTTATAATTCCCTTTCATTCTCATCTTTAACCCTATTAAACTCCCAAACTCCAATGTACCAATGATGTTTTTATGAAATCATCTGTGATTTAAACTTTTCCACTTAAATTATTCTAAAATAGGTGTGCATACACACATATGCATATTTTTAAAGACACCATTACCAGGGATGCTTCTACTAAACATGTGAGCAAATGTAGGTGAAAAGGCTGATGTGTGGGAACGGAAATTAGTCCCTTCCATGGTGTCTTTGTATGCTGAAGGTTTTCCTCAGTATTTAAAATGGATTTCTGAATGATTGCCTGTAAAGTGAAATTAGGTAAATAGAAATCTATTTTCCCACTGACTTACATTATGCTTTATAAGGATTGATTAATTCTAAGACTGACTGCACTGCATTCCAGAACCTGTAGTCATGGTAAGAGAAGCACAAAATAGAAAACGAAGCAACAGTATGAGACAGAAGCTAGAAGCTTTCCTCTACTGGATGGCCAAAGAAAGGACTGTTTCTCTAAACAAAACAAAAAACCCAAAACAACAACAGCAACAATTTATCACCACTATCCCATGCAGAAGTACTAACACAGAACCCAAAGAAAGCTGCCGCACTTTAGTGGAGGAGATTTTGGGACTAGACTTTCCCCTTTTCCCTGACCTCGTTCCTAATCTTTTCTAATACACTATTCTCATCAAAGGAGCCAGATTATCCGGTCCTTTTTCTAGTGGTTCTTTTAGCTTCCCTCTTCCTGTACTGGACCAGACATGGAGGGAAAGGTAGGATAGCGTTATCAGTGACTGGCAAATCGTATGTTCATGAGTCTCCTGGAATGATATATTAAAATAATCCCTTACTTCCTAAATTACATTATGGGGAAATTTTCTCATTGATGTCTCCCTACAAATAGGGATTATCTAACTTTACACTACAATAATTCACACTTCCATAGCTCTTTAATGAATTCAAGGCCAAACAACAATTCTGTAAATCAAGGAGCGTGGGTATGAATCTTATTCTGCAAGAGAGAGAGCTAAGGCTGAGAGACTGTGCCTACAGCTAGTAAATACAAGAATCAGGATTGAAATCTAGATCTTCTAGATCAAATGCCTTTAGGTTAATACAATTCAAGAAGAATTTATTAAGCCTCTACTACATACCAAGTACAGTACTAGGTGTTATTGAGAACAAGAAAAAAAATTAAATAGACCTTGCCTCCAGGGAGCTTTCAGTCTTATGGAAGAAATATTATACCTTTCCATATTTCATGGCTTTTTATCAGCTGAATTCTTGAAAAGTTGTATGGAAGTCATATTTTAAATTAAATAATAAAATAATAAAATCTAAAGTTGGTGATTTTAGGAAATTGAAGGAAATCTTCAGTGAATTGTTTCACAAAATACCTGAATCTATTTTATAACTAAAGAGAGAGCATGGGGTAGAGGAGAGAGCATTTCACTCAGAACAGTCAACCTTCAAATCCCACCTCCAAAGATGTACTACCTATGTTACTGTGGAAGAAACAATTAATATCTTCATGCCTCCAGATAACTCTAAGACGACAAGATGCAGAATGGTTGTAGATTTTTATTGGTAAAGGGAGTTTTCCTTATCAGGAGAGCCCTATGCCAATAAAATTGTAGATCTAGTCTCCCCAAAATATGGTAATGTCATCTGAGGGGCACCTTACTTTATCTAGAATTTTTCTATTTAACCATTTACTATATATATCTGTCTTCATATCTGTCTCTATTTCTATATCATCTATCTGTCTCTGTCATCTATTTCTATCTCTGTTTCTACTGTCTATTTCATCTGGCTCTACATATATGTATCTACCTCTCTCTCTCTCATCTATATTTCTATCTCAGTAGCAGAATTCTGTGACTTCATAAGCTAATAATACATCCATAATCTTCTCAGATTGACATGATTAAAGTTATGATCTTTTCTTACTTAGATCTCATTTTATTTTATATCTATTATGAATTTGTTATATTTATGTCATGCATTGTATTTTATATCTGTTATGATTTTTGTCATGTTTTATGCTTATTTTATTCAATTGTATATTCTAGTTATTTGTGTATGTGTCATATCTTTCCTACTAAATGAAAAGCTTCACGAGAACAGGGATCGTATCACAATTTTTGAGATGTCCAGTGCTGGAAAGAGAGGACTTGAAGCAACCAGCTGACCAAAATTCTGGGGGCAGGCAGCTGACTCTTTAAACATTTTTTTCCTTTCTTGTATGAACTGTTCATCATGTGAGAGTCAGTGAATAAACAATTATAATCATTTACTACATACCAGGCACTGTGTCAAGTGCTGAGATTATCAAAAAAGGCAAAAGGTGTTGTCTGCCTTCAAAGAACTCACAGTCTAACAGAGGAGGCAAGCAAACACATATAAATAAGCTATATATGGATAAATAGGAAAGAATTAAAGGAGAGAAGGCACTAGAATTAAGAGGATTCAGGAAATGCTTCCTGTAGAATATGAGGTTTTAGTTAGGACTGAAAGGAAGCTAGGGAAATCAGTAGGCAGAGATGAGTGGGGAGAGCATTCCAGGCATGAAGGACAGCCAGAGAAAATGCCCCGAGCCAAGAAATAGAGAGTTTTGTTAGTGGAAATAGCCAGAAGATGAAATAGGCAGTGATGAAAGAGTATATGGTGAGCCAAGATAACAGAGTAAGCAGTAGATAGTTGTCCCTCTCCCATTCTCATCCCCGAACAATCCATAAAAGAGATCCCAGAACAACAGGACCAGTGGAAAAATGAGGTAGAGCAGTATTTTGATCTGGGAGACCTAGAAGATTGGAGGGAGCTCAGTCCAGGACAGGAAGCATTCCAGCAAGTACTATGCAGGCCCTACCTCAGCAAACCAGCAGGAAATCCTGAGCCCCAGAGTGGTGGAACAGATAAAACCAACACCCTCCACCCCAAACCCTCCCCATGCATTAGCGCAGTCAGAAGAATGAGCAAACTCCAGCTCAGGGAACCACACATATTCCAGCACAACCTGGGGAAGACAGGCATCTCCCGGCAGTGGACTTCCACATGCTTCTGCACAGTCCCACATGGGCAGGAGTCTTCTAGCAGTCAGACCTCCTGGTGCTTCAGCACAGCCTCAGAGATATGCAGAAAAACACAACCTGTCCTCAGCAGACACCAAACACAACTGGGATCACAGCTCAGCATCAGGCAAGCTGCCAGATCCCTATAGCCTTCAGCTGCCAGCACCTAAGACCCTAAGGCACAAAGCTAGTGACAGGGCCCCTGGATCCCAGCACAAGAATCTTGGAACAATGCCCTCTGTGCTCCAGTATGAGAGCTCAACTTTAAAAGTCATGAAATATGCTAAAAATGATCAAGAAGTAAAAACGAACACTGACCATAGACTGTTTCTATAGGAACAGGGAAGATCAAATTCAAAAGAGGACATCATCAATATACTCACATCTGAAACCTCAAAGAGGAATATGAATTGGTCTCAAATCTAAAAAAAAAACCTTGGAAGAACTCAAGTAGGATTTTAAAAGTCAAATAAGAGAAGTAGAAGAAAAACTGGGAAAAAATAAAAGGTATACAAGAAAGAGTCAACAGCTTGAAAAAGGAAGGACAAAAATTGAATGTAGAAAACAATACCTTAAAAATATACTTGGCCAAATAGGAAAACATTCACTGAAGAAAATAACTCCTTAAAAAGTAGAATTGGCCAAATGGAAAAGAAGGTACAAAAGTTATTTATAGAAAATAATTCATTAACAATTAAAGTTGAGTAAGTGGAAGCTAGTGACTCTATGAGACATCAAGAATCAATCAAAATCAAAAGAATGAAAAATAGAAGAAAATGTAAAATACCTCATTGGAAAAATAACTAACCTGGAAAATAGGTCCAGGAGAGATAGTTTAAGAATTATTGGTCTACCCAAAAGGCATTATCAAAAAAAGAGCCTGGATGCCACCTTTCAAGAAATTATCAGGGAAAATTGCCCTCACATCCAAGGACAAGGAGGTAAAATAGTCATCAAAAGAATCCACCAATCACCTCCCAAAAGAAGCCCCAAGATGAAAACTCCAAGGAATTTTGTAGCCAAATTCCAGAATTATCAAGCCAAGGGGAAAATAGTGCAAGCAGGCAGAAAGAAGCAATTTAAATATTGTGAAATCACAGTCAGATCACACAGGACTTAGCAGCATCTACATTAATGGATCTGAGAACTTGGAATATGATATTTTGGAAAGCAAAGGAGTTCAGATTACAACCAAGAATAAGCTATCCAGCAAAAATGAGTATAATCTTTCAAGGAAAAAGATGGATATTCAGTGACTAAGGGAATTTCAATCATCCTGGTTAAAGAAAAAAGAACTGAACAGAAAATTTGATCTTCAAATGAAAGACTCAAAAGAAGCATGAAAAGGTAAACTAGAAAGAAAAAAAGGTGTTTTTAAGTAATGTTAAACTGTTTACATTCCTACACAGGAAGATGATATTTGTAACTCTTGAGAACTGTGTCTTTATTATGGCCTTTAGAAGGGGTATACATAGGCAGAGGGTAGGGGAATAAATTCAATTTGATGTGGTGATAAAATAATTAAGCAATGAAAAAAAGATTGTACTAGAAAAAGAGGAAAGGGGGAGGTAGAATAGGGTAAATTTCATCACAGGAAGAGGAACAAAGACCTATTACAGTAGAGGGGAAAGAAGGAAGGGAGAAAAGCACTGTTTGAACCTTAGTCTCATCAGATTTGGCTCAAAAAGGGAATAACATATACATTCAGTTGGTTATAGAAACCTATCCTACTCCACAGGGAAGTAGGAGGAAAAAGGGGAAAGAAAAGGAAGGGGGCTGATAGAAGAGAAGGGAGATTAAGGGAGGCAGTGATCAGGGGCAAATTACTAATGAGAAGGGAAATGGTAAAAGGAAAGAGAAAAGTATAAACAGGGGAGGGAAATAGGATGGAGAGAAAGACACAATTAATAATCATAATGTGAATGGGATGAAATCTCCCATAAAGTGGAAGTGGGTAAGCAAAGGATTAAAAACCAGAATCCTACAATTCCTTGTTTAAAAGAAATAATTTGAAGCAGAGAGACATACAGAGAATAAAGGTAAAAAGCTAGAGCAGAATATATTATACATCAGATGAAGTAAAAAAAAATAAAAAGTAGTAATCATCTCAAAGTAAAAGCAAAAAATAAATCTAATTAAAAGAGATAAAGAAGGAAACTATATCCTTCTAAAAGGCATCATAGATGATGAAATAATATCAAAATTAAACATATCTCACCAAATGGTATAATATACAAATTCTTAGAGGAGAGGAGAAGCTAAGTGAGTTACGGGAAGAAGTAGAGAACAAAACTATAGCAGTGTGGGAAGGGTTAACCCCCCTCAGGACTAGATGAAACAAACCACAAAACAAACAAGAAAGAAGTTAAGGAGGTGAACAGAATTTTAGAAAAGTTAGATATGATAGACCTCTGAAGAAAACTGAATGGGGATAGAAAGGAATATACCTTTTTCTCAGTGGTATGTGACACCTACACAAAAATTGACCATGTATTAAAACATAATAACCTCACAATCCAATGCAGAAATGCATCCTTTTCAGATCGTGATGCAATAAAAATTACATGTAATAAAAGGCCATGGAAAGAGAGATTAAAGATCAGTTGGAAACTAAACAATCTAATCCTAAAGAATGAATGGGTCAAACAACAAATCATAGAAACAGTAACTTCGTCAAAGAAAATGGCAGCAATGAGACAAAATACCAAAAGTTATGGGATTCAGAGAAAGCTATTCTTAGGGGAAATTTTGTAGGTCTAAATGCTTACATGAATAAAATAGAAAAAGAAGAGATCAGTGAATTGGGCATACAACCAAAAAATCTAGAAAAAGAACAAATTAAAAATCCCCAATTCAACACAAAATTAGAAACTCTGCAAACCAAAGGAGAGATTAATAAAATTGAAATTAAGAAAACTATTGAACTAATGAAGACTAAGAGCTAGATTTATGAAAAAATAATAAAGTAGACAAACCTTTGGTTAATTTGATTAAAAAAGAGAAAGAAGAAAATCAAATTACTGGTGTCATAAATGAAAAGGGTGAATTTATCAACAATTAAGAGGAAATTAAAGCAATAATTAGAAGGTACTTTTTCAACCTATATGCCAATAAATATGACAATCTAAATGAAATGAATGAATATTTAGAAAAATATAAATTACCCTGATTAACAGAAGATAGATTAGGTACACAAGACATAGTAGTCAATGACTATAGTAATCTACTTTTTGATAAATCCAAAGACTCCAGTTTCTGGGATAAGAACTCACTATTAGACAAAAACTGCTAGGAATACTGGAAAATGGTATGGCAACAACTAGGCGTAGACATCTTACCCTTTTTACCAAGATGAAGTTGCAATGGGTACATGATTAAGACGTAAAGGGTGAAGCTATAAGCACATTCAAAGAAGAAGGAATAGTTTACCTGCCAGATCTATGGAGTAGAGAAGAACTTATGACCATGCAAGAGATAGAGAACATTATAAAATGCAAAATGGATAATATTGATTACACTAACAAGCAAAACCAACATAGTCAAGATTACAAAGGAAGCAGAAAGCTAGGAAGTAATTTTTTTACAGCCAGTGTCTCTGATAAAGGGCTCATTTCTAAACTATATAGAGGTCTGAGTCAAATTTATAAGAATAGAAGTCATTCCCAAATTGATAAAAAGTCAAAGGATATACACAGGCATTTTTCAGATGAAGAAATTAAAGCTATTGATAGTCATATGAAAACATTGTCTAAATCACTTTTGATTGGAGAAATCCAAATTAAAACAACTCTGAGGTATCAGATCACACCTATCAGGTAGGCTAATATGACAAAACAGGAGTTGGAACTGATTCAACCGTTCTGCAGAGCAATTTAGAACTATGCCCAAAGGGCTATAAAACTGTGCATACCCTTTGATCCAGCAATACTGCTACTAGGGCTATATCCCAAAGAGATCATAAAAAGGGAAAAGGACTCACATGTACACATTTATGGTTTTTCTCTTTTTTTTTCTAATTCTTCTTTCACAATATGACTAATGTTTAATATGATTATACATGTATAGCCTATATCAGATGGCATGCCATCTTGTGGAGAGGGGAGTGGAGGAAGAGGGGAAAATTAGAACTCGAAATCTTATAAAAGCAAATGTTGAAACTCAAAATTGAATGCATAAATAAATAAAAAAATATAGGGTGAGGAGTAAGGTGTAAGAAGACTGGAAATGTAGGAGGTTGTTGGGTTATGGAAAACTTTGAATTAAAAACAGGCATTTGTATTTGATTCTGAAGATGACTGAGAGACATTGGAACTTATTTATTGGCGAGTGAGATGGTCAGAGCTGCACATTAGGAAAATCATTTTGGTGGCTGAAATGAAGATGGATGTGGGGACAGATTTGGGGCAGGCAGTCCTACCTGAAAGCTATTGCTATTGCCGGATGTATGAAGACCTGAAACAGAATGGTGGCAATATCAGAGGAGAGAAAGGAAAGCAAGGAGCATTCCAGAGATGTTGCAAAGGTGAAATTTGTAAGCCTTAGTGACTGATTGGATATGGAGGGTGAGATAGTGAGGAGTGAAGGATGACACCGAAGTTGGGAGCCTGAGGGATGATCTCATAGGCATTACCTCACTTTGAATATCTAAAAAAGGCCTTAGCCTAAAAGGATAAGATCTTGCATTGCATCCTGGGCCATCTCCCATCATCCTAATGGATGGAACCAGATGGCTCAGGGGCAGAAGGTGAGACTGGTGACCTGCACACCCCTCCCTCACTCAAACCAAAGTCAAGTGCAAGTCATGTCATCATTTCTCTGATGTCATGGTCCTCTTTGAAAATGAAGGATGAACACAATAAGTAAGGTGTGTATCAGGGGAATATGTAGGAGGAAAGGTAATGAGTTCAATTTTGGACAAGTCAAGTTTAAGATGTCTTCTGGACATCCAATTTAAGATGTCTAAAATGCAGTTGCAGATATGGTATCAGAGAGGTTGGGGCAGGAGAAGTAGATTTGAGAACCATCAGTGTAGAGATGGTGATTAAAACCCTGTGAGTGGATGAGATAACTAAGTGAAATTGTATAGAGAAGATTGCTCAGGACAGGACCCTGTGAAAGATTAACAGTTAGAGGACATGATCTGGATAGAAATCTAACAGAAGAGACTGAGGAGCAGTTTAATGATCTGACTGATAGGAGGAGAACCAGGAAAGGATAGTGTCCCCAAAACCAAAAGAGAATATATATATATATATATATATATTTAGTATTGTATATATTGTAATGTATAAAGAGAAAAGGATGATTAACAGCATTATGGGATATACAGACATCAAGAAGAATGAACATTAAAAAAAACAATCATGAGCGTAGTGGTAACTGGAGAGAGAATTTTCAGTGGAATGAGGTCAGCAGATGTAAAGGGTTAAGAAGAGTGAGAAGAGATTAGGGACTTTCATTTCAGGTAGCCTTTTCAAATTTAGTTACAAAGAATAAAAGAGATATAGGATGATATTCAGCAGAGTTGGAAAGATCAAGTGACAGTTGTTTTAGGATGGGAAAGGCATGGGCATGGTTATAGACAGTAGGGAAGGAGCTAGTATACAGGGAGAGATTGAAGGTAAATGATAAGCGTAAAAAAGACAGAAGAGGCAATCTGTTGGAGGAGAAGGGATGAAATGAGATTGCTTATGCATGTTAAAAAGTTACCAATAAGGAATAAGGCTATCTTTTCTTATGATACAGGGGAGACAGGATAGCACCTGAAGGAAGATAGGAGAAGAATGAGCTCGTTTAGAAGAGGGTGTACCTTTTATGATGAATGTGATGTTTCCTGATAGTTCCTTCCCATATTTTCTTTCCTTATTATTTTTTTCTTTTTGTCTTGTTTACACCTACTATACCTTTGCAGAATTAAGGAGCTGGAAGTGACCTATAGGTATCACTACATTCAGCCTCTGTGCTGGACAAAACTGAAAATGTTTCATAAGGATAACTACCTAATCTTTTTTTCTCAAAATCATTCAGAGAATGATACTTTAAACTTCCTTAGTACACATCCCCATGTCTCCCAACTTTGCAGATGTTCTTGCTAATGGCAGACTAGAATCTCTCCTGGTATAATGTAGCCCTTCTCCAGTCCTCAGTAGAAACAGCTGCTCACATCCCATCACGTACTTGAAGACGGTTATTAAGTTCTCTCTCAGCTGTCCCTTCTCTAGGCTAATTAAACCAAGATCCTTCAGCATTTCCTCATAGGGCCTATTTCACCAGACTAATCATTTTTGTTGTTTCTTTTCTTTTAACCTCTATCCCTCCTGTTTGATTCTCAGTAACTTCCAATGATATCCTGCAGCTATAACATTGTTGGAGAGTAGTAGGTCATGAATTGAATATGGTATGATATTTGGGCTCCAGAGTACAATTTTTAGCACTCATATTTGTGACAAATTTGAGCTTTTCAGTTCATTAAAGACATTCTTTCCACGAGTCTCTAAATTTAAGATTGAAAGGAAGATGAAAGTTAGCATTTTTTTAAGATCCATAATTTGATGATATTTCTCCCTTCTGATTCTAATTCATTTGTTATCCATTGGGCATGATGTAAAACTCTTTAATTGTCTTTTACCTATAAGTTACAGAAGGATAGAGACCGAATATGGACAATTCACTTGCTGCGTTTTTAAGCACCTTTTTTAGTGTTCAGCACTTGCACATAGTAGTTGCTTAATATATATTGGTTTAATTAAAAACTCATTATTCTTTTTTATCCATAAACCTACTATTCACTACTCCATAAATGGGATATAAATGAATGACTGAGGAGAGGTATACTTTAATTGTAAAATATATACAAAAGTTAGCTAAATGCATAATTCTGATTGGTTTGTATTTTGCTGACATGGAATGCTTACGGTGCTATATAGCCCTAAATAAAAAGAAGAATGCTCCTATTTAGATGAAATTGCAGTTATCCAGAAAGATAATTTACCCAGTCAGATTTTGTATTAGACTGATACTACCTAATAGTTATTTTATCTCTATCAGTCTTAATCTTTTTAGAATAAGAAAATTATATTTTTGTACATGTAAGTGCAAATATGTGTGCAGTCACTAATACTGACATTGGTCAGTCAAGCATTTTTTTAAGTAATAGAGATAGAAGGAAAGCCAAAATATAACAATACTTCATGAGAAAAGATATTTACTTGTTTTAAAATACAAAGAAATTCTATTTAAAAAAATGAAAGTAGGATGTGCTTTATTGAAAATCTCTTAGTTTATCTTCCTCTTTTTTTTGGACACTTTAACTCTTCACAAAGAGTTAAATCTAATCATCTAGAGTCATTGGTGGCATGTTTTTGATTGAAAAAGCATTAATATCTAGGGTTTTAGCAAATGCTCCATCTTTGGGGGTTCTTGGCTATGAAGCTTCCACCGCAATGTTCATTGTGCATTATCCTATCATCCTGTGAACTACTGACACAGGACTCTGTACAACTTCCTGCATGAAGTCAGGATCAGTTTCAGGGTTTAGGGTAGGGATGCAGGTTTTGATGAAATAGACTCAGGCAGTTCCTTCTAGTACCTTCAAATAATTACTTGAATAGTAACTTCTAAATGTGGTGAAATTAGTTGTCATTTAAAATGATCTCAGACTAAGCAGGTAAGTGCACATGTATACATTCTAAAGTTGTAGGACAAAGAGAGTTTAAAGACTGCCTCAGTTTTATTTATGATCCATTTCTGCACTTTTTCTGATTTGACAAAGCTATGCCATATTGATAAGCGGTTGGCAGGCATCACTTCTCTCAGGGTAAGCACTCTTTGGAAGGTGACAGTAGGGGAGGTCTCCATTTTTATTTGCTCCCTGTTTTGATGACTCTGTTGGGGACTAATATAAATTCACTGGACTGTAAATAACACAAAAAGCAAATGAGAGAACTTTTAAAGAGTATCACGGCTTATGTATCAACTCATTTCTTTTCATAAAAAAATTTCAGAGTTTGACTACATATGTCATGTTATCTAATCCATATCTAAAGAAGAAACTCTTTTACAGTATCAGCGACAAGTGGTCATCCTGCTCCCATCTGAAAACCTCTGGTGACAGGAAACCTAGTAGTTCTTGAAGGAATCTCTTTAATTTTCGGAGAGTCCTGTGGTTAGGATGCTCATTTATATACTTAACTGATTTTGCCTCTCTCTGTCTCTTACTCATTTTTCCTAAATTTATCCTAAATCAAATCCAATCTTTCTTCCATATGACAGCCCTTCAAATACATGAAGAAAGTTACATCCTCCCCTTAGACTTGTGTTCTCCAGATCAAATATTCCCAGTTCCTTCCAATGGCTTTTGTGTATCATTGATTCCTAATGTCTCTCTATTCTGAGTTTTCTTTTCTAGAAGTGATATGTCTTTAAATAACCAATCAACAAGTATTTGCTAAGAGTCTATTACGTAGTGGACACGGTGAAAGGCACTGGGAATAACAAAAAATGAATGAACCAACCTCTGCTTACAATGTACTTATATTCTACATGAGGATACACCAAGGAGTTGGATAAGTATATACAGAATAAATATAAAGAGAATGAATGCAAGTCTGAAGTAACTACATACAAGGTAGTTTGAGAGGGAGGGCACAAGCAGTTAAATGATCATGACAGACTTTCTGTAGTAGGTGTTCCTTGAATTGCACCTTAAACTAGAGAAAGAGAGTCTTTGAGGTGAAGATGGAGAGGGAGTGAATTTCAGAGACTGCATGAGAAATGACCAGTGTTATGATCCTCAGAGACTAGAAGAATAGAACCTTTTACACAAAGGGAAATGGAGTGAGCTTTGGAGGAAAATGAGTTCTGGTTTTGTATGTGTTGAGTTTGAGGCATCTCTCCGGGAAAACTCAACAGGCAAATTGTCCAATAGGTGATTGACGATACAGGATGGAAGAGATTGGGGTTGGATAGACATGGGGATCTTGGAGTCATCAGCATAGTGATTACAACTAAACATATGGTGGTTAATGGTGTGTATATATGTGTGTGTGTGTGTGTGTGTGTGAGAGAGAGAGAGAGAGAGAGAGAGAGAGAGAGAGAGAGAGAGAGAGAGAGAGAGAAAGCCTAGATCAGAGCCATAGAAAACACACAGACACACACACACACACATGCTTACACATGCACACATGCACACTCACTCACTCACTCATGGGAATGATTTTAATGATGAGTCAATAAAAGATCCTGAGGAGTCATTAGTCATATGTGTAGGAAGAGAACTAGAAAAAAAGCAATGTCATGAAAGTCTTCACCTCACTGGAAACTTGGACTTCACCCCTGGAGTAGTGTTCTATCATACCTCAGCCTTTGCCTTATCTTTCTGGAGTCCACTTCCCAGAAATACCCTGAGTTTTCTAGCCATGGTCAATGAGGGTACTTTCCCCCTCCTTTCTACATCATATTGTGAATTATCTTTCTCCATTAGAATACAGGTTCCTTGAAAGAAAGTTTTTTTTCTTGATTGTATTTTTATTTCCTGTACTTAGAAGAGTGCTTAGCACATTGCGAACACTTGATAAATGTTGTATCCATCCATGTACTCATCATTCATCTATCCATCTCTCTCTCTCTCTATCTGTCTCTCTCTCTCTCTCTCTCCCTCTCTCCTGTCCTACTTATTCTACTGTTGGATATAATTTTTCTGTAGTTTTGCTGGTCCTAACATTTGAGTATTCCATGTTAGATCAAGCCATCTTCCTCATTTATCTGGACACTGATAGTATAAATCAACATAGGATCAAAGGAACATCCTTGCTGGGGTGAACAACATGGACATGGATAAATATGTATAACACAAAATAACTGGAAACAGGCAAAAGTAATTGTAGGGATCAAGAAAATTCTCACATAAGCTGATAATTATAATTTTTCAAATTAAGTTAGAATTATTTTCAATGAATAAAAATCTATTTTTCTCACTCATCCTCATTCTCACTCATCATCCATTCAAAAAAGAAATATAACACCTTATATCAAAATGTACAGTAAAGCAAAGAAAAAAATTCATGTTGGTCACATCCAAAAAAACCCCATATATTATCAGCCTGCATCCTGAGTATCACTTCTCTCTGAACTTAAAAAACAAAACTAATAAACATCAGGGCTTTCTATAACTGAATTCTGACATGGTAGGTCAGGCAGATCTATAGAGATCGTGTATCCTAGAACAGGATGAGGGGAGATAAATCAGATAGAATGTAATATATATATATATGTATATATATATGTATATATATATATATACATAACTCAAATATATACCTTGGGTTAAAATTAATGAACACTGAATCCAGTGTTGGAATCCTGGACTAACAATTGCGGACTTTTAACAATTTTCAATATGTTGCATCATTGTCTTCTTTTCTTCATTTATATACCACAGTTCTATTCATCATGATACATACTATAATAGCAATTGAGAGTTTCCAGTCAAGCAACACGTATTTTTGTCCCACCTGTCACAAACCTGGGTCAAATTCCAGTTTTTATTGTTCACTTGTGATTCTTCATGGCCCCATTAGCTGTTTTCTTGGCAGAGATACTGGAGTGATTTGCCATTTCATTCTCCAGCACATATTACAGATGAGGAAACTGAGGCAAACAGGATTAAGTGACCTGCCTAGTGTCACATAGCTAGTTAGTGTCTAAGGCCATATTTGAGCTCAAGGAGATGAATTTTCCTGACTCCAGATCCAGCACTCTATTCACTCTATCTGCCTAGCTAACCCACTATTTTTTACCATATTGATGAAGTTCTAATTGATCATTTTAACTTGGAACCTCCCCTTTCCAAGGCAGAATAAACTTGTTCAAAGTCAGTATTTTATAAAAATGATTCACCAGTTAATCTATCACACAACTGTCATTCACTGTCCCTTAAGTCAACCTGTGTCCAAAGTGCTGAGATCACAATTACACCAAATTATCAAATTATTATGAAACTTATTACATTATAAATTCAGTTATCTTTCCCAGTAATGGTAGCAGCATAGCCTCTCTTTCTCCAATGCAGGGGACAGAGTGCTGAACCTGGAGTCAGCCAGAAATGCACAGGAATTGTGTGGCCATAGATGAATTTCTTAACATCTCTGAGTCCTGATTTCCTTATAGGTAAAATAGGATAATACCTTTAAACCTCCCTTTCAGAACTGTAGAAAGCATCATACAATCAGAGCTTTAGATCTTTAAGAAATTTTGGGGGTCATCAAATGCAACCTCCTCATTTTACAAATGAAGAAACTGAAGAATAAATGACTTGTCCAGGGACACAGAAGTAGGAGGTGCGTGAAGTAGGATATGATGAAAATATATTAACTTAATCAGACTAGTAGTGTCCCCTTATAAGTAGGATGAGCAATGAGGATCTAATTTCCAATGGGGGAAAGAGATAAAGGATTGGTTAGAAAGGCCAGTTCTCTGAAAAAAATAGTGACAACAAAGAGTGTCTCTAGTCAGAGGCCAGAATAAACACTTGCAAAGGAGCAGAAAGGTTGAGGAGAATTTGCTCCAAAAATACTCTTTTGGCTTGCTCATGAGGTAATCAGATAAAATCTTGGCAGAGAAAAAGCCTACTTAGCAAATATAAATGGTTCATTCCAGGAGCTAGGGCATGGCTGCGAGAGAGGGAAATATTTAAAATGAGAAGATAAACAATTTTTTCTTCCCAGGTGAGGAAGTAAATACTGAAAGAAATAAAGAATAAAAAGAAGTAGAGATAAATGAGTGGGGACACTGTCCCCTGTGAATTATAATCAACTCCTAAAGAGAAGGTAAATGGTGTTCCTTTGATAGACCTTTTGGGGGCACTGAGGGGCCATACTTGCCTTTGAAATGATCTATTGTTATGAAGCAGGCAAGACTCAACCTACAGTACCTACCTTATGGGTATTTGGTTCAATTTTTAAGAAACTGGTTTTAGTTATTTAAAAAAAAAGACTCAAGGGAAAGCATTGAAGGCAAGCAAAACACATTTACAAGGTTTCCTCTCATATGGCAACTGAAACATGCTGGATTTCTTTTTAGCTGTTGGATGTACATGACAGTATAGTTATACCATATGTGTCCTGAGTATGGAAAGTTTTCAGACTGATTAAAGTAACATGTTTAATGAAATGCTGTCTATAGCCGTCTGTGGAGGTATACCATCACATCATAAATGAGGTACAGATATCAATCAATCAATATTTAAACAAAGTATAGCACTGCAACCCTCAACCCTTGTAAGCATATCAGAAACCCATAGAGCTTCAAATAAAAAGTGAATTGGGCTAAATAAACATTGTTAAACACATCTTACGGTTGGTCTTAGAATACCCTCTATGGCCGCAGACAGCCTCTAATGTTAAGAGAATGAGTTTTACAGGGAAAATACAATAAAAGCAGAGGACCAAGTGTTGTCATTTTAAATTGAGTCAGTAGTTTAGAAAGGCAGACATAAAGAATATGCCCAGTAGCATCAGAGAAAACTTGTTATTTGTAATGAGCAGAGTTCATGTACAGATCTCTGTAAATTAGTGAATATGTATTGGCAAATTAGGACAACGGCATGTATGAATTTTTCAAGTTACTCCTGAAAGAGTTTGGGAGAGCAGCCCTCATGATTTAAAATAGGGCAACTGTGAAGTAAAAAATGTCGTGGGTGGGGATCAGAAACTGACAAAAGCAAGGATTAGAGATTTAGCATGACAGATTTATCTGATTTCCTCCTACTAGATCTGCTTTCCTTATCAAAGCATTGGCAGACCTGATGGATAGCAAGGCGGGTCTCACCCACCAGGGAAATATTTCACTCCTCCTGGGCAAGTTAGAGCAGCTCGTCCTGTCTTATAGCAAATCAATTTCAGGATATTTGATCTTTGCATCAGAAAAAGAGTAGGTCAGAATTTCAAATCCAGGTCAGCCTGCTCTGAAGGCCATTATTACCTGAGAGAGACTTCAGAAGACTTCTGCAAGACCTAAAGTGAAATGAGCGGATGGCCTCAGCTTAGCTTCTAAACAGAGAGCTGGCCCTATTGCCAAATCATCTTTGTCTCTGACACTAACAAAAGGCCAGATGAAAGACCTATGAAAGCTCTGGAGGTGCTGGTCCAGACCTAGGCTTAGCTGTAGGTGAGGGGAGTTAGTAGTGAGTGCACCTGTTCTGTGGATGGATGGATGGAGGGGCTTTAGTTACTGGAACTGTCAATCTCACCATTTTCCACAAACACTAAATTCAAGCTGAAAAAAGCCAAAAAGAGAAAAAAAAATAGGCTCAAATTAGTAACCAAACATAGCTCTGTTTCCTAATGCTCATTCAGATAGAGGTTCAATGGCTGGAAATTATTGAAATGAAGCAGATGTCAAGGGGATGCTGCAAATTTAGCTCCTTTCCAGCAGCAGTAATTTTGTGCCCATCCTTGTTAAAAAATCTCCACATTGTGAATGGGCTTAAAGTAACCTGCTGGTGCAACATCCAGCGTTTCAGTTGCGTAGAACAAGTGTGTGTGGTTTAGTGCTCTGAGTCCTTACTGCCACGGGCCGAATCTAAGCAGCATTTTCCTGATAGTTAGATTTTTAAGAAAGCTTTCTTCCTCTGAACATAATTTCAGTGAACCACTCATTTTGCTCCTACTGTCATTGTTTTCGGCTGAGTTTCCACCATTTAAAGCTGATCAGTCTCGCTTTACGTAGCACTGGAAGAGAAACAGGTTTGAAATATAGGTTTCCTCTTGGTTTCTCAACTGAGCATATTCCAGAATGTTTCCCATTTTTCAAACCAACAGATACAAAACAGCTAATAGGTGAAGAAATATTCTAGCATTTTCACTTTATGTGGCTTTGGGACAGTGAATGTTTAAAAGAAAAGTGAACCAAAATCCAGGCATGATTTGGAACACTGATACAGGGTTATTGTATGTATGTATGTATTATTTTTAAAAATATAAAATCATTTTGTCACATTGCTAATTCAGACAAATAAAGGCATACAATATGTTGGCAAAGAGGCAAAGGGAGTTTTCACATTTTGGGAAAGATAGGGAAAATATATTTACTTCAGTACATTTTTTTTAACATCTTGACTTTTTTAAAAAACAACACTGTCACTTCCAAATGACTGCCTCAGATGAACTCCTTCTCCTTTTATAGTTAAGCTAAATAAATCAATGCATTGGGCACATCTGATAGTGTTTGCCTTATTTTGCACTATCCGTCCTTTTTTCTCTTTAAGGAAAGAGTTGTATTTCACAACCTATCCTCCAAGGTTGTTTGACCACTGCATTGATCAGGATTCTCATATCTTTCAATATTGTTTTCCTTTGCAATATTGTGGTTACTATGTAAATTTTTCTCCTGGTTCTGCTGACTGTGATCTGCATTATTTTGTGAAGTCTTCCAGAGTTTCTGTGAATTCTTCATATTCACCATTAACAAGAGCACATCATCTCCCTTTGTTTTCAAATACCACTATTTATTCAGCAATTCCCACTTGGTAAGGACTTGTTCTTCAACAAACATTTATCATGTATCTACTCTGAGTAAGGTGTTGAGTTAAATGATAATGATGAAAAAGACAGAAAAGGAAATTTTCCCACCTCCAAGAAGCTTATAACCTACTAGAACTTCCATTGATATCTTCCAAACTGGCAATGGGAAAGTGGGACTCTCTTGAGAGGAAGAATAACTTAAATAAGGTATAGTAGTAACAGGAAGTTCACTGATCAACATGATGAGCTTATAGTGTAGCAAACCTTCCATTGAGACTATGATATCATGTCTCTATAAAAAGTAAAAGGCATAGATGTTTTCATTTGTCCTATTCTCAACCCAGTATATATTAATTAAGGAAGAATTGATTGATTTAGAATGCCATGAGATGAGCTACGCTTTTGCACTAGGCTTATAAAAAGGAGATCAGTTGCAGTCAGACTATTTTTTATTTTTATTTTTTTCTGGAGATCTGATGAGCAAAGAACAGACTTTGGTCTGCATGGAGCATCTAGGGCATAACCTTTGCATGTATTTAACCCTTCTCTCTGCAAAAGCTGCTGATGGATGTTTTGGGGGTAGAGATCCTAATCCTAACACCAATAGCTAACGTTTATATAGCAATATAGATTTTACAAAGTATTTTGCGTATGTTATCTCATTGGATTTTCACAACAATCCTATGAAATACATGCTATTATTATCTTCATTTTATAGATGGGAAAACGAGAGGATTAAATTACTTGTAACTTAATGACAGTCAGAAAGAAATTAAAGGCATTTGACGAAGAATGCTCACTTAGATCTCTCCTGATTTTATGTCTGGCACTTTATCCATTATATCATCTACATACTTTGTATAGGCATATGCTCTTGCCGTTGTGGCCTAAGAAAAGAGAGGGGAGAGAGTACCTGGATAGCGTCAGCCCTGGAATATCTTCTGTCTAATGTAAGTTTGAGCATTCTAGATTCTAACCTTCTTGTCTTCCATACAAGCTTCTTAGGGAGAAAAGGATTTCTCATATGGATCCAATAACTAGAGCATGAACATTAGACTAAAGCCATGACATGGAAGAGACAAAAGCAAAATGAAGTGGGCAAAACAAAGACACAAAAAAGTCCTAGAGTTTCTTTCCCCAAATTAGTTATTCCAATGGTATTAAATTTGATGGGAAGGGAATTACCTGTATTAACTTTCAGTTTATTTTCCTTCTAGAGGAAACATAAAACCTTAGGGCATTACCATAAGGTTTGACAGTTGTATGAATTTCTGGGATGAAAGTGGGTCTAACCAAAATATTGGATGACTGTCTCTCTAGTAATCTTAAGGTAGTTCACCTTGTTGGAGAGTCTAAACTATGGGACTACAAGTCTGGTGGACTTTAAAGGGCCCTCTGGAAAAAATGTAGGATTCATTGAAGGGAGAAACGATATTTTTTGGAGTCAGCTATGAGTACCTCATGGGATTTTTGTGCTTTCTTTGGGATTCCATAGAGACTATCCTGTTTCCAATATGTATTGTTACCTTGAATGTTTGTATGACTGTTGGAGAACCTTTTTATCCACATTTATAGAGACCTAAACATGAGCTATATTGACCTACTTTCTTAGATTCTTGAGATTTGAGTGGGGGCAAAGAGATACAATTTTAAGGGGTTGCCCTTCAAATCAGTGCCACTTCTTCTAAACCTACAGCCTAAGGTTGTTGGACCATCATTATAATTAGGTAGCAGTTTATAAGAGATATCCTACTCTAAAATGCTGTGGTTATAATTTACATCACTGTCAGTGGCATGCAATTAATAAAGGTCATATTATACACCCTCATCTTCCCTTCCCTTCCCTAAAAGGGCTGGAATAGGAACTTTCATTCTGAATTATTAAAAATGTCCTATAAACACCACATTATACTTGTTTCCTTTGCAAGTAGGTGGTAGTGTATTCAAAATACTGGGCTTGAAGTCAGGAAGACCTACGTTTAAATCCAATCTCAGAAACTAGTTTTGTGACATTGGACAAGTCACTTAACCTCTGTCTAATTCAGTTTTTTCAACTGTAAAGTGATGGATCATTATAGCATCCACTTCCCAGGGTTGTTGTAAGGATCAGATCTTATATCTGAGAAATGACTAGCACAGTGCCTGGCACGTAATAGACATTTAATGCTTGTTCCTTTCTCATTCCCTTTGAAGTAGTGTAGGTATTATCCACACAGTCAGCCAATCCATCTACTATGTGCCAGGCACTGAACTATGTGCTAGGGATATAAAGAAAGGCAAAAGCTAGTTCCTGTTCTCAAGGACCTCACAGGTTAATAGAGAAAACAAGTCTAATACAAGACAAGAGTCATGGAGAAGAAAAGGAATTAAGTCCTTTTTACATTCAGTTCTGGGCTAACCCATTAGAGAAACTACCTCATTTTAGGATTAGAATAGGAAAGCTAGGAAAATGACTTTTTATGAGTTCATTGAAATTGATAATCATCTTATCTCCACAATTCTACTTCTCGCTGAGGGGTTATTTATGAACTGGTGTGTGATTGTGGTCAAACCAGATGAAACAAACAAAGAGTTGAAGAGGAAGACGTGAAAAATAACCTGCAATATATTATTTGAGATTCACTTCTAGAGTTCATTTTTTTAATGTAAAAACTTCTAAGCATGATATAAAAGTGATGTTGAAAGATATAAATATGCTTTTGACTTGAGAAAAAAATCACTTCATAATTTACACCATCCTTCTTTGAGAAAAGGATAACTTCGCTGCTCATGAGTTATTGGTTTCTTCTACATCATTAAATATTCCCTGTCTGTCTATCTGTCTATTTCTGATTTTTTTTTGCATTTCTATTTGAGCACTGTGAGAAATAAAGAATGAATACATCTGAAATCTACTGCTCAAAGAATTTCATTTTCATATGTGACAAATTAGAAATTTACAACATCGTTGTATGCAAATATATACAAAATTTTGGAAACAACCTTTCAAACTTAGTATATGAAAACCAGTGTGTTCAAGGATGACAGTAACTTATGTATTTCCTGGACAAGCTTTTGTCATGGTTATTTCCCTTCCCTTATTCAGTTTAACACCTCAGAAAGAAATATGCTTGGATTTTTTTCCCCCAATGTTACCAGTTCATTAAAATTAAAACATCCCTAAACAAACTCATCCCTAAACTAAAATGTGGATGTAGTATATATAGGATGAATATAAATACATAGGATTTGTAAATTTTCCTCTAATTGAATTAAATACATTCCACACATGTGAAGACCCAAAGAGGTACCCGCTGCTCAGCTCTTTTAGTTATGTAACAGACTGAGATTTGGGTTTCAGTCATCAAAGATGTGATAAACAACCCTGTGCATTAATGCAGAAAACAGATTGAGCTTTTTAATGGGACATCAAATAAGACTTTATTAGCATCTATTAGGTTCAACCCAAAGCCCAGGAAATAGCATTAATGAGCATCATATATCAGTGTGTCTGTTATTAGATAACAGTATCCCTTAAAACTAGCAAGTCATACAGTACTTTATACATTTTTTTACCTTTATCTTTAGAATTAGCTGACATTCTATCTTGTTACACTGGCCTTACTATTAGTAATAGTGAACCAATTTATAAACCCATTAGTGACACTTTTTCCCGAAGATAAAAACAGTCAAAATTATCTGGCAGCAATTAATCTTAATGGCTGTATGCAGTAAACAGCAATGGGCTAATTCCAGCTCTGTCAGCCCCATCAAACAATCCCGCATTAGGCAGCTTTTCACTGATCCATTAAGCATATTCAGAACAACAACAAATTCAATGCTGAAGGCATATGTACTAAACATTACAACAGTGATCTTCTGAAGCCATCATTATCTCTTAAATAGTACTTCCCCCATGTATTATCATTATGCTGTACATTAGAAATACTTTGATTAAACTCCCTTAATTCATAACAGACAGCTGCAGACCATTTATGCAGTTAATCTCAACACAACAGCTATTGAGGAAATATAACAAATGAAGGCTGTAAACTGGAAGTCATTACTATGAAAGATACTGGTTTTCTAGCCCTCTTAGAGCAAAGTGCATCAGAAGAATGGGCTTTAGGTCTAAAATAATAGAACTGAAACTGTTAATGACCTCCCACTTTTCCTACAACATCTGTAGCTTAAGTTGTTTTTCAGGGTGAGAAATGTGACCACTTAAAATACCCCATGTTTCCTGTGAGTGAATAAAATCCATAGATCCTGCAGAACCAAACCCACAGTCGACCTACTATTTTCCTTGTTCAGTACTGAGAATAAAAGGTCTGAGTTGAGTGCATTGGGTTCGCTCATCTCACTGAGAACTTACAGTAATGTCACTACAGAAGTGTTCTGATTTGTACAATCAGCCCTATACTATTCAGTAACAATGCCTGCTGTACCATAGACCTTTCTTTTCCCTTTCCTGCTAGTAATAAGCTTTCCCCCACTCCATTCTGAGGCTTGATTCTGCTGCTTTCTTTTTATGGTAAAAGGAATGCCCTACAAACAATATTTTCAGGATCAGAAAGAAATCTATTTTATCTGAGTAGTGATACCATATTTCTACGGTGACCTTTCTTTCCCTTGAAATATTCTCTCATTTAATAACTGAAAAAAATGTTAAGCAGGCAAAAATTATTTTTAAAAAATTATGTTTTCATCTTCAAAGTTGGCACCCTCTTCCCAAATTCATGTTCTCTCAAGCAAAATATGCATTGACTTAATAGAAAAGACCAAGAAATCTCTGTAATTTTGCCATAAAATACACCTTCACAAATACCTTACTTTTCAAATGTAAAGAAACCATAAAGTGTGTTAGTGAATAAGTTCTATGTGTCTAGCATTCTTCATCATCAAGAGTTTATTTTATTTTAAAGATATAAACCACAGACACAGTGTCTACCTTTCAATGAAATGGACAAATAAATACAACTTCCATTTGGCATTACCCTGTTGGCTTTAACCATGGTTTCAGGGTTGGATTTTTTTTCAGGTCAGTGTAAAGGAGAATATACAACTTCTATGGTCAATGGAAGTCCTCTTCTACGGACTTTTAGTTGGTCTGGAAAAAATATGTGCTGGAATCCTGGAATTCAAGCTAATGAACAGGTTGGAATGGATCTCACTCAAACATTAGCTAGTTTCTGAAAAATACCACAAAAGTGTGTCCATACTTATTAAAAAAAAACCCAGAATCTATTTGGTACTATATCTAAAAATTTTATGATAGAATCCTGTCTGAAGGATGGGGGTAATTTATAATTGGCACTGTCGGCTGCTACCAGAAAAATTCACATTTTTTGCTGAATTGTGTAAAATTTTCCTAGATTTAAAATCAGTAAAAGTTCAGTCTGCACAATGTCATTACATGACGACTCATGCAACTGACAGTACATTGTCATACATTTGCCATATGGTGGCAAATGGTCAGATTGACTAGAAGGAACCCAAAACTTGATTGTTGAAATATGAGTAGGTTGAATCTGGAGGATAATATCTTAAACTATTCTGTTTTCAAAGGACTTTTATTACCTTAAAAGTAAAAAAAAAAACATACTCAAATGAAAATCCAAATAAAGCCAAACATAATAGAATTAATAGATAAAATAGAGATGATAGATTAAAGAAAATATATAATGGATTACATAAAATCTATGGTGATGGGTGATCAGTGAACTTCAACTAATTGCCAATAAAGTTGCATGTGTAAGAATTTTGGTGAAAGAAAATTTGATAGGATTGGATTAGCTGTTTTGACAGGACACCAATCAGTTTTCATGAAAAAGATGTTTAATTCAATCACCTTTAAGATGCCGAAATCAGTGATCTTTTGGATTTGGTTACCAAACTTTCTCATACTTGTCCAAGCAAACAGAATTATTGATTCTCTCTCTAACTCTGAATATTAACCTCATGGCATATATGCACAGTGTCATAGCCATATGCCAACCCACTTATCTCTACAATATCTTCTGAGAGAAATTCACATGCATTCTCCTTGATGAATAGATGAGAAAGGATCAAGCAGGTTTTTGAAAATGACCTACTCTATTTTTATAATCCCAGGGAATGAAAGCTGTGGACAATATAATATTTCAACGAAATATTATTTGTTGACTCCAAATAATTTTTTTATTCAATAGAGCAAAATGCCACCTTAAAGACTTTCTTCCAAGTTTTCTCCCATACAGTTGTTAATACACAAAGAAGATAATTTGCTGGATGGAACCACAAAGATGACTATTCAATTATTCTATTATTAAAATCAAATGAGGAATACTGTAGAGAGATATATGTTTATCAAAACCATTTCTCTTGGTCATAGAGGACCGTATAGGACGGTGTGTGAGTGACGTCAGGCTGGTTTCACCAAACCCTAGAATCTTATAGAGCCTCCTAAACAATATACATAACTATTCAAAATGGTTTGATTCACGCAAGAAAAAACAAGTGAATTAAGAATGACTTGTCTAGAGTAGACTATAGAATGCAGTTGAAGGGATATCTCACAGAGTTGATCCACCAGTATATACATCATGGATAACAACAATAGTGATATTGCTTTAAAGTTTGCACAGTGCTTTACAAATATTACCTTACTTTATCCTCATCATAGCCCTGGAATGTAGAAGGTACTATTATTTCCATTTACAAATGAGCAAACTGAGGGAGGAAGAAGTTAAGTGACTTGCCCAAGGTCACACAACCAGTAAGGGTCTGAGATTGGATTTAAACTCAGATCTTCCTGACTCAAGTCAGGTCTTCCCAACTCAGGTCCAATGCATTCTCTATTATGCCATCTAGTTGAACTGATACTATAGAAAGACTGGGACCAGAACTGAGTAGAAAGAATAGAACGGGTTTGGGTGCCTTTGAGAAACAGACGATGCTTTTAGTGACCCCACCTTATTCCTGAAACAAAAGCCTCTGAAGACAGTGAGAACCACCATCACCAGTACCACCACTACTGCAACTGCTACTTCAAACTAATAATCTTCTCTTGATGCTCTATGCAAATCAAGGAATAGCACAATCTCTGAGGAATCAGGTCATCCAAAAGGTAAAGAAGAGTTTCATGCTAAGCATAAAAAGGTTATAGTATATTGCCAAGAATTGTGCAAAGAGTTGTCTGAAAGATATCATCAAATAGATGTATGACAAGAAAAGGAGTTGAAACAGACACATAGTTAAAGGAGGAACAAATGAACCACCTCTTTACTGTATAGCTACCCATGGAATGTGGAGACCTAGAGGAAGGAGCCCAGCACATTGAATAGGAGGTTTATGGAAGTACACAGATAATAGTTTCATAGGATGAAAAGCTTGGATAGGAGTGATCTACACTCACATTGATGAGATTACATCATCAAAACATCAAATACACATAAGTATTCATACATTTATATTTCAGTGATAATGCTGGCTAATCTTGCTGAGCCCACTGTATTCAGGAACTATATGCTGATTTGAATTATCTACCTCAGGTTAAAGTCACATAGGTACATACATATAAAAGCTGCGTAGGTTTTTACACATCCCCTTTTTAGTTCCCTGTGGGTCTGCCAACAGCCTATGGTACTTTTGTGTACCCCAGAAAATATAATGGGAGATGAAGCTAGACTATGCCTCCTAGGAGCCCTCAGGGTGGAAAGCAGAAAGCTAGGACAGCCTTAGAACAGGCTCAGGAAAAGAAAAAAAAAGGTCAGAACAATGAAATAAATGATGATTCTAAATGTAACCTTCAGGCATTATAGAATTAGGCAGCCCATGTCTCAGGTAAAAAAAGGAAGAAATGTAATAGGTTTTGTTAACTGTCAAAGGAACTTCCCGTAATGCCTATTAAATTGACCTGCTGTTCCAAAGAGTCCAGTGCTACAAAAACAGCAAGTTCCATGTCCAATTCTCCCTTGCCTACATGTACAGTGTGGGGGAGGTTTAGACATAATTTTTCTAGCCTGTCTCAGATTATCTCTGATTCTTAGCAACATTAAATCTTTTGTGAAGCCCCAATTCTAGGAAACAGTCAGAAGAAATCACAGAAATACAAAATTATAGAATTTAAAGTTACAATCCAATCCAATCCATCCTCTGTTCAGAAGCCAAAGTTTTGTTTTTCCTAAATGGGATGTCTAACCACGTCACCTTCCTTCCTACTCAAGAAACTCCATTGGCTCCCTATTACCATCAAGATCAAATATAAAGTTCTCTGGCATTTAAAATTCCTAACTACCCATCCTTTTCCTACTATTCCAGCTTTTTTTATATTTTATTCCCATTTATGGATTCTAAGGTCCAGATAATTTGCTGTTCCTTGTACAGGCTGCTCCATGTTCCAACTCCCAACTTTTTACTGTCTGTCCCCAATACCTAGAATACTTAGTTCATCTCTGCCTCCTGGAGTCCCTGGTTTCCATTCAGGATTCGCCTCAAAAATGACCTTCTGCAGGAGATTTTTCCCTATACCTCCACTACTGGTTCCTCCTCTCTGAGATTGCTTCCTATTTACACCATATATATCTTGTATGTACATATTTATTTGAATGTTATCTCCTGAATTGGAATATGAGTTCCAGGAGGGCAGAGATTGTGTATTTGCCTTACATTGTATCTCTTATCCTAGGCACAGTGCCTGGTAGATACAAAGACCCTACTTAATAAATGCTTATTGACTGGAAGCAACTTCAATGAATGCCTTTATGAAAACTCTTCTTACCTACTATACCCCTAACCCAGCATATTCTCAGGTCCTGAGTATTTTAGAAAGCTGATGTGAGTCTCAGTGTTATTATCACTCACAATGAGAATATCTCCTCTCTATTTAAGCAACAGGTCTACTTTCTTTTCTTTTCTTTTTTTTTTGCCACATGAGCTATAACATCCTATTGATCTTAGGGGTTTCTGCATTGCAAATTTCCCCTGGTTCATGTGATAGAAGATATGTCACTTTTTCCTTTAGTGATCTTGTTCAGAATTAGCACTTCTCCTGGAAGGTGTAGCAAGGTACCTGAAGTCAATTTATAACCACTCTCTGCCTATGACAACAAAGTACGCTTAATAGCAGAAGCATGGAAGCTGGGTGGTGCAGTGGATAGAACGTCAGGAACTGAATGAGGAAGATTCATGAGTTCAGACCTGACTTTAGATACTTACTAGCTGTGTGACTATGGGCAAGTCATTTAACTATTTACCTTAGTTTTTCATCTGTAAAAAGAACTAGAAAACAAATGGCAAAGCCCTGTGGTATCTTTGCCAAGAAAATCCCAAACAGGGTCACAGAGTTGGAAATGACTGAATGCCAATGGCTTTTATGCATAAAGATATTTGTGCTCCCTAACATGGGAGAAAAGTGAGCAAATTCATTGTTCTTCTGTTTCCATATCAGTTGTTATTCTTTTAGCTAAAAGTTCAACTTTGTGGTTGTTTGGTTTAATTAAAAGGTTATCTCTTGGTTAGAGGCTATTAGTGGCCATTTAACAAGTGGAACTGTTAGAAATTAATAGCTGTGTTTGATTATCTTGAGTTTTACACTTGGTTAGGAAACCAAGCTCAGATAATACTTCCTTTATGGGAATACTTTTAATCCAGGCAAGGGGTTTATTTAAACTAGCAGTTTGATTTTGCAATTGAAATAAGAAAATATGGATAATTCACAAATTTACCAATTCTTCCCTACTGTGGAACATTCTGTCTTTAGTGGCAACAGCTGTATTTGTATCATCTATCCAAGAAACATTCAGTTTACAAATGGGTTATATTCCCAAGCATTCATTTTAAAGTCAGAAACTGACTGCCTCTCTACTTTTATTGTATGAGTAAAGAAATAAAAATACACTAGCAAAAACCTGTCTTGAGTGTTGATATTTTAAAAAATAACAAGCTTATTTACAGAAGAATGAAGAGGTTGATGGAACCGTGTATGATCGTTTTGAAGGAGACTTCTGGGAAATTTCAGTCTTTATATGGTCATTCTTATGTCTGTTTTTACTTTCAAACTAATGTCTTTCCCTTCTTACTACAAAGAAGGAGAAACATGTAAATATTTGCCGCATAGTCCTACTTCAATGCCACATTATATCTTGGAAGTGACTTTAGGTTCTTAAAGGCTATATACCAGGAGTGTGTAACATTTTGTATATATCAATAATGATATTTACATAATAAGTGATAACTAGAAAACAACAAGGCTTTTCTAACTAACTGGGAGAATGGTTCCCAGAGTATCTTAGGACAGACAGGAAAGGAAATTGTCAGGACTGGTTTTACCAAAAGGCAATATACCCCACCCCCAACATACACAACAACACATTTTCATGTAATACTTGGTAATCGAGCATAAAGACCATCATGAAAGATTACTGCAGCTTGCGTACTAAAATCTGTTGCAAAGGAAATAGATGTAGAAATTTTCAAAATAGAATTTTAGAAAGTCTTCTAAACAAATCTATCATATACTCTGAAGATCAGGGACTTCAGTGAAATATAGTAATAGGAGAAGATAACTAAAATGTGTTGTAAAATATAGTTCAAGGTGGAGAAGCAAAAGAAGTCAAAGGTTTGCATGTTGTAATGGAAAACTTATTTTTTGAGTCAAAAGACCCAAGTTCATATTCCACTTCTGACACTTAATACCTGTGTGACCTTGAGTAAGTCACTTGGCCACCCTAGGCTTCAGTATCCTGATCTATAAAATAAGAAGATAGGACTAGATGACCATTGTGGTCCCTTCTGGTTCCCTTAAGCACTAAATGTCACTACTCAAAAATTATATATGTATAAATTATTCATACCATGTTCCAAAAGAGCGTTGTAAGGGAATGGGAAGGCATGAATGCCATACATTACAAATAATGTAATTTCTCTATCTTAACAGACTCAAAACAAATGGTTACTAATGTGAAAGTAATATCAGAATGAACATTTGTGGAAAACTACTAATTAGCAAAAGCAAAAGTTAAAATCACCATACTAATATAAGAAAGGATAAAAATGAGTAAATACTGAGTACAGTTTTAACAAATTCAATCTGATTTATTTAAATAAACCATTGATATTATAAACAGGGAATGGAAAATAAAAGGTTAGGGAAAACCTTTTGATTGTCATCTCTCCTGTAAAAGGGTAACTGATATAAGACAGGTATGCAACATAGAGGCCAAAAGGATTCCAAAATTGCCTTATTTAGAAAAGACTATATCCTACCTAAGTGTAGAGGAGGCACCCAAGGAAAATTCTTTTTTAGAGTAAAATCTTATTTGTCAAACACTATGGAAGAGGACTGTGAGAGATTATGATGAGTATTACCTCACAAAATCTCAAAAGCCTTGAATGAAGGAGTGAAAAGAATTCCAACTCTATGGAAGACATACGGGAGAAAATGGACAGGAATCACACTGAATAAGGAAAGCACAAATGAGTTATTTGTACCAATCAAGGGAACGCCTACAGCAGTGAAAACATAAATCCATCACAGTCAGAAGTATTGCAGTACAGGTGCATCATTATCACCACAGACGTCAGATATGCTTAAGAGTTTAGGGTTCTTGTTCTTGTTGATGTAACCATAAAATGGTGAAAGAGAAAAATATTTTCATAAGATAAGAATTGGAAGAAATAAAAGAATCAATGAATGAATTAAAAATTAAGGGTAAAGCACTGTGTTTACAGCTAGGGATAAAAATTGCCAGAGGCCATATTCTAATTGGAGGAGACAACAGATGTTGGAGAATTCAACTTCACGGTGAGCAAAGTCTAGGGTCTAGATGACTCAAGGTCAAGGCAAAGCCTGAGGGTAAGGATGGCAAGTAATAAAATTTGATTGAAATAGAGAGAGAGGAGATAAGGCTTGTGTACAAACATCTTTAACGTAATTTCAACATGACATTTTTAACGTTGAACAATTTCATAGAGCCAATTATTTTGGAGGTGAGAACTTTCTTCTCCAAGTCTGTAACATCTGTGACTAATGAGGTGGGGGCTGCGACATTAACAGAGGCTGTTGCTGTTTCTGTTTTCTCCTTCTGGGTTGTTCCCTTGATTTATGGCAATAGTGTTGAGCTGGAGGTAGGGCTGGAATCCCTGTGGGATATTGTTGTTCATTTACAAGGAGGAGGAAGCAGGCTAAATATTTGTTTCTATGTGCGGAAGCTTGTTTTTCTTTAACTATCTTCAACTTATCATCTTAGAGGACTTGCTATTAACTGAAGGTAGCCTTTTTCCTCTGCTTTCCCACTCCATTCCCTGACCCTGAACTATCCATTCACCCATCTGAAATTGTTATATGTAGAAAGCATGCAAGCTCAGGAGGTCTATCCTGCTCCTTTACTTATTTCCTTCAATTCCTCCAACGGTTGGGTCACCTAGAACATATTTCAGATGCTCAAATGCTTATAGGACACAGAGAGATGGGACTCACCAGCTCTATTCCTTACAGTGAAATAGTGAAATAAACTTTTTCCACTCCTAAGCACTTCTTAAGCTGTGACCCATAGAGCCACCTAACCATATAATCAGCCTCTCTATAGCCTAAGGTCCTCTAAACCAACAGTTTCAAGCTTAAATAGAAACAGGTTTAGTAAAACCTCACATAAGGATCTCTGTATGCTGCATATTGATTTAGAAAATCATATATTAGTATTATTTATGTTCTATTGTATTTAGACTTATTTTGTCAAATAGTTCCCAAATACATTTTAGTCTGGTTCAGGCAGCTCTTAGGAGTATTGTGGGCTTCATGTTGACACCTCTGATCAACACTTTACCATTCACTGTGCAGTTATACCTTGCAGAACTCTTGTATTGTCATCTGATCTATTCATGGAGCCTAAAGATCCCTGGGCCTCGTTATCTGCCTCCTTAGGACTCACCTGTTCACCCTTAGGAATTGTAGGCCTTTCTACGCACCCTGCAATTCAACTTTGTTTTATGTATTGTCACCCTTATTGGAACATGAGCTCCTAGAGAGATCAAGGACTGTCTTTTTATTCATTCATTCACTTGTTATTCATTAATTCATCTATCTACCTATTTATTTATGGGTGATTTCTTCCTCCTATAATTAACATAGTGCTTGATAGTAATCAGTACCTTTTCATTCATTTAGGAATGATATATATGTGTATATATATACATGCATATATATGTACTCATATATATGTATGAGTGTGTATACATATATTATATATGTGTGTATATATATATATATATATATATATATATATATATATATAGTCAGAAGGTATGTGTGAGTGCTCATAGTAAATTCATATCTTCCAGATCCCAGTTTGGTCATACTTTTTATTACCACTCTAAGAGATTTCTTATGGTAGGATTAAATAAAATATGAACACTGTAATACAGAGAAGAGAAGGGAAAAAGTCCATATGGTCCTCCTAAAAGTGAAACAAAATGTTATGAAGAGACGTTACATAAGACATATAGTATTTGTAAAGTTCTTTGTATATCTTTAATCTCTACATAAGCAATAATTGTTATAATTAAAACCACCAGGTGGTAGTGCTGACCCTACACAGTTTGGTTGCTGTGCATTTAGTGGAGTACTCTTGAAGTGAGTAGAATGAATGGGAACATAGTATGAAACCTACTGTTCATATGTATTCACATGTCTTATGTTCATGACTTGCAATTATTATTTGTCAATATGTTGTGGGTATGATTATGAGAATATATGTTCTTTTTCTTAATTATATGAGAAATATTAAGGTTTTTCTAGAGTTAGTAACTGAATATGTACATCTATCTATCAATATGTTTTGGGTTTTTTTGTAGATTTATAGATTTTTTTATGCAAATTTTCATCTGTAAAATGTAATTTCATGGTATACAGAAATAAGTCATATGAATCAAGAAGTCAATATTGTCATAATCAGAAGAACACACCACTGACAATAAAATTATAGTATTAAAGTGACAGCAGGGAAAATAGAATATTGTTAGAAAAACTTCTTTAACTTCTGCACTGTGTTTAAATTCCACTGTTCCTCTGTGGATAGAATGTGGGGTTCATTCTACCCATTGTAGGTTCCATTTTCACAAATATTTAGGGAGAAAAATTCTGTCTCTCTCAAAAAAATTTGATGGAAAGTAACTGAAGGGACATAATATTGTGTTTACAACAGAAGAGGGGGCTTGAAACTGACAGGTTTCTGCACAGACAACATTCACGCATCTAGAATGAGAAGAAAAGTGATCATGTGAAAAATACCATTGTGTAAAATTTTACTGAAATTATACTGGGGTTTGGTATCTAACATATATAAAGAATACAGATAGACATACATATCTATCTATGTGTGTGTAAATGTGTGTCTCTGTGTGTGTGTGTGTGTGTATTGGGGTTACTCCCCAATAGATAAATCAGTTATGAACGAATAGTTCTCAAAAGAACAGCAAAGCATTCACAGCCACAGGAAAAAAAATGCTCCAAATCACTAATAATAGGATTATAAATCAAAACATCCTTGAAGTTTCAGCTCATACCTGCAAATTGGCAAAATGACAAAAAGTTGCACCAGTCACTGTTGGAGAGGTTGTAGGAATATTCGTATACTAATATATTATTGGTGGAGCTTTGAAATTATATAACAATCCAGAAAGTAATGAGAAAATATAGAAGTTAAATGACTAAAATGTCTATACCTTTTGAACCAGAGACTGTGTTACTAAGCCTATATCCCAAGGAGAAAACATTTCTATGTACTCCAAAAAATATTTATAGACCACTTTTTGTGATAGCCAAAATTTAGCAGCAAAGTAGATGTCCATCAATTGGGGAATGACTAAACAAACTGTGAAACATGTATGTAATAGAATATTATTGGAGTATAAGAAATGCTTTGTGATGAGTATAGAGCATGGAAAGATCTATAAGGACTGATGTAGAGTAACGTATGTAGAGACAAGAAAGCAATATACGTAGTAACTACAACAATATAAATGGAAAGAATGACACAAAATCCCAGAATTGAAAGAAAAAAAGTTACAAAGATCAAATTGGACTCTAATGAAGACAAAGGAGAAGACATCCTTAACCTACCCCTTTGTAGAGGTAGAAGAACCACACATTGCACATTTTTAGACTTTTTCAATACATTAATTAGTTGTGCTGACTTTTTATTCTTTTTCGTCTTCAAAAACTACTACTTATCATCTGGGATGGCTCTTTGGAAGGGTGAGAGGAGGGATACATGGGATATTTTAGTGATATAAGAAACAAAAAATATCAGTAAAAATATATAAAATCCCACAGAAAGAGAGAAATTAAGTTCAGCTTTTAGGAGAAAGATGATAATTTAGTTTTACAGTTGTTTAGTTTAGTTGTATTCAGGTGGAGAAATCTAGCAACTAGATGAAAATACAGGCTTAGAGTTTTGGTATAGTCTTTTATGTGGAGATGATAGTTAAAGATATTAGAGTGGATAAGAGACACATTTTACCTGATGTGCCACCAGCACCTAAACCTCAATAAATCCCAAACCAAAATTATGCCTCTTACTCCAAAGCTTCTCCTAACTTCTGGCACCAACCTACTCTGAAATACACAATAGTCTAACCAATCTTGGATCTCTGTTTTTCCTGTCTTGCCCTCTTCTGTCTCCATTGTTTTTTGAACCACTTGACCTTAAGAATGCCTCGTGTCTCTGTTAAAGTCTTACTGCTTCAAGCCCCAGCTCCACTTGTGAATCATTTCCAAATTCTTCCCTCTCCTCCAGTTGCCAGTGATCTTACCTCCCCGCCCAATTTTCTAATAATTTGATGTCTACATATTTCACTTACATTATGTTATAATCTTTCATGTTCTTATCTCCCCCGTAAATTGATTGTAAGGTCTTTGAAAGTAGGTCGATGCTGTATTTATTTTTTGTGTTCCTAGTGCCTAGCGTCTTGCACAAAGACAATGCTTAAGAAATGTTTGTGGACTGACTTGCTAATTTTCAAATTCATAGGATACAGTGAAATATATCAGATGCCTGCTATCACTCTTCTTACTCTTTTACACTGCTTCTCTCTTCTTATCTTTCCTCCCTGTTTCCTGTAGCCATCTGCTCTATCCTTCGCTCTTCTAGGTTGTGATTGGGTCTCTGTAATGATGACCTCTCCCTGATCTTGGTGGCAGTGCTTCATCGCTTGAGTTCCTCTTGGCTCTGACTACTTTTCTATGTGCTTTGGCACAACTCTTCCTCTGCCCTGCTTCAAGAATAATGAATGGTAGAAAATTCAAGCTGCTTCAATACCAGCATTTTATTTACTCTAAAATAATTTGTTTTTCACTTACAGACAAGTAGTAAAGGGTTTTTATTCAAGGCAGCAAAATATGCTTGAAACTTTTTAAGATATCTAGATGATAAATAAAACATTTAATAAGCATAATCCATGTGCCATAGCATATACGAGCAGGTAAGATAGTTCTTGCCCCCAAGAGGCTTGTATTCCATTGGGAGAGGTAATACATGAAGAGTAATTGGAAAGCAGATGTTGGTTTGCAGGAAGCCACATAGTATGGAAGAATCCAGAAAGAAATGTGGAGTCCTGGTTACAGGCAAGAGAGGGCAAAATTTCATCTATCAGACTCAGGTGTCCAGGGCAGAGACCAAGGTTTTGGGGTGTGTGTGTGTGTGTGTGTGTGTGTGTGTGTGTGTGCTGGGAGTGGAGCAGGAGGATGAAGATGATGACCTTAGTGTAGACAGCATAGAATTGGCGGTGGCTCTTAACTCCTGTAGAGCGGGGATATAAACAGTGAGAAAGCAACTAGAGTATGGTAAATTAGTGTGCAAAAAATCCCATTAGGAGAACATCAATAGAAGTGTCTTTGAAGGTATGGGTTGGTTCTGGTGGGCAGTTTGGTTTTAAGTGTTTGAAGATGCATTTCAAGTGCATTTCAAATGCCAGCAGCAACCATTTTTAATCAGTTCATTCCTCACACGATATATTAGGATTCCTCCCATTTGATGTATGATTGATCCCAAGTCTTAACTGTAACACCTCTCTATGTGGTTTTTAAAGCAGTACAGATGGGCATATCAGAAGCTTCTTCACAGGCTAGGGGTGTGCTGCTGTATGCTTTGATCCTACAAGGGATTGAAAATTGTAGATGAGGGTTTTATTTTCTTAAAGGTGTATCAATCACTTACTAAATCAAAATATAAGTATATAACCAATTTTTTAAAATTTAGACTTTGGGTGATGAGATTATACAGTTTGTACCCCTTAGAAAATCCTGAGCCTAATACTATATTAAACATATAGTGATCACTTTGTTAATATGGTTGAATGACTGATCATGTTGAATTCAAGAGAATTTCACTTCATTTGTGGAAATGTCAGAAACTGACTTTAATGGGAAGGCTAAAAGTACTGATTTTTCTAAGAATTACATTTTGAACCCATTTCTGAAGATTCCTACAGCATTAAAAATTTTTTTAAAATGATCAAAGCAATGAATATAGCTAGGATGGAAATGACCTACACTTCTTTTCCCCTAGAGGACATATGATGATCCAAATCTATTATCTTATTACTAAATCCTATTAATGTTATACAAAGAATCTTCTTAATCATGGCAGAATAAAAGTTATTTTTGAGATTCATTGGATCATTACTCGTCTAGCACTTTGTTTCATGATTCTCTTATATATTATTATTCTATTTTGTATTATAGTTTTATGGATGCTATATTCCCCTTCCAATCCCTACCCCAAATTCATCCATGTAAGTCTGGCTATACACTATTGACATTTTCTAAGATACTGACTACAAAAGTCCTCAAGTACAATTAAAGTAGTTTAGTAAGGACCTACTAAGTGCCAGGTGTTGTGCTAGAACTTGAAGAAACAGAAACAAACTGAAAATGGTTCCCAGTCTCAAGGAGCTTTCTACTAGGGAAGAGAAGAAGGCAAACAGAAAGATGCAGGATAATTTGAGGAGTCAGGAGTAAGCACCAAGAAATAAAGAGATCAAAAAAGACTTCACTTGAGTTGAATCTTGAAGAAAGCTAGCTATTTTTCAAGCTGGAAATGAGGAGAAAGTATAGTCCAAGACTCAAGTCTGGAGACTGAAAGTGTTTAGTTCATTTAAAGCACTGTGCTAGGTGCTAAGGGAAATACAGTCACAGAAGAATTTATATAATCAGGCTTACACTTTGGGAAGTGAGGGGAACATAGCATCCATAAAAATACTATCATTCAAAATAGAAGCAGTGTGTAATTCACAAGTATTTGCTCATTATTGTACAGTAGACATTATCTAAGAGTTATTTTGGCATCCATTAATATATTAATGTGACATATTGATACCAGAAATTTCCAAAAGAATAAAAGGAAAGTCTCCAGCATATTGGGCAAGTCCACTGTAGAGAATTTTATGGTAAAACTTGGATAAGAATCACAAGAGTAAAAATATAGAGGATTGGGGATTCACATTTGTAGCGAAAGCACCCACACAGATAATACCATGCATATATCAAAGTGCTTTTAACATTAATATATTAATAGATACCAAAAAATCTCCTCGATAATGTCTACTGTACAGTAATGAGCAAACACTTGTGAATTATACACCGCTTCTATTAGCACAAATGTAAATGAAAGGGATGTTAAGTAGATCATAAATTAGTCTGAAAAGAAATTTTATCTTTGCCCAATATGTGAGTCACATTTTCTGTCAGGAATATATCCTAGGAAGGGTTTTTTCCCCCTCTGTCAGTATGTGGAGCAAAATTTTATTAACATTAATTTGAATTCTGTGCATAGAGTCTGAGAAAACATGCCCAAATATGTTGCTTTGAAAGGCAATATGTTGCAATTCATTCACAGTAAGGCTGTTTTTTAAGCATACATTGTCACCTGGCTGATCACTACTTAGTAACCACATGATCTGTCGGTGCGTGAAGACTAATTTTCTTGGTCCTTTTAGTTTTTTTTCCAAAGGATTTTCACTTAAGAAAAGTGAGTTCATGTAATTTTGACACTAGCATGTGCTCTGCCATATGTTATATCTACAAATGGGTTCTCTGGGCTTAAAAAGTCCCTTTTAATGGTGATGGGAGGATAGTGGAATTAAACCCTGTAACCAATCAACAACAGCTGAAAGTTATTTAGTACTTTATGGTTTGCAAAGTCCTTCATTGACATCTGATTCCCTCAACTCTGCTGGTTAGAGAATAATAACTGACATTTATATGGCACTTTAAAGTTCTCAAATTTGCTCATTTAAACTTCACAACAGTCCTGTTAGGCAAGTACTGCTGTTACTCATATTTTTAGTGAATAAACAGGTGGAAAAGGTTAAAGGACTTGCCCGTAGTTGTATCATCAGTAGGTTTCTGAAGCAGAATTTGAACTCAGCACTTCCTGGTTTGGAGGCCTGGACTCTTACGGACTACTTCAACCATCTGCTTCAGGTATTATGGCTGTTATGCTGTCCATTGTATAGATGAGGAAACTGAGACTGAATCCAGTGCTATTTCCACTTTGCCATGTTTCCTCTATAAGGCAGGGAGAGAAATATCTTTATGCATAGCATGGAGCTAGTTCAGGGTTATCCTGATTCTGGATAGGGTCCAAATACCTTCGAAAAACTATAATTTGTGGTATAGTAGGAAGGGCAAAAGGATTGAAGATATAAAAACCCATGCTCAGGACTTCTCTCCCTCCCTTACTGGCTAGAGTTGCATGACCTTAGAAAAGTCACTGAGTCTATTTTCTGTCACATATAAAGTAGAGTTAGTTCCTGCACTGATTATTTCAAGAAATTATTGTGAGCATCAAATGAAGTAATGTGTAAAAGCATTTTAAATCATAATATACTATGTGAGTT
This sequence comes from Bettongia penicillata ogilbyi, assembly GCA_023548195.1. Classification (NCBI taxonomy): domain Eukaryota; kingdom Metazoa; phylum Chordata; class Mammalia; order Diprotodontia; family Potoroidae; genus Bettongia; species Bettongia penicillata. The sequence continues at coordinate 2,672,641 of JAJHZJ010000235.1, forward strand.
ATTATTACTATATACATGTAAGGTATTTCCTCCCCTTCCCCCAGAAATGAGGTCTGAAGGGAGGAATAGATCTCTACCACATCCGCAATATTTTACTAGATGTACTGCAACACATGACGTTATCAAGTAATCATGAGCTTGAAAAAGATGAGATCCAAAGGGAGGGAGGGAAAATTGCCTCCAAATTCTGTCCCTGAATTTGTAACTTGTTTATGGCTTTAGGAAATCCATTTTATTTTGTTATTCATTTGCTACATCTGTTAAATGGGAACACGGCTTCTCTTAGGATGTTTAGGATTCAATATAAAATGCTTGCTCTCATTGTGAATTGCATTGTGTATATTGTATTTGTTTTGTACTATTTACATTTATTTTATTTTTAAAACAAATAATATACTGCAAACTTAATATGCATTTCAAAAAAAAAGATATCCTGAGTTGAAAAGGCAACAGTCTTTATTACAAGATTCTGTAACAGCCAAAATAATACATAGTTAATGGGTAATTACTTATGCTCGTTTATGCTCTTTCCTCTCAAGTTGATATCACTTTGGAAATCTTTCATTTCAGTTCATATAGTAGCCAGTTGGAATCAGAAATCAAATGATGCATGTATTTATCATAACTACCCAACTTTTGGAACAGTTATGTACAAGCACAATAATTACAGAAGCTTAGGATGCTATCTAAAAATTCTGAAGAAACAAAATCTAATATACTACGATGATATTTTCGGCTGCTTTGAAAACATTGAAATTGAAATAAAGACTATGTGATTCTAATTCTCTATATCTGCCTCTATATACCCCTCTTTGTCTCTTCTCTCCGTGCCTATTTATGCCTGACTCTCTGTCTTCTCTCTTTCTGTCCTTCTGTCTCTGACTCTGTCTCTATCTGTCTCTGTGTCTTTTTCTCTGTGTCTCTGCCTTTCTGTCACTGTCTCTCTGCCTCATGTCTCTGCCTTCTCTCTGTGTCTATTTGTGTCTCTATTTTGTTCTCTCTTTCTCTTCTGCCTTTATCTTCTCTCTGTTTCTTTCTGTCTGTCTCTATCTTAGTCTCCCTCCCTCCTTTCCTCTCTCCTTCCCTCCTTCTCCCTCCTTCTCCCTCCTTCTCTCTCTCTCTCTCTCTCTCTCTCTCTCTCTCTCTCTCTCTCTCTCTCTCTCTCTCTCTCTGTCTCCATCTCTCTGTTCCTGTCTCTCTCTATTTCTGTGTCTCCCCCTCTGTCTCTCTCAGTCTCTAATTTCCTCTATTCTTCTTAAACCGTCTTCACTGATACTGTTGAAGTTATGTTGCTGGGTTTTATACATACTAAATATTTAGTCTCAGTAACTGAGGAAAGCTGAGCAAGGCTGGTTTATGTAATTTCACTAATGTGTTCTAAAGTCAAGCATATTTCTCCTAAAGCATATTGAAATGTTGACGTGTGTATATGTGTAATAAAACAACGATAATATTCACTTGGTTTTTAGCAATTTATAGCCAATTTATCAATGACCATGCAGCTGCACTCACTGTAGTTAAAAAAAAAGCTCACTTAATGTTTACATAGTCTTTGAAAGCACAGCATCTTAGCAGGGGAACAGGAAGCCACTGGAGTAATTAGAAAGGTACACTGTAGAGCATGTAATGGTAGAAGGATGTTTGTATTATAGTCCAACACATCATTAAGGATACAATTGTTATTTAATGTGGCACAATCATCTTTCTCCTCTTCATGAAATCCACTTAAGTAATTACCTTCTTAGCTCATTGGTTCTATGAACTGACTGCTTAGGAAGTGTTATATCTAAGGAAATATTAAACCTTGGTTTTCACAAATTGCCCCTCTTTTTTTAACTGATTTTTATTAGCATATTCAAAAATGAAGACCTTTTTCTTGACCTGAAATACTAAGGGAAATACTAGATGCATACTTTTTTTTAAAAAAAGAAAATAAATGTATTTGAAGGATTTGCAAAGATGTGTATGCCTTAACCAAAGACTCCCTGCTTTCAACCATTCATATTTACAAAATCCAGCTTAAAAGTGACTGTTACACATATGATATATTGGTACATGCATATTCAGTTTCACATCTGCTTTGGCCAGTCAGTTTTTTAATGAGGCCAAAATGCCATTTTAAAAGTTGCTTTGGTTTTCATTTTTTCAGGAGAAGAATAAATCTGTAAGAAACAAAAAAAAAAATCCCTTAAAAGTTATATGCAAGGACTTACAGAGCTGTGTAGGTCTTAATAAATGCTGCCTATTTTTTTTTTCAAAGCTCGTGTTTGCTATCACAGAGCCCAAAAGATGTAGAATGGAAAGACTCACAATATATTTTCAGAACACATTAAAAATGTCTTAACAGATTTTTATATCATCTGTACCCAGGACTCGCAACATATATTCACTATCATTTAGGAAAGACTGAACAGAATTGAAATTACTTGACAATGTATATCTGCATTTTAAACTTGACGTTCACTTTCCAAAGATGCTGTAATAGCCATGTTTACTATCATTACTGTGAGGTAAGTCTGAAATACCTTTATCTTATTTTGTAGCTCTATGTTGGATGCTCTTTGTTTGAACAGAAGTGTCAGCTGTATTTTACTTTATTATATAAAAAGTTTCAGAATTTAATTAAGGGTCAAGTACCAGCAGTAGATAAATGCAGCAGCTAAAGCATATTTCTGATCACTCTGAAGTCTGCAATCATGAAAATTATTATCATTGAGTAAAACTGGTCTCAATGATGGTGACTGGGAGCTGGAATCTGTGTTACTCAGCCATAATTTACATAATAATGGGTTCCCAGTTTTCATCAGCACCTTTTGTTTGTACAGTGCTTACTGCTACAGTAAATTGTCAAAATGTCATTCCTCTCCAATCAGCCAGAAAATATCAACAGTAAACAAGGCACAAGAAGAAATTCCCTGATTAAAAGTATGGCAGAGGTAATAGTAAAGCTGAATTCTCAGTGATAGCCGAAAACATTCTCTCTGCCCCCCCCCCATAATACAGTTATATAGCTTATGAAAATTACTCTTTCCCCTGTCCCCTTTTAATGAAGAAATACCACTCTGCCAGTGATGTCACTGCGAAAACCTCAAAACACAGAGGATTAATCTATTTACATATGTATTTATCATTACCACTCTGTTCTCCCTTGCTTTAGAGCAACACCTCCCTCCCCCATCCCGTTTTCATTTTTGACAAGTGACACAGATCAATCTAAGCCAGATCTTGCTCCGGCTCTTCTTTTGTCTACCCACTGACCTCCTACTACTTCCAAGAGGAGTCACAGGTTCACAAAGGAGCTATGTGGTCAAAAGAACCTGGTCCATTAACATCTTGGCATCACCCAGTGTAGTTACAGAGTTTCTTTCATCAGGTGATGCTTCAGTTTTTTTCCCAACAAGTTCTTTTCTTGTTTCATAGATAAAGGACCTGGAGCTCAAAGAGAATAAGATACGTGCCCCTAAGTCACATTGCGACTTTAGAGCTAGGAGCAGAGTCTAAGGAAGCAAGCCTTGACATTCAGGTTCATATTTCTCCATAGACTGGGTTTCTTATCACCTTGCTTTTCTACCCAATGCCCTGCTGTAACAGACACACCATAGATGTAGGAGAATGGTCCCAAACAAATGACGCTAGGATCTTAAACCTGGTCAAACTCCAACCTTCTCTTTCACCACCTGAGCTTCTCTCTTTCTTACTCACACATCTGAACAATTTTACTCATGTACAGTCTGATGGAAACCTTTATTAAAATATGACGCATAAAATCAATGTATCTTTCTGTTGTCTTATAAAATCAGAGCAAAGGAAGGAGAGGATGAGGATGAATTAGTATAGTATATGCCTTATAACCGTTATAGTTACAAAGTATATTAAAATTAAACACTTCACATTGTGTTTGAAATAAAAATGAATATTGTGGCATCCTGCCAAGGAGTCCCAGAAACCACTCTTCTGTGGAATTGAAACATTTGGCTCATATAATACTTAATTTATTTTTATGAAATGACAAGTTATACAAATGTATGTTTAAAGCAGGAGTACAATACTTTAAAAAAGTTTCTTTGTATTCTGGCTCAGAAAGGTTAACATAGTCAAGGCTTATATGTAAACAGAATAAAAAACAACCATCTCTCCTCAGGTGGGTTTTCTAAAGTGATGTGTTCCTAAAATGTTTCAAAAAATGTGATCATGGAGTTGAGTCACTCCAGGAAAAAAGGAACCTCACCAAGCCTTCTTTTGAAAGTGAATAGGAGTTTTAAAAATCTATTGAAATGAAGTGTTGACATGAGGAAATATTTTGAAGAGCTTTTTTTTTTCAACCATCATGCACTTCATTTTGCTTGGCTACTTTTAATTTTTTCCCCCACTTCTCTTTGAAAATCCTACATTGTCCAAACCCTTTCGATTAAGTAGCTCGCCTGAATGAAAGCACTGTGATGATGTGGCAGTGCATCCATAAACAGGCAGCCTCTCAAAGCTGGGCAGAATGCTGAGAAATAGGGTTGATCAGTGGTAATTACTCTGACACCTCATGCAGTACAGGGAATTAACTCCTAGGACTTTGGGCCGAATGAAGAAGAAGTTGATGTTCCACGTTGTGAATGCATCAGTGCCTGAACCCATTACCGGTTTAAATGGAGATGGGAATTTACTATACACTTTTTTTTTTTTGGTTGGGAATGTAGAACGGTGTGCAGAAAATGAGAAAGTAATTCAGGATGCCGGAGGAACAGCAATTTGTATTTTTATTAAGTTCTTTACCTTCAATTTCTATATTAGACAAATAAATAAATAAAAGAGGAAGTCCACAGTAACCACTTTTTTTTTTTTAAGAGAAGATGCCCATTGTTTTAAAGAGCATGTTAGGGTGTCTGTCACAAAAGTAGGTGAAGGTAGTCCATGGCAAACCTCTCCGAGACTAAGGTGCATAAAAACACATAGCAGGAGGGAAAATGCAGCTAAAAAGGCAACTAGTTAGCAGCTGCCACTATGACCTTTAACTGCATCCATGGTAACTGGGCTAAAGACGGAGTTCCATTTTATTATTCTCACACCCACAATGTTAAGCCTGTGAATCCCATTGCAATTTAATGGCTGAAATCAGAAGGCAGATCTGTGTTCATTGGACCAGTGCCGACATCCTCTTAGCTAATGAGCGCAATAAACATTTTCTTGCCAGGGAACCAATGCAAGTGGAAATATTATGCCATACAGAAATATATACCCAAACACAAAGAAATGGTCAGACAAGCCAGTCCTTTATGTGTATTTGCATACACTAACATTATAAGCCAACCATCTAACGCAAGACAATATTGAGCTCCTAGACTATTAAAGAATGTGACATCCCCAAAAGCTCATTTTGAATAAGAAATCTGAAAAGAGTTATGAATTCTCAAGTTAATGACTATTACTGCCTCTTCTATTATTTCCTTAATGAATCTTATTATTTTTAAATGTATGCTTCCCTTTATGTGCCTCTAATATACTTCATGCTTTTTTCCTAAGCATGTACTGTACCCCCAGCTGAGTCAGAAACAATATAAAAGCAGCAGTTTTACCATGGAAGAGGATTTTGTTCTAACTTTGTCTCCACTGCCATTTAATTCCTAGATTCTTAAGAATTAGTGACAACAATGTCATATCTTTGTCACAGAAGATAAAACCTGCTGAAATACATATATCATCCTTACTTGGTCGGAGATGCCAGAGACACGGTGACAGCAGCTACCCTGGATCAGGGCTATTCCAAGTGCTTATGCTTCTATCATCAAGAAACCTGGAACATTTGTAAGAAAAACACAGATGTAGGTTTAAAATGAAATTACAACTGAACCTGATATCCCAGATTTAGGAAACTACTAATTTAGGAATCTGCATTGGAAGAGTTAGCAGAGAACATGACTTGAAATGCATGCAATTTAAATATCTATGAGCACTGATTCCCCACTCTCATATTTGTTCTTTCAAAACAAAATAGTGACTTATCAGTATTAAAGTTTAACTGCATAAAGAAAGGTATTGGTGGAACCTGAAGGTCACCAAAATTCTCCTTGACCTCTTCGGTAAATTGTCCTTATTGCTTCAATAATGTGAAGTCCATCAAAGACCTAAAACTACTTCAATATATTCATTAAAAAAGTGGTAGATGAAATCTTTTTAGTCCTTTCAGTCAACTACTTCCTCAGTTTTAAAATGCCCTCTGATTTTATTTTGGTCAAATTGTTAGCCTAGCATAAAAAATGGAAGGCTTAATAACTTTTACTGTCAGGAACAATATATTTTTCTCATGGAGCAATGCCAAATATCCTTTGTAATAAAAGGCTTGAACTATTTTGCTAACAGAAGCTGCTTGTTCTGGAAACTGTAAAGGTCAGAGAGAAAATAATTTTGGTGCTTCTTATCTTTTAAAATAATGTCACTTATATCATTACTAGGGAATTTGGGAATGGGAGAGAAAGGAGAAACAAAAAGGGTGAGAAGAGCAGTCCCTGCATATCCATACCTGTTTACTTTTTGAAAGGGCAAAATGTGCCTTAAACAACTAAAAAAAAGACCCATCTTCTTCTTTAGAGAATTAAGAGATTAGGAATGTCACAAAGTCGATGAGATCTCTTGGGAAACATTAAAAAATAATATGCTTTTAGATCACATCATATATTAAATGACAACTGCCAATTTTTAAAAAAAGAGTTCTCAAAAATCTTTGTTGAGTGACAATTTGAAGTTAAAATACTTACTTCTTAACATCTCACATTACTAACAAGAAAAGCTTCAGTTCACTTGACTAATGGGAAGCAATAAGTGCTTCTCATTTATCCCAAGTAAAACTGGACCATAGTGGATGGAGTTTTATGATCTAAGTGCTGATTTGTTTAATAAAGGAGCACCCCGGTTAGCCTCTTCTGAAGACAGTACTTGTTTCTAAGTATTTAAATGTGGCTTTTTTGTGAGGGGAGGGAAGGGGAAAAATGGTGGGCTCAACCTGTGGTTTCATTGTTATAGAAAACTCTAACAGTGAAGATAAGTTACTGTCCTTCAACTTCTGGTCTTAGAAAATTTTTATGAGTAAATGAAGGGTTAAAATGTCACACAGCCAATATGTATTGGAGTTACTTGGACCCTAGTTTCTGTAATGAGTAGGTTTTCTCTCAGATATACTATAATTCTTTTCTTAAATAAAAATATGGGGACCTCTCATATAAAAAGATAGTACTATTTTACTTTTGTGTGTTTTCTGGGTTACTTTCCTGTGCTGCAACTTAGCACAGTGTCTTATCAATAATAAATGCTTTTCAACTGATCAATTTCTGTGTTGCCTTTTCCAATTTTAATGACTCCTATCTCCTTAGCTTTTAAATTTGTGGAAGGGGTATAATAATATCTACTGTCTATTATGACTGTTATGAAAATAAATAGCATAACATATACGAAGTGTTCTTCTAGACCTAGAACAAAGACATGAACAAAAGCATGATCCTATATAATCTAATAAAGTAAATTGACAATTTTGTGAAGGGGGACACAATGAGTATTATAAAAGTGATACTAAAAAATCTCCTTTGCATTTTATAGAGAACTGGGAGAAAATGTTACAAACAGAAGGAAAACTTAAACGATGAAAAATCAGTACTTTAACTAGGACATACCATTTCCAGTGCTGAGCAATCATTTCAAAACTCATATGATGATGTAGTCAAGTAATATTCCCACATCATAATGCCTCTCACTGCTCTTATTCTCTGTGACAATGAGTTCAAGCTCAGTATTAGCACTTTCTTTTTTGCCAACTGAAAGAAGCAAGATAAAGTTGAACGGGGAGAATATGGAGGTTGAGTTCCATGGACAATAATTGCTAGAGAATAAGAAAATGGAAGTGCCTATGAGCTAGGAATATGTTTTACCTTTCATATGGAGAAAATGTGAGTATGCTTTGGTGTAATCTAACTCACAATGATGCTACAAAATCTGTTCCTATATCTTCTCTTCGACTGCCACGATCAGCTCCCTCCTTTTGTACCTTATTCTAGTACAACTCCAAATCATGTTATACCAGTGGTTCAGGTTCAGGGTGGCAATAAAAGAAAACATCATGGATCATGAAGTCAATAGAAACAATTTTTCTTAGAATGTATTGAAAAGGTATAAAATTCTGAAAAAATAAAATAAAATTTACCATAGTGATGAGTAACTTGGTGAGAAAGGCATCACCCACTCAAACCAAGGGGAACTTTGGTAAAAATCTGATGCCCAAACCCATAGCCTTTATTCTTTTATGCCACAAACAGCAAGGGAGTCAAATAGCTCTTTCCCCCCTTTTAAGTAATTAGTACAGCCTACATAAAATAGATGCTGCTGTTACTAGAAACCTCCCCTGGCTTCCTTCAATTCTCAAGTCCCACTATCTACACAAAATAAAAATATAAAAGTCCTCCTCTCAATCTTCCTTAGTCTTAGTGCCTTTCTTCTAAGACTATTCCCAAATTTTTCCTGTGTGTATTATGTTTGTATGTAGTTATTTATATTTTGTCACCCCTATTAAACGGTGAGCTTGTTGTTATCAGAGACTGTTTTTCGCTCTTTCTGCATCCCCAGCTCTTATCACAAAGCTTGACATAAAGAAGTTACTTAATAAATGCTAGTTAGATGAATGATTTCTGACTTATGGGATACTTGTCCTGATTTGACTTTTGTCCTTCTGGAGAAGTCAGTTTCATAGATTTGCTGATAATATTCTGTATGAAAATTCTATAATAATTTTGTACCTTTCATCTTCTTTGGCAACTCTCTTCCAACTTCTTCAAGAGGCAATGTGGCATAGTAAAAAAGAGTACTGACTTTGGGGTCTGAGGGTTTGCGTTTGGATATTACCTCTTACTAGTGGTGTGACCTTGAGGAAAGTTTTTTTTTTTTTTTTACTTCTGGGAGCCTCAGTTTCCTCATTTGTAAAATGTGGAAGTTGTAATACATGGTCTCTAAAGTTCTTTCCAGCTCTAAATCTATGATCCCATAAACTCCTCTCCCCAATCTTTTAAGTTCTCAGAAATAAATGTAAGTCAGCATCATCACCATCATCATTTATCATCTTTCATCCTCAACAAATATTTCCTGGGGGTGACAAAGTAACATTAGACACTTTTCCTTGAACCTCAAGAAACTTACAGTCTACCTGAGATCATTGAAATGACAGAGATGGTAACAGAAATTAATATATATTGATGAGATAATGTATGTAAAAAATCCTTGCAAACCTTAGAGATATTAAAATGTCAACTATTATTAGTAGCAATAGTATAGACTGTGAATGTTGCAAGTTTTAGAGGAAAGAAAACATCCCTGAAGACTGAGGTATTCTGGGAAACAGAGGAAGTTGGATTTGAGTTTGATCTTGTGGGAAAAGTAGAACTAAAGTGGAAGGAGAAAATTTCCTTTTAAAATATCTCTTTTGAGAAAGAACTCTAAATTGAACTGGTATGTTCTGAGTGAAAATTAAAGTGTATTTTTTATTTGCTTTACTTTTCTTGTTTTTTGGTGTGTTTTCTCTTGCAACTTGGTTAGTACAGAAATATGTTTTGCATGACTTCACAAGCGTACTTGACATCATATTACTTGCCTTCTGAAAGGCTGGGAGGGAGAGAGAGAATTTGGAACTCAAATTTTTTTTAGAAATGATGTTAAATCTTTTTTTTTACATGTAACTGGAAAATAATGAAATAAATCAAAAATATTGATAAAGAAAGGACTTTTATATTATCAGGATTTTGTTTTTTTGGCTAGGCTTGTGACTTAATTATTGTAAAGAATGCCTGATGAAGATATTCCTTTTACCAATGCAGTTGTCTTTCCTCTGCAACTTAATTGTTTTAAAGCAGTGGTTTTCAACCTTTCTTATGTCCTCGGTCCTTTGGCTGTCTGAGAATGCCTATGAACACCTTCTCAAAACACTTTTTAAAATTCATAATTGAAAGAAATGCTAAATTTCAGCTAGAGGTAAGTGAAAACAAAGTTGTCATTTTTTTTTTTTTTTGCCATCCAAGTTCATGGGCCCATATACATACATATGTGTGTGTATATATATATATATATATATACATATATATATATATATGTTATATGTGTGTGTATGTACGTATTCATGCGACCCCAGATAAGAAACTCCATTTTATAGAGTGCCTAAATCATTGAGAGATTAAGTGACTCCCCAGGGATACACAGCTAGTACTTATTAGAGGTAAGACTTGAACCTGTGTCTTATAACTTCAACCGTTTACCATACCACACTATTACTCACTCAAAAAATTAATGGATCTGAAAAGTGAAGTAATTACAAGAGCACTGATTCTAATACTAAAAATAAATGGAGGATTTTACAATATTAAAACAATTAAGAAACTGAGTACTCTGAATAGACAGAAGGCCTTTCCTGATCCTTCCAGCTGTTAATGCTTTCCACTCTAAGATTGCCTTTCATTTAGAAACTCTAGGGTCTGCCCCTCCCAGACTGTTTCTTTTGTAAAGGCAAGCTAAGCCATCTTGTGCCTCAGTTCTTACCTATCCTTTAACCACTGAATGATGTTGCCTCAGGCAAACTGACATTTGGGAAAGATCATAGCTTAAAAAGGTCAAGATCTTCCATTGCATCTTGGGCCATCACCAGTAGTCCTGACCTATGTCTTGCCGCTGGACTCCAATGATCCTGGAGGTGTGAGACTGATGACTTTGCACAGTTCTGCCTCCCTTAAATTCAATTCACTTGCAAATCAAGATATCACGCCTGTGGTGTCATGGGACCTCTTCTAGAATAAAGGACAAACAAGGATGTATGTTGTTATGTACCTATTCAGGGATTAGTTGTCTCCCTCATTAGAATATAAGCTCCTTTAGAGAAGGGATTGTTTTTGCATTTTCATTGCGTATCTGTACTTAATATATAGTAAATGCTTAATGAATCTGTATTGATTATTGATGGAACCAATTAATGATACTCTGTGCAACTGGTAGAACTTCTAAGTCATTCTTTTGGGGATCAATAAGTCATTTCCTGGAAGACTGAACTTCTAAAGAACTTCAGATTTTGCTCAATCACTGTACTAAAAAACACAGAAGGAAATTGTAGTATACAGTCACTGCAATATTGTTTTAAGAATGACTTTGACTAAATAAATTATATTGACTATTGTAAATGCCCAAATTAAATATAAAGGACATAGGAAAAAAGACTCTATTTGCATTCAGAGAAAGGATCCCTACATAGAATAATTTTACATATATATATGTGTGTGTGTATATATATATATATATAGGTATATATATGTATGTATGTATACACATGTGTGTATACACACCTATTTGTGTCTAATGGTAGCTATCTCAGGTGAGGGGGAGGGAAGAAAAAAAGAAAAAAAAATTTACATTAAAACTTTTTTTATAGTTAGAAGGAATAGCATGTTGTCCATAGACGATTTGCAGTTTCATGTGCACTTATCTTTTAAAGTATACTATGTTATGAAAACGTTTTATTCCATAAATTAAAAATAAAATAAATTTTAAAAAGAAGTAAAATAGAGCTAAAGAATTACTTTTTTTTCAGTCTGAGATATGTCCTTTAGCAGGATCTTGGTTTTCTTTATTGCAAAAAGTGCCTTCTGTATTAGAGGAATATTGAAGCAGGAATTACATGTTGAATTTTACAAAAGCAAGCAAACAGAGCTTTCTAATTGATACATTTCTGTATAAGCTTCACCCATCATTCTCTCCTCATTATCCTTCACCCAGCCATATCAACAACATGTGAGATAATGTATGAAAAAGTGATGTGAATTCCTAAGAATAAAGAAACTATGGAAATGAAAGGTATTTTTTAAAATTTTAGGCCCATTTTATAACTCAGAAAAAGCCAGAGTTCCCAAAGTATTTTTGATAATTCATTTTATTTTCATGTGTGCAAGAGGACATGCTTTGAAACTGTACAAATTACATATGTAGTTAGGCTACTGTCAAAAAGCTTGCCCTCGAAGGCTCAAGGAGGGTAAAAACTTGAAAGTTTTTCTCATATGTTACACTATCCTTATATACTGCACAGGCAGAAAGGTTACTTTTGGAAGACTTTCTTTTTTTAAGAACTCAGATAAACATTGGAAAGCAGTTTTCTAAACATATTATTTCTTAGACCAATGGATAACAATGAAAAAAAATAAGTGCAGCATGTTTCAAACATGGCAAAACAGAAATATAATAGTATGGATTGAGAGGAACACAGGTTCTATTTAATAGGACAAAAGAGAGTCAAAAATAGTTTGATGGGGAAATATCAGCACAACAAAGAAAAGAAGGAAGTACACAAACCAAAGGACTCTGATTCAGGGTTGCTAAATAAGGCAAGTTGCAAGTGGAGATGCCTGAAATGGAATTGAATACAGGTAAAATAAGTAATATATCCAAGTTCAAAGGGACCCAAACCTGAAATAAAGGTTAAAAAAAAAGCTTCCAATATGCCACCAACTTCTAGCCAGTATACAAAATAATGTTACTGGTGAAAGATATAATTGGAGATGAGAAAAGAAAAAGCAATAAAGGTAAAACTCCCTTGGAGGTCAGAACCACACCATTAGATTTTGTATAGTATGCCAAGGTACTTATTTCCATTAACTTTTTTTTTTTTATTAACAAGACTCTAAGCAGTAGAGAAAATATCCACTAAAGCTCAGCTGGGGGAAATAAGCAAATGTGTATATGTATATGTATGTACAAATATATGTGTGTGTATAATAGAGGTATATCTACATATATATCTATATTAATACCTCTTAAATATGTAAAATATATAATAAACATATAATAAATATTATATATATGTGTATGCATATAGTAATTTTGGTTAGTCAATTTTGGTGATGCCCACCTGTAATCCCTGCTACCAAGGAGGCAGAGGCTGAGGAATATTTTGAACTCAGGAGCTCTGAGCTGCAGCAGAGCTATACTGTTTGGGTGTCCACACTAAACTTAACAGTAGGGCGATGAGCTCTTGAGAGTATGTGGCAACTGAAGTGCACAGGGAAGAATGAGCTAGCTCTGAGTGGAAATGGAATAACTCAAAGTTCCCCAGCCTATAAGAAGTCCCTGAATTTAATAATAATAATGACTAATGATATCAATGACAACAATAAAAACTCAATAAAGCAGCTAGTATTTATTTGCCAGCACCATGCTAAGAGGTTGCTATAATATTATCTCATTTGATCCTTAATCATCTGGGGAGGTAAATGCTGTTATTATCCACATTTTGTAACTGAGGAAACTGAGGCAGGCAGAGGTTAAAGATAAGGTGAGATTTGAAGATGTAGGCATCAAAAAAGTGAAAAAAAATAAAGAAATCGTCCGTATCTACGTGAAACAACATCACTTTGGAGGAATCAATTCTGGTTTAAGGGGAGAAACCTGCTTGTAGGTGACTAGTCCATTTATAACCAGGTGACCTATACAAGATGAAACTTAGGTTTTTATAGTGCGTTAAGATTTACAAAGTGCCTTCTGCACAGCAGACATGTGAGATAAGTAGTGCAAGCATTTTTATCTCCATTTGATAAGTGAGAGGTTAATACATAAAGTGGTATGTCTATGATCATACAGTTCCTGTTGGAGCTTTGATTCAAACACAAGTCTCCTGACTTCAAGTCCAGTCTGTGTCTGCTGTTTCCTGCTCTAAAGGAGTGCTAACGTCCTTTCTACATGGAATTCTATGATTCCACATTTCTATGATAGACATGAGGATTTTTCTCCTAAATTCTAATAAAATCAAATTGAGAAACAAACATATCCAAGGTAAGGAGAATTAGAAAGGCAAAGAAGAACAAGAAACGTGAATAGTTGCATATCGTTATTATTCAAAAACAGGCATTCTAAGTTGTTTAAATCAAGACTTTGTATTTAGCTTCTAGCAACTATATATAAGTGGTTTGTAAACTTTGGCCTTTGCTGTCTCAGATGGGTCCCATTCTGAAATATTGAATGTGGATATGTTAAAAAAAAAAAACAAAAAAGGTGGCTTATTATTTGTGTTCTGAGTCATAGAATATAAACTGTTGGATCATCAAATATGGTGAAAGAGGCAAGTGTCATGAAAACAGAGGACAGGTGTCTTCAGTGGGTTCCCAGATTTCAGTGGTTTAGGGAAAGTTGTACAGAGGCTGAGGTATTAAGAACTGAACATGTAATATTCCAGCCACCATTTCCCAAAGAGTTCTTCCTGCTTTCTGGACCTGAGGGTATTTGCCTCAGAGAAAGCCAAACACACTTACACAGACAGATCTTTCAATGTCCTACATCCTTCCTATGTTGGTTGGAGAGAGTGGGAGTTGCAACTAGGATTAACCATAGACCTCTGGAGATACAAAATAGCTAAGGACCAGCCTGGACCCCTCAAACTCATAAGCCCTAGTACCATTTTATCTGTTTGGATGTAATTCAGAATTTCCTTAGCATGTTAATAATGGAATTCTGCATGTCAGTTTGGCAAAATAATGGTGTTTTTTTAATCGTCAGGGGTTGATGAAACTTAAAATTGCAAGCAGATAACATCATCATTCAATCTTAATTAAATTTAGACTTCTATATCAACACAGTTTAAATTGGGACCTACTTTAATTAATATATATATATTATATACTATATATAATTAGTATATATGTACATACTTTAACTAGTATGTGTGCGCATGTGTATATATGTGTGCATACATGTATATACACATATGTGCATATGTATATGTGTGTATGTATATGTAGATTTACACACATGCTCACATATGTGTGTGTGTGTGTTTTTGGAGATGCTCAAAAATTTTGGTGTTATTTTGCTGTTTTGTTTTCTGAGAGGACAACAATACAACATGTCTTTATGAGAAAAATTTCTGCCCACATAAGCATCCATAGAATCACAGAATTTAAGAATTTAAAGGAAGCTTATTGGCCATCTAGTCCAACTCACCCATGAATGGAGTCCTCACTATAATATATTGAATAAGAGGTTGTTCTGCCCCTTTTTGAAGACCTCCGAGGAGGAAAACCCCTTATCTCTCAAAATATCCCATTCTGCTTTTCAATGACTACTTTTTTTCCTGACATCAAGCATTAAATTACATTTTCTTAATTTCTGACCACTGCTTTTAATATTGCCTCCTGAAGCTAAACAAAGCAAGCACAATTTGCCTATCCAGTAGCCCTTCAGATATTTGAAAATGGGCACAGTGAGTAGAATACTGGACATGGAGTCTAGTGGACCCAAGTTCAAATCTGGCCTCAGATAGTTGATACTCTTAGTAGCTGTGCGACCTTTGGCAAATCACTTAACCCCAGTTGCCTTGCCTTCCCCCCTCAAAAAATACTTTACAATGGAAATATATGCCTTCCATTCTCCTCTTGTCCAGCCTAAACATCTCTAATTATTTTAACCAATCCTCACATGACATGTATGTAAATCCCTTCACCATGCTGGTTTCTACCCTCTGGATGGTCTCTAGCTTATTGCTTCTTTTCTTAAAATATGAATCCAGAACATAGCATTCCATTTACTGTCTGACCAGGGCAGAATGCTATGACAAATGAAAAGCCCTGACAGGCAGAGTTTTGAAATAGTTAATAATCAATTTATCAATTAGGTAAGCTACATGGTCAGACATGGAGAGCCTGAAAGCTTCCAATAATCCTTGAAAGGGAATTCCCTTGTCAACTGAAAATTAACTTTTATTGGTGAGCATTTAATGAGAAGCTAGGCTAGATGTCTTCAGTTTCTCCTGCTGAGAATGTGTCTTCATCATGAGACTGGTTCCAGGAGCCAAGATGGCAGAGTAAGCAGTAAATCACTCTCAATCTCCCTTATAGACCAGAAAACATCACCCCAGGAAAAGTCCTGGAACAGTGGAGCCAGTAGAAAGACAAGCTGCAGCAGTTTTTTGTTCATGAGGCTAGGTGCATTAACAGGAAAGGTCCCTCTTGCTGTGACTGAAGGGGACCAGTCCAGGATGGGAGGCATCCCAGCAAGCCCCACCTCAATAAACCAGCAAGAGATTGTGAGTTCCAGGGTAATGGAGTGGGCAAGCATCCACACCAGGACCCCTGCATGCCTTTCCACAGCTAGAGAAACCAGCAGACACTAGTTCAAAGAACCATTACTTGTGAAATGGAGGAGAGTTTACCAAAGACTGAGCCTGCTCATGCCCTAACACAGCCCCCAGTGAGGAGGTGAACTGCAAGGACCAGACCACCCCCACACCTCATTCCACAAGTTTCAGAAAAAACTCTAAGAAAGCACAGAAGAATCTCACCTGGACTTGGCACATACCAGCTACCACCAGCAGCTCCTGCTCAGCACCAGTTAAGCTACAGCCTTTGTAGCCTCTAGCTGTCAGAACCTGAGGCTCTAGTACACAAACTCAGTAACCAGGCTCCTAACTCCCGGGGCAAAAAGCATGGGACAGTGGCCCCTGTGCCTCAGAAGTAGAGATCACCTTTAAAACCATGAAAAAGGCAATCACCATGAACAAGAAGCAACATAGAAAAACAAAGAGCATAGATTCTTATTATGGTGACAGGGATGATCAAAATACAAATTCAAAAGAGGACAGCATTGTCACTGTATCCACATCTGAAACCTCAAAGGGGAATATGAACTGGTCTGAAGTCCAAAAGACCTTCTTGGAAGAATTCAAGAAGAATTTTGAAAGTCAAATTAGAGAGGTAGAATAAAAAGTGAACAATTCCTTTAAAGTACAATTGAAAAAAAATGGAAAAAAAAAATCGCTGAAGAAAACAATTCCTTAAAAAGTTGAATTGGCCAGATGGAAAAAGAGGTACAAAAGCTAACTGAAGAAAATAATTTGTTAAAAATTACAATTGGGCAAGTGGAAGCTAATGACTCTATGAGACATCAAGAATCAGTCAAACAAAATCAAAAGAAAGAAAATAGAAGAAAATATAAAATAACTCATTGGAAAAACAACTGATCTGGAAAATAGATCCAGAAGAGATGTCAACAATTATTGTTCTACCTGAAAGCTATAATGAAAGAAAAGAACCTTGATTTCATTTTCCAAGAAATCATCAAGGAAAACTTCCCTCATGTCCTAGAAATAGAGGAATATTATAGCCAAATTTCAGAATTATCAGATTAAGGAGAAAATGCTTCAAGCAGTCAAAAAGAAACAATTCAAATATTGTGAAACCATGGTCAGGATTACACAGGACCTTGCAGCTTTTACATTAAAAGATAGGAGGGTTTGGAATATAATATTCCATAAGGCAAAGGAGCTTAATTACAACCAAGAATCAACTACCTAGCAAAACTGAGCATAATTGTTCAGGCAAGGATATGGACAATCAATGAAATAGGGGGCTTCCAGACATTACTGATGAAAAGACCAGAACTCAAAAGAAAATTTGATCTTCAAGTACAAGACTCAAGAGAAGCATAAAGTGATAAACAGGAAAGAAAAAAAAAAACATGCTATTCAATAAGGGCAAACTGTTTACATCATACACAGGAAGATGATGCTTGTAACTCTTGAGAACTATATCTTTATTATGACATTTAGAAAGGATATACGTAGACAGAAGGTATAGATATAAATTGACTTTGATGTGATGATAAAAAAAGTACTAATTAAGAGGTGAAAAGGGATTGTAATGGAAGAAAAGGAAAGGAAGAGGCAGAAAAGGGTAAATTCCATCACATGAATAGACACAAAAACATATTACAGTAGAGGGAAAAAGGGATGGAGATCAGCATTGTTTGAATTGTACTCTCATTGTATTTGACTCAAGGAGGGAATAACATAATAAGTTAAGTATAGAAATCTAACTTGTCCTACAGGCAGTAGAAAGGGAAAGGGGAAAGTAAAGGAGGGATTGGGAAGAGAAAAAAGAGGGAAGAAGTAGTAAGGGAAAGGGGAAAGAAAAAGGAGAGGACTGTTAAAAGGGAGAAATCATCGAGGAAGGTGGTGGTCAAAAGCAAAACTGTTTTGAGGAGAAAAAATGGGAAAGGAGAAATAGAATCATAAAGTGAGGAATAGGATGGAGAGGAAGACGTAGATACTGATTATAGCTGTGAATGTGAATGGGATGAACTCTCTATGAAATGAAAGCAGAGAATATGATTATACAATATGTTGTTCACAAGAAATATTTGAAACAGAAGGTAAAGGTAAAAGGCTGGAGTAGAATATTTTATGCTTCAGCTGAAGTAAAAAACAACCAGAAGTTGCAATCTTGATATTAGACAAAGCAAAAGCAAAAATAGATCCAATTAAAAGAGATAAGGAAAGAAATTATATCCTACTAAAAGACACCATAGAAAATGAATTAATATCATTACTAAATATATATACACTAAGTATAGCATCCAAATTCTTGAGAAGAATTTAAAGGAGTTACAGGAGGATATAGACTACAAAACTATTCTAGTGGGAGACCACAACCTCCGCATCTCTGAACCAGATAAATTTAACCACAAAATAAACAAGAACAAAGTTAAGGAGGTGAATAGAGTTTCAGAAAAGTTAAATATGGTAGACCTCTGGAGAAAATTGAATGGGAATAGAAGGGAATATACCTTTTTCTTCAGTGGTACATGGCACATATACAAAAATTAACAATGCACCAGGGCATAAAAACCTTAAAACCCAAAGCAGAAAGGAAGAAATATGAAATACATCCTTTTTAGATCGTGATGCAATAAAATTATATGTAGTAAGGGGCCGTGGAAAGACAGACAGAAAATTAATTGGAAACTAAATAATCTAATTCAAAAGAACAAGTGAGTCAAGCAACAAATCAATAACTTCATCCAATGACAATAATGAGACAACATACCAAAACTTATGGTTTACAGTAAAAGGGGTCCTTAGAGGAGAAGTTTTATATCTCTAAATGCTTACATGAATAAAATAGAGAAGGAGGAGATTAATGAATTGGTCATGGAACTAAATAAGCTAGAAAAAGAACAAATTACAAATCCCCAAATAAATACCAAATTAGAAATTCTGAAAACCAAAGGAAAGATTAATAATAATAAAAATTAAGAAAATTATTGAAGTACTAAATAGAATGAAGAGCTAGTTTTATGAAAAAAAATAAAACTTTTGATTAATTTGATTAAAAAAAAGATCATGAGACTAAACTACCTCCTGTAGTCTGGACAAGGGAATCCATCTATATCCAGACCACTCTGGTTTTCTACTTCATGATTTGGGTCACCCTAAACTCTAATGGAGAGATAAAAGGATAGGATTTCTTTTCCTTGGAGTAAGAGCTTGCTTGGACAGAATTCTGTTTACACTAAATAGAAATAATGTCTCCTAGATGGAAAGGTCTGGCCCCAAATGGAAAAGCATGTTCCCCAAGATTTAGGGATAATCTCAATCAGTCATATCCTTCAGAGGCTGATCTTCCAGAGGAGCTGGGCTTCAATGAAGAAATGGAGGAGAAAAGCTTGGATCCCAATCTAATATTTGGTTATTGACACAATATTAAATAAATTTTCTCTCAGTACATGGAATATTATATTTCTTCCTGCTTCAGTCTTTAAAGGGTGAGCCAAAAAGGCATCAGCATGGTAACAAAAATGATGTAATATTTCCCTGAGCTAGTAAATATAGTATACTATATAGTGTATACATAATATAGCATACTATATAGTAAATATAGCATATATAATATAACATACTACATGGTAAATATAGTATATATAATACAGTATACTATATGGTGTATATAATATAGTATACTCTATAGTAAATATAGTATATATAAATATATATAGTGTCAAACTCAGAAAAGGGACCAATGAATCTGTACATATGAATCTTTGTAGGTCACACATTGTTTTAAAATGTAATATTATCTATATATTATTATATTTTTATATATTTTATTAAATATTTTCTAATGACATTTCAATTTGGTTTGGTCTGGTCTCTGGGTAGACTGTGTTTTTAACACTTCTGGGGTACTTGGAACATTCTTATCTTGGTGAAAAACCACCATTATGATAAAAATAGATAATCGGAGATTTTGAACATAGGAAATATTGGCCATTTTCTTGAATTTATTTTCTTAAATAAATCCTTCATATTAGTTTCCCCTTCCCCCTTCCCCCTTTGTTTGTCTTTTGCTCACAAAAAAAGAATAATCTACAGAATAATTTCTGTAAAATTAATTATGAGATGAACCTTCAAGTAGCAATTTCCTATGCTTCTTTAATTTCACCTTCAATAAAATCATTATCTTCACTGCTTTAATCCATATTTTGACCTTATAGCTGAATTTGAAAATTCTCTATTTCAAATTTAATGATCATTTTAGAAGATAACATACTGAATACTACATATAAACAAATACACACTCTCCCTTACTCTTTCATTCCTCTCCTCCATCTCCACTTTTGTTTTTGCATCAGTTTCTTAGTTAAAATGTTCTCTTTCAGGTTGAAACTTCCATATTGTGAAAAAAGAATATTAAAGCATGTTATATTTTTCAACTATAGGCATAAATATGAAATGCTGATTCTTTTCAGTAATACATAAAGAGAATTAACATTTTTAATTTTTTTCAGTAATATAAAATCTTTGAGACTTTTGTTTGGTATTAACATTTGGATTTAAGTGTCAACAATTTGAAAATATTTGTCTTCTATGGACTTCATAAATGAAGCTGGCATATTCTTAGAGGCTACTTCATGAAGTATGGATAATAACAAATGAGTTATTCAATGCCATTATAAAAATAGAGAAGGAAGAAATACTTTGAATAGAAGCAGATAATATAAAAATGCATCCCATTCCAGATCTACTTGGGACTTGAGAGGGGAAAATCCTGTCTAATACTGCATCTTTTCCCATTAAAAAAGGTTTGGGGATTAGTTTTCAACATTTGCATGAATTTGTACAAAATAGAATCTGCCTCTAATATACTCAGCAGAGAAACTATTCCAGATCCATTTTTACCAGGAATTTCAGCTACATTTTCAGTGATCTTGAACTTGTAGTTCTCCTGGTTCTGTCTGGTTCTTTCTGTCAAACATTATGGTAATCCATAAAAGATTTGGAGACAAAGACCAAGAAGAGGAGAGGAGTGAATGAATGAAACGCTTTGATTCCGCTGAGATAGGGAGAATTCTTCCTTTTGAAAAAATGTTTAAAAATATGCTCAAAAACCATAATGTAATCATAGATGTAGAGCAAGAAGGAACTTCGAAAATCATCAATTTTAAGCCTCTCATTTTGTGAGGAAACAGAGACCCTGAGAGACTGCGACTTGCTTAGGATCACGTAAGCAGATTAAAACCCCATTTTCCTGATTGTAAGTCCAATGTTCTAACCATTACAACACACTGCATATATGTATGTACATATGTGTATATATACACACATACATATACACATATGTAGGTGTATATACACACATTTATATATACATATATATAGTGTATCACATATACACTACATAGGGCAGTAGGTGGTGCAGTGCACCAGCCCTGGAGTAATGAGGACCCGAATTCAAATGTGGCCTCAGACATTTACTAGCTGTGTGACCCTGGGCAAGTCACTTATCCCTGTTTGCTTCAGTTCCTCATCTGTAAAATGAGCTGGAGAAGGAAATGCTAAACCACTCTAGCATCTTTGCCCAGAAAATCCCAAATGGGATCATGGAGAGTCTGACATGACCAAAACAACTCAACAACAGCAAATATATAACATACAATAAGTATATTCAGTAAAGTTGATTAAAAAAAAACAACTTCCGTGAGAAAATGACAAATTGGAAAAATGTTGGTTCTCTTAAGAGTGAAACTTTGTGCTATGAAAGAGTTCATTTACCTTCTAGGCAAGACTTAATGAACTTTTATTTCTGCTTTAAAAAAAATCCCCTTACTAAGTAAACACCAGGGCAGCAGATATTCTTATAGTCTATTTATAAAGTCCAGGAGTACATAGTGCTTGAAGAATCTCCTCTGAACATATTTTATAGATGAAGAAAGTAAGTGTCAGGGAGATAGATTGAGTTGCCTACAGTCACAAAGTTAGTTGGTGATCTAAAACTGGAGATCAGGTTTCTTAAGTCCAATGCACTTTTCAACAATTCAACTTCATAAACATTTTAAATACCTAGTATATAAACACTCTCAATACAAGCAAAAACTGAAGCAATCTTTGACCTCAAAGGTCTTATATACTACTATACCATGATGCCAAATTCTTGAGGGTCCTAAGCTGAGAGATTTTTCTTTTCTCTCTTTTGAAAACCCTCAGTCCTGATTCCAGTGCACTTTGTGAACCTTGGTTCTTTATATCCTGACTAAACAACCTGAATCCCCTGTTAGTTTGAGAGGAAGTAAGAGTTCCCCTTCCTATTTTTTCCCTGATTTTTTTTCTAAGTGCCCCCAAAACTCCTGCTTTGGTTACAGATGTTGGATAAAAGCTGACAACACAAACGCAAAATAGAAGGATGAAGACAGGGCATGAAAGGATTTCCTAAGGTAGGATGGTGCCTGGTATGAAATTTTATTCCAAGGTTGTCAAGAATGCAAGGATCACAGCAGTGAGTAGTAAAGTTCATTCACTTTATGTGAGAGGTATCCCCTTGACAGTTGAGAGACCATGTGTAGTATAAGTTTGACAGCTAAAGTCAACATCCTCATTGTAAGAACTGCTGAGAGTGAAGACAGATTACATCGAGTTAAAGGTGCCCAGGGTAGAAGAGGAAAAGGAAGTGGAATACAGGCTTAAAAGTACATTCCCATTAATATCTGAAAATACCCATGTAAATCCTCTTAGAAAGGAAGCAATAGAAACTTCTTTCAAGTGGCATAAGAAAGATGTGAAGTATAATCTTTTCTTCACTCTTTTTTAGAAGGCTTTTAAGGTCTTGGCTAGAGAGAAGACATTGCTCTTTAAGGAAAAAAACAGTGACAAAAAGATCAACTTCTAAAGATTATCTTCTAGACAACATCACTGTGGGAGTGATTTAATTAAAAATTACATTAAAAGTAGTTAATTAATTGATTCAGACAAGACAATAGAATAAATTCTATGCACACAGGCTGTCTGATGCAGACCTAGTTTCAGCCCACACATGTAAACATAGCTGTGTGACCATGAGAAAATCACTTAAACTATCTGAGCCTCAGATCAAAAATCTCTAACAAGGGGATAATACCACAAATAATACTTTCCCATCTTATGAGACTATGTTGTAAGACTATCACAAGATAATACTTTAGAATGCTGTATGAATGAAAATAAAAGATGCAAGGTTGTTAACTATTTATGTTTTCTTCACGTAGGACCATAGGTTGGAGCAAATTTCCCAAGGTGGATTCAAAATACTCCCATTTAAAGTGTTGATGGACTAAATAACTGTCCAAATCTCTTTTTTACTTTTCAAATCTGGCAGAAAGTCAGAGATATGATTTTGAGTTATATTAATGAACTCTTTATGTTAGAATTACCCAGAAGAAATGGAGATGCCACTAGAATTCCACCTGATTTTTTTTCTCATTCTGTGTTATAGACCAGTTCTACTATTGCGTAGCTGTGAGATGTTCAGCAAATCACTTTTCTCTGGGCCTGTTTCCTTATCAGTAAAGTGCAAAGTGATATCTAAGGTCCATCCCAACTCTATGATTTGTGGAGGCTACTATTTCCAAATAAAATGTTCTTCATTTGCTTTTCTGACCCTAGAAAGAGAAAAGTGAATCCATATAACCAAGGATTCCATATAGATTTTAGTCATAATATTAGAGACAAATGAGATAATAATGATGATTGTGCATTTTATTCAATATTTAATGCAGAAAAACTTTGTATTTAAAATAATTCTTGCTAAATCTGCAAATTATGGTGATTATTTTTATATACTTTCACATTAACTCTGACATGTATGAACCTATTTACTTTAACAACATTTAAAAGTAGACTTCTCTCTAGTGTGGTAAATATGTATATTTTAAAATTCCTCAAACTTATTTTTAAGGGAATAGGATAAGATTTCCCTTTGATTTTAATGGAAGGGGAAGTGCAAATATTTTCTCTGAAATACATAAGTTCCTTTTGCTTCAAGATTGTTTAAGAAAATTCAAATCTGAATAAATTTTTTTCTGAGTTCAATATAGGGCTTTGTGAGAACCCTTTGGTGGTAAGGGAATGTTTAGGTTTTCTCTTCAGTCAAGAACTTCCTAACTTTTGCAGTTATTTCAGCCTTTTCAAAGCAACCTTCTGGGAATAACCCTTTTCTGTTGTTTAGGATCCTACAGCAGTTATATGTATCTCCGTGATAATACAGGAGATACGTGTTGTGAAAGAACTTGGAGCGTATGATACCTGACCAACAAGGAATCATGAATTTCAAGGAAAAAAGCTGTTGAAATGACAATGCTCACTTCAGCGGAGCACTGGAAAGCAAATCATCTCTCTTCGAAGAGGGACAAACAGATGTTTCTCTGGTAGTTGGCGTCCTTAGAAAATTAGCTGTAAATTTCATGGAAGATAATTATTAACACTGGATTATGTAATCAGCATGAAGAATACTCATCTTGTTTTTGGCTGGTGAGCTACAAAGTCATTAAAAAGTGTGAGGGGAATCAAATGTATATTGTATACCAAATAGGAACTGCCAATGGTCTCCATTGAAATCCCTTCAGCATATCTTTGTGTGTAACTTAATTAGCAAAGTTAAAATGGAGATGAGGCTCCAGTGTGTTTGGATGAAACAATTTTTATGAGAGGACACTTCATTAAAATGTTTAATAACTGCAGTAAAGCACCAGTTATCAAAGAAATCTGTTTAAACTGTGTGGATAAAGCTACTCTGGCCACTGCTTCAAAAACCATATTCAGTTGAAAATGTTTACATTGCATTTATACTGCAAAATGTGTATATTACAGGAACATTCTACTCTAGCTAGGAAATGGTTGTGGGGCAAGGGAGTTTTAAAATGAAATTTATCATCTAGTTCAAAAATTAAAATATAATAAAATGGATATATTGAAATCCTACTGAATATAATTGAGTCTTTGATGACTGCAGTTTTTTTCAAGGTCTTTATATGTCTGAAAGTCATTATTAGGAACATTAAGTTTATCAATGGAAAGTACTTTTGTGTTCATTCAGTCATTTCCAACTCTTTGTGACCCTATGGACCTTAGCATACCAGTGCTGTCCATGATGTTTTCTTGCAGAGTACTAGAGTGGTTTGCCATTTCCTTCTCCAGTGGATGGGAGCAGAGGTTAAGTGACTTACCCAGGGTCACACAGCTAGAACATGTCTGAGAACAGATTTGAGCT
The DNA here is from genome assembly GCA_023548195.1 of Bettongia penicillata ogilbyi. Lineage (NCBI taxonomy): Eukaryota > Metazoa > Chordata > Mammalia > Diprotodontia > Potoroidae > Bettongia > Bettongia penicillata. The sequence continues at coordinate 2,697,978 of JAJHZJ010000235.1, forward strand.
CAAATCTTCCTGATTCCATACCATGACCATATCCACTGAACCAACTAGCTGCCTCTATAAAGTACTCAAGTCATACTCAAATGGATCTTGTTGAGCTGAGTATTCTCCCCAACCATGCAGAACATAACCTATCTGTAACTGACATTTCTGTATGACTCTTGTTCATGTTTTCCAATAGGTTTTTGGCAGAGGTCTAACCAACGTGCTGAGGGTCATCTTCATTTTTTCTTGATAATACAAAGGTAGCTGTGGAGTATGTGGGGTATCTGTCCATTAATTCTTGACTCTTGCTGTATGACCATCTTTTCCATTCATACGTTTGTTTGCTTACATCCTTTTCACTGATTCTTCATCAAAATTCTTTGTAATGTACTTGCTCATCATGTAATTCTAAGTGGCCTGCTTGATGACACTAATTTTATTAATTCATTGAACTAAATTGGTTTTGATTCAATGACAAGTCTCGCTTTTAAAAATGAATTATAAAATCAGCCTATTTACTTATCTGTAATTGTACAAAAACTAGGAAGCGGATTTTAAAACAAAATAGAAAATAATTTTAGGTGTTTCTATTCACATTTAGGGATTTTATTGTACAGTTGTGACATGGTGTTATATAACAGATTGCTATTTTATAATATTTATATCACATATATCATAACAATAATTCAGCACAATGAATTCAAAGACACCATATGTGGCATGACATAGCAGAAAGAATATTGGATTTAGATTCAGAGGATGTGGGTTAACTCTCTAGCTTTGCTGCTTTCTAGTTCTATTTCTGTGGGTGTTACTTAATTTCTTCAAGGCTCTGTTTCTTTCATTTGTAAAATGGAGAAAATACTAATTCATATTTAAGTTTTCAACACATGTCTACCATAACAACACTCTGAAATGGTTAGAGCAAGTATTATTATTTCCATTTTAAACATGAGAAAAATAAGACTGTGTAGGGTTAAATGCCTTACCCTGACCACGAATAAGTAGAAGAGATAGGACTTAAATTCAGTTTTCTAACTTGGGTCCATTTCCAACCCTATTTTTGTACCTGCTGCACAAAGGTCTAATGAGGACTGTACTTGGCATACTTTTGAGGTTAAAAAATGGTTACATTTGGTTCTTTCTCTTTCCTTTCATCTCCAAACACTTCCCAATTCTTTATTTTCTCTCCACAGCATCTCACATCCATCCTATTCTTCCTATTACTAATGCCACTAACCTAATATAGGCATCAGACTCCTCCTGGAATTTTGCAATATCTTCCTAGCAGATCTGTCTACTTCTATTTTCTTTCTCCTCTAATTTATCCTTGAGACAGTTTCCATTCTAATTTTCTTCTGCATGGACTAGGTTCTATCAACCCTCTGCACAACAATCTTTGGTAGAATGTGGTTATAATGCACCATGTAAAATTAAAAACTGTATAAAGTTCAAATTCTTGTGCTTAGAATTCAGAGTTCTTCACAATCTTATGCCATACTAATTTTCCAGTCTTATTTCATACATACTTCACACTTTAAACCAGACTACCCTCTGCCTCCTTATCCTGAGAGTGTTTCTCTGCCCCTCTTCATTTTTGGAATCCATATACATATCTTTTAAAGTTCAGATTAATCAGCAAATTCTCCACAAAACCACAGTTGCTTGCCCTCTGTGTTACACTTTTTATAATGCATTTATAATTACACACTGGATTTATACATATTTGTGTCTTATCCCACCTACCTCAAAGATGTATGCTTATGCATGACATCGGGTACCATGTCCTATCTCTATTTCATACATCCTGTGTTAGTGGTGGTAGGGGGTCAGCCTGTAGTAGACCCACATAGATCATATAAAAACATGTGTTTGTAGAATGGTAGAGTTCTTTGTAAGTGTGAACTTTTTATGCTTACTATATTAAAACTAATGAAATAGTCTTGGTCTAAGAATGAAAATAAATCTTTCAACTTACAGAGTAGGTCATTGGCAATTGTAAATTCAGTTAAATTGCTAAATTCAGTAAAGAGAAAAAAATCATCTGTCTCCCCAGGTAATGGTATCATTTCTGAGAAGAAGCACTGCTGTATGACATTTTAAACTGTTACTATATATTATGCAAGTAAGCTCCTTTTTTGAAAAAAATATATGTTTGTATGATGCATGCTTATTTCTTCACATTTGTTCGTAATGTCATTTTAATAAAATAGAAAAAACCCTGAAATTTCTCCTTATTTTAAAATTTAAAGTGTAAAGCATATGCACAAATAAATACATTATGTTTGATTCATAAATTCATTTTGTATATCACACATCATATCAAATATGGACTTAAAACTTGATTCAATTTTCCCAACATCCTTTTTATGAAAAGCAAGTTCCAAAGGCAGTTGAAGACACACGACATTCCTATATAACCCTCTGAGGGGACTTCAGCACCTTACAGAGAAAACAGAATGGGAATCATGTGATACCAAGGGCAGCTTAGGATTTTATACCTTGAGTAGTACTTTTCCTTCTTGAGGACATCTGATGCAATAGATATTGTTAAGTAATTCACTTGGGATCTATTCTATCTGCCTGACTAATAGGGAGAAAAGTATACAAAATATGGTGATTAAGTTACTTCTCAATTCCCTCATTTTTCATGAAACATACTAAAACTTAGACATCTAACTGGCTGCTATCTCCTTTCCACAATTAAAAAAAAGCGAGGGGGTTGGTTTCTAAAATTATTTGAATTAGATCAACATTACTGGACTTTTTAAGTTGAATACATAGTAAAATGTTCGTTTATAGGTATGTGAGGTGTGTTTGCAAAAAAAAAAGGCTAGTTTTATAACTTGATAGTCACATTTGGACATTTGATCTGAAACTACTACTACCAAGTTTTTGACTAATTCTCATTAAGAATTTGAAAGAATTGAATTATAAGGGTAAATATGCACACACACTGATTTAGCTAGGGGCACTCTTTCTCTTAGGTATCCCACTGTTCTAAGCTATCTTCTATTACTGTGGAGGAATCAGGGAATTCCCTGATAGCAATTACTAAAGGGTCACTTCAGCAATTGGCAATATTAATTAGGCAGAAAACAGTTGACTAGGGGAATAAAGGTACAAGGTAGCCTAAATTGGTGGCTTTTGCACAGGCAAAGTAATCATGTGAGATAGTACTTACCAAAGGATCTTGCTTTACCAAGTAACAACTCTTTGAAAATACCCTCTCCTGGCTATCAAAAATGTTTGAAATCGAAAGTGGGTTCAGAAAATTTGGATTAGGCATGTTCATATAAAATATTATTTTGCAAAAGAAACTCTACTAAATGCTCTTATTCAATTCCACATTATTGTAAGGTAGTGACCCTGAGTTTTTGAAGGTTAGTCCAGAGGAAAACAAGCTCTGTCCATTCTTATCAGGCTAAAAAAGGCTTCCTGAACCTCCCCTGTCCAACCATGATAGATGTCTGTTGTCTGCGGATCAATGAGATTAAGTCCTAAGAGGTTCAGCACCAGCTTGGATGCAGGTGATGAACTTTTTGGCCTTAATGCCTCTGAAAGATTTAGGATAAACTGAGTTGCAGAGATATTGTTTCCTGCATCTATGAAAGTAGTACCCTTTCTAATGAAATCAAAGATTCCTAACTGTCGGAATTATAACTAATAACTTAAATTCTTCACTGATCTACTTTGCTATTTAATTCCATAAACATTTATCATGCAGCTACTATGTCTGAGAAAATGTATGTGTTGTTGGGGATACAAAGAAATAACGTTTTTATCTCCATGATATCTCTCATGCCTTCTGTATACACAGCCACCATTTTCATTCAGGTTTGCATCACCATACTTTTGTAATGGACACCTAACTAGTTTAAGGGTTCAAGTCTCTCCCTAGTGAAATCTATCCTCCACATTGCTGCCCAAGTAATTTTAAGTGCAGAACTGATCATGTCACTCTGTTACTTAATAAATTCTAGGGGCTCCCTATTAGGTCCAGAATAAATCATAAGCTCCTTTATTGTGGCTTTTTAAAGTCCTTCACATCCTAGTAATAAGATGCCTTCCTGGTCTTTTAACGTTATACAATGCTTCTTCTTATTCTACCATCCAATCAAACTGGCCTTCTCTTCATTCCACACAAACAGCACTGCATTTCTAGTTCCATATTTTTGAACTAGTTTTCCCACCACTCCTGGAATGTATTCCTTCCTCAGTTCTGCCTCATAGAACCCTTTTCATTCTTTGACATGCAACTCAGGTACCAACTTTTACACAAAGATTCATCTGATTCCACTCCCCTTCCCTCAACTTCCTGCTAGTGTCTTTTCTTCTTAACTACCAGATGATTGTTTTGAATTTATTCTGTAATATAAGTATATATGTGCATGTTGGTTTCCCCAATAAAACATAAGCACCATGAGGGTAAAGATTATTTTATTTATTTGTCTTTGTGTGGTTAGCACAATGGCTGATACCTAAACAATGAAGCGTTGATTGGTTGATTATTGGCAGATGTGCTTGTTTAACCACTGGCAGTGACATTTAAAAGACCTTGGGAAGTAAGAGAAGTGCCATGAAATATGGAAAAAGGCAAATGTCCTGATAATTCAAAATAAGGGAAGATAATAGTTTTCCAACTATAAGCCAGTGAGTTTGACTTCAATTTTGGGGTTAATTATTAAATGAATCATTACAGAGATGGTTGTTAAACATCTAGAAAGGAAATCAGTGATTACAAAGAGCCAGGATGACTTCATCAAGAACAGGTCATGGCAGACTAATCTCATTTCCTTTTTTGACAGGATCGCTAAACTAGTAGATGAGGGAGATGGCATTGATACAGACTGCCAAGAATTTTAGCAAAATTCTTGACAAAGTATCTCAAACTATTTTCATGGAGAGAAGCTGAGTTTAAAAAAATGAAATTAGATGGATTCAGAATTGATCAGACGGCTGTAATGAAAGATTACTTCTAGTGGTTCAGTGTTAAAATGGCAGGAGGTGTTCAGTGGAATAACTTAGGAACTTGTGCTTGATTCTGTGTTATACACATTTCTATCAGAGTCTTAACTAAAGGCATAGATGACACATTCCTTAAATTTGTTAAAAGCTGGGAGGAACGGTTAACAAATCAGACAATACAATAACAATTCCAAAAGATCATGATAGTTTAGAATATTAAGCTGAATCTAACACAATGAAAGTAAATAGAGATAAATGTAATCTTTTACATTTTTGTACAAAAAAGTCAATTTCATCAGTAAGAGATTGGGAAGTTAGATACCTGTGGAGTTTTAGTTGATTTACTGTGAACTGTCAGTGTGGTATAGAAGACAAAAACCAAATGAAATCTTAGGCTGCCTTGAGAGACATAGCTTCCAGCAATAGGAAAATGCTAGTTTCACAGTACTCTACCCTCATCAGATCTCATCTGAAGCTCTGTGTTCAGTTTTGACTAGCAGAGTCCAAAAGATACATTGATCTAATTGAGTATGTACAAAGGAGGGCAAATAAGATATTTAAGGGTTGGAGTCCATGCCATATGAAAATTAATTGAAAGAATGGGGTGTTTTTAGCTTCAAGAAGACTCAGGGATGATATGAATATTTGTATAAAATTGACTAAAATTATTGTGTTTGGCTCCAGATGATGTAACTCAGAGCAAAAGGTAAGAATTGAGAAGAAACAAAGTTAAGCTTAATGTCAGGAAAGAAACTTCCTAACAATTAGAACTATCCAGAGTGCAATGTGCTACTTCAAGGGATAAGAGTTGTCCCCTGTGGTGGTCACAAGAATCAATACAAGGACACTCTCAAGGTCTCTGTTAAGAACTTTGTAATCGATTGTGTGACATGAGAGTCAGTGGCACAAGACCTCTCAGCATGGCGTGCCCACATCAGAGAAGGTGTTGTGTTCTATGAGTAAAGCAGAACTGAAATAACTCAAGAAAACTCAAGATGTACAAACTCAGAGAACCTAACTCAATTGTTCATGGGGTGTATTTGTGCCTGACCTGTAGTAGAACATTCCAAGCCAGTACTGCTTTGATCAGCCACAAGTCAGACACATTAAAACTTGACTCTAGTGCGGTGATGCCATTTTGGTCCTCTTTGAAAATAAAGGACAACAAGCAACCAACCAAAAGGTTTTTTTTAATCAGAGGCTCTTAAGATCATTTATTGAGTGTGTTGTAATGGAGATTCCTTTTATGTGGAAGTTGGACTGGATTTCCATGTCTCAAATTTCATCGTGCTTGTCTTCTGGAAGCTTACATTCTTTTGGGAGGTTACCTACTACATACATAGATATGTTTCAAACAACAGAAGAAAAATGAAATATGAAGCGGAAGAGAACATCAACATACAGATTAAGAAAATAATTCTGAGAGACTGAGTTAGCATATATAAATAAGTAGGAATGGAGAATAGGAAATTTTGTTCCCGGAAAAGTTAATAGGATAGTTTGGCTAGACTAACAAGTTCCTGAAAGGTAAAATTATGAGATAAGCTTAGAAATGTAGTTTGAAGTCAGATTATGCACTTGGCTCTGGGGTTTATAGTTTATCTAAGTGGAAATAGAAAACTATTGAAGGCTTTTTTGTCTGTTTGTTTGGTTAGTCAGGAATACACATTTTCCAGAGTTCAAATCTGGCTTTGCACACTTAGTAACTGTGTAAGCCAAGGCAAATCACTTAACTATTTTGCCTCAGTTTTCTCATCTGTGAAATGAGCTGGAGAAGAAATGGCAATAACACTCCAGTATCTTTGCAAAGAAAACCCCAAATGGGGTAATGAAGAAACTATAGAATTAACAATAATGTTTTTTCCACTTTTTGATGTCATTCTTTTGGTTGAACTATCATTTCTACAACTTTACTACTTCCTTATGGTTTTCCTTATTATACGTATCTTTTTTTGTAGTGAAGTAGATCCCAATTACTGCAAATAATGAAATCCCTGAAGTGTTTGCATTACTTGATTTCATACTGCGTTTTCATAGGGTTGGAATCAATTACCATTGTTTACGTGACTGTATCTTTGAATAGTGTGAATTCAGACATTTAGGTCGGATAGTAGAGAACTCTCTGGCTTGGAATCAAGAAGACACCTTCCTGAGATCAAATCCAGTTTCAGACACTTACTAGCTGTGTGACTCAGGGAAAACCACTTAACCATTTTGCCTCAGTTTCCTCATCTATCAAAATGAGCTGAAAGAAAGAGGAAACTACTCTACACCAAAAAGTGGTCACAAAGAGTGGGACTTGACCGAAATGACTCAACAACGACAACTGCAAATTCAAATACATATGATTCCAGAGGAGTCATTTCCACACTAATCAGGACCTAACTACACAGTCCATTTTCAATTATACCATGTGGGAGCAAGGCAAGGTTAATACAGATATAGTTAATAGCATTTGCATGTGCTTTTTTTTTTTGTTTGCTTAGGTTTTTCATTCTGTTTCCCAGTTTGCAAAGTCTTTTTTTCTGCTTGTTAGTATTTTTTCTTTCCTTATTTTTGCCATTTCTTTTAAAACGACATAAAGACTGACCATTTAGTATTTCACCTTAGCATACTTCCCAGTCATTAATTAAAAATGAAAAGTGACCAAAAGTCATAAGCAGGAGAATAGAGGAAAATAAAATGCAGTGGATAGTCACTCAACTGGAAAAATCACACCCTGATAATCAAGGCTAGATTAACAATACATTCTATGAGATGATGAGACAGACCCCTTGCATTTGATCAAGATGGAAGCAATCGATTTGGAATAGCCTTAAGGAAATGGGAAGAGTGGACAGTTGTTCCTCAGAATATCTTTCTTTTGAAGAGACAAGAAGAAACAACAATGTGAAGAAACTGAGAATTATTTTAACCTTCAGTGTAAATTTTAAAAGTTGGCTATAGACCCACTAAAACTTTTGTTACTTGATAAAATGGACATTAATTTAGTAAATCTCCATCCCCTACTTCCCAGCTCTTTTCCCCTCTTACTACCCCATTACCTTCTTGGATGGTAATACTTTCTCCTCTTGTTCCCCACATTATTATATTTAGAGAGGACAAGTGAAAGCCTGCCACAAATACATTCACATCAAAATGGAAAATTATGGCAATTACAGAGAAAATTCGGAGGTTTATCATTTACCTGGATATTTCAGGTTGAAGTCATCCAGTAATACTAGATATAGAGCTTCAACTAGACATTCTAGTTTGGATATATAGATATTCATTGCATTTCCCATTTTCTCAAATCCTCTATTTTCCTCTAGCAGAATACAGAATTATGCCCCTAAGTTTTAAATCTCTTGCATCATTTTATTTAGTATCAGATGATCCATCAAAACAGACACACTGGTTATATAAATTTGTTCTATTTTATATAGTATATAAGAGCTTATTATATTTACAAAGCTGTTTTTCTAGACATATCTAACTCTTATATAAGATGCTAAAGAATTTCTCTAGAATAAGGTCATAGTAGCAGTCAAATATTGGGAAGGTCCACTAGACAAAGCACTGCGAAGATATTTTTTTTTATCCCTTTCCAAATAAAAAAGAAATTCAGAATGAGTTGGAGACAATAAGGAAAATTCCTCAGGTAGCAAATTTTTTGTAGTGTATCTAAAAGAACCACTCAGTGGAGTCAAAGAGATAGCCCTCTCACCCTCATGCCAATGGGAAATACAAATCCACTGACATTGTTATTGGCAGAGGGACTTCCCAGGATGATTGACCCCAGCTGCCATCCTGGAAGAGATCTAAAGAAATGTCATTTCCAAAATTCGACAGTGTGATAAAATGTGGCTGAGGGATGGGTGGCAGGGTTGAAGACCACCTCACAGCAGGAAAGACTTCACGGCATTTAGCTTGGAAACACACTGATGCATGGAGTATTAGCTTTCTTAAATATTCCTCCATTTCTAATATCACAGGCCTATTTATAACATCAGAAGGAAGCTTAGAATGTGTATATGCACACACACATATATACATACATAGTATATACATATATATACACACATACATACATACATACACTCTACGTATACATATATTTGTATATAATATTAACTCATTCTGAATAGCATTATAGTCAAAAAGAAAAGATTGAAAAGAAAGTAAAAAGACATTACAAAGCCTGAATGTGTTCTGATAATCATATAACATGAGGAGAATGGGAAAACAATGATTATTAAGATTGGCATTTATGAAGAGAAAATTCAACATAAAAATGAAATCTCAAAGTCACCTTTATTCAGACCATTCAGTTTTCTTCTAGAAAGTGGTTTACATAACACAGGGTGGGGGAAATCAGAGTTTGCTAATTAATTTGAAGAGAACCCTGACCAATCTGATGAAGTTACAGGGTTTTTTATTTTCTTAAGGAAAAAAAAAACTAAAGGCATCTCCTTACGGAGCATAAGCATGCCCACTGGCACCATGCTGTTGGAGTTCAGAGACAAGGGTGGCCATTTGTTGAATGAACGACTGAGCGTGTGTGTGTATATGGTGTGTGTGTGTGTTTGTGTAGCAAGACATCTTCGAGATCTCTTTTCCTTCTTTCTCCTCATAATCAATGATAGGGTTGACTTTATATATAAGTATATGGCCATAAGAGACATGTACTTGTACACAGTCTTAAAAGAATGAGTTTCATGAATCAATCAATCATGCTGGGGCTCTACAGACAAAAATTAAACAGAAAAATTAAAAGAAAATGAATCTTATCTTTTCTGATGTGCTGAAGAAACATGTTCTATAATGGGGGAGGGGAGAAAGGCACAAGCATATTTAAATGCCTACTATGTGCTAGGCACTAAGCTAGGTGCTTCCCAGTGTGATCTCATTTCATCCTCACAATGACCTTGAGAGTAATGTACTATTAATATCCACATATTACAGTTGGGAAAACTAAGGCAGTTGAGGAAGTTAAGAGATTTGCCCAGGGTCAAATAGATAGGAAAACTTTAAAATCATATTTGAATTCAGGTCTTCCTGACTCTAGATCCAGCTCTCTGTTCAGTGTACCACCTACCTGTCTCTAGGTGGGGAAAGAAGACGATCTACTTAGTTCCTGGCAGTACCCTGCCTGGAGAGCGAGGGCCATGACTTAGACTGCGGTTGTGCTGAGAAGAGATTTGCAGCTTCCAATGTATCCTTATCTCTAGAGGAGAGTCTACATAGTGTGATCTAACTGCATCATGGGGGAAATGACTCCCTGGAATGACAAAGGGTTGCTCTGATAAACAACCTCAAAGTTCCGTTCCCTTCTGGGAGGAGTTGATTGGCTATTTGAGGTTGTTGTTTTTTTTCTTAATGTCTTCAGGAATTCTTGTGAGTCTTTACCATCTTAAGTATTTTCTGAGTTAAGGTACTAAATACATATCAGCTATTCTGTACCCAATTTATATGGGTGCACACAAGCATACCCATGTCTCACACAGTTTTTAGGTCGCCTACAACCCAATCAATCCATATAAACTTATAGCTGTTTTCTTTTTCTTCTCCTCCTCCTCATTCCTCTTCCTCTTCTTCTTTTTCCTCTTCTTCCTCTTCCTCTTCCTCTTCCTCGTCTTCGTCTTCTTCTTCGTCTTCTTCTTCCTCCTCTTCCTCTTCTTCTTCCTCTTCTCCTCCTCCTCCTCCTTGTCCTCCTCCTCCTCTTCGTGTTTCTCCTTTTCCTTCTTCTCTCTCTTTCATTCCCCCTCTTCTCCTTCCTCTTCCTTTTTCTCCTCCTTAATAAGAACAACTAGCATTTCTATAGTTCTTTAGTGTTTGCAAAGCACTTTACAAATACTAACTCATTTTTACCCAACAACAAACTTATTATCCTGCTTTTATAGATGAGAAAACTGAGACAAACAGAGGTTAAATGACTTTCCCAAGGTGGCACAGCTAGTAGGTATTTGTATCTGGATTTGAACTCAGAGCTTCCTGACCCCAAAAGCAGTTCTCTATCCACTGATCCACTATGTTGCCATGTATTGCAGCTAAGTTGAATAGAAATGTGATTTCATTAGTATAGAGAGCACTCAGGTCAAGAAACTCCCTCTTGCAGTTCAAATTGGCATCTTCTCTGCAGCTTGCAGTCTTACAAAAAGGCCTCCTATACTGAGAAGTTAAGTGGACTTACCCAAGGTCGTACTGGCAGCATCTCTAAGAGGCAGCACTTAAACCCAAGTCTTACCTGGCTTAAGACCAGCTCTTTATCTATTATTCCACACTGCCTCTCTTACAGATATCACATTTAGCATTTTTTTCATACTACCTAGCATTAGTTTTCTCAGATTAAATTTAAATTTATTTTTTTCTATAAAAATAATTGGATTGTATAGACTATAGTTATTTTTGTAAGGAAAGTAAATGTGCTAATTCATATTTGACTAGAAAAGAGTGCTTTTAACCAACTATGAATTTTGGTACTCATCAAAACAAGCTTTTAGAAAATGAGGTGAAGATTTCAATGCTATGCAAACGTTGATGTGTACTGCAGCATTGATGATCACAAAAAACATGTTTTTGGCACTGTACTTTGCTTGGTATATTGTCTCAGTGTAAAGTTCTTTGGATCCCAATTTCACATGGATTTGAAAAAAAAGAAATAACTTTCTTACTTCTGCAGTGGTAGCCAAACTATTCTGTGTTAATATTTCTTTCACCGTATTCTTCTCCCTTTCAGTTGCACATAACTTTGCTAGAGAACACAATCATATCAGACAACCACCAGTCAGATACAGAGTCTATCTACCTATCTATCTATCTATCTATCTATCTATCTATCTATCTATCTATCTATCTATCTATCTATCTATCTATAGATACAAAATCTATTCATCCTGGTTGTGCTAGCTCTTAATAAAACAAAACCACAATGTAAGTAAAAAGACCACTCTTTTCCCTCTTAGACTATCCCCCATCGTGCTTACTATTCTCTATGCCAAGACTAGAATTTTATCTACTGAACTGATTCTAACAGAGGTGTTTGTTGAGGACAATTTAAGGTGTTACCTCCATCCAAGGAGTATCTACATTTTTATTAGTGGATCTCAATTAAAAAGACCTGACATCCCAAACAATTTATGGATTCTCATGGAATTTCAAATACCATGACTTGATCAAAGAAATAGTTGAGCGAAGAAAAAATTCCTTGTACCTCCAATTATACTATGGAAGTGGGTTACTACTTGGTTTATTCATAAGGTCTGTCCTGTGCCTAGATTGTAGAGGTGCTAGAAGTTGGGAAAATATTTAACCATTTCTGGTTCAAATTGGGAAATACTGACTCTACCTGATAAGTTTCCTTGCTGTTCTAAGAGGTCCTCACTTACTCTCACTTGACTCATTTAAAAAACGGGAATAAGATTTGTTGTGTGACTGTGTGTTACAAGTATATCTCCTTGAATGATACAAGATTATTTCCTGTTGATAATTTCTTGTGCTTCTCCATAAAATTATATATGACCTTTGATAAAAAGAAGTAAATATGGCATATATCAGTCATTTTCTATTAAACTTTAAAACTATATCAATTGGGAAGTAGTATGGTGGTAATAGACTGAAAACTGGTCTCAAGCCTACCTTGTACTCAAGATGATTCATCACTTAACTACTGAGTACACAGTCTGTCTGTGCTTGTCCTTTGTTTTCGAAGAAGACCACGACATCAGAGAAATGATGACATGACTTGCAGTTGACTTTGATTTGAGTGAGTGAGGGCTGTGTAAAGTCACCAGTCTCACTTTCTTCTCCTGAACCATCTGGATCCAGTGACCAAATATTCATCAGGATGGCTGAAGATGGCCCAGGATGCACTGGGAGACCTTGGCCTATTCATGTACTCACCTACAGTGAGACAATGCCCATTCATTGAATAGGCCTTTTTAGAAAGTAAACAGGGAATGGCCCCTTTAATTAGCAAAAGAAAAAAATAAGTAAATCCAACTGGGAGGGAAAGAGCATTGGCTACTATTGATAATTACTCCAGGAGGGTCCAGAAAATAGCCATCAAGTGGAGTTTGGGCAGGGACCTATTGTGTGCAATATATGGGCTTCAAAGTACACTGGGTTTAACGGTTTGGTAAAGAGAAGGAAGGAAGGAAAGATTATGACCCATAAACTTCAAGTTAACTGGGCATCCTCTGACAACCCAAATTCACTTTCCTTTGCATAGGACACACTTACATATAAATACACATACATGTGCATGCACATATGTTTTATATGGGTTTATATATACACATATATGTGCAGAGATTGGAGGCATGGACAGAGAGATAGAGGCAGAGAGACAGGGAGAATTTAAAGTACCAGATTTGGATTCAGGAAGACCAGGTTTCAAATTCTACCTCTGAAACTTACTAGAATCCTAGATTTTATAATCTCCTGTGGAAACCCCCCCCCCCCCACGTATATATATATATATGTATATGCATATACTCACACACGTATATGAATATGTATTCATGCATGCACATATATATATATATATATGTATATTTACCTATGTATGTATTATGTATTTGGTCCCTAACTGTGTTGTCATCAGTGTAGGAAACTTCCAATGAAGAAATTCTTTCTACCAAGGCAGATCCACGACTCATTTGTAATTTATATTCTCAGAGAGGTACCTACAGCATTGGGAGGTTAAATGTTGACTATGGCCACACAGCTAGTATGTGACAGAGACAGGAACTGAAATAAAGTATTTCTGATTCCTAGATCACCCCTTTGTTCACTATGCCACATGCTTCTTAGGAGATTACACATAAATACAGATTATTACAAAATAAAGATGAAATAACTATTAACATAACTATAATAGAGTATTACTATATAGCTATATAATAAATAAGAGAAAATCTTCATATACAGGAAAAGGCAAGGTACATTAGGTGAAAAAATAATTATGTACAGTGACCATAATAGCTATTTTTTATCAGGGAAAGAGTCTATTCAATTACAGTAGATGAAGGCTTATGTTGTCTAAACCTCAAGCAAGTATATACAAATAAAACAAAATGGGGAGGTATTTTGGAGGAAGAGGCAATTTTCTCCCCTAAGGATTGGAAAGTGGAAGAAGTAGTTCCAGATGATTAGTATGTGTAAAAAAAATCTAATATGTTAATCATGCTATGTTTTGAGACATGGTGTCATTATGGGTTTCATTCAATAGAGTAGCATGTTTAAAGGAAGTGAGACTATTGTTCTACTGCAACTGGCACTATTGAGGCTCTGGTAGGATCTTTGGTTTGGTGATTTGATGTATTTAAACAGATATAACCATTTAGAGGGAACTTAGAAAAGAACATCAGAAATGATAAAAGGTTTCAAAAATGTGACCCATGAGGAAAGGTTAAGAGAACTGGACATATTCAATCCACAGAAAAAAAGACCTAGGGGAGACATAATAACTCTTTACTACTACATAAAGGGATATTATAAAGAGGAGAGGGACCGATTATTCTCATTAGTCAATGGGGACAAAACAAGAAGTAATGAGGTTAAGCAGAAGGAAGGCAGATTTAGGTTAAATATTAATATGTACTTTATACTATCAGAAGTTAGACAGGAAGGAAACTTTGGAAGCTACCTTTTTTTCCCAAGATGTCTGAAGTTGACCTTAATATGTATTTAATTGGAATTAATTTTGTAATGCTCAAATTAAGTCTGCAATGGTGTAAGGAGATTTGAATAGATAATATTCTCATTTGAAAGTACCAATTTATGGGTTTAAAGAAACAATCTCTCAGTATACTCAGACAGACATTTTTAAGAATTTTCCATTCTGCATTCTTTATGTTGTTTTCAGATATGTCATACAAAGGTGGAAATACTCACTAGACTTAAATGAGTTCTGAAATATATTTGTTATACATATTAATAGATAGATCACAGTGTGCTTTATTTTATAATAGCTGAAATGTACAACTTCCATCAACCTTTGAAATGTTTTACAGAAACATAACATTCAACAATGTCTAAACAGGTATGTGACAAGAAATTTGAAGCACACTTTCTATAAGGAATAAAAAGGCATTACTAATAGACTTGCTGTGGGTTTCCCCCTTTTCACATTTTCATTTGAGATTTAGAAAATCCACAGCACCTGGGATCAACGGATATGCAACCCCAAACACTCACCCCCTATTGTGGCTTATTGGAATTTTATCTGCCTACAGATTGGGCAAGTTTAGCTCATTATTTCTCCTCTCTCTCATTGGTCACAAAGTTTGTAGCCCTTGATACATCTTTTCATGGAGCCATTAAGTGGAGCAGCCAGTAATGAGTGTCTTCATAATGACTCATTCAGCTCCTTCCACTGGAAACGATGAATATTACTTCCTCAATGCTTCACCTACTTCATTCAAGAAACCAGCGTCCTAGGTTACCTCCCATCACAAACTTAACTTGTCCCTTTGAAATCTCTTCTCCTCCCTATTAGAAAGGTGTTTGAACCACCAAGACACTGAATCTACAAGAGAGTTATTTTCTGTTTGGTGTGAAAGAGGGGAGATCTTGAGAAATTTTGTTGATTCTCTGCACATTGTCCTTTAAATGTCACTGTTGCCAGCTATTATTTAAGATAATAGAATTAGAGAAATTCCATAGGCCAGAAGGGTCTACAGAACACTTAATTCAGTACTCTTACTTGCACATATGATGAGACTAAGGCCCCAAGAAATGACTTAGCCAAAGCTATCATTATTATTTTATAATTTTTGGTGTCATTCACATACCTTTCAAACTAGAATTTTTGTTTCTGCCCCTGGGACCACCCTAGGACCTGATAGATGAGCTTTTTGCCTTGTCTGGAACCAGACTCTCATGGGTTTAGTAAATGCTATATTTCAGTTAGACTACTGCTTGTGAATACTCTTCCCTCTCCATCCCACATTTCTAGCTCTCCTTTATGGGTTACATTCCCCCATTGGAAAGTAAGCTCATTGAGGATAGGGACTATTTTTGTTCCTTGTATTTGCATTACCAGTGTTTTGCATAGTGCCCGGCAGATAGTAAGCGTTTATCAATCTATCAATGAAAACCACTTTATCATTCACACATAAATACAGGTATCTTTACTCCTAGGTTGCTTGCTTCTGCTCCATTTCTGTAAAGAATCATGTCTTTTTGCATCAGAAAGATGTTTTGTCAAATAAGAGACTTTACAATTTGCTAATATTGAGATATAATTCAACATTTCATGAACTCTAAAGTTTCATTATAGTGTAGACATCATCCTATATTCTTGAATGTGTTAGGCAAATGTGCTAAGGATGGCGGGAGAGAGAGAGAGATACAGAGAGAGAGAGAGAGAGAGAAATTAGAGTATGTATGGGATGGTGTGAATGATTGGAGGGCATTGAATATGGTCTCAACAATAGACTGTATCTGCTTAGTTAACTTCAGAGACCCTCATCAAGAGTAAGCTGATTACCTGATGAGGAATAATTTGATTGTGGTGATCCAAGAAACTCATAGCAAATAACAGTAATAATGTTGCATAACTCTTAAAATGATGATGAATGATTTTCTCTTCTGTAGTGGCATGGTGGTGGGAAGTGGGCAGAGAGTGCTAAGATTCATGAATTCTTTTGTCTATGTACAGAAACTGATTTAGTTAACATTACCTTAAATGTGAGATCTTTGTTCAGTGGCTTAATCAGAGTGAAATATTGGATAAGAAAATAAGATCCCACAAACTTTTGCTTATAAGAAACACATCTAGAATGCAAAGACATACATAGGAAAAAATGAGAAGTTGAAATAAAATTTGCAATTCATTATGTGAATAAAAAAATCAGGGGATGAAATCATTATCAGAAAAACAAAAATATTCAGAATATAGGGATAAATAAGGATATTAAACTATTCTGAAATAAGCCATCAAAAACCAATATAAATCTTAAACATATTCCCCAAGTGGCACAGCATCCAAATTCAGAATGGAAACAATGAATTGAATTTCAAAAAAGACATAGATAATAATAAAGTAATAGTGATAGTACAATTTATTTCCTGAATGTTAAAAATCATACTATTAAAAATGCCAGATGAGAAGCAAATCATATGCTTTTTCATAGCTATGGGCAAGTGATATATTTTTAACCAAACAAGGGATATGAATAATTTCAGGACAGAATAGATAATTTGGTTTACATTAAATTAAGAAGGTTTTTACATAAATAAAATTAATGCATCAAGGATAAGAAGGGAAGCAGTCACCTGGGACAAAAATATCTCTATTAAATATATTTAATAAGGGTTGGGTTTCAATATTTGTAGGCAACTAAGAGACATTTATAATAGAGAGGCAGTTATGCAGATGAGAATTGCAAAACCTAACAATCTCATGAAAGAATGCAACAAATTAATAATAAGAGAAATCCAAATCAAAATAACCCTGAGGTTTTAACTTATATCCGGTAAATTGTCAAAGAGGACAACAGATGAAAATAACTTGAAAGCCTGAAATAGCTAAGGTGTGAACAAAAGGCCCTGGATGTGTAAAAACCATAATAACTCAAACAATATGTTGATGAAGAAGCATAAATTTTTTTTAAAACAAAAGTTGTCACATGGATTTATTTACAGAGAGAGTGATTTATAACAGTGGTATGAGAATAGGTTAAATCTATAAAAAATTACAGACAAGTCATATGTACTGTTAAATGGCCCTAATGCATGTGAATGATTTCAGATTTTGCAAGAAATTGTTAGAAACTGGGTAACACATCACTGAAGGGCAAAAATTTGGTGTCTACTGAATGTCTAGAATGATTAAGTGACTAGAATTATAGATCAGAAAGTCATTATTCTTTATAAGTTCATGGATCCCAAATCCCTACATTACAAAAAAAATCCCTCAAAGTCCCGAAAATTTAACAACATTTATTGGAATGATAGAATCTTCTCAGACAAATAATGGCCATGATCAACTGGACATGACATTGACCAATAAAATTCTAAGAAGAGTTTTGATAGATGTCATCATTGCACACACTAATAATCTTCAAACCACACAAAATGAAAAGCTCTCTAACTATAGAGACCTAGAAGAGGAGTCATGTGGTAACATGATGGGATGAAATAAGTAATCAAGATCCTTTCTCGGTAAGCCTATAGAATAGTAGACATCATAATACTTTTGATTATAAAAGCAATAAATTTATACATTATTCCTTATAGCTTGCCTGATATGAAACATAAATAAGAAGAGTAAGATAGAAACTTTACCAAGACTATTTCTGTCTGAACAGAAAAAGAAGGAAAGAAAAGAGAATTCTGATTTTGGAGTCTGAGAACATGGGTTCCAGTACCTATTCTGTCGCTCATCAGGCACATGACTATTTGTTGTATATGAATGTAATGGAATACTATTGTGCTATAGGAAATGATGAGCAGACAGACTTCAGAAAAACCCGGGAAGACTTACATGACTGATGCTGAGCGAGTAAGCAGAACCAGGAGAATACTGGGCTTAGTAAGGCAACATTGTGCAATGATAAACTTTGATAGATTTAGCTCTTCTCAGTAATAAAATGATCTGACAATTTCAAAAGATTCATGATGGAAAATGATATCCACATACAGAAAAAGATCTCTGTAGTCTGAATGAAGACTGAAGGATACTCTTTTCACCTTCTTTCTTATGATTTTTTTCCCTTTTGTCCTGATTCTTTTTTCACAATGTGACAAATATGGAAATATGTTTTTAAAAAGTATAAAACATTGTACATGTGACTTTTTGGAAGTCACGCAGACTCTGGATTTTAGTTTCATCATCTGTAAAATGAGACATTGAACCTCATCCATCCTACTAAATCTTTAATCCTGTGAATGTGAAAATGAGGAAATTACGACAATAATGTTTACCTAGTATATCAAAAAGACTTAATGTTTATAATCAGAACTCATTACCTCTGCCCCATACCCATCTTTCCTTCTAATTCACTTACTGGGCAAACTTCTCTCAAGGGCACTATCATTCTTGCCATCACCTAGCTTGGCAACATAGGCATTCTCTGCACTCTCACGCTGAATATTCAGTCAGTCATCTATATTCCCTTTCCTCTACCAATATAAAACTCTCCCTAAATGTGTCATTAATAGTCTATTGACTGAATTAACACAAAAGTATCCTAATTAGTCTACTTGCATATAGTCTCTTTACTTTTAAATTCATCCACCACACAATTGCTATATTAAAGTACATGTACTAAAACATGGTTCTGACAACGTCATTCTACTGATCAACAAACTTTAGGGGCTCTCTATAGGTTTAGGATAATAAACAAATTTCTTTGTTTAACCTTTAAATAGCTTCATAGACTGATGCTACTCTGGCTTTTCAAGAGGATTATACATCACTCCCTCTCATATTCTTTAAGTTCCAGGAAAACTGATCTGCTCACTGTCCCCTGTACATGACATAAGATCACATCTCCTATCTTCATGGCTTTTTACAAAATTTCCCATTTCATATTTGGCATAATCTTTCTCTTTTAATTTATAGCCTAAATTCACTTAAAGAGTCAAATAAAGTACCACTTCCTATGAAAAGCCTTTTTTTATTCCTTTAGTCATTAGTTTGCTCATTTCTTTTGAAATGACTCTGTATTTATTTTGAAAATATTTATCTGTTCTCCAGTTAAGAAATGGTCAAAGGATATGAACAGGTAGTTTTCAGATGAAGAAATTAAAGTGATCTATATTCATATAAAATGTTCTAAATCACTATTGATTAAAGAAATGCAAATTAAAACAACTCCAAGGTACCAAATCACACATATCAGATTGGCTAATATGACAGAAAAGTAAAATGATAAATATTTGAGTAGATGTGGGAAAATTGGAATACTGATACATTGCTGGTGGAGTTGTGAACTGATCCAACCATTCTGGAGAGCATTTTGGAATTATGCCCAAAGGGCTATAATACTGTGAATACCCTTTGATCCAACAACATCACTACTAGGTTTGTATGTATCCCAAAGAGATCATAAAAACAGGAAAAGGACCCACACATACATACATATTTGTAGCAGGTCTTTTGTGGTGGCAAAGAATTGGAAACTGAGAGGATGCCCTTCACATGGGGGAATGACTGAACAAGCTGTGGTGTATGAATATAATGGAATATTATTGTAGTATAAGAAATGATGAGCAGGCAGATTTCAGAAAAACCTGGAAAGACTTACATGAACTAATGCTGAGGGAAGTGAGCAGAACCAGCAGAAGGTTGTACACCGTAACATCAACATTGTGTGATGGCTAACTCTGATAGACTCAGCTCTTCCTAGCAATGCAATGATCCAAGACAATTTCAAAAGGCTCATGATGGAAAATGCCATCCACATGCAGAGAAAGAACTATGGAATCTGAATGCAGACTGAAACATATCATTTCCACCTTTTTGCTTTCTTGTGGTTTTTACCTTTTTTCTGATTCTTCTTTCACAACATAATTAATTTGTTTAACATGATTTCACACGTATAACCTATATCATATTGTTTGCTGTCTTGATGAGGGGGAAGGGAAGAAAGGAGAGAGGGAGAAATATTTAGAACTCAAATTTTCACAAAAATGAATGTTGAAAACTATCTTTGCATACAATTAAAAAAATACAGTTAAGGATTGAAAAAAATACTTGTCTATGTAGGTGTTGTCCCTTCCTGTCTCATATCTCAGTAGAATTCAAACTACTTGAAAACTACTTTCTTTCTTACTTTCTTTTCTTCTTCCTTCCCTCTTTCTGTCTTCCTTTCATGTACCCACAGCCTAGTACAGTGCTTTGCCAATAGGACATGCTTCAAAAATATTTCTTGAAATAAATTAACCAAATGTCATTTATCTAATGACCCTCAGAACAACTCTGAGTTAGATAATCTAGGTATGACTATCTCAATTTTACATTTGAGAAAAATGATGTACATGGGGCTTATTGTCTTGTTTTGAGTTCATAGTTCTGCCTGACTGAGCTGAGAGTTGAGCCCCAATCTTCTGATTCTTAGTACTGTAATGTTTCCAAGACATCCTAGCTGTCTGCTCTGCATTGAGGTATTACTTATTGTACTTTGGCTAAGTATTCATTCTATTTTTTTATTAGACCTATGATTTCATTGATGTAAGGAACTCCAATAATCTGTAACTTAGAGTCTTAATTGTTTAGGGACTATGAAAAGTCACATGACTTGATCAGTGTTACAAAGCTAGTTTATGTCAGAGGTAGGACTTCATAAGATTATAGCACTAGAGCTAGAAGGGCCTAGAAGCCACAAAATTCAAATCTCTCATTCTATAGACAAGAAAATTGAGTTTTAGAGAGGTTAAGTGATTTGCCTAAGGTCATACAGCTAACAGTGGGAAGGGAGTGAATAAGCATTTATCTTTTTATAAATTATTTATTTGCTTATTTATTTATAATATTGTTTCAAAAATTTTGAGTTACAAAGTATCTCCCTCAATCTTTTCCCCTGGTCATTGAGAAGACAAGCAATATATACCCATTTTACATGTGAAGTCATGCACAACATTCTATATTAGTCATGTTTCAAAAAAAGGTAAGAAAATAAAGTGGAAAAAAAGTATGCTTCAGTTCTCACTCAGAGTTCTGGAAGTGGATAGTATTTTTCATTGTGAGTCCTTTGGAATTGTCTTGTATCACACCTGATGAGTTTAGTTAGAAAATAACCTCGATGTAGGAGGCATTCTCATTTCTGTCAGTCAAGTTCTCTATCTTCCTTTAGTCTCCTGTTTTGATAATAATGAACAAATGGATGCCTCAGTGAATGAAAGCACATTTATCTATTAAACACTTACAATGTGCCAAGCACTGAGGATGCTAAGAGTAAAATGAGCAATCCTTGGGTCAAGACTCCTACATTCTAATTGGAGGAGACAACATGGAAGAGTCTCTTCTATGGGTATAGGTTACATTTCTGAGCAAGCTTGCTCTACTATGTAAATTTCTCAATGAATTATCTTGTATCACCGTTGATCACCTTTCCAATATTGCTGTTAATGTGTTCAGTGATCTCCTGGTTCTTCTCACTTAACTCTGCATCAGTTCACACAAGTTTTCTCAGGTTTTTTTCTGAAACCATTCCCCCCTATAATTTCTTATGGTACAATAATGGAAGAAGCATTTATTAGGCTCCTCTTATGTGCAAGCACTGGGCTAAGTGCTTTAAAAGTATTGTCTCATTTGATTCTCACAACCCTGGAGGCAGGAGCTATTATTACCTCCATTTTAGAATTGAGAAAACTGAGACACAATCAAGTTAAGTGACTAGCCTAGAATCATATAGCTAATAATTGTCTGAGGCAGAATTTCAACTTAGGACTTTCTGACCAACATCCTATCTATTACATCAGCTCCAATGTTATCTATTTATTTGCTATGCCAAGTTGCCTTTCATCCACTTTAATTATACTTCTCAATGAGGGGTATCCTTTTCTGATAAAAGGTGTTAAAACAATGAACATATGTAAAATTAGATTTTTCCGGATGAATTGTTTATTTTATCCTTACTTAATGGTATCATTCAATCTTCTCATTTTCTTTGATACATCACTAAAGAAACCTACATGATTGCATCTGATTAAAAGAATCATTCCAAGAAAAGCATGTGGTAGCTTCTGTAAGACTTGGATAGGTGATTTTTCAAGATAATATTCAAAATAGATTTTTTTTATTTAAAAGTATAATTTTGTACAGATAATCACATAGATGTCTATTCTGCCTCTTAGAAATCCCTTTCCAAGGGCCAAGTCAATGTTATTTCCTATAAGAATCTTCTCCACCTATTAATTAGTTTATGCCTCCCTCCTTGAAATTACTTCATATGTTTTAATATATTTTGTCTATACTTATCTGTGTATATGTGGTTCCATTTTTAAATAAATGTAAAACTACTCAAAGATGATTTTCCCAACCATTAATTATCTGTCACCATTAGGGCCATGTGTTACTGTCCAGGCACAATATAACCCAACTTGATCAGGGGTCTATTGCCCTTACAGGGAAAACTGACCCCTGTTATAAGTTTAGGTAGAAAAGAACCTTGATGTTAGAAATAATCACACTTCTATCAGTCAAGTTCTCTACCATCCTTTGGTTCACTGTTCTGATAATAAAGAATGAATGAATGAATAAAAATACATTTATGTATTAAGCACTTACAATGTGCCAAGTACTGAGGATGCAAATAGCAAAATGAGGCAGTCCTTGAACCAAGGATCCTACATACTAATTAGTGGAGACAACATATAAAATTCTCTTTTGTGGGGTTAAGGTTACATTTCTGAGAAAGTTTGTTATATAAAATTCTTGATGAATTGAATGTTCCACTGACCTTGAGTTTTGAAGACTATATGTGGAGGGCACAAATTCTAGTTCTTTTACTCTGGCTATTTTTCATTCTTTAGTTAAACAACTATCGTAGTACTCTCTAACCTGGAACTTCTACCCAGAGCCATGCTTGACCGAATATTGAGAACACGCTGTATCTAACCAGCCCCAGATCCAACCAGGGCTCTTCATCTCAGTCATTTTCTACCCTTCCACCATATTTTTTATCTTCTTTCCACTTTGTAACCTCTAGCTATGGGAACCATAATCAAACGAACACTATAACTGTTTTCAAAAGGATTTCTCAGTTGACTGTCCTATTGTTCAACTAACCATTCCTGAGAAAGCGTTCTTCCTTGGCCAATAGGACTAGATGTGTCATCTCCCATTAGATTGCAGTTTCTGAAGACAGCCACTGGTCCCTGTTTGCTTGCTTTTTACTTGTATTTACAGCACTTAGCACACTTCCTGGTATACAGTAAATGTTTAATAGCTCCTAAAGTCTACATAATAATGTAGGTACACATAACTCATGTGTGAAAAATGAACATTGATGTAATTTATTTTCTTTATTAGATTAAAATGTTGATTCTTCCTAGATACCCAGTATAGACCAATGAGTGGAGCTATGGGCTGGGTCTCAGAAAACATAAATTTTATACAATACTCTGCAAACCTTAAAGTACTATATAATTGCTAGTTATTTTTGTTGTAATCTGTTCCTGTGATTAGTTGTGTGACCTTGGTCAAGTCACTTTATCTTTTTAGCCCTGAATTTATCTATAAAATGACAGGTAGACAGGGTCAATGAAATGATATCTAATGTCTACCATGTTCTAAAGTTGAATGTCTTCTATTTTTTAAAAAATTGTCTTTTATAGTCTTCACCTTTTAGTTATTTCAGGATACAATGCTACTTGCTAGTTCTGCAGATTCTGATGTTGTTATATGCTTTCAATATCCTGGGGAAGCTGTGTGGGATTAACAAGATGGCAAGCATGACTCTAGCTCTCAAATTGTAGATGGTTGAGAGTCTCATTGACTCTTTTTGATCACTAGTGTCCATTTAACAAATTAGACTCTTTTATTATGTTAAATAGTACCAGAGTATCTTGAAAAAAAATTAATACATTTCCAAAAATGGAATAAGTTGCAATAGTCACCATAGTAGGTAAATTGGAGTTCAAAATTGGGGGTATCAAAATTATAATTGTCTTAGAATATATGTAGTTTGTATAACAAAATATACCCTAGATTTTATACTACAAAGTAGATATTTGGAAAAATAGTTTAATATGCACACACACACACACACACACACACACACACACACACACACCCCTTGATATTTCCAGGATTATATAGATATTCTTCAACATTACCCAATTGGAAAGTATGAAATATAATGTTTTAGATAAAATATGCATCTCTAACCACAATTTAACTGGATAAAAAGCAATGGGGAAAAGATCTGCCTGAAGTGAAAAAAAAGTTCTGAAAAAATTTATGTAGGGAAAAAATGTTGCACCCAATCTTAACCAACTGAGACCAACCCTAAAGTTGCCCCATGCCACAAACTGACCAGCTTTTTGAAGTGAAATTCCTACTCCATGTTAACCAATCACATGTGGTTGGTCAAGAGATATGGAAGTTAGCAGATCAATATCAACATTAGCCGTACTCAGAAAATAACATAAATACACTGCTTAAAGATGGCAATATAAAAAAATTTAAAAAAACTTAGAATGATGTTTAATTACACAGATTTTTGAAAGTAGAAAAAGGATGAAGGTTTAAACTGCACTATTGTGTACTTATGGAATTTTTTTCCCTAAGAAAAACTTCATAAGCGTTTTTAACACGTGGACTTGGTATGCATGTGTAGCAGCTGGATTGACACAATGGACCCTAATAGCTCCTTCAGGTTTTTTCATACTACATTACACACTGTGCATCCCAACCCTTTCCTCCTCCCAATCCTTTCTCCAAAGATATGTTTATAAACTGCTGTGCTTAGATATTAAGAACAATAAAAGGATACCCCAAATGTTTAATTTTTGACATTTTAAAACCAAAATGAAATTGGTATACAGCTTTTAAGAATAAACCCTTTAGAAGAGATATCTTAGCCCTCCAGCACATTTACTCTTGCAAGTGCCCAATGAATCCCCCAAAGCTTCTTGTAAATGGAATTATTTTTCATTATGAATGATGAAATAATTTTCCATACCAATGTATCAGGTCCATAAAATCTGTTTTTGTCCACCAAAACTGTATGACCTAAATGAAGTACAATGGTATCCGAGATTACAAAGGTAGGGCTTGCTATCAAGGAAGACCACATGACTGCAATTATTTATGAATTAACATAGTCAGTATAAAGCTTTGAGGAAAACATTTTCCAGATGTGCATTTCTGTCTTGTGAGTTTGTAAATGGAATAGATGAAATAATGACTCTTTTCCTTCTCACTCCATTTTCTTTGTATTTTGGTTGGTTGGTTCCATGATTTGGAATATGCAAAGACAGGTAGAAATACATACATTGACATTTATCATATTTAAATAGTCTATAAAGCTAACTCATTTTTAAAAACCAGTTGTGTTATAATGCTTGTTGCTAGAATATATTTTGAATGTGGAATCAGTGGCTTTATTTATATTTCCTCAGTGGAGCTGGGCGGAATTGGGATGGGAAACTTTTAGTGAAATTACAGACTTGAAAAGTGTATAATGGTGTGTGTGTGTGTGTGTGTGTGTGTGTGTGTTTGACACACATATCTAAAATAACTATCATGGTGGTGGTGGAGTATATGTACATTACGCACATATATGTCTATATAGATATATGTGTGTGTGTGTATGTAGTGTGTAATACTCCAGGAAAATTTTACAACATACAAACAGTGAAACAACTTCAAATAGACCTATGTCAAATAGTTTTAAAACATTAAGGTTTTTTGTTCCTCTATTATTATTTAGCCACATTTTGAGATGTGTCTTCGCTCCGTTAGTCCTGCAGAAGACTAAAAAGTCAAATTGAAAGAAATCAATCTCAGATGGATTAACCATGTGATATAAACATGTGGGCATGAAATGTATGTAGAATACATATGGCAGGGCCATCTGATATAAACAAGTGTGGCTGAGAAATATACATGCATACATTGATTTGTTAACTGGATATGTAAATTGAGCTGAAAGCCCATTTTCAAGCATGACCTGTGATAAACAAATGCATATAAATAAACAATAAACCGAGATAACTCAAGAATAACATCAATTAAAACAATTGCAACAACTTCTGGTCATCATGAGGTATTGTTTCAGCTCGATCTTAAAACAGGAAAAGCTTCCAATTGTTCTTCTATCAACTGGTGACTGATTCCACATTTGTGGAGCCTTGAAACAAAAGGTTTTTTGTCCCTTGTTTGGATTCATTCTAAGGACACGCTCATTCCAAAGCCTCAGAAAAGTAGTATATAACTCTGATTGAACGTAGCAGGTTGAAAGAGTTGTATTAATATGCCGTTCCATTTAGTCTATTATTTTAAAGTACACATCCCACTATTGTCTGTCCCAGGCACTGTTGTAGGGTCTTCCAGAATGCCAAATCCACAGTTCATGCTTTAGTGCAACTTCAACAATATATTTTTGCAAAAGTACACCAGAATTGAATTGAAATATCTAAGATTATATCAGAAATTAATTAGAAATAAAAGTGTGGTAGGAAGAACTGATCCTAGGACAACAGGATTCTAGCATTCATTTACGTTGATGTTTGCTTCAAGCATGGCTAATTAGTAGTTAACTGATGGTTTGGGATAAATGTGATTTTGTGAAATTTTTAGTAAAAGTACTGAAAGCTTGTACTGTACATATTTATTTTCTTTTCCCTCAAATTTTTGCTTAGGCTGCCTTAGCATATTGGATTTTGGTTGAATATTAAATTTTCTTATCAGCAAAATATGAATTGTTAATGTTCTGCTATTGAAACCTAATTGCTTGCTCTATAACTGCAATTAACTAAAATATTTGGAGTTTGGGTTGGTTCTATTTTCTAGTTAACAGAGGGTTAAATAGAAAACTTTTTGCTTCGATGTTAGATGTTAAAAATCTTTATAAACTGTATTAGTCTACTTTCTTGCCTTGGTAAGTCCAATACACTGAATATAATTGAATTTTTCTTTGATGATTCAAGACCTTGCAGGACCTGAGGGTAATCATTCTAAACATCAATTCTTATTATGCTGGACAAAATATGTAGAGGGTAGAGGAGACTGAGATGGATTTCTACTGACAATAAGGACACCCCAGAAGTTGGATCTGTATGTGGATATAACTAAACTAAGTCGATGATATTTTGTCATTTGTCTCTTTCTAGTAAAAGTAGTGTTATCCTAAACCATTCAGCATAAGTGAGGCTAGTGATGCATCTGTTCATTGTTATCATCCTCTTTACTCAGGAGCAACCTCTTTGGTTGTCATTGATTTTTCTGCACCCTCCTCCCTTTAAAACAATTCAAAAAGGGGAAGTTAGGTGGCACAATGGATGGAGTGACTGGTCTGGAGTCAGGAAGACTCATGTAACTGAATTCAAATCTGGCCTCAATCACTTCCTAGCTGTGTGCTCTGGTCAAGTCTCCTGTCTTTGTTTGCCTCAGTTTCCTCATTGGTAAAATGATCTGAAGAAGAAAATGGCAAATCACTTCAGTTTCTTTGTCAAGAAAATCCCAAATGGTGTCATGAAGAGTTGGAAATGACTGGAACCACCGAACGTTTTCATAATAAGAACAACTAATAGTTACATAATGCTTTATAGTTTATAAAATGAATTACAGATATCTCATTTGATAAAGTCAAGTCAAAGAGCATTTATTATTTACCATGTGCCAACCACAATGCCAAGCATTGGGCATACAAATATGAGCAGAAAGCCTGCTTTCAAGGATCTTACATTCTAAGAGGAAAACACTACATAAAAGGAAGCAGAAAAGGAAAAGAAATGACTAAGGGGGTGGTGGTGAAGACATGATAGACAAAGATCAGAGAGTCAGGAATGGAGCCTGAAGAAGAATGAAGATATGGTAGAACTGGATATTTTGGTTTAGATAAAATGTTGGATATTTACAACAATTTGGTCATGTAGTTAATGCTGTTATTTTTATCCAATTTTATAGTGATAAAACTAAGACCCAGAAAGATTAAGTAATTTGACTATTACACCATGGCTTTTTAATACTTAAATTTTGAAAGAAGGATTGGATCCAAAGTCTTTCCCAATTACAATCCCAGTGCTCCTTCCCTTACCATAAACTTACCACATAAGTTTTGTGAAGTATAATTGCCCAAAACTACATCTTAAAAATTCATGAAAGTATCAATCATAGCTTTAGTAATATTGATATAGTACTTCAACATTACAGATTACTTCATTTGCACACACAAGACTATTTGATGCTTGAAACCACACTGGTTATTGCTGTGGTTACTCCTATTTTATCAACGAGCAGCTTATGAGTGTGGTTGGAGAACTGTTTTGAGAAATAGTCTGGCAAAAATAATGGTTAAATTGATGATTATTTTTTAAAAAATGTGGAAGCATGATCAGCAGAGGTCTGGAAGCAATTAGCATTTTTTTGGAGACAGTATTCTCACTAGTTTGGTCAAAAATGATGATCATATTGTTTCTTTGAAACATTCTCCAGTTTCCATGAACCTTCTTTCTCCTTTCCTGTGTTCTACATTGGTCTATGCATCAATATGTACAAGAAAGGACTATAAAATTGTTTATGCTCATGAGTCTTTTACAAAAGTCAACCAATTTAGATTTGGTGTTCTCTCATTTGTGTTGTGTGACCATTCATTTATTTATACATGGTAATAATAACATATTTCTAAGCTACTTTAAGATTTAGAAGCTGCCTCCTTCAAAATAGCCTTGGGAAGTATGTGGTGCAAGAATGATCCTCATTTTACAGATGTGGAAATAGACACAATGGATTAGGACATTATAGTTACCAAAACAAATTGTCTTTCTGTATGTAAAAAAATGACATACTCTTAGGCTTATCTAATCATGGTTGGAAGACTCATCGCTAATCAGATTCTCATGGTGACTGACATCTGGGTGCCCAGTAATGGGAAGGTACTGCTTCTCCCTCGCTATTCCTTCTTAAAGTACAGGGAAATTCAGCCCCTCTCCTCTCTTCTCCTCCAGACCACCAGGAAGTTCTTAATTGTTCTGGAATGACCATGTCCTTACCTTACTCTGAGAGCACATTTCAGTTATTTTAGGCCTTAGGAAAAGTAAATATCCAAGGTAAATCCAAACTATTTACTTTCTTACTTTCTATCTCAAATGTCGCAGTCTCCTCAATTGTCCATTCATTGTCAGAAGACGATCTCATTGACTATTTTAACAAGACGAAACTGATTAATTAATGTGTTTTCCCCCCAATTTCTCCATATTTTCTCTCCATTTTTCTCCTTAATCTCTCCTTTTATCAAAAGAAACATAGACCTTTTTGTTTTGGAACAAGTTTCTTCTATGTGTATCATTCATGCATATCCTTAGAATGAGAAAGCAACTTGATATTCATCGAATCCAACTTCTTCCTTTTATAGATGATCAACTTGATTCCCAGAATAGTAATGTCACTCATTCAAAGTCACACAGTAGTAAGTGGTAGACCTGGGATATGAACTGAGGTCCTCTGTGACACCTTACTAGAGATCTTGCTCTAGGTAAACACTGATTAATGAGTTTGTTAGGTCAATAATTTTTAATGAATCCTGACTTTTTGAGTCCAGACATTTAAGAATTTCCAAATGCACCATCATCGAGATCTTATTTCTTTATCTTCTCCAAAAGTGTGAAGTCATAGAATATGTCACACACACACACACTCATATGTGGCTGCTATCATGAAAGGGATTAAAGGTCATATTATGTGAAGACAAGGAAGGCAAGGGGAATGTTTGATTCAAAGAAGGGAAAATTTAGGTGAAATAGGTATGAGAGACTGTCACATAGAAGAATAATTAAACTTGTTCTACTCGACCGCAGAGAAACAAGAAATTATAACCAATAAACATTTCTTAAGAATTTACTATATGAAGAACACTATGGTTAAGGGGTAAGGGAGATAGAAACCCCCCTCAAAGAAAGTCCAAGTTGTGGTGGAGCTGGTTTTAGTTTCAGCTCAATAGAAAAAGAAACTTCCTACAAGCTAAACTTCTATAAAAATGGAATGGATCGTCTTGGGGATGATTGGGGAAAGTAGCAAGCTTTCGATTATTTACTGGGTATCTTCAAGCCAAAAGTGGGCAAACTTTTGTTAGGGACATTGTAAGGAGGAATTCTATTTTTGTAGAGGCTTAATTAAATGTCTTCTGAGGACATATCTAAATTTGTGATTCTATCATTCTATCTTTATGCTATCCACTTTTCCTAGTAAGTTGGTATATAGAAAAAGAACACTGGTGCTTTTACCTTGTCACCTAGTAGCAAGAGACCACTTGCTTTTTGGCAAATTAATTGTCCTTGTAAGAAACATGAACGCTTTTACTCTTCTAGCCAACTTTTATTAATGAATGGAAACATGGAGCTCCGCATAAAAGTACTGTGTCCAGAGAATTGAAGCCAACATACACCTTGGTCTCATTTATTCAGATATTTCAGACAGATGTGGTTTTTCTATCGGAATTCTTCAGACCAACTTTATTTCTGCTTTACTCTGGGATCTCAAAGTATACCCATCATTTTCATGCATCAGAATATAGTTCCTTGAGGGTGGCATTGTTCGGTTTTGTTTTTGTACATGCTCCACCTCTTCAGTGCCTAGTAGATAGTGGGCATATGGAATAAATGCTTATTGACTGAATTCTCTATGCAGAAACAGCCTAGACCCTGCTCTGTTTGAATAATTCAAATTTATGGAGCAACAAATGTCATGAAGACATTTTAAATTCATCATGGAAAAACATTTACCATTGTACCTAAGTCTGCTGTTTCCCAAAATGGACAAAATCCACATTTCACTTTAAAAGAATAAATTTTTTTGAAATGCCAGAGAAGTACTAATATGTATTAAGTTTTTCTGCATGTATGTATATGTGCACATGCCTGATCTTTCACTTAAGAATGATTGCACCCATTTTAACCAGGGAAAAATACCATATGTCACATTTAACTTTAAGTGAATGAAAATATCAAAATGATAAACCTACATAGAGTAGACTGTAAATACGTATGCTGACAGAGATTTAAAAGAGTAGTCATGCTTGAACCATACTTCTAAACTTTTATATAATACATAAAATCCACATCAGTAAAATTCTGAGAGAGAGAATGAAAGTGTTGTCTTTGGAAGAATGGAAAACAAAAAAAATACAACATCAGCTAATTACATCATCATCAAAAATATTCCAAATCTAATGAATGAATGAAAACTTATAAAACATAATACATATTTACATACCTATACATTAAATAATTAACTCACATTGTGACATAAAATGAATTAAGAATTCTCTACGGAATCTAGTAATCTAATAATATTTATGGTTGTTTTTATATGTATATCTATTAAAAATTCATCAATAAGTATTTATCAAACAGTATCAGGCATCATGCCAAAGTGCTGACATACAAGTGGTAAGACTAAAACAGTCCTTACTTTCAGTGGGCTTACATTCTAATGAAGGAGATGATAAATATAAAACATACATAGCATAAATGTGAAGTTAATAAGTGCATACGTTATATGTGTATATTCAAAAACTACAAAGAAATTTGGTGGGAAGACAACTGCCATTGGGTAGATGAAGAAATGTTTCATGTATATGACTGGTGCTTGAGCTTCATTTTAGAGGGGGGAGAGAGACAGAAGGACACAGAGAGAAAGAGAGAGAGAGAGAAAGAGAGAGAGATCCTATTAAGTACATGTAAGAAGGAGTTCATTTAAAGCACAGGGATGGCCAGTGCTAAGGTGTGGAAATGGAAAATGGAGTATTATAAGTGAGTAACAAAGAGAAGGCCAATTTGATTGGATTGCAGAATGTGGAGCAAAGTAAAATCCAATGAAAATAGGAAGATAGGTTGGGCCCTGGTTGTATAGGGCGATAAAAGCTAAACGAAGAAATTTATATTTTACCCTAGAGGCAAATGGAAGCTATTGGAGTTGGTTGAGTGGAGAGAAGTCACATAATCAAGTTCGTGGTTAAGGAAACTATTTGGTAGGTAAGAGGGCCATAAGGGCTGAGAGATGTGTGACAGTAAGAACAATGGGGAAGCTTGCACAATAATCTACATGAGAGGTGATTAGCTTCTGAACTAAGCCTTGTGAGTAAAGACAAGGGGTCAGAAGCAAGAAATGTAATTGATATTGCTTTAAAAAGTACTATAAGGGGTGGTCTTAATTTTTAAATGGATATGTAAAGGTTAGTTGTCGGTAGTACAAAAATGAACTAATATGCTTATATTTAACAGGGTAATCTTATTTTTTCCCCAAGTAATTCTATGACAATTGGATCTTTAAATAACTGATGAAATGCTAAATAGGAAGGCACAGAGTATTAGACATTCAAATGAGTTACTTATTGTAAGACTGTCAAAATGGTCATAATGTTCTTCTTATCTTCTTGGCACTCAAAATTATTCACCACAAGTGAGTGTGGTGTAAAGGAAAACAGGACTGCAATTAGAGATATTCCATCGAAAGTGAGAGAGAAAAAAGACATCTAGTGGGAGTGGGGCTGGATAGTGGTGGTTGAGAAGACAGTTTGGCTTGAGATGAAGATGTATTGGGAAGGGAGATGTTTGACTCTCACCCACGCTACAAGAAAGTTACGATAATGATGATGGCATAATAGGGGGTTGTATGATACAGGGTGGCGTAAATATCCTTGTACTAGCCAGGTCAGTCAACTGCAAGGTTAACTTGGGGAAAATCATCACCGTGCAGAGGAAGCATGGTAGTTGGCACCTGTGGGCAAAGCCATATTTAGCAGTTTCTAGTTATAGATTTGATAGAAAAAGACTCAACTGAAAATCAGAATACCTGAATTTGAGTCCTTTTTTTTGCCAGCTACTAATTGAATGACTTTAGGCAAGTGACAGTTTTTCTGAATCCTGATTGTCTAATGTATAAAATGAGGATAATGATGGCTCACATTCATATATAATTTTAGTTTATCAAGTACTTTCCTCATAACAATTTCATGAGATAGGTAGATGTCTTATCAATCTCATCATTGGGTTATTATGACAAAAATGATTTATACATGGAAAAATCCAAAACAATAACAGTTATTATGCTTATATTCCTCCAATTATGAATCTTAATTTGTAGTACTTTGTTCTTATTGACTTGAAATGAACCATTTGATTATATACTCTTAGAAGTAAATATAGCTATTACTTTCTTTGTAATTTCACCCAGAACTTTATCCTAAATTCAGTAGAATTTCATTAAACAATTAGCAATTGTTTATTATGAAAAAGGTACTATTCTAGGTGAGAGGGACAAAGACAAAAAGGAATAAGATTTCCTTTCTTTAAGAAGTTTACATACCACTGAGGAATATCACTGTGTAACAGATAATTATATGCAAGATAGTCTGAGGAAGCAGAGAGAGTACTAGAAAGAGGGAACATTGGGGAGGTAGGGGAAAGATTTCTTGTTAAGGTAGAGTTTTAGTTAAATTTTGAAGTATAAAAAGACTGAAAATATAGGAATGGACCAGGTTGTGAAGGATTTTAAAAGCCAAGCAGAGGATTGATATTTAATTCTAGCAGTAATAAGTATCAGTAAAGTTCAATGAGTGTGAAGAGGGGATGGTGGGGGGCACAGAGGGGGTCAGAGTAGCTTGGTCAGATCTGCACTTTAGGGAAATTGCACAGGTCTCCCTCACTTAAGTCAAAGTCAATTGCATGTCGTGTCATCTCTCTGAATAGTGAGTAGTTCAAGCAACCTGAATGGGGACCCAGGTGGCCAGTTCTAGTTTTGAAACTCATCTTGTCCTCTCCTCTCCTCCCCTCCCTTCTCCTTCCCTTTCTTCTCCTCTCCCACCACCTGAGGATGTTCTTCCCAAAGGAAGGTAAATTTGGATGACCAAAAATTATCTATTTAATTTAGAGTTTACTGGCTAGATTTCTTTCTCAAAGACCAAGGCTTAAACCCAATTCCCTCTGGATCTCATGGGTTGGACAATAATATAATAGGTCCATGCCCAAGTACCACTTATGGCTATTTTTTGGTCCTCCTGGCTCAGAGTGAATGTAAATTATAACTGTTTCCATTTTATCCAAAAACCTTGAGGATCTTCCCCTCCCAATTTAATTTTTTTTAATTAAAGGGGTCATTCCTTGAATCACTTCTTAAAGAAGCCTCTTCACTGAATGGATGCTGCCTTACTCAAAGTGAGAACTTGAAAAGACCTTAATTTAAAAGGACCAAGGTCTCCCACTGCATCCTGGGCCATCTCCAGTCATCCTGATCAATATCTGGCCACTGGACCCAGATGGCTGGTGACTTTGCACACTCAAATCAAAGCTAATTGCAGGTCATGCCATCATCTCACAGGTGTCATGATCTTCTTCCAGAATAAAAGTCAAACCAAAACCACTACTTTAGGGAAATAATTTGAACAAAGTATGGATTGGAGCATATAAAGACTTGGGCAGAGAGATCAATAGTCCAGGAAAGAGGGGTTGACTGTGAGTAGAGAGAAGGGGAATACTATGAGAGACATTATAAAAGCAGAGAAGGCAAAACTTGACAACTCATTGGATATATGGGATGAGTTTAAGTGAAGATTAAAGGCTGAGACTGAGCTTGTGAAGTAGGTGAATGGGAGCATGGTGGCACTCTTGCCAGCAATAGTGGAGTTAGGAAGAGAGAAGAATTTTAGAGGAAAGAGAGTAACTTCTGTTTTGGATATGTAGAGTTTACAACTGAAAATTAGAGATGGGGCAATACACTGGAGAATATGGGAGGGAACAGACTCAAAGGTGCATGGTGAAGGATTTGCCTTGGTGAGAAAGGCTACCTCTTCCTGAAAGGAAAAGTTAAATAGGAAAGAAAGAGGAAACACATTTGAATGATCTGAGATAAGTAGCAGGGGAGAAATGAGAGCTCTCAGTGAATGGTTTCAATTTCTTTTCAGTGAAGGATGAGGCAAGATACTCACCTAAGGGGTTAAGGGTAGGCTATAAGGGACTTGAGGAAAGATGAGAATCTTTGAAAGATAATGGTGAATTTATAGCTACTTGTTTAGGAAAGTATAAAAGGACTGATTGCTATGATAAATGTTCAGTTGAGAGTAAGTAATATAAATTTGTGGTAGATCCAGACAATATAGTTTTGTGATTTCCTCCAGCTCCAATGACTACCAAGACATTCTCAGTGCCTAGCTCGCAGAATTTCCCGTTGTAATTCTTGCTCTCATACTGGAGGACTTTAAAAATATACATGTTTTCTTCCTTACTCTACCCTCCCAGTTGCAGAAAGAATTCAGTTTTCAAGATTTTCTTAAATAAGAATGAGTGAAAAGTGAAAAAGTGTGAAAAGTGAAAGAGTGAAAAATCATTGGACATTTGGGATAGTTCAGGGTTAAAGTTTTGCAAAGCATGATTGGTGATAAGACTTTGAGTATAGAGAAAAGGGCACAGTTGAACTGGTTAGATAGAAAAGTGAGGAGAGTACAGTCAGTACAAGAATGATGGACTGGGAAAGGAATGAGTGGTGGAGAGATTAGAAGTCATGGGGAAGGTGAAAAACAGAGCTATAAGTCATATGGGGGAGGGAAAAGTATGATGAGATTTATTGCTGTTTACTCATTTTTAGTAATGTCCAACTCTTGGTGACCCCATTGGGCTTTTTGGGGCAAATATATTGGAGTAGTTTGCCATTTCTTTCTCCAGTTCATTTTACAGGTGAGGAAACTGAGGCAAACAGGGTCAAAGGCCTTGGCCACAGTCAAACAACTGGTAAATGTGGCCAAGCAAGATGATTCTCCCTGAATCCAGGCCTAACATCTAGTCATTGCACCATCCATCTGTCTTGAATGATGGTTATGATCATTTAAAAGAATTTCAAAGTTTATGAAGTAGAATTCTTATTGCAGACAGGAAGATCATGAGTATGGTTGTTTTTGTGTGAAACACAAGTGAAGAGGAATTAAGTCATGAGAAGTGAGTAGATGGAGAAACTGGGAGGTTTAGGTATCTAAGTAAGGATAAATGTTAAACTATCTTAGTATGATGATAGGGGTTTGTAGTGATGAGAGGCACTGTAAACCAGACACAACTCACAGAGGAAGGAAATTATCATAGTGGTCAATACATAACAAACACTAGGATCTCAATAGGAGAAGGACAATGTAGAATTAGCAATATTAATGTAAATATTGCAGATAGGACAGCTATATTGGAAGCTGGATATATCTGAAAATTATTTATGAAATGTGCATTTTTCTCTTTTAAACAAAGTCTTCTTAAAATATGAACTGATATTTGAAAAGTTAAGGTTTTTGATCCTACAATCTCATCACATTTCTCTCATTTTCTCTCTCTCTTTTTCTCCTCTCTCTCTCCTCCAGTCTCTCTCTCAGGAAAAGATGGAGTTTGTTGTCACATTTCAAAATGTAGAAGAAAAGACGAGAGACTTCCACATAAACAAATTTTGAAGATAAGAGGAAATCTATAATTTGCTCTAAGAATTAAATTTTAAAAATCACTTCTAGCTAATGCAAGTGATTTTATAGGTGGCAAAATGTAGAAATGTTCTTCTTTGTCTCCTTTATTAATCAATTATTAACTCACAAAAGTACAATGCAAAATTACTAAAAAGACAAATAATCAGTTCCTGCTAAAGTCTGTACAGTTTGGCCGGACACCAAACACAATTATACATAGCTTCTATTTGTCCATACACTGATGAAGATGAACAGTGCTGGTACTGAGAATCTCCAGCCTCTTGGTTTTTTCCTTCTCCCTCTGGATGACTTCTCCCTGCCCCTCAGGTAACCAGTACTTTTCTGATGTCTAACTTCCTCCCTTTACCTATCGAAACAGGAAAAGTGGATGATCTTGTTTACACTTTGGTTGGAAATTTATTCACAGCAAAGTGTTAGCTCTTTCATCCTTTCACATTTTAAAGCATTTTTATGTAGGATGAAAGGCTATTTTTTGTTGCAGCAATTTCCATCAATATTAGACTGGTAAGGAGATATTTTGGAATAGGAGAGTCTTCCTCTTATCCCCAGTATCATCCCATGCTAAAGCCTGGTTCCAAAAGTAAACTTGTTTTAATCATAATAAATTGCCTAGCATAGCTCCCACTCTTCTTTTTTTGATTCTCTAAATTTTAACCTCCTCCTCATCTACAAGATTCTGGGATTTCGGTGAGCCATGACTCATTCTCATTGAAGCTTCTCTACATCATGCCACCAACCTTGACTGGCTCTTTTTTCCTCACTCCTCATATAAAGACAATCCTCTAGGCAGAAAATCCACAACTTTGGGGCTTAGAATTTATGCTGCTGTAAATTCTCCAGAACAGAGGAAATTCAGTAGAGTGGTAAGCGAAAATTACAACTACAAAGAATGCTGGGATGTATATGAAGAACGGGAGTTTACAAATAGAACTAGGGAAATCAGACTTGGGTCATGGGAAGGCCTGTCTGTGTTCGTCCTTCATTTTCAAAGAAGACCATGACATCAGAGAAACGATGACATGACTCGCGCGTTACTTTGTTTTGAGTGAGGAAGGGCTGTGCAAGGTAAATAGTGAAAGAATAGTAATTCTGGTAGAATAAGATCCCATTTTGTATTTTCCCTGTGTCTATCACAATCTCTTATATATAGTAGAAGTACTAATAAAATGTAAGTAGGTGCTTAATATATGTCTGTGGAATTAAATGATTAAGTGCTACACAGTTTCAGAAAAAAGCAACATTGATGTCGACGCTGAGTATAGACTCTGGAGACAAAACAACGTGAGAAAAGAAAAACTAAAAATAATTATAGAGATTTACATGAACTCCTATTTATTAGTTTATTAAGTGTGAGACCCTGAGGGGAAGATGGGAGGCAACATGTGCCAGTCAAGTCAAGCCTCCATGACCAGCTTGGCCACCATCTCACCTCAAACCCTGATGAAGAGCCTATGATCCTGAGCTCAAGTGCCTTGGAAACAATAGTGTCCTTTAAAGCACAAGATCTTAGATCTTACAGCTACTATTTAGAGAGGAAATTATTGTAGAGAAGTAACCTACCTTCTTCATTACTACCAGCAACAACGACTGACCAATGACCCCCAAGAGGCAGATGAACACTAGAGCACCCCCTCAAAACCACTGATGTTGCTTCTAGGTCGGTTTTCACAACTATCATTAAGGAAAGTAATTCATGTGAAGAAGGGGCCATCCATGCCCATCAGCTGTCAAATACCTACTGACAAACCAGCCTAGCCGGCTTAGCTGAAACAGCAAGGTGCCCAAAGGGGGAGACAGAAGGCAGCATGTGCCAAGCAAGTCAAAACACTAACACTATCACCACCTTGACCACCATTTCCCCTGGTACCTGATGAAGAAAGGACAGGACCTTGAAACCAAATTCTTTTGAATAGTAACACTTCATTTAAGTTTCTGGGGCCATCATCCTAGGGAGAAATCCCTGATAAGATTGCTCCTATAAGTGCTATGATTATAGCTACTGAAGACCTAGAAAAGAATGTGATTGTCACCAAACTCCTTGGTACTGTCAAATGGTGACATTCTATATCAAAAAGTGGTATGATTTTATCAGTGGAAGTGATATCAAAGAATAGGCATTAATATCTTCTCTACTACTTCATCCGAAGGATTACGGGACTTTTCCAACTGACTAGCATCTGAAAGTTCTATATGTAGCATCTCTTGATTAGAACATGCATTTCTTGAGAGGAATTGTCTTTTGTATTGCCAACACTTGCCATGGTGCTTTTTATATAATAACTACTTAATAAATGCTTTATTCATTCAATCATTCATACCTAATTACTCTTCAATACAATAATGATTATACCTATTATCAAATATGTTAGATTAATTTTGTTCTGAGTTTTTATTACAACAGTGAATCCTATATGCTTACTTGGGTTTAAGTTTGTTTTTCACCCACCATGGTTATCCGTTCACATTTTTAGAACATAAAGTAAAAGACCAACACCATTCAAATATTTCATTTTTATTTAGTAAATTAACTTTTTTCTTTAGCATATTATGGATATGTTGAATTTTGTAATATCATCATGGTTTCAAATATCATCACTCAATATTTTTCACCTCCAGTAGAATACAAGTTCACCGAGGGCAGAAAGTTTTTTCACTTTTTCTCTTTGTATCTTGCCTCTCACAGTCCAACTGACTGTTTGTTGAATCAATGTTATCATGCTAATTTTAGTTTTTTCACATGTGTATTATGGCATTTGTTTCCCACTATGGTTTAAATAATTGTGTTTCTTTTGTTTATCAACGGTATATTATTTGGCGGGTGGTATTTTATGATTGTCTCATCTTGTGACTGTCTCTTATTTTTCTCTTACAACAGTATTCTCCTTGGAAAATAGAAATCTGATATTTGATTTTTTTCCTTTCTTTATACACACCATAAATAATTTCTCTATGTGCATTTCCCTACCAATAATATAACTCCTTCAATTTCCTTCTAATCTGATATTCAGCCTTTTAAAAATCTAATGTGATAAGGTGGGGCTATATGTGAATATACTAAATATTTCATTATCAACTGATCTGAGCTTGAAATTTAAGATGAAAATATTGGTTACATTACATCCAGAGGGATAAGAAAACTTTTGAATGACTTGGCAAGACATAATCTAAAAGGGTATTGAGAAAAGTAGTTGAAATGTTTAAAGGGAACAAACACCTAAGCTTCTTTTTGCAGTTAGGAAACATATAGCAGGATGACCTTCCCCGAATTGGAACCGCACCAAGGGTTCTTTTTATAATTCCCAGACATATGACCTTCCTCCCTCCCTCAAATCAGTATTCTTAAAAAAACAGAAATTTTCTTAATAGAGTTTTAGGTTTTTTTTCTTTTGAAAAGAAATTCGCTTGTGAGTCCCTGGATTCATCTTGAAGAAGTTATTATCTGTGGAAGCATAGCTCTCTCTAGGGAAGTCATCCCAAGTGCAGAAAAACACATTTTTAACATCCTAAAAACAAATTTCCCATTAAAAATGCAACATTGCCCAAACTATTATATAGCAATAGAAAACATGTTGAGAATAAATAGGGTTTCAAAAATAACTGAATATGAAAGTAAAAAATACAGGATTACAATATAAGAAATGTGTCAATTAAAAGTATGTTTACAGAAGTAGAAATGGAGTACAGATAGGATAAATGCAATCCATACACATATAATAAAGTCTTTTATTCATACCACTAATTTCAACATTCTAACCAATGAATGCTCTCATTGTCTTATCCATAGCAGTAGATTTAAGTTTCTTCTTATTTTTCTTTCCCTGTCTTTTGATGATGGCATTAATGAATGACAAAATATTTAATAGTAGGCAAAAGGAGAGCAAAGTGTAGTGGTGAAAAAGATGTGGATAATCCACCAGCTGGATTGTCATCCTCTGAATAATTAAGATGACTATTATCACCAATAAATCCAGTAATATAGGCATAGGTAAAGAGATTCAGTTAAAGAGAACTCACAGTTCTGGGACGATTTATTGGTGTAAGTTTGGGTAGGGCAATCCTTCACCATCATGAAGAATTTTACCATTTTTCCTTTTGGCACACTACAATGCACAAAGAAGGAAAAGAAGGAACAGGTAAAGGTGAAGTAGATGTTCAACTTGCATTTTCATTTTAAAAGTGAAAAAAAAATGGCATAGATTTCTGTAGCCTGTTTGAAAAATAGGACTTTCAGTTCTCTGCCAACAACCACAGCTGAAACTGACAAGGTCTGACATCTCCCCCTGCCTTTCCTGCTCCCATTTTCTATGAAAATACTGTAGACACTGGATCAGGAAAGACAGTGGAGTCTTAAAATAATCACTCTTTCAATTTGCCCCATGTTAGTTTCCATAGGAAACAAAAGTGGGAACTGTAGCCGGCAGCTAGCAACTGTCTTGTTAGAACCCTCCCTTGTCGGTTCAGCTGTGGCTGTTGGCTGAAACCTAAAAGTGGCATTTTTCAAAAGGCCCTTTGGCTTCTGAGTCTATGGAGTTTTTACTTGGAAAGCAATAAAAATGAGTAAAAAAGAGAAAATCACTTCCAACACTAAGTTTTCGTACATCTTTAAAATGCTATTTTTTTTTTCACGCAAAGAACTTTTCATTCCTTTACCTGGTAGCTTATAAATGCAAACTGAAACCCATTTTCTAAAAGCAAAAATCAACATCAAAAAGTGGAGCCCTACTTCTGTGGGGAGGGAGTTGGACTCCAGACCTTTCATGTGTGACACATAACTGAACACTTTATCGTGTGAAACTATTTACATAAACATTGCATTTAGGGTCAAAACTTGGTTTCTGTCATAATACCATCTTTTCGTTCCTTCATCCTTAGAGAAAGTATTTAGTGTTGGAAAGGCAGGACATTAGGGAGATGGAGGGAATTCCAAGAAAATTCAGGCAAACCCAGGATACAAATTATAGGGGGAAAATCACTTGGGGAAGAATATTATTCAAACTTTGCACTTGATTAAGACTTCAAGTACTAATTGTTACACAACTTTAAATACAGAAGCCTCGGAGTAATCACCATCATTATGGAGTGATTTTTCTCTGGGGAGCTCTAGGCACTTTACAAACATTCAAAATTATGAATTATAGTAAAAGTAGCAGCAATTCCTTCTTGAAATTGCATATCTTGAAATTACATATCATGGGTACTGGCAAATAGCTCAGAAAAGTCAATGATGCTATATTATTGCTCCATTGCTGGCCTCATTAAATCTACACTATGTCCCCTTAAAAGAAGTCTTATTGTAAAAAGAACAGTAGAAAAAAATAAGGTGCAAAGGATTTGTTGTATGTATTTACACAATTTAACTGGAGAGTGATCCATCTGATAGACATTTAAACCAAAAAGTTACCATCAAATACACTTAAGTATATTATCTAGCACATCTATTCACTTTCACTTTGCATTTGGTCTTCATCTATGACAGCGACAAAAGGATATGGCATTGAAATACTTTAGCACTGAAATAAAAAAAATCCCACTATGATTTACTTCTTCTGTTTTACTTTTTTGAAAAAAAAATCTTAATATTTAAGTTTAAAAAAAACACATATATACATATGTGTGCATATATATGTGTATATATATAGTGTGTGTATAATTATAGATATAGATATACATACACATAAGTATAAATATAAAATACTATATGTCATTATTATTCTATATACTATACTATATATGTATATACATACCATATAGTTATTTTCTATATTATGGCATATATGCACATAGTATAAATATATATGTATGTAGTAATATGTATATTATGTACATGTATGTAATATATATGTACATATACGCATATATGTACACAGCTATGTGAGTACATATATATATCAAATCTCTTGGTTGCATTTATGATCAGACACATAATAGAAATCACCGTTTGGTTATTCTGTTAACTAAATGTCAGATGGTGAATAATAGGTATATGTAACCAAAGTAAAAAATGAAAAAAAATTTCATTTTTAGAAAAAAAAATAACTCAGTTTACATATATTATGAGCCTATTATTCATTTCAAATGATAGAAAAAATCTGTTTTTATAAGTATTACTGTAATGATAGAAATATTCTTCAGCTTGCCTACTTTTCTTCATAACTCATTAATGGCTTTGCCATGGGTTCTTTGTGGGTCATCCATTTGTAGTGTATACTAATAATAGTTTAATCCCACTACAACCAATTATATATCCCCCTTAACCAGACTCTCTCCTTTTCCCTCTCTCTCTCTCTGTCTTTCTGAATTATACCTAATAAAATAGAATATTTTATCATAAAGGATTAAAAAGATAACAAACCTTTCCTTTCCCATATAAAGATTTCATCTTGAATGCAACTAAAACAACCAGAGAGTGGGCAGTAGATGATAATGATGTGGAAAAAGGACTCTAGATCCATCGCCCCCACTTAAAATCATTAATATTTCTTCCTCTGGGACACTAGAGAAAGGGGAAATAATATTACTACCTAGAACAAAATTGTATGGATAGGTAATAGTTTATTCAAAAACCCTGTATAGGACTTAAATTACTAAATTACATCTCTGTGGGCTTTTAAAAGGGCTGTCTGAGCAAAATAATGGATTGTCTGTAAACTTTTATCTTAGCAACTGCCTCCAGAGTTGTGCCATTTAATTGTTTAAATGAGGTATTAATAAAACATGTAATACTCATAAGGAAGCTACTTTTATCAGTGCATA
This sequence comes from Bettongia penicillata ogilbyi, assembly GCA_023548195.1. Lineage (NCBI taxonomy): Eukaryota > Metazoa > Chordata > Mammalia > Diprotodontia > Potoroidae > Bettongia > Bettongia penicillata. The sequence goes on from JAJHZJ010000235.1 coordinate 2,741,789, forward strand.
TGAAAGGCAAAAACTTAATGTACTGTATACACAGTGTATTTGCATCCACCTTCCAAATAGCAAGCACCCCCGCCTCCCCCTCCCTCCTTTCCAGCTGCTCAATCTGCAAGAATGTGCAGAAGTAATTTATCTGAAATGGCCACTATTGTTCTTGATTCTGATTTGATTCCAAAAAAGCCAAATAATAGAAACCATTTTGAACATGTATTTTGTGCACCTGTTGTGCTGCATTATGATACACTGCCATTTCAATTTACGTCACATCTCTGAACATGCCTTTGATACACTATGCTGCTTTGCTTTACACATACACACACACACACACACACACACACACAAACCAGGATGCTAGAAACATTCTGTTTTTTATCAACAAAGTGACAAATGCCATTGTGTGCATTGCAGAGGGGCCTGAAGGACACCTACTAAAATCTACTAGCTAGCATACATTTACCAAGGGTTCAGTTTATTTTAAATAGCTAAGCAGTTTCAAAGAATGCCATATGCATACTGCACCAATGCTTTTCTTAGATACGATCATTATTTTCCTACAAAAGGAAAACATAATACTAATTCTTGAGGTCCTTATTTATTCCTAAAACCTGATACTGGTCAGTAGGTTTCTCTGTCCGTTCTTTGCCTATGGTCTTACCCTTTCCATTCACTAATGTGGAATGCAGTAGTAGTTATTTTTTTAATCAGTGACTTGGTTGTATTATGACTATGGGTTCACTTACAAACAACCCATCAGTAGTCTGGTTGACTTCTTCCACTGAACTCTACCAACTGAGGCCAATTATTATTGTTTTTGACTAAGTTTCAGTGGTTTTTATGGAAAATCAATTGTTTTACTTAAAAAAATCCAATTTAATTTGAATTCATTTCAATTCAACCAATATTTTTCTAAACACCCACTATGTTCCAGGCACTGTTGTAGGTGCTAGGGATTGAAAAAGAAAAATAAATTATTTCCCTACCCTTGGGGAGCTAACAAACACACATTTAGTGCCTACTATGTAAAAAAGTGCTATGTTAGATATTACGGTTGCAAAAACAGACAGGACACAATCTCTCCTCTCAAGAAATTTAGAATGTAATGGATCCATACACCAATACGTGAATGATTATGACATAGAAAAGAGTGTGAAAATAGCTAAGTACGAACAATTATATGGTACCTTAAGATTTGCAAAGTTCTTTACGCATATTTTATTGGCCATTACAACACCCCTGTGAAATGAGAGCAAATGAGACATCTTTGCAAAATTACATGAGAAATTTAAACAGGGATAGATAGCTTTCACTTGGAGCTGGGGCGATGGGTGAAAGAAGGATCCATAGAGGAGGTGGCACTACTTTGGGGACTTTTAAGAAAGGAAAGAATTTTGCTGGATATAGGTAAGGAAGAAAATGAGAGAATCCATTTCAGGCACAAGGAAGTGTTACACACATTGAACAGAAATGTCTGCAGGTATGGAAGAGAGTGGGGAATAGGGTAGTGCAACTTGTATAACATATAGTAGCCTTGTAGAGGATTGAGTGGGATAAGGGAAGATAGGTAGTGGAGTCATATTATGGAAGACATCGAAGGCCAGATTCAGGATTTTATAGTTTCCTCAGCCGTTAACGGTCACTGAAGGCTTTTGAGTGCTCAGAGTGGTGTAGTAGTTTGGAGTGCAGCAGTTTGGAAACGAGATTAGAGAAACTGAAACTGGAAGAACAATAAGGAAGTTATTACAATATTCTGTAGGAGAAGAGATGAAGGCCTGAACCAGCATGGTGTCAGTGAAAAGGAAGAATAACTGACATAATGTAACTGACATAATTAAGAGGTAGGAATGGAAGGATTTGGCAAATGCTGAAAGTAAAATTTAAATTTCTCATACATCCACTGACAGGTAATTGCTTACCCTAATTTTTTTTCTCAATGATCTGTAATCATTTCAGTTTATTGGAAATAACATTTAAAAAAATAAAATTTTATTGATATCTTTGAGTTTCTACATCACCAACATTTCTCCCAGTATCTTTCTCTTTCCCCTTCCCAGAGCACTATCCCATATAACAAAGAATATTTTTAAAGAAGAAAGAAAAAGAGAAAAAATCAGTAAAACCAATCAATATATCAAAAAAGTCTCTGAAAATACACGTAATTTTCCACAAGCTTGGAACTCTTCTATCTCCAAGGGAGTAGAAGTGGCTTCTCATTTCAATTCTTTGGAGTCATTTTTGTTCTTTGTAATTTTACCACATTGAAAGTACACTTTTTTTGGTGTGGTTTCATGCTTTATTTGAGTGATCACCATTATATACAAGAAACCATATCCATCACTTTAAAAAAAATCAAGTGATACATTTAGTAAGTGAATTTACCAATAACATGGCTCAGTGAAATTTTAACTCTCTTCTCTCTGAAAATTCAACAGTCAAAAACTGACTATTTCATATGTTCCATTAAAGTAAATCATCCCTCTCAAAGATGAGATATGAGGGATGAGAATTCATAGAATATCAAATTAGCAGGTTGAGGCTCTATGGTCGATTCTTAATTCACCTAAAACCAAATAATTAGTTTCAGAATCCACGTTTAAATTCCAAGCCTTTCTACTCCAAGCTTAATTTTCTTCCTACTATCTCATTCAAGAAATTAGGAGTCATCTAGGTCAACGGTGTGAAACTTAAATAGAAGAAATCCTGCACATAATTCTTGAATTAAAAAACCACAAATTAACATCACCTATATTGTATTAAATTCTTATCAATGTAATCAAACATTTCCTAATTATATTTTAATCTGAATTGAGCTATATTTGAGTTTGATAGCTCTGTTAATCCATTTCCCAATATATGAATTTCTTCTACAACACTCGATACAGTTATTCCAGTTTTTCCTTAACACTTCTTATAATGGAGCACTCATCCCCTTTCTGTTTCCCTCCCAGTTTGATCTAGTTATTTTTTTTCTTTTGTTCATTAAAAGGGCCATTACCTGACCACTTCTTAAAGAGATCCATCCACTCAACGGGCATTACCTTCCCCTAAGTGAATATGTGAGAAGGCCTAGCCTAAAAAGGTCAAGGGCTTTCACTGCATACAGTCACTCTGATGAATATGTGGTTACTGGATCAAGATGGCTCAGGAGGAGAAAGTGAGGCTGGTGACTTTGCACAGCCCTCTCTCACTCAAAACAAACAAGTGCAAGGCATGTCATCATTTCTCTGATTTCATGGTCTTCTTCAAAAATGAAGGACGAACACAACATACCCTTTCCAAAGTGCTTTTTCTATTGCTGGCAAGTTGTTTTGAAAGTTATTATACTAAGCAGAGACTTGAAATCATATACACACACACACATACACACACTTATTTGCCACAAAATTAGGAAAAAACAACAACTTGTGTGTTGCAATCTTTTTGATGACTATGATTTACTTTGTTTTATGATGTACATTTTGTGAGTATGGAACAGTAACATTTTCATTTTTGTTTACTAAATGATTTTCTAAATGAAAGTCATCAACATTTTAAATCTTACACTTAAAAATAAAGTTAAGGTAAGAGTCTCTCCCCTGTATTCTTGGAATACTAGCTCAAAAGCTAATAAAATATTAGATCATGAAGTGCTGGCAAATATTTAACAACCAACTCTTCAAAAAATGTGTCTATAATACACTTTTCAGTTTCATCTGCACTATTGACATATTTATCCATCACTTTTTAAAATCGAAACAGTCAACAAAACAACATATCAAACTCTAATTTTTAGCATTTGCTGATTTCTGAAGTGCAAATACTCACACTGAAAATTTAACAATTGGTTCTCTCAAGTCAGTTTGAGCTGGTTCCAGCATACTCCTATTTTCAATGTTTATCTCAAAAGACCCAAACTTCTAATCTAAAATAGGATCTTTGAAGTGGAGGGGCAAAGTCTGTATTTAAATTTGTATTATTATTATTTACAATATTTGAATATATGCTTAGTAAACTAGATAATTACAAGATCTTTTGAAATATTGTTCAGTTTTTCAATTCCCTTCTGAATTTATGATTTTTATATATAAATGTTTATATTTGTTAATATTTGTTGATTTCTTTGATGTTTTGGAATGGATTATTATTTTAACCAGAAGCCTTTCTAGATTTATTCTGTTCTATTAGTAGGTTTTGCCAATGCTTCTTCAAATCTTTTTATTCAGCTTTGCCAAAATACAAACAAATCTCACAGAATCTCAGAAAAAGTGTATTAAACCAAACCCCCCACAGATCTCCTTATATAAATCAAACACATCTTAATTTTCTCTGTCTTGTTTGATGGTCAACATGGCATTCTGCCCACATTACCAAGCACTTAAGGCAGGGTTTTTTGTTGCTTTATTCCTCTTTCCAGATTTGACCAACTCTTCTCATTTATGCAGTTCTCTACTGCAACACCAAGGAGCAGAAACTCTGTTATGTTATATGCTGACACCTTCAGGGATGATTGCTAGAACCATGTTCTTTCCTTGCTGTCCCCCATCCAATGGTTAGCAGATACTGTCAGATAGCTTAAATTGCTAACTCACCTCAGAAGAACCAGGTTACCTCAAAAGACCCTTTCCTTCGGGTCAAAATAATATGGACATAATTTTAAGTAGTATTCTTAACACTGGTCTGCAGAAACCTTTAAATAAACTACTAGGTTCAGAAATATTTACTTTATCTGTTTATACCCATGAATATCAGGCACAACTTCTACAAAAATGAGTCAAATTGTGGGCTATCTCATTAGCCTCCTAAACAATCTTTATCGCCTACATCTTTCTACATTCTAAAATATTCTAAATAAAGTTGCTGAAGAGTTTTCCCAAAGTGCCACTCTGATCAAACCATTCCTCTACTCAAACTCCTTAATCTGACATTTACAGCCCTTCTATACGTTGCAAATTACCTTTTCTAGATTCATATTACATCATCCACCTCTACGACCTCCAAAGTTCAGCCAAACAGAACTGCTTCCTAAAGCCATCCTGCTATTTCTAGTTTCTATGTCTTTGTGTACACTGGTAACACTGTCTCTTATGACCACAATGTCCTTTCTTCCCTTATTTCCCAAATATTTCTATGTTGATGAAATTCTTTGTTCTTTAAAGTCCATCTCAAGAGTTCACTCACTCTATGACGTATTTTTTTCTAATTATATCTAGATGGAAGTAGTTTCTCCTTCTGAAGCATCAGATTATTTTCTTTGCATCTTATTCATCTTTATAGGCTGCACAGAACTTCACATGTAATAAACCCTTGATACATATCTCTTTGAATGTTGAAATAAATTTTTTTAAATTATCATCAACTTATTTGGGAAGAAAAATGTTAGCTGGTCATGTGGAAAGATTGAGAAATAACTTTTAGCAACTCTGTCCTCCATTGTTATCTTGTGATAAGAGAAAGTAAGGAAAGTCCTTCTTTTTGGGATAGGACCCTCTTTAGGGAACTTAGGGGAGGGTGTAACCAAGGATGAGTCATCATGAGTGGCTCCTGATTTGCAGCAACAGAAGGAATTTCCACATTGAGGAGGTAACACATCAATAATATTTTTAAAGGAAAAATTTCATAACCTCTCCTTTGACCTCTTCTCCTTATTCACCATATAACATACTTGCATATCCCTCCCCCCAACTCTCTCTTTTCCTCTCTTTCCCTTTTTTCTCTCTTTGCCTTTCCCTCCCACATAACTGTGGCCTAAACTGTACTCATAACTGAAATTTACATATGAAACTTTAAACTTTGCAAAATACTTTACCTACAATAGTTTCACAGAACCTCATAAATATTACATGAGATAGAGAGACTAGACATTATCACCCCCATTTTACAGATTAGGAAATTGAGACCTAAGGAGTTTGCAATTTGAGTGTGGTCACAGAGTTGATTGGTATTGTAGATAGGATTTGAATCTATACCTTTTAAACTGAATATATTCATTTCATCACAATATCTTTAATGTCCCTATATCTAACCTGATGTCCTTCTTAAAACATAATTTTTCTATAATGCCAATGGTTTACAGATGATTAGATTGTGAGCTCCTCCATATGAATATGACCTCTGAGAGCAGCTACTGCTTTGCCTTTATTTGTTTACTTAGAACCTGGCATAGATACTGGGATATTAGGTGCTTACTAAATGCTGGTCAGAAAAGTCAGAAGCAGGTGAGAAAGAAGGATGGTACTGACAAATGCTTGATGACATAAAGGGCACATCTGAGTCTACTGGTGTGGCAAAGAGAGTGATAGTGGCAGGAAATTCATAAGAGAACAAAGCAGTATGTATACTCCTTAGGAAGTTTTTTTCGAGTTCCATTTTTCCATATCAGAGTATAATTTCTCCTTGCTTTATTACCCCTTTTTTCCAAGTCTCATTTCCTAGGACTGGCCCTACCTTCCAAACTTATCATGATGATGCAAGTTATTTATTCTGTTTAATCCATTAAAAGGCTAAGTACCTAAAAATTTGCAGAACATTATGGTATTACTTATTTTGCAGCAAAATCTAAGGGTGTTTCTGCTATTCTTTCTTTCAACTTTCAACATCAGAACTCAGACCCTGATCATTAAAGTCTATGATGCTCATAGATTGCCTTATCTCTCTTCCTCATCCTCATCACTAACAAGCATTTATTAAGTACTTTCTTTGCATTAAACACTCAGGATACAAAGAAAGGCAAAAAATCCTGTCCTTAGGGAGCTCACATCCTAATTAGGGAGACAACATGCAAGAAACTCTGCATTTGCATGTCATATATATTGGAAGTGGGAAATAATCTTAGAGGGAAGTGTGTGTGTGTGTGTGTGTGTGTGTATGTGTGTGTGTGTTTGGGAACATGGGAACAGATTAGAAAACGTCTTCTGTGGAAGTTGAGTCTTAGAAGAAACCTGGGAAGTGAGGAGGTGGACGTGAGAGGAAGAATGTTCTAGGCATTGGGGAATTGCTAGTGCAAAGGGGTAGAGTTGGGAGATGGCAGGGACATCAATCAGCCTTGGTTTAGCAATTTAACCTTATCTTGTCACTTGTTCCTTTCAAGACTTTGTAAGGGTGGTAATTAAATGTAAAAGTAAACTGTCTGGATTTATTCAGGGAAAAGATCACACAAATCTATTTTTTCATAGTATAATGACTGGCTAAATCCAGCTATCAAAAAACTCAAAAGAGAATTTTATTAAAATCACTAAGATTACTGAATTTGCTCTAACACCTCACCATTAGATGTTTATGCATTTTGAAAAAAAAATTCTTTCCTAAAGGTACATTTGAACACCAGGTATTGCTTGGGAATGAGGTGAGGAGAAAGTTGAGGCCCAGATGTGAAACCCTGGATTTTGCAACACATTTTCTTCTTGTTTGTTTCATGCAATCTGTAGGATGTCAACATGATCCAGAAAATATACATTCTTTACCCACACTGTCTGCTAAGTCTCCTCCCCTATTCCAACTTCATTGTCCAAGCTTCATACATAAATATCAACGTACACATGTGTGCATATGTGCAAACACAAACAGTTATTTCTCTTGCCTGACCCCTTTCTGAAGAGTGAATTGCTTCTGGGCAGAAGAAGTGATTACTTTGGGTGCTGGAGAAAAAACTTTAATGCCTCAGAGCAGTCTTTTGGTGGTGGTGGTAGGGGTAGGGGTAGGGAAAGTTTGGGGTAGGAATATGTATCCCAGAAGGGTAGCTGTCTACAGAGTGGCTACCTATTTTGGGCAGTAAAAACATTTTTTAAAAATAATTCAGATAAATAAGTGTATGTATCAGGCAGAATTAGCTACTTTTGGATTCTCTCCCTAAGTTTTACAGAAGCTTGAGATTGAAAAAACAAACAAGGTGAACTAGCTCATTCTACACAACAGGGTAGGACTGTTCACAACAGGGTGTTTTTGATAGGACTATGTCCACCCTCATTTTAAGCATCTTGAGCAATAGGAATCCCTTCACTTCCCTTGGAAGATTACCCTACAGTCTAATAGACCTCAACATTAAGAAGATTTTCAATTGGTAACTGGTAATCAACCTAAATTTCCCTTTTCCTAATTTTATCCCATTACTCCTACTCCTATTCTCTTGTACCACTTAGTTCTCCAGCCTCATTAGTGTGTACACTTTTAAAATACAATTAGATAGTTTTAAGACTCCCATTCCCTTCACCTTAGCCATTCTTTAATCTATCTATCTATCTATCTATCTATCTATCTATCTATCTATCTATCTATCTGTCTGTCTGTCTGTCTGTCTGTCTATCCACACACACATACATACACACATATATTTATGTATTTCCTCTCATCTCATGTGTTAGTCTCTATTTCTACTGATTTTGTTCAGGTTTTCATGGGTGCCTTAAAATGTGAGATTTTTTTAATAAGCAAATATAATCTATAAGCTAGCATTTTGGAATGGTCTAGAGGAGAACAAATGCATCCTTAATGTGGGAGGGTGATAATGTTGTAGCTAAATTCACCCTCTTCCACCCCTTACATACATACAAACCAAACACATTTAATGAATTGGATGCAACATTTTTTCCACACTATAGTCTATTTCTATACTGTTTAGTGTAACAGGCACTTATACTATACTCCCTTAATGTATTATAGATTACAACAGACTCTTTCATGCTTTATAACAAATAAATAAATGGTATATTGACTGACAATAATAATTTGGTTCAATGAAACCATTAGTATATTGATACAAAACAATTTCTATTTCTTCAAACACATAGACACAGCGTAAAGGACCAGCTAATTTAACGAAGACAAAGTCTTTCCAATTGTGCTCACTTAAACCAATCTAATTTAGTGGGAAGGAGAATTACATTGTTCTTGGAGTTCTGTTCTAGTAGCAGGTAGTCAAAGGAAGAGACTCCCATTAAAAGAGATTTCTATTCCTCTTTTAAAATTCTAATCACACCAAAATTTTTTCCTGTTCATATTACTCTTCCTACAAAGGCTTTTTGGTGGTCATGGCCTCTATATAAAAATTAAATATTAATTTTATTTTCTTCTAATATGTTTTTAATAGTGAGTCTATAAAAACATAGGGTGGTGGACAAAATTCCACCTGCTTTCAAAGAACCCTTCTCTCATGTGTTCTGGAAAGTACAGTGAGTTTTTGTTTTCAGATTATGTACTGTTGGAAGTCTAGCATTTGTGTAAAGAAGGCCAACTACTTCCTTTCCATCAATCCAATTTTCTAGACTTCCACTGGGCTTAATGAATGTTATATACTCCTGTCTTTGGATATCATAATTCCTAAAAGTTCTAACTTGGTGTAAATCTGCTGCAAATGAATAACTGAGACTTTTTCCCAATGATATATCAGAAAAGCAAGACCAGTTAGGAACCTCGTTGTATCAATGATCTGTACTGGTAAAATTGAGTCTATTTTTCATTTGTTTTTTCTTTATCTGCTGCCATATAATTTCTCTGAAATTTTCTTTATCAACTTTATGTGTACCTGAGGCAAGCAGAATCTTTAAATTGATCATCCGAACCTTAACCATAGAATACATTGACTGCCTTGTGAAGAGGAGGCAATAAGCATTTATATAGCGCCCACTAAATGCCAAGCACTTTTTGCAACTATCCTCTCACCTGATCATCATTTTCCACTTGGATGATCTCTGGACTTCACTATTTTGTCTCATTTACTTTTCTTCCAGCAAGATCGAATCAACTCTCAAACTCACTACTTCTCAGTACCCCTTAACTCTAAGATTCCTCCCTCCCTCTAATTGGAGAATGAAGAGTTAACTTTTCCCCCCATAATTATTTTCCACTGTCAAATGATTTTTTTTTGGTCTAGGGGTGTTTTGGGAGTATTAACTGTATTTATTTAACATTGTACACTATTTGCTTATTTAACATTAACTTGGAGATCCTCTGTATTCTGAACATACACTTTTGCTGAGTATATTAGCAAGCTCTTGAAGTATAAAACAGTTTCTACTATATATCACAGATAAAGTTAAAGAACTGTTTTAACTGTAACTTTCAAGCCAACAAGGCAAAACTGACTCTTCTACCATGGAATATAATCAGCTTCCAAAATGGTTATGAATTATTCTCTCTGCCCAGTTCAATCCAGTCTACTGATGAGGATAGCATGGAACAAGAAAACAGTCAATTTCAAGTTGCATAGGTCTGAGCCTGGAAACTTAATTTGCAGTATTGTTCATGTAGCACCCAGAACTAAAAATAAGAATCTATAAGAAAGAAGGAAATTGGAAGCAGTTTTCCATCTATATCCTAGTTCTGCTTAGCAAGTTTATTCTGCAAGGATATGCTGGACTTTATTCTTTTTAGTAATGCTCCATGAGAGATCTAAAATGCTATATTTGGGTTAGTACACTACTTAGGCTGCTTTGCATTTTGATACCAATAATGGCACAGGGAAAGAAAGTTGGATTCAGAGTGAGGAAGACCTTGATTAAACCCCACCCCTGATACATACTGACTGTGATCCTGGGCAAGTGACTTCACAGCTCTGTGCCATAGGAAACTCACTGAGACTATAAATTTCAGAACAGGCACCTTGGCTGGCAGAAAAAGTTCCTCACTGAGAGTTCCCTAAACTAATGAAATCATAGGTACAGTAATTTTCTTTAAAAAGTTATAGAGAATACAAAATAAATTCCAACCATACATGTTGACTTATTTTAAGATTGATTTCCCTCCCACTAATATAATTCCTGAGGAAATCATTATAAACTACTTCAATTTATGACTTTTAAAGTTCTGATATCGATTTTTTACAAAAATACTATGACTAGTATCCTCATCACACAACTGATTTAGAATCCTGTTTTATCCTCCAGATGCTAGACCCTTACCCAATCATCTTTTCTCTGTTTTCCTCATTAATCCAAAATTCTCAAAACAGTGGGATTGGAATAGCTCACGAAAGAAAGTAGAGTTATGGAGAAACCCGAGTTCTAATTCCTGCCACTAAATGAATGCTTCTGTGTTCATGAACAAATGAATAACTTCTTTAATCCTAATTCTCTTTATTTTTAAAAATGGGAAAAACAATATTTGTACTACCTATGCAATAAGGTTGTGGTGAGGAAGGTATCAGAATATGGATTTCATTAATACTGTCCCTGTAGTGTGCTATTGGAATCAGGAAGTGGCAATCAAAGGCATCCTGAACATTTATACCACAAAATTTATCGTTGCCAATAGTCTACATTATACTACTCATTGAGCTGTTTTACTTTGCCATAGAGATGTAGCTGAGAGACAGACCATGTGATAAAAGTCATCCTCATCATTAGCAATTAGGAATATATATGGTTGGCAAATGGAGTCTAAAATAGCACCATCATCTTCAGATATCTCTATAAAATAATTACAGGAAATGCTTACTTATACATGGTATTTTACCTTCCTGATGCCCTCAAAAAATATGGAATATGTATGTACACACATATGCATGTACATGTGTATATGTAAATACACACATGCATATATGTATATACATAAACACATATAGATCTCACATATATACACACAGGTGCATACCACACACATGTATATATCCAAACAATATAGATACATATATGCACATACATGTATATATAATATAATTTTATTATATATTTCATTACATACTTTTGTCCTTCATGCTTTCTCATTTGTGCCATGAAAGCAAGATAATTCCATGTGCAAGTAGCCACCTCCTAAAATTCTTTGATAGAAATATGTGAAGATGATGTTACCATTTTAGCCTCCAATGTCAACAGTGTGTGTACATGTATGTATATAATTATACATGTATATGGTGTTCCAAAATCTTAGTGTAGTTTTAAACTGTTATGCTATATATATATATATCCACACACACATAAATGCATATATATAATATATACTTATATATGTATAATCTTTTTATACAAAATTTCTGCTTTATCAAGAGTCACTGTTAGTGGACTCCATAGAAAGCAAGAAAGATCTGGATTTATTTCTTGCCTCTAACATATACTGACTTTGTGACCCTGGGCAAGTCACACTGAATTTATCAGAGTCAACAGACAATTTTCCAAGACAATAAGTGACAGATGAGTTGCTAAGCTCCATTAGTAGAAGGAATGATCATACTGGGACCTCTCCATACTGATGGATCAGGCCACACTCCAAAGAGAAAAAAAAAATTACATTGGGTCCATTTTCCATATCCATTTCATTTTATACTTATAGTATTTAATGGCTGTGGATAGATCCATATTATACTAAATATCAAATTTTATTACATGGTATTATATTGGGGCTTCAGAACAGAACTATAAAATTTGACAAGTTCAATAAATGCATATTTTTTAATGAAGAACAATATTTTCAACAACATCTGGAGGGAGGGGTTATATATGTGCAAATTTCTTTAGTATATAAAAACAAGAAACCAAAGCAAAAATGAAAAATCCTTAGTGATACCACTAGGGTTTTTTGTTTTTTCTTCCACCTAGAACCACAACAAACTAAATGTTTTTAGGGGAATCTAGAGTGAGGATTTATATTGTGAATATTAAAAAAAATAATTCTACAGCTAATAAAACTGTATTAATTTCCATATCATCCCTGACAAAAGCCAAAATGCTCAGTGGCCTCAGACATTGAAGGCCTTCAATAAAACTGTGTTGAGTGAGTGAAGAGTAGTGGAAAATATGGTTCTGGTGATGTACTCTAAGGGTCGTTATGGACATGAGGAAACTGGTATAGGAACTAATATAACATATAGAGTTTACTTTTTGATAATTTCACTTTGTTAATAAAATCTAGTCCAAGAAGGAGCAGTCTTCCCCACCCCCATCTATGTTGACAGTTCATATTGGAAGTAGTTCCAGTCTACTGGAGACCATGTTGGAATATCCACAAGAAGAAACTGTTACAGTGGAGTTATAATTTCAAAGTTGAGAAAATTGAAGAAATGATGGCTCTTCTGTATACACACACACACACACACACGTGCAGTGTATATGTTATGTATATACACATATTTCTTTATCTAAATGATGTCATTTACCAGTTTCTTGAATAACATTATCCTCTCTTTACAAAATGAAAAAAGATATCTCCCCACCCATCACATTTAACTGTTTCATTTAAATCATCCTTCAGTCTGTCTTTTACTTTGTTTCCAAGATAGAGGAGGTGGCATATCAGTAAGCTATCAAAGATCAATCTAGAACATTTGTTTTAACTTGTCTTTCCAAGTTTGCTCAGGCAACAGATGTAAAATGGTGACCATTAAGAGTCCTGTTTTGAGGAAGAGATTGTATGCATTTTCCATTAGATTAGTTATACAAAAGTCACAACCTGGATCAAGAACTAGGTCAGGTATCTCATTAATATCAAAGCATTGAAGGTTTAGTCATATAATGGACCTGGGGGAAAACAAAACAAAAGAAACTTGTTGACCCTAAACAAATTATTAATAGTTTTTCCTTTTCCTGGGAATCCCATGAAATTAATGACAAATATTCATTTATTACACTATATTTAGCGTATAATTATTTTTTGCCTAACCCACGAAGCAAAATGCATCCTTGCATGTTTTATTGCAACAATAATTCTCTCTGTTCTGATGTAATTTATCTTTTGCACAAATGGTATCTATCTTCTCATATTGGCACATTGTAATCTAGGTTAATGACATGCTAATATTTAAACAAGGGGCAAAACTCTTTTCCTCACCTAATACTATTTGAATGTGTAACTGGCAAGAAAGGGTCCCAACAACAGTGAAAAATGTGCTTAAAAATGAGTTCATACCACATTGTGCCCTCTTGGCACTTTGCCATCATATCTGAAGCTTCTTCTGAGGATAAAACAGCAGGTTGTTTCCCTGATTGCCCATCCATACTCCAAAAGGTGGGATAAATGCAAGAAGAGCATTTAAAACAATTTAATTTCTAATGAGATGACTCCAGATGAAGGTCATCCCTTAAAATTGAGTTGTATTAAGCAATTGCCTTTTAGGCAAACACCACAATGCTATTATAAAACATTCCAAGATGGCAAAAACAGTTTCATACCTTTGGAAGATAGCTTTTATTTTATTTTCTCCCCTTAACTATAATGAGTGATTGCTTTTCTACCAAAGCAGCTCAAAAGGGCTATGAAAATTAAAGTCCTTAAAAGCTGTTAAATTCTTCAAATTTACAATAAAATTCAGCGTTACACATCTTCCAGTAAATTCTCTGGAACACCACAGCAGCACTTACATATTTTTCCTTTAAGTCAGTATTTTTGTATTCAACACCTAGGAAATAAGGAAATAGAATGTGGGTAATAGGGTAAAAACAAAACAGAACAAAGGCTAGGGGAAAAAATCCAAACAGCTATGCAGCTATTAAACATATGCCAAAGTAAACAATAGTGGTAGGGTCTGCCATAGCTTTGCCCTGCAGGTAGACGACAGGCAGCACAGAAGGAAAGCAAATAGAAAGGGAAAGAAAAAGACAGTACAGGATGTGGATGAGATGCCGAGCCCCGAGACCATGAACGGCCTGACTGTGATCCTTAAGTCACACCATCAGCCATGCAAAACAGGACATACCTTTCTGGCTTGCTGATTCTGTCGGCTGAAACAAAGCAGTCCCATTCGCAGCAGGAGGCCAAATCAAAATGAAATTTTATTTAGTCTGCACTGTCCCCAGATTGGGTTTCAGAATGACTGCTTTAGGAGATAGCATGGATGTGGCTGATGCATGCTTTGCATATGAAACTGCAGTAGAGGGGAAAAAAATCTACATAATCAAAAAAATCTGTGCTGAGTGTATGACAAAAAAACCCTGGACTTCAGGGTTTTAGATACAGTGGGTGTTTTTAGGCATGCCCTTTCAGGATAAAAAGGCATTTCCTCCTTAGAAACAATGTCATCAATAAATAATAAATATGGGAAATATTTATTTATAAAATTTGTGCATCTTGTAAGTACATCTCCATCACAATTTCTAAATTATCAAGCTCCTTAGTGTGAGTGTAACTGAAATTAGGGTGTGAAGACGAATGGAGAGGGTAGAAACAAACATTTAGACAGGCTGGTTTGGAGAGACTTGCTCTCCTAGTTCCTACACCTCTGAGACCACCCTCACAACAAATCATTTGCTTAACTCTTTTAATGCTTAAGTAAAGGTCCGGTGTAATCATATTATTATATTTTTATGTCAGTGAGACAATAGATGGTACCTTTGACTTTTACCTAAGAAAGTATTGACAATATTAACTTTTAAAGATTAATAAGAGAAAAAAAGAAATCCTGAACTTTCAATCTTCTTTATCAGTTAGGGATTATGTTAAAAAACCAAGAGCTGCTAAAATTCACATCGAATATACACACTAGCGAAACAAAAATGAACAAATTTACTGTTACTGTATTCTTCTAATAAGACCTCTGGGCAGATACAGGGCACTGATCAACTCCATGCCTTGGCCAAGAAAGGAAAGTTTTACACAATACTCAGTGAAACAAGGGGGCAGAATGGAGCCTATTTGTAAATGTGTATTATTACTACTCAAAGAAACACTTATCCCTGCTTGATTTTGATAGATCAGCTACTTGGGACTGGGTGATACCAATCATTTTCTTAAGAAAAAAAGAACAAGAATTCAGCAAAGCAAAGAACCTACCTGTATAAAACGATAGCACAGAAAGAGCAAGACACAGTCTCACCAACTGCACCAATCTCTCTGTGACAAACATGGACACAGTTATTATTCTGCTTTATGAAGAATTCCTAAGGGCAAGAAGAAATACAAAATATGCCCATGTCAGTTGCCGAAGCACAACAGAGAGGACAGCCACCTCCAAAAGACTGCCCACTAAAAACTTCTCACCATAATGAGATACAAACAGCTCAAACAATGTGTTTTCCCATATCCCTGGCAGAAATCACTCACAACAATGCAACCGTGTACATCCATTCCTCAGAGAGAGGGTCACACATATATTCCAGGATTCAATCTTGGACTTATTTCTTCAGAAATTCTTCCCTCCCTCCAAGCTGAATTGGTGAATTCTCTACTATAATATTCACCAAAGTAAATATTGCCAAAGATTCTTTTGAATTAATAATTTTTTATATTATGTACGGTGGGAGCACATGCTGTATGCCACCAGCATGATTATTTATAATCTAAAATCCAAGGAGAGAGTAAATGGAATTTGTTTTCTCTCCCCTAAAACAAGTGCATTTAGAATCCCTTATAACAATAGTGGTTCAATTGCTTCTCTATGGCTCTCAAGTAAGAGCTCCCTTTCTTTGCTTTCCTACTATGTCATAATTATTCATATAGCCATCTAATGGGAGTTGTGTCTGAACAGCCTCCTGTGCATGTTCTTTCTAGTGACAGGGCAACCCTTTTCCACAAGAAAAAAAAAAGAAAATAGTTAATTTTTAACAAAACCTATATCCCCCAAATTCAATGCACCTGGCATTCACTTTCTACCTAATAAGCAACCGTGAATATGCAAATTTCCAGTGTCTCCAGTAACCTCATTAATTTATTCCTCAGGCAATCAAAGAATGTGAACCAGTCCTCTGCCACTAATACTGGAAGTGGTGTGCCGTTCAGTGCTGTTAGAATCAGTTGAAACCACATTCTGCATATTGAAAACTGTTCCATCTTTCCTCCTTCCTCTAGCACTCTAATTTAAACAAAGACTTCTTACCTAGGTTGGCATAGCTGACAGAAAAAATACAAAAGTTGTAAAATGCCAAAGGAAAAATTAAAGCCAAAAATTAAAAAAAGGGGGAATCGATAAGAAATTTAAATAAAATCTAATAAAATAAGTTTTCAAACTGTCCAGATCTCTTTTATTTACGTCTTGGTTCGTTCATTTGTTGATTCATTCATTCATACATTTATTATTTATTTACTCATTCATTTCTCTATCTGTCCACTTATCTATCCAGTCATTCGTTCATTTGTGCATTCATTCATCTATCCTTTTTCTTATTTATTCATCCATTTATCTATCTTTTATTTATTTAGGCATCCATTCATCTATCTATCCATTCACTCATTTATTTATTTATTTTGCAGCTTCACTTATTTATTTGGTTGTGTGTTTTTTTATTTATTTATTTTGGGGGCTACATGGGGGTTGATCCTCTCTCCATTCTGCAATGCAGCTGAATGATCTTTTTTTTTTTGCTTTGCCCACATTAAAAGCCCTGAATAATGTTTATAAAATGTTAGGGAATCCCGGTAGGTTTCCTATTTAACAAGCCATGTATGACAAATCACAGTGTAATGTACTACGTTCTTAATCTTTAATTAGAATGTGAATATCTGCTAGAGAACGCAGTTAACTTTGACACATTAAATCTTGTGGTTAAAGTGCCTTACAGGAAGTGCAAAGATGAAACAGTGTAACATTCTACTGCCTCTCTCCATTCACCCAGACAGTTGGGGAAGGATGATAACATCTTGTAATACCTGCTCTGTAGTAATTAATCGCTGTGGTATTTAGGACCATTCAAGTAGACAAATATGACAGAGACAGGGACAATTAGGAACCTTGTTCAAGCTACATTAACTTTTCCAGCTATTACAACACAGCAGCTCAAGTTTGCTTGTAAAAGCTGCAGAGGGATTGTTATGCATTAGCCGTGCGATTATTAATGAAAGAAAAGGAGAATTGTGTTTATTGTAGTTTGAAAATTGCAAATAAATTTCAATTATCTGCTATGTCATTTTGTTAAACATGCATTCTGGAAATGCCTTTGTACTCTAAATCATGAGCTACTTATAGCAAACTCATACCAGGAAGCGTCTGAGAGATAGAAAGTCAATATTTTTTGTTGAATTGGGCCTTCTTTCCTTGTGAGACTGGAGAGGGGCAAATCAACTTGAACAGATTTCAGAAAACTCCTCATCTTTGTGGTGACTGATATACCTCTAGGTATTCGGAGAAGTGTGTCCCACTCCGTGGAATCCACTGAATCTGGGATGTCCAGTAGTAAAGTTTACATGGAGTAGCTGACTTGACTTCTTCAGCATCCTCGCAACAATTTTTTTTTTAATTATATAGGGGCCAAAACAATTTCCTTTTAATTCCTTTGTGCTACCTCAGCACCAGAATAATACATGGAAATGAAAAGGTCCTGGGCAGGTGCATTGGTGAACCAGAGACTTGTACAGGTTTCAGGGAAAATGGCTGGAAATTAACCTCATCTCATACAAACGACTGCCAATCTCTTTGAATGGCAAACTTGAGCCAGGGAATGCTACTCTAGGGATTCAGAAATAAGCATTCTTTTCCCATCTTCCTTTCTTCAAAACTGTTTATTCCTCATGGCAGACATGGAAGTCAACTAGTATGCTTCAACTCAATGATTCCCAAGGAATATCCTCTAGGAGCTAATCAGAAATACAGGGTTCAGACACTACCAGTCAGAAGCCCCTTTGAAAATAAGAATCATGGGCATCAACTTTTCTCTGCCTTAGCATGGCTCTGGTGAATTCTCACCCAGATCAAGCCTATGTATGGTACATTTCAGCACATTTATCATTTGGTTTGTCTTTTCAGCAGGAATAGAATATATTTTTGTAATTTGGTTTGTCCTGTAGCCTGAGACCTATCAATTGTGTTCTGAAAATCAAAGAAAGACCAGCTTAGCATGGCACAAATCTGAATCCCCACCCCAGAATCTGTGTCCCCCTTCCCCCCAAAAAAAGAAAAGAAAAAGAAAAGAAAAGAGAAAAAAAGAAAAAAAAACCAGCTCAGTGCACAGGAACAATTCCCCCTCTCAGCTGAGCTGCGATGATGTCAGCTTTGTGATTACAAACTGCTTATTTATGCTTCAACAGCTGCCAAGAGCAGCAAATAAGTGGCTAAAAGAGTGTCTAGACCAGGCATTCAGGCCTCTATTGTCTGCTGGTTGTTACCTGGTTGACAGCGATGGGTACAGCTGCCTGGTGTGAAAGAGAGCAGAGATGGGGAGGCGGTGATTGACAGAAGGGCCCTCGGGGTCAGGCACAGCCAGCCCGGATGGCCCCACGTCTTTATATTCACTGCTCTAAAGGGAAAGCGATGGCCCTGCCTAGAGGTTGGAGGTGAAAGGAAATGTTTGAGGGTAATGAAAAAAATCCTTTGGCCAAATTTGTGATCATGAACAGTTACCCCTGGGAATTTGAGCCAGTCCAAGTGTACCAAAGAGCAGAAAGAAGTGACTACCTCAAGCAGCATAAGGAAAACATTTTCTAAGGAACTTTATAAGCCTCTAAGTGTGAATACATTTGCACACACATTGGTGGACACAAATGATGCACTTTGCATTTTATACTTTGGTTCCTTCTGGTAAAGACCTAGGTTCTCTCTCTCTTTCTTTTTTCCTTTTTCTTTTGCTTATTTTCTCTTTTTCTTTCCCTTTCTCTTCCTTTCTTTTTTCTCTTTCTTTCCTTTTCCTCTCTCTTTCTTTCTCTCTCTCCTTCTTTCTTTCCACACTATCATTGTGTCTGAGAGCCTTCCTTTCTGATTTTTCAATTGAATGTTCATAGAACATGAATTACTCAAACATTTTAGACACAAGTAGTTTTACAAGATGATTAATAATTTGAATAAGAATTATCTGCCAACACTTGCAACTTTTGAATTTTCCTGTTTGTTTCTAGCAATACTGCCTTTTATTTCTTTTAAACACATTTCAGGATATATGTCCATGTAGCAAAGGGAACCTAACATCTCACAGTTCGTTTTCTCTGACACTAAAACACAGGAGACTTATTTTTTTCTATTTTAAAGTTTAGGATTATTTACTAAGGATGGAAAATATGGTAAATGCTCATCATTGTGAAGAAATCATTTGTTTATAAATTCAGGAACTAAGTCCCACTTGATGAATAAAATCACTCAAAAATAAGAGCTAGATTAAGATATGGATGTCCAAATACTGCAAACTTTTCCAGAACTGCTTAAATTCTATTGTTTATATTGAAATGTAAGATGCCTAGTTTGCAGAGGAGAGCAACTAGAGTTGCTAGTTTTAGAATGATTCAAATTTGACATTTCCCCCCACCAAAATTGCATATATTTCCCCTTTCCCATTTATAAATGATCAAAATATTTATTGAACCTTATATATGATACAATAATGTCACATGTTCATTTACCATGGCATAAAAATGCATAGTGATATTTCTAAAGGTTTTCCATTTTAATGAACAGAAAAGAATAAAAATAATCTCAATATAAAATGAGAAAATCACATCTATTTAAAATCCTGGTGATTTCTAGAAGCAATAAGACTTATATGAAATGCAAGAGAGCACCTGAGTAACAGAAGCTTAATTTGTGTATACAGTTGGTTTTCTACATAATATCTGATTCAGACTCTGTAACTAAAATGAAATCACGTTAAATTAACTGTGAAAAATAAGTTGATTTAATTAAGCACAGAAAGACTTAGTAGATATAATAAAATGTTAAAAAGTCAAATGATGTGCAGTTACATTTCAGTTAACACTGTTCAACAAATGCACCAAATTTATTCCTTTCAATAATGATGTGTTTTGAACATTTAATTAGATAAATAATGTCTAATCACTTCAGCAAATCTGAACTAGAAGAATTCCTTGTCATCAAAGGTGACTCATGCTTGTTAATATCTACCATTAAAGAGAAGGTAAAAGTAGGAAACTTTAGCTTCTTTCACAGGGAAAAGCATGAGACTAATGTAGGTCTGTCTTTCAAGCCTCATTAAAATTCAGGATTTGCTGAACAAACTATTATTTACAGTAAGAAGAGTGTTACTTGGAATAGGCCCTCACTTGTTTGGTATTTTTTTCCTTTTTCTCTTTCCTTTTTTTTTAAGCATCAGGCACCATAAGCTGATGATAAGAAAAGGTATTCAATGTTAGATGTCCTATAATTCATCATAATACTGTTTCATTTAATAACTACTTTGTTGAAGTGATTGGCATGATTACAAGAAAATTACTTCAAATTATTCCTCTCTTATCTTTCCTCTAAGATGTCCTAAGTTGTATGATAGTTAGTATAATGGGACCCTATTAATTACTAATGCGGTAAGCCCTTCACAGTTTTGGTATAGTTTGTAGCCCAAATAGGGAAAATAGAGCCAAAATGCAACCATGCATCATCTGCTCCTTAAGATGGTGCCACCCACTGTCTAATAAATGAAATGTCAAGGACATGTATTTCTTCTCTCTTGGAATTTCCAAAGATGAAACCAATGTCTTTCTCTCTCTAAGAACTGGGCATACAATTGACATGTTTATAAGTATAAACTCACAACTTATATATTCTTTGAGCTAGAAGTTACAAAGAGAGTTAATATAGAATTTCCATTTCAATCTTGGGAGATTAATTCACACTGCTTCCGCAGGGAGTTGGGGGTAGGGGAGGACAAGAAGTAATTTCTAGAACAAAAACTTTCCCTTATTTTGTATAGTCCTGAATAATTTCTTTAGGTGAGTTTTATCCAAATCCATTTAATTAATTTACTATAACACATAGTAATTGGATTGGGTCATTTCTGTTTAACTCAAGGAATATTTGCTGCCTAGTAAAATGGATAAACCTCAAAATGTCTCTTCCCCTCCCTCCCCATTCCCAAATGACAATCATTCTAGGAAAGGTTGAAGTTAAGTCCAAGTAGGAAGCATGAGCAAATACTTTTCACAACTGTGTATTATAATCTCTCACCTAGATTTCAGTAACATTTGTATGCCCAACTTAATATAGAATCTACATACGCTAGATTGATGCATTGTGGAACATTTGACATTGAAGATCATTTCAATTCCTTTCTTTTTGTTCATCTATGATAGATTTTAGTGAACCAATTACAAAACTCCATGATAATTGAAAGATAAAACTACGAATGATGAGGTATGCCACTTTGCATATGTGTGCATATCTATATATGAATGTATACATTTAGTGGATATACATATATATGTGCATAATTTTTATTACTTACTAGTAGTAACCAACATGTCTATCCCTATTATTTACAAATTTAGAGTATTTGCCTTCAATATTCAACCTGATTTTCTCTTAGGTTTTGCAACGTACATGCCTACACACACACATACACAATATACGTACACACATTTTGAATGATAAAGACATCAGGATGACCAACACCTACTTTAAACTAATTATAAACACCAGGATGTGTTGAGCTTTGCTTACTTGGTTTACAGGCCTGCCTGTAGTTCTAGCTCTCCTCTATTTGTTTCAGCTAGGATGAGTTAAGACTAAATGTTGTATATCATGCTTCCTCGTAGATTGATGGTAAATACTACAATTTGGTGGAGAGAACTCAGAATTCAGTCAGAGGATTTGAGTTTGTTTCCTGGTTTTACTGCCTACTGGTTGAGACATCTGTGGGATCGTCCGCCCCACAGTGGAAAGTATCGGAGAAAGTTCAGAGAGAAAACAAACACTTTATCAAGTTTACATTCACTTCTGAGTTCTTATTCTTGAACTCTCTGGATTCCGATTTTAGTTCTAAACTCTGTGGTTCTTCATCTCATCTGGGATAATCTCCCAGCTTCTGCCCTCTTGATTAATGGATGAGTACAGATAAGATTTGATAAGAGGTTGATTGAAGAACCTGAAATCTCCATTGTCACCAAGAACGTTTCTAAACTTTCCCTCTCAAGTTTTTGTCGTTCAGTTATTTGAGTCGTGTCTGACTCTTCCTTACCCCATTTGAGGTTTTCTTGACAAAGATACAGGAGTGATTTACCATTTCCTTCTCCAGCTCATTTGACAGATGAAGTAAGCGAGGCAAACAGGGGTAAGTGACTTGCCCAGGGTCACACAGCTAGTCCTAGTTTTGGAGCCTGATTTGAACTCAGAAAGAATAGTCTTCTAGACTCAAGGCCCTGCACTTTACTTACTGTGCCCAGTATAGTTACCTTTCATCTACTTTCTGTGCTGTGTATATCTATTTGTATACCTCATCTCCCTTGTTAGAATCTAAGCTTCTTGAGGGCAGGAGCTGCTGGGACAGAAGCACAAGCACCCCATCATCTCCAGCACTTAACACTGTGCCATATGCAGTAAGCACTTCATAAATGCTTGTTAATTTTCTGGCTGATTGCTTGATAACCAGATATTCCTTACTTCTTCTTTGGTTTCCTGACTTTCAGACCACTAGCTAACTTTGGTTTTTCAACCACTGTTGGAACTTCAACTCATAAATTGTTGAACTATGACTTAGGCTCCTCATCTGACTCTACAAAAGTCCACTACTTACCCAGATCTGTCTCGCTGCTATGTAGATCTCGACACATCAGTGAGATGCTGTAGAATACAGCGTGCATACGACAGAGTACCTACAATTAATTGTAATGCATATAAAAGTGCTTTGAAAGTTGTAAAGTGTTATCCTTGTCATGACTGCTACTATCATCCTTATTTAGCTTCGTGAGATGTATCAAGTAGATGAAGTTTCATTTACTGAGCATTTGTATATGAACCAATTCAATGCAAGAAAGGTTTTTTGAAGTGATTACTATATATAGCACATTGTGATGGGTATAAATACAGATATAAACATATCAAACCCACAACAGAAAATGAAACACATGTGTCTAAATATTTGCAACATGGAGAATATGAAAAATACAAATATATTAAACAAAAGTTAAGGAAGAAGAAATCACTTTTGCCTAGGGAGAGAGAAGTAAGGCCAAGGAGTCTATTCGGGAAGAAATGGCATCCAAATTGGACCTTGATGACTTAAAGATATAGATGTAGATGTGGTGGAAGAGGGTCAATTTTAGTTTTGAGGAAACAATAAGTGAGACAGAACAGAGATAGAAATGGGCATGATGAAAATATGGAAACGAACTGATAGAGAGTGAAGTGAACAGAACAAGAGAACATTATACACAGTAGCATCAATATTGTAAGATGAATAACTGAATTACTTAGATTTCTCAGCAATGCAACAATCTAAGACAATTCCAAAGGACTTGTGATGATAAATGCTATCTGCCTCCAGAATATAGACTGAATCATATTCTTCTTCCTCTTCCTCCTTCCTTCCTTCCTTCCTTCCTTCCTTCCTTCCTTCCTTCCTTCCTTCCTTCCTTCCTTCCTTCCTTCCTTCCTTCCTTCCTTCCTTCCTTCCTTTTCCTTCCTTCCTTCTTTCTTTCCTTCCTTCCTATCTACCTTCCTTCCTTCCTTGTTTAATTTTCTTCCACAAAATGACTAACGTGGAAATGTTTTACATGAATAACCTATATCATATTGCTTACCATTTCAGGGAGAGAGGAGTAGAGGGAACCATAGAATTTGGAATTCAAAACTTGAAAAAAAACAACAATTGTTAAAAATTGTTTTTATATGTCATTAGGGGAAAATAAAATATTATTTAAAAATGAAAATAGAAAACAGTGACTCACTCCATGTGGTTGGAATTCAGAACATGTGAAGGAAGATAACAGTCAGCATGGTTTTAGTTTTAGTCTTGATAGCACCATTGTACGATTTCTGATCTTGGGCAAATCTCCAACATTTGGTGCCTCGCTTTCTTCACCCACAAATGGACACGCCATACTTTCTATCATCCTTCTTAATGAGTATGGAGGACATTAATTTATGAAAAGATGTATCTTAAAAAGTAGCATTATTTTTGAGCTCTTTAAAAGAAACACAAAGTTTTTTTAAATGCTAGAGGTTAAAAAAAAGAAAAAATTCACATTGAAACATTGGATTTTATCTAGGATTCTGAATATGTTGGTTTGTATTTTATACTTCTATCCTTGTTCTACATGAATTAAAAAAAGAATCAAGATATGAATGAAGGATAAATTAGGGAATACAGGAATAGAATGAGAATCAAAATTTCCCAAATTTATTTTAGGCTCTAACATATACAGTTAGTAATCTCTTTGGACAACTCATTCTATATTCTGCATTCTTTTCCAGTAGTGATATACTTTTTAAAAGTGACTTAAATGGTTCAAAGAGATTTGAACAGTACAAGTCTTTGATATATTAAAATTTTTAAACTAGTTCTAGCTCTTATTATCTTCATTTTGCAAATGAAAAATATGAGTGAATCAATATCAAAAAAGAATAGAGAGAGGAAGAGTAGAATAATGTTCAAAGTCATGTAACGTCCAGTAGTAATATCTGACTTCATCTGAATTTAGTGCTTAGAGGTGGTGACGGCTGAGGCTGTTAGTTCAGTTAAAGGATGAGGGATAAATTATACCAAAAATCACTCATTCAGGTCCACACATGGCCACCCAGCCCTCATGGATGTTGTCCATAACTTCACCTGGCAGTGTTACTGACCATTATTTCAGGGTATACCACCTAGGAAGCATCTAGGTTACAGTTAGATGGCTCAGTGGATAGAGGGTGGATCCTGGAGTCAGGAAGATCCTTTTTAGCTGTGTGACCCTGGGCAAGTCACTTCTCCCTGTTTGCCTCAGTTTCCTCATCTGTAATATGTCCTGGAGAAGGAAATGGCTAGTATCTTTGTCAAGAAAACCCCAAATGGGGTCACAGAGAGTCAGACATAACTGAAGCAATTGAACCACAACAACATATGAAGCAGGAAAAATAACACTAAACCATCACCACTAGTGGGGAAAAAATTAAAAGAGCATTTCATACATACTAACAGTGGGTCATTAGCATTATCTTGATTTATAAAAAGCAACAGTGGTAATAGTGTATAGAAATATAGGGTATTAAATTGAATTTTAAACCTATGGATAGAGAAGGTATCAGGAAACAACTCCCTCAATATAATATGAATTCTTTTCCCTTAAATAAAGAAAATACATTTCTTTAAAATATTATCTATATCTAAAATATATATAAATAAGGAAAAATAATATGATGATTCTGAATTATGAATTCAGAGTTCTGAGAATTTTGGATGCTGATTGAGAGGAATAAGGAAATTCAGAGGAAAAATAATCAATTTGAACTGTTAAAGCTTAAACTGAACTAAGACTTTTGGGATAACAAATATATTTTGTATTTGATTTTCTATGTACATATTATTTCTCTCCAAGAGTATGAGAGTGCTTTGAGGGTAGGGATTATTTCATTTTTATCTTTATACCTTTTCCTAGTACAGTGTCTAACACAAAAAGTCATCTGGCAGGTGATACGGTGGATAAGAATGGACTTGGAATCAGAAATAATTGAATTTAATCCTGTCCAATTAGATACTAATGATATAGTTATAGACAAATCATTTAACCTCTCTGAGATTCATGTCCTTCATCTGTAAAATGGGCATAGTAAAAGAGGAAGGGAGAAAACATTTCTTTATCAAGTGCCTTCTATGTTCCAGACACTATGCTAAATGTCTTACAGATATCTATTTGATCTTCACAACAGCCTTTGAAAGCAGATGAAGAAACCGAGGCAGCCAGAACTTGAGTGACTTACCTATAGTTACAGTGTTTGCAGTTAGATTTGAACTCAGGTCTTCCTGATTACAGAACCAGTGCTCTGTGTGCCACTCAGCAGCCCACCTCACATCTTCCGCTCAAGATCAAATGAGAAAACATACATAAAGTTTTCATAAATCTAAAAGCTTTATGCACTAGTAGCAGTACGTGCTTATAAGTGAAGAGTTCTATGAACCACCCAGTTTTAGCTCTTTCTACCTCCTATTATTGTATTTATTTTATTTATGTGCACGATCACTCACTACAAGGCAGACTCCTTGAAGGCAGGATTATCATTTGTAATCTTCCTATTCTAAAGCTTACAGAAGGGTCATATATATATCATAGGCACTTAAATGTTTTTTGAATAGTTCCCTATACTATTCTCTGCTTAAGATAAGGATGATGGAAATAAATGCAAAATAGTTTCATTGACAGAAATGGGAAAATTAGAAATATTTAGTTTGGGCATTTGGACTTATCTACTTTATTCAGTATTCCATATCCAATTGTACGAAAAATTACAGGTCCAATTCTAAGACTCAGTATATTAGTTTCCCTAAAAATAAAGTAGACACATTAGAAAGAAATGATGACTTGTCTTCGCTGAGTAATACCCACACCAGTTGTCTTCCTCACCGTTAATTGTCTTAAAAGTGTCAGAAGATACTGGCATGAGATTGATAAGACATTTTTGACAGCATAATGGTTTAAACAGTTTTGAAACATTTTCAAGTAACAATGAAGTACAAAAGGGAAAAGGAAGAAAGAGATAATAAGCAACGATTCCTCCAAGGATGTATGGTTTCATTTCCTTTATGTTAATTTAGGGACTTAAAGGCTACTATACACTGACATGAGGCATAACCGGAAGGTAGGAAATCCTTTGCTGGATTCATGTGTATCCTTTTGAGTACTACCAAATTGTCCTATTCTCTTGACATTATAGTCTATTAATCTATATCAATTATTATAACCTGGTCTTTCTTGTGAAGATATCATTCACTTAAAAAATTCAAAGATTATCATAACAAAATTATATTGTATCAATTTCTTGAAATCATAAGAGATTTAAATCATTTACCAGATGAAATTTAGAGAAAAATACTTCTGGGAGATAGGGCCATAGACTTTAGATTTACATTGAGAGTCTGGGCTTATATTTTTTGAGGGTGATTAGACTCATCTATGTGAACAAAACAAAGCATATAATAGAATATTAGATCAACACTAATCATGTGCCAACATATATGATGTAGATAGTAAGTGCTAAGGAAAGTCAGTTTGAGAATAGATAAATAAGGAAAAGGTAATAATTTATTTTAAAGAAATCATCACAGTTCTCAGAACTATGCCACATATTAGTAAAACATATCGGAATGAAAAAAATGACTAATTCCTCTTTTCAATGTTTAAATTTCTCATTCACAAAATGTTCCCATTTGAAACAAAGTAGTTTTTTTTTACAGAGGTAAATTTAGGTCTTCTACTATAATAGTAAGTGACCATGATATAACAGTAATGTCTATACCTAAAAGATGTAGTTAACTTGATCAAAATGTTTAACTGTATAATGTTATCCAGAAGGCAGATTGATAACACAATGAGAAAATGACATTAACTAAGGCTAGAAGGCAAATCTTTCAAAATTTAGAATGTGATTAAGCTACATGTGTTCAAACTGAGTACAGGGATTCCACCTCTTCTGTGAAAAGGCCTTGTAGCACCTACTATGCTGTATAAAAATTAAGCCAGATATAACAAATGCATCGCTTATACCTAAGTTGTCAGTGATCAGTTTCGGTGACCACATTTTTGGGGGCATTTTAGGAAAATTAATATGATAAAAGGTAAAGGGGCAAGTAGAAGAAGACATTTTCTAGGTGTTTCTTCTGTCTAGAATAGGACTCCCACTCTTTCTTCCTTTCTCCTCCCTTCCTCTTTCTTATCCCCCTACCCCCTTTACTGTTCCTTAGGTTGCTGAAACACAATTTCTTTCTTTTATTTCCAATTCATAGCCATCAACAGGGTCATAAAGTAGAACTGGGGGACATTAGAGACCATTTTTTCTAAGTCCCTCAATAACAAAAAGGAATTAAAGTCCAGAGACATTAAGTGAGTTGATCAATATCACACAGGTAGTCAGAGATGAGTCATAAGCAAAAATATTAGGGAAAAGCAAAGATGGTGGAGTAGGAGATAGCATTATAGTGTACCTTTCCCAACACTTATAAACAACCATGATCTAAAAATAGCACCAGAAAAAGTTGCCATCAGAAAATATAAAGAGAAACAAGATTTGACCATTTATCCAGTTCAAGAATCCAAATATGGGCAAAGGTTTAGTGAGCAGGGCAAGAACCGTAGAATAGGCATGACAGTAGCTCTGTTGCTCTGAATCTCTAGAACCTTCCATCTAGTTGATGGGGCCAATAACTGTCTACTGGAGTTTCACCTAGTGTTTTCATTGTGTTCCTAAAAACCATAGAGTCTTGGGAAATTCATACCATGTGCACAGAGATCATACCATGCCCTAGAGCAGACCACACTGAATACATGGAAATTTTCCAGTTTTTTCTATGATACTTGAGGAGCAAGGCATTCAAGACCAGGAGAATACAGTGGCAAGACCCAAGATAATGTGAAGCAAGAATATTTGAGACATAGACATTCTCCAACTGATGGGTACCCCTTTAGTTTCCAATTTTTTGCTGCATAAAAAGAGCTGCTATAAATTTCTTTACCGTAAAGACTTAGCAGTGTTGTCATTAGGTAAAGCAGTATATAGAATAATTAATTCCAATACAGTATCTTTAGGGGCATATTTTCAAACTGCTTTTCAGAAAGGTTGGTATTTATGAGTCAAAGGTTTTGCACAATGGGATAACTAGGAAAAAAAACCTTCTAATCATTCCTGATCATAATACCAAAGATGGGGAGAAACTGAAATACAAGCATAAGAGTAAAGAAAACATACAAAAGAAAACATGAGTTAGCAATCAGAATACACTATATAAGATAAAATATTTATATTCTAAAAGAAAATATTATATATGTTTCCATAGGATCCTAAAATTATCAAGGGTCATAGAGGAATTTAAATAATAGAGAACCTGGCAGTGCATTTGTTATATTTGCTATAACAGGAGATAATAAAGAACAGGAGAGATAAAGGAACATCTTAGAGAGGAAGGAGGGGGAAGGGCAGAAGAACTTATCATCTCATATAATTATGGTACATAATTAGAAGATTATACAAAAAGGAGGAAAAGTTTGGATAGCAGTCATGACTCAAACCTGACTTTCATCTAGAGGAGATGAAACACACACACACACACACACACACACACACACACACACACTTACACATAAGTGTTGAACGTAAAATATTTGACCCCACAAGGTAAACAGGAAACATTGAGAAAGCAGAGGTGGGAGTAGGCTAGATTCAGGGTGTGAGTAATCATAGGTAAAATGAGCTTTAAGATATTAGGATATGTCATGAAGAGATAATTATAAGGGGAAAATAGTAAAAAAAAATAAACAATACAAAATTATGGATAAGGTATTGAAGAAAGGAAGAAAAGTAAGACTTCAGGAAATTAAACTGATTGCATCAAGCATAGAGCTCTATTGCTGAGCACATTCCTCTCTCATCATGCTTTTCTTTGTGAAGTCAATAAGGGGGCAAATAAAATAAAAAATATGAGATCTATTGGAGGGAAATACACAATTAAGAGTCATAACTACAAATTCAAATGGGAGGGAATTCACTTATAAAATGGAAGAATGTAGCACAATGGACTAGAAGGCAGGATATACTAATATTTTTGTAAGAAATATATTTGAAACATAAGATTCACACAGAGCTAAAATAAGGGAATGGAACAAAATACATTCTGCATCGATTATACTAAAAGAATCAAGGGTATCAATCACAATCTCAGACAAGGCAATAGCAAAAAATGGAATTGGTTAAAAGAGATAAACAGTGAAGCTTATTTGCCAAAAGATAACATAGAGCCAGGGTTGGGGAACTGTGATCTAAAGGCCACATGTGGTCCTCTAGGTCTTTAGGGTGTGCCTTTGACTGAATCCAAACTTCACAGAATAAATCCCCTTAATAAAAGGATTTATTCTGAAACCTGGTCTCAATCAAAAGGCTGCACCCAAGGATCTAGAAGGCCACATGTGGCCTCAATGCATCAGGTTTCCAACCACTGACATAGACAATGAATTAATATCAATATTTAGCATTAATATTTAATGATAGAATATTTAAATATTTTAAAGAAAACTAAGCAATTTATAGGGAGAATAGGTGGTAAAACTATAATCACGGGTGACCTCAATATACCTCTTCAATACTTAGAAAATCCTAACAATAACAATGATACAAATAGCCAACACTATTACCATGGTTGGTCATTTGAAGATTTTTTTTTTCCTAAAGAAATAGGAAAAAAAGTTACAGTTATTAGATTTTTTTTGAAGTTTTCTTCTTCTGAGCAAATCATTGAGTTATGCAAATAACATTCAAATGAGGCTAATAGCTCTTCAAAGGAAAACTTTTCAATCTTTCAAGACTGAAAATGAAGGAATAATATGAAGGAATAGGAAATGGTGAAAGGGGGAAGACATGCCCAAAGTATCTTCAGTTATTGAAGTCATATGAGGGGAAATCTACATTTCTCAGTTTGTTGTGCAATAATTATATACCCATACCTTTAAAAACTGCATTTTTCTGGGAGTCTCTAGGCTCTAAAGATAGATAGTAGTGTAGATAGTGGGGCCAAGACTTAGAATTGTCATAGGGTGCACTAATAAAGGCACAGGGATGACATCATGATGAAGTTTGGAGGAAGAAATAAAGATCAAATAACGAGGCAGAGTTAGCAAGAGATGCCAATTCAAAATGTTGAGAAGAAATAACTATAAATGGACTCATGCTTCTGTTCAAGATGCAAATCCAAGCTAAGGAAATTGCTGATGTCTTCTAGTGCTTTGTATAGGCTGAGGAAAATCATAGGCAGGGAATGCAATGACCACTGAGAAATATGAGAGACTATTGAATTTGCTATATTTTCTTCAGTCTGAAGATAGGAGCTGCGAGCCACTTTTATAGACTAGGGCTGAGAACAATGAGAATGGATTCATTCAAGAAATGGCTGTTCAAAAATATTGTTGCTGTGTTAGTCTTATTTCTGTAACTAGATGTATTTTCTGGTTCTAATATAAAAGAAAAAGTGGCATTAGGTTATGGGGCAATGAATACTAGACTAATGAGTTTGAACTCTACTGTATAAACCAGAGATGGGGAATCTATGGCCTTCTAGGTCCTTGGGTGTGGCCTTTAAACTGACACTAAGTTTTACAGAACAATTCCTTTTATTAAGGGGATTTGTTCTGTGAAGTTTGGATTCTGTCAAAGGGCTGTACTTGAGGACCTAGAGGGCCACATGTGGCCTCGAGGCTGGTGTGAACAATAGGATTTTAAGAGTTATAAGTAACAATAGTATCTTAAAATTGATATATTTCTTCAAGGTTTTCAAGGCATCTTAAATATATTATTTCACTAGAAAATGAGTAAATGAGAAACACAATAACATATATTCATGAGAAAGATTAATTTGGCAACAGAAGAATAGGAAGAGAAAGAGTAGAGTGATGAGAAGATATGTCCTGGCCTTATACACTGAAGAAATATTATAAAAAGAATTGTATTATAAAGAGACTCAGGAGTGTGAACCATGTGAAGTCAAAATCTTCTGACTGGATGAGGAGGCAGAAAATATGACAATTTAAGGGTTGGTCAGCTAGAACTAAGGAGGTATACAAAAATAGCTCTGCGGAGGCAGGGCTACTTGAATTTTTGTCTCTCATTTTATTCTCTCATTCTGTTTCTTAGGCAAATGACCCAGGAAATGTCATGAATTTTGGATGATCAAAGGTCCCATAATGGGTCCCATTGGTAGTCAGAGAAGAATGAAAATGGAGGGATCATGAGTAGTAGTGGCAAATATCAGGATCTGAATTAGAAGCTGAGACATACCTAAGGATAAGGAGCAGTAACCACAAAATATTAGAAAGCTATATCCCTTGAGAAATCCTAGCTTTTTGGAACCTTGGGGCATAAATGGACAACAGGTACCAGCTGGCTTATTCATGCAATGAGATTCATACCTAAAGGAAACATCATGAAGCCTCTAACAAAAGAGAAAAAAAGACTTCCAAATAATTGGGAGGAATTTATAGCTGTGCTACATGTGTGTGCATGTGTATGCTTCACCACCATTATGTATTATCCTCATTCTTCCCATGGATAGTGCATGTATTTGTTGGAAAGTGTGCATCAGGTTTGGGGGGTAATGGTTTTTTTCAACTATCCTTACCAACTTCTTAGAAAATTTAAAAGTTAATAGCTTAATTCTAAGGAACAAATCACTGGAAACTCACGAGCCACAGTACTAGAAAAATCCAGCCACCAGAATAACCTAACCCTAGAACCCTAAGAAAGGCATAGTAAACTACACCCCATTGGGATGTCAACTTATGTGTATTTATGACCACCTGAAGGGAAGGGAGCAGAAAGGAAGTTTTATACATTCAGATGGAGAGATCATTTAGGTAGTATAAGACATAATTTCAGTCAAGTATCTATGAAGAGTTCATTTTATGTTAAGTATTATGTTAACAAAGAAAGAATAAACTATCCTTTAAGCCATACTCCTTGCTTTCTATCTTTTATGTCTTCCCTTTATTTGTTTTCCCCATCCAAAGTAAAATGTAAGCTCCTTGAGGGGAGAGACTTGCATGCTTCAATTTTCATCTACAATATTTAGCATAGTGCTTGGTATCTAGTATGCACTGAATAGGTTCTCTATATACATATTTGTGTCTAATGGTAGCAACCTCTAGGATGGAAGTGTGGGGAGGAGGAAGGCATTGGAAGGAAAGGAAAGCAAAAAAATTTACATGATAACTTTATTATAAATTTAAAAGAAATAGCAAGTTGTACATAATAGATTTGCAATTGGTGTGCACTTACATTTTTATTTAGAATATTTTATGGAAATGCTGCTATATTTCATAAATTAAAAATAAAAATAACTACATTCCCCTCCATTTCTCTCTTTTTGCCTTCTCTCCTCTTCTCTCTCTATGTGTCAGCCACAGAGGAGAGAAAACTCATAGGTATGATCAAAAGTGATCCGTATTGCTGAAAGATCAAAAAAAATGAGGTTTGAAAAACAAGGATGCCGCAATTGTCAATTAGATCAGTAGCGATGTATGAGCATGTAGTGATGGGAAAAGAACCAGAGAAAAATAGATAGGATGCTGAGAACCAAAATATTACAGAGCAAGTCAGTCTAGAAGGCAAGGGAGAA
Organism: Bettongia penicillata ogilbyi; assembly: GCA_023548195.1. NCBI lineage: Eukaryota > Metazoa > Chordata > Mammalia > Diprotodontia > Potoroidae > Bettongia > Bettongia penicillata. The sequence continues at coordinate 2,775,613 of JAJHZJ010000235.1, forward strand.
GCTTAAGAACGAAATTCTGAGGATAAGGGAAGTAATATCAATAAGGGAACAAAAAAAGATTTTTTTTCCCTTAAAGAATCAATGTAGATACACTGGGAACTCATCGACCAACTTAGATTTCTTAACATTTTAAAAATTATTATTTATTTATTTTAACTTTAAAAAAAAAAGAAATGAGTTCCAAATTCTCTCCCTCCCTTCAATTCCTACCTGCCCATTGAGAAAGCAAGGAAAATGGTATCAATTATTCATGTGAGATCTTTCAAAATATTTCTATATTAGCCATGTCATAAAAGCCTGAAAAATAAAGTGAGTGAGAAAGTTATACTTCAGTTTGCATTCAGAGTTCATCAGTTCTCTCTCTGGAAGTGGATAGCATTTTGCATCAAGAGTGTTGTGTAATTGTCTTTGATCATTGTTTTAAGTGTTTTGATCATTGTTTTAAGTGTTTTGATCAGTGTTTTAAGAGCGGCTAAGTCTTTTAGAGTTGATTATCATTACAATATTTCTGTTCCTATGTATGGTGATCTGGTTTTGTTCACTTTATATCAATTCAGATGTATTTATATATTGTTTCAGAAACAATCACTCACGTAATTTCTTTTAGCACAATAGTGTTCTATCACTACAATATACCACAATTTGTTTAACCATTCCTTAAATGATGAGCATCCCTTTAATTTTCAGTTCTTTGCCATCACAAAAAAGTTACTATAAATACTTTTGTACATATATGTTCTTTCTATTTTCCTTTGATCTCTTTGAGATGCAGACTTTATAGCACTGTTTCTGGTTTAAGGAATATATAGAGATTCATGGCCTTTTGGGCATAGTTACAAATTGTTCTTCAGAATGATTCACAACTCCATCAACAATTCATGTAACCACATACCATCCAGCATTTATCATTTCTTATAGGTGTGAGGTGTTACTTCAGAATTGTTTTAATTTGTATTTCTTTAAACTGTAGTGATTTACAGTACATTTTCATGACTATAAATAGCTTTGATTTCTTCTCCTGAAACTTGCCTGTTTATATCCTTTGATTTAATAATGATAAAGTTCTTAGGAGTTGCATGTATCATCTTCCAATTTAGGAGAATAAAGAGTTTAATCTTATTAAGTCCCTTATGATTTTTCTTTCATGTTTACCTTTGTAGGTTTCTCTTGAGTCTTGTATTTGAATGTTAAATTTTCTATTCTGCTTTGTTCTTATCATCAGAAATGCTTGAAAGTGTTCTATTTCATTAAAAATCCATTTCACTCTCCTGATTATGCTTGGTTTTGCTGGGTAGGTTGTTTTGGGTTATAATCCTAGGTTCTTCGTTTTCCAGAGTATCATATCTCACGCCTCCTGAACCTTTAATGGGGAAAATGTGAAATCTTGTGGGATCCTGACTATGGAGCCACAATATTCCAACTGTTTTTGGCTGCTTGCAATATTTTCTCTTTTACTTAAGAATTCTGGGATTTGGTTAGCAATATTTCTGGGAGTTTTTGTTTGGGGATCTCTTTTAGGATGTAATCAGTTTTTTCTTCCAATCCTTATTATACCCTCTAGAGGTGAGAGGATTCTGAAAAGGTGGTGGAGTAGATCACAAAATTTTAGTAAGTCTCTTGTGATTTCTCTTTCCTGTTTACCTTCTCAAGCTTCTCTTGATTCTTTTGTTTGAAAGTCAGATTTTCTTTTCATCTCTGGTCTTTTCCTCAAGAATGCTTGAAAGTCCTCTATTTTATTGAATGACCATTTTTCCCCTGAAGTATTATATTCAGTTTTGCTGGGTAGGTGATTCTTGGTTTTAATCCTTTGATTTCTGGAATACCATATTTCACACCCTTCAATCCCTTAATTTAGAAGATGCTAGAACTTGTGTTATCCTGATTGTATTTCCATAATACTTGAATTGTTTCTTTCTAGCTGCTTGCAATATTTTCTCCTTGACCTGGGAACTCTGGAACTTGACCACAATGTTCCTAGGAATTTCTCTTTTCAGATCTCTTTCAGGAGATGATCAGTGCACTCTTTCAGTATTTATTTTGCTGTCTGGTTCTAGAATATCAGGGCAGTTTTACTTGATAATTTCATGGAAGATGATGTCTAGACTCTTTTTTTTGATCATGACTTTCAGGTAGTCCCATAATTTTTAAATTGTCTCTCCTGAATCTATTTTCCAGATCAGTTGTTTTTCCAATGAGATATTTCACATTATCTTCCATTTTTTCATTCTTTTGGTTTTGTTTTGTAATTTCTTGGTTTCTCATAAAGTCATTAGCTTCCATTTCCATTCTAATTTTTAAAAAATTATTTTCTTCAGTGAGCTTTTGGACCTCCTTTTCCATTTGGCTAATTCTTCTTTTTAAAGCATTGTCCTCATTGACTTTTTGAACCTCCTTTGCCAGTTGATTTAGCCTATTTTTAAAGGTATAATTTTCTTCAGCATTTTCACTCACTTTTCATGATTTTCTTGCATCTCTCTCATTTCCCAATTTTTCCTCCACCTCTCTTACTTGATTACCAAAATCCTTTTTGAGTTCTTCCATGGCCTGAGACTTTTGAATATTTATTTTGGATATTTGGGATGCAGTAGCCTTGACTTTATGTCTTCCCCTGATGGTAAGCATGGTTCTTCTTCATCCAAAAGGGTGGGAGAAAATATTTGTTCACCAAAAAAGCAACATTGGATAGTCTTATTTTTTCCCCTTTTCAGGCATTTCCCAACCAGTTATTTGACTTTTGGATCCTTTGTCAAGGGTAGGCTATACTCTGGGAACCTGTAAGATCTCAATTCCTCCAAGGTGACACAATCAAACCTATACACTGGTCTGGGAGCAATCAGAAACTTTTCTGCCCAGAATCTGCAAGTAGTAGATTTCCCTCTCCACAACTGCCTCCAGTTCTGCCACACTAACCCTCAGGTTAGTGAGATTCAGATCAGTTGGTCAATTCCCCCAGGGCCTTTAAGCTGAGGGCTCCAACAATGGACATGGGCTGCTGCCTGTCATGACCTCTGCACTCGCTGCCATCTGCTGCTGCTTCTGCTTCTGCTGTTTGTGGTTGAAGCTATGGGGGGATCCTGCTCCCTTCTTGGCCAGATGAAAAAGCCTCTCCCTGACATTTGAAGTTGCCCTTGGCACCTCTGGGTTGAGGGATCTGAGAACTGCCACTGCTGCTGGGAATTCCACCCACAAGACCTGCTCCGATCCTGCTCCTCCTGGTGCCACATGGCCAAGACTGGGCTGTGCTCTGCTCTATGTCCAGTGCAACAGATCTTTCCTGTAAGCCTTCCAGGTCACCCTGGGCTGGAAATCTTCTCCACTCCATTGTTCTGTTGCTTCTGCTGCTCTGCTGCTCTAGAATTGGTTGAGAGTCATATATGTATATGCATATATTGTCTATCTATGTATACATATATACACACATTCACTATATATGTGTATATACATGTATGTGTGTATATACATGTGTATCTATGTATGTATACACACGTACATATATATGTACTGTGTTTGTCTATTTGGAAGGCTATAAAAGTCTTCTAAATTCATACATAAGCAAGAGGGGAGAGAATAAATGAGGAGTCCTTGCAGAGGGGTTGGATTAAATAATAGGAAAGTAAGATAGTGGGTAGAAGTAGAGAAGTTAGGAGGGATAGAAAATAAGAGACACACATAAACATAAAATAAAATTCAGGAGTAGAATACATTAGAGAAAAAAATAGCAGGGGTAGTATTCATGATCTCAGACAAAATTAAAGCCAAAATAGATTTAATCAAAATATAAAAATAAACTACACTATATGTCAGCCATACTAATCAATATTGCTTTAGACTATTTTACAATCACTAGAAGTATAAAGTTGGAATATTGCTGTGGTGTAGGAAATTATTTGGTGGACTCAGAAAAATATGGAAAGACTTGGACTTATGAAGGAAGATGTTATCCACCCTCAGAGAAACCAAGGAAAACAAACACAGTATGGTCTTACACAGATGCATGTAAATGTATAGGTCTACACATGAGTATGATGATAGTATTGAAGTATATGTATGTGTAAGTATATATATATGTATGTGCATATATTTGCATATATGCTTGCCTGTATATATGTATGTGTGTATATACATATATACATACACATTTGTAGTTTTTTGGGGAGGGAGGAAGTGGGAAAAAGAACAAAGTAAAGAGTGCACAGCAGAGAACAAAAGAAAACTCACAAGGAAGCAAAGAAAAGATGGACAGCCCTGAACACAATGTGTAGTGTTTATTGTATAGACTTTCTTGAAATGGAAATGTAGTTTAACTATCTAAGTTTAAAATAAATTAATAAAAACAATTATTTTGGGGAGTTTTCATTTTGGGATCTCTCTTTTAGGAGATGATCAGTGTTGTTTATTTCTTTAATTCCTGTTTCACTCTCTAGATGTAAAATATAAGGGCATTTTTTCTTTCTAAATTTTTGAAATGTAATGTTTAGACTTTTCTTTTCACTATGGCTTTCAGGTAATTTAGTAATTCTTAAATTGTCTGCCCTAAATCTATTTTTCAGACCAATTATTTTTCCAGAGAGATATTTCATATTCTATTCTATTTTTCCTTTCTTTTAACTACATTTTATTCATTTATCCAGTTCTATCTTTTAAGACATTATTTTTCTCAGTGAATTTTTATATCTCTTTTCCCATTTGTCCCAAGCTCCTTTTTAAGGAGTTCTTTTCTTTACTGAATTTTTGTTTCTCTTTTACCATTAGTCCATTCCTGTTTTTTTTAAGGTGCTTTTTCTTCAGTATATTTTTTTCTTCAGTATATTTTCTGCACCTTTTACCAAGCTTTTTATTCTCTTTTCAGATTTCTCTTGCATCATTCTCATTTCTATTCCCAATTTTTCCTCTACCACTCATCACTTCCTTTATCTCTTCTGGAATTCTTGTTGGACATTTGTTCAATTAACATCTTTCTTGGAGACTTTCCTTGTTTCTGTTTTCATGTTGTCTTTTGAGTCTGCATCTTGTTCTTCTCTACTCCTATAGTAGCTTTTTATGAACAAGTTCTATTATTGTTATTTTTCCAACTTATTTTTTGAACTTATTTTTTGATTTTTAACTTTATCTTAAAGTTAAACTTAGCTCATTGGAGGTGTAATGTTGGGGGCTACTGTTCCAAGCTTCAGGCTTTTTTATGTTGCTTTATTTCTGAGCAGGTTCTGGCTCTGCAAGTTTTTTTTTAATCATATAATTTATTTATTTTTCAGTTCTCAACATTCACTTTCATAAGAATTTGAATTTAAAATTTTGTCCTCATTTTTCCCCCACCTCCCACCCCAGGATAGCATTCACCCCATCCACCCCTTCCTCCAGTTGGCCCTCCCCTTTATTTCCCCCTCTCTTCTATCCCCTTCCCCTCTAATTTCTTATAGGGCAAAACAGATTTCTATATCCCATTGTCTGTATATCTTATTTTCCAGTTGCATGCTAAAACAATTTCTAATATTCATTATTAAAGCTTTGAGTTCCACATTCTCTCCCTCCCTCCCTCACCACCTATCCTCACTGAGAAGACAAGCAATTCAATACAGGTCATACATATGTAACAATGATAATAGTTATGTTGTGAAAGACTAACCACATTTCTCTCTGTCGTATCCTACCCTCCATTTATTCTGTTCTCTCTCTTGACCTGTCCCCCTACAACAGTGTTTGCTTCTGATTATCCCTTTCCCCAATTTGCTATTATCTTCCTTTTCCTGTCCCTTACTTCTTGCCTTCCTACAGGGTAAAATAAATTTCCATATCTAATTGAGTTTGTGTTATTCCCTCCTTAAGTCAAATCCCAGGAGAGTAAGGCTCACTTATTTAATTTAATCTGCCCCTACCCTTCCCCTCCATTGTAAAAGCTCTTTCTTGCCTGTTTTATGTGAGATGATTTGCTATATTCTATCTCTCCTTTTCTCTTGCTTCTAGTACATTCCACTCAACAATAAATTTTATTTTTTAGGTATTCTGCCTTCATATTCAGCTCACCCTGTGGCCCTCTGTACATATATATATATATATATACTCTAACTATCCTAATACTGAAAAAACTCCCATGAGTTACCAACATGATGACTAAGCTCATTTCATTTTCTGACAAGATTACTAAAGTGAGAGAAAAAGAGAATTCTGTGGATAAAATTTTTGATAAAATGTCTCAAACTATTCTTTTTAAAAATGAAATAGCATTTCATTAAAATACTATTGTATTATATTTTCTACCCTAGTTATAGGTTAAGAAAATTTTTAGAGTTCCAAACTCCCTTCCTCCCCTCCCTTAGTCTGAAAATGGTAGGCATTTTGATATAGTTTTTACATGTGCTATTGTCTAAAAATATTTCCATGTTAGTGACAGTTGTGAAAGAAGAAATATATCAAAAGAAAAGAAATGAAACCATGTGAAAAAATGAAGTAAGTGAAAAACTCTGCATTCAAATGTATTCAGATTCCACCAGTTCTTTATCTGGATATGGATAGCATTTTCCTTCTTGAGTCCTTTGTACTTCTCTTGAATCATTGTTGTTGAGATGAGCTGAGTCATTCATAGTTGACCATCACACAATGTTGCTAATACTGTGTACAGTGTTTTCCTCATTCTGCTCAGTTCATTCCATATCAGTTTATACAATTCTTTCCTGGTTTTTACGAAACATGCCTGTTCATCATTTCTTACTTCACAATAGTATTCAATTACATTAATATACCATATCTTGTTCAGCCATTCCCCAAGTGATGGACATCCCTTTAATTTCCAATGCTTTGTCAACAAAGAAAGGGTTGTTATAAATATTTTTTGCATATATAGGTCCATTTCCCCCTTTTTATGATATCTTTTGGATATAGACCTAGGAATGATATTACTAGATCAAAGGGTATGCACAGTTTGGTTACTGTTTTGTCATAGTTCCAAATTGCTCTCCAGAATGGTTGGATTATTACACAACTCCCACAATAGCTCATTAGTATTCCAATTTTCCCACATCTTCTTCAGCATTTATTATTTCCTTTTCTGTTGTATTAGCTAATATGATAAGTGTGAGGTGGTACTTTGGAATTGTTTTAATTTTCATATCTTTAATCAAAAGTGATTTAGAGCACTTCTTCGTATGCCTATAGATAGCTTTGATTTCTTCATCTGAAAGCTGCCTGTTCATATGCTTTGACCATTTATTTAATCGTAAATTTGACTCACTTCTCTGTATATCTGAGAAATCAGGCCTATATCAGAGACAATATAAAGATTGTTTCCCAGTTTTCTTCTTTCTTTCTAATCTTGATTGCATTTTTTTGTTTGTACAAAAACTTTTCAATTTAATATGATTTGAATTATATATTCTACCTTTTTTAAATCATCTCTATGTTTTGTTTGGTCTTGAATTCTTACCCTCCCTATAGACCTGATAGGTGGACTATATATTGCTCTTCTAATTGTCTTATAGTGTCATCTTTCATATCTGAATCCCGACAAAGGCCTGTCATAGCTAAGTTTTCTAAGATTCTATTTATCTCCTTAGTTTATTTCTTATTTATTTTTTGGTTAGATTTATCAAGTTTTGACAGGGAACAGTTGCGGTCCCCCACTAGTATACCTTTGCTGTACCTCTTGATGCATATATGTTTGTTATTGACATTGCTTCATTGTCTATGGTAACTTTTAACAAGATGTAGTGTCCTTTCTCATTGCTTTTAACTAGGTTTATTTTTGTTTTTTCTATGTCTGTAATCAGGATTGCTACTCCTCACCTTTACTCTGTGTGTGTCTCTCACTTTCAGGTGTTTTTTTTTTAAACAACATATTATAGGATTCTGGTTTTTGATCTACTTTGCTATCCAATTCCATTTTATGAGAGACTTCATCCTATTCACATTACAATTATGACTACTGTATTATTTCCCTCCTGTCTGTCCTTGCTCCTTTCATCCTTTCCCTCTTCACCAGTGTTTTGCTTCTTTCTACCACCTCCCTGATTTATCCTCCCTTCTGTCTGTCTCCTTTACCTCTCTTTACTTAATCTCCTCTCCAGATTCTACTTCCCTTTCAGGTGAAATAGATTTCTATGTTCAACTGATTGCGTATATGATTCCCTTTCTGAGCCAATACTGATGATGGTGAAGTTCAAGTGATGCCCATAACTCACCATCCCACCTTCCCCTCTACTGTAATAGGTCTTTCATGCCTCTTCATGTGAAACAATTTACCCCATTCTTCCTCTCTCTTCCTTCTGTACCTATACTATTCCTCTTTCTCATTCTTTAATTGGTGGTCAAATTTTTAAGAATTACAATTATCATTTTCCTGTGTAGGGATATGAATAGTTTAGCTCTATTATGTTTTCTTTTTCCCTTTTTACCTGTTTATACTATTCTTGGGTCTTGATATTGAAGGTCAAATTTTTGGTTTAGTTCTGGTCTTTCTTATGAAAGCTGGAAATCCTTCTATTTCAATGAATGACCATTTTCCCCTTGATGCTTAGTTTTGTCAGGTAAGTGATTCTTGCTTGCAGTCCTAATTCCTTTGCCTTCTGGAATGTCATGTTTCATGACTTCTGAGCCTTTAATTTTCCAGCTGCCAAGTAATCTTGATTGTGACTCCTCGATATTTGAATTTTTTTTGTCTTTCTATCCACTTGTAGTATTTTTTTCTTGATCTGATAGTTCTGAAATTTGTCTATAATGTTCCTTAGAGTTCTTATTTTGGGTTCACTTTCCCAAAGTAATGAATAGACTCTATCAGTGTCTATGTTGCTCTCTAATTCCATCACATCAGGGTAGTTTTCCTTGATAATTTCTTGAAAGATGTTGTCTAGGTCTTCCTTTTGATTATGGCTTTCAAGTAGTCCAATAATCCTGATGTTGTGTCTCCCAGATCTATTTTCCAGTTCAGTTGTTTTCCCTATGGGATATTTTACATTTTCTTCCATTTTCATTCTTATCAACTTGATTGATTCATGGTGTCTAATAGAGTCATTAACTTCCACTTGCCCAGTTTTAACTTTTAAGCTTTTGTTTTCCTCAATTAGCATTTGTATTTTCTTTTCCATTTGGCCAAATGTACTCTTCAAGGAGTTATTTTCTTCAGCAGGTTTCTACATCTCCTTTTGCATTTGACCAATTCTATTTTTTAAGCAGTTTTCCAAGTTATTGACTGGCTGTTTTGGTTTTTTTTTTATAATTCTCTCATTTCTTTTCCCATTTTTCCTTCTACCTTTCTTATATCATTTGTAAGCTCCTTTTTCAGCTTTTCCATGAGTTCTTTCTGTCCTTGCAACTACTTCCTGTTTTTCTTTTGAGTTTTGCCCAGAAATATTTCAACATTGTTGTCCTCTTCTGAGTTTGTGTCTTGGTCTTCCCTATCACCATAATGGCCTTCTATGGTCAAACTCTTTGTTTTTTTGTTCATCTTTTTTTTTTTATGGGGGAATGGTAACTTTTTCCTTTTTTTTTAAAATCTGAGCTCTATCCCTAGGGTGGAAGGGGCACTGTCTCAAGCTTCTTATGTCAGTGACTACAGGCCCTGGCTGTTTAACTGGTTTTACCCTGAGGCCCCTGGGGGACCCTTGTGTCTGGTGCTACACTCTCATAGGGGGTGAGGGCTGGCTGGAGCTGCAGGAAGCCATAGGGTCTTCATAAGGTAGCTTACTGGTCTGAGCTGGGGTCCTAGTGGGGATGTCTGCCATTTGCTGAGGCCTAGTGGAGTGTTTCTGCATTTTCCTGGGGTTACACTGAAGAACATGGTGGTCTGGCCTGTGGAGGCTGCCTGTTTTCCCTGGCCTATGTTGAAACATGTTTAGGTCTGGCTGTTGGAGGATTCCTGTTTGCCCAGGTCTACACTAACCTAGGTGGTAGTTCTTGGAGCTGGAGCCTCCCAGTTCTTCTGACTATGCTAAGACATATGGGAGGCTTCAGTGTTGGCATTTGCCTGCTCTACCACACCAGGGCTCAGGATCTCCCACTGGGTTTGCTGAGGTGGGGCTCCCTGCTAGCTTTCTGGGATGCTTTCTGTCCTAGAATGAACTCCCCCTTTTCCTAAGTGAGATGGATCTTTCTTTCTGATCTTCCAATTTCTTAGGCTAAAAGATTATTTCAGCCCTTCTTTTTGCTGGTTTTGCTGTTCCAGGATTTAATTAAGGACATTCATTTAGGTTTTTTTGGAGGTGAATATGGGAGAATTATAGCTATTCACTATTTACTCTTCCATGTTGGCTTCCTTCCTCATTTCACACCATTCTTGTAGAACCTCCTCATATCTCACCTGGTTGTATTACTTTGAAACTTCTTTGACTGACTTTTCCATTGTGCCCTGGAAGCTCATTATTAGTTTAACCTCATCATGCTATAAAATTTTACCAGTCTTGTTACTTCACTGTATCATTATCCTCTGCTCCTTTAATTGAAGGGTGGGGCCAATGAACTCCAACCTTCCATTCAAGGAGAAAACTGCACTTAGGCATCTCATTTTTCACCTGGATGCACTACTTTCGGAATTCTCTGATTTTTCCACATGCTCCCATGGACAGGGACCTGTTCCTCATTCTTCACCACTTTTTCAGCTTCCTTTTGTGTATTGTCTTTCCCCATTAGATCATAAGCTCCTGGAGGACAAGGACTGCCTTCTTTTCATATTTGTATCTCCCTCTCTTGGGAGTACTTGTACCCAGGCATAGTACTTGGTATAGAGTAGATGCTTAATAAACGCTAATTGACTGATTATTTAAGAAAGAAAATGCAGAAAGAGAAATCGATGATAATGTATGTCATCAATAAATGCCCAATCCGAGGGACACACATATGTGGCAATCTTGCTTCTGGTCTGTGATAATATGGAATGAAGAATATTGGCTCTTTCTTTAGAACATGAACAGGTGTCCTTTGAGTACTTTTCATCTTCTTATGGTGTAGTGAAGAAAAGGTCATTTAGTTATCTTCTGAATTGGAATTAAGTGCAAATACAAAAGATCTACCTACCAATTTTATCTCACCTGATGGTAAGGGAAACCAGAACCACTGTGAGCTTCTTGGTGGCAAAGGGGATTTAGATCCTTCCTGTGGCTAACGCTACATGATTCATGAACACGTAGTCCTGCTGCTTCTTTTCTCTTTATTATTCCTTTTCTTAGGTAAAGGAAGATTGGATACCAAGAGACTTAGGAAATTTTAAGGATCAGAGTATTCAAAATGAGATTGCCAGCAATTGTAGCCAACATAGCCTTGAAAAATAAGAATCCATCCCAGCAACATCTCAGTTTAGTGTATCCTGAATATATGAGAGTGACTCTGTCCATCAGCCATGATGGCATTTGGATGTGAACTTGGTAGGAAAAATGTTTGCAGCTGACACTTTAAGTTTGAGCTCATTCTCCTATGAAGGATAATGTGCTCCATTTGGGAGCAATATATTAATACTTAGGTTCTTGTCATATACCTTTGTAGTCTTCCAGATCCTTCAGTGTGGCTTTCTGACTGAATCCAAATTTTAAAACAAATTTGCCAAAAGGCTGCACTTAAAGATCTAGAAGTCCATATGTGGATTCAAGGCCACGGGTTTCCCATGCTTGTAGCTAATTGGCAAAATGACATTAGGATAATTTGCAGGAAATATTTATTATAACTGGTGAAAACACTTGAATGGGGGCTCAAGCAAATAATATTGAACTAATCTGAGGAGGAAATGTACCCAGCTGTACTCTGGGGGACTTAACCAACCTGGATACATATGAATTGGGAAAGTAGAACCTGTATCATACTATATGTAATAAGATGAAATTGTAATTTGTTGACTAGCTGAACTCAAAGAGTAACTATTGGTTCAGATTTCATATGGCAAAAGATTTCTAGTGGAAAACTCAATGGATCTGCACTTGAAATTGTGCCATTTAACATTTTGTTGCTAGCTCCTTAGATGAAGACATAGGTGATATACGTTCATCAAATTTACATATGACAAAACCTGGGAGAGGTAGCTAAAACACTGGATGGTGGAATCAATATCCAAAATGTCTTGACAGGGTAGAGTATTGGGCTGAATTTAATAAAATAAAATCCAAGTGAGAAAAGAGCAAATTTTCACACATGGGTACAGAAGATCACCATCACCAGTTCAAGATGGAAGAGGCATGGTTAAGTAGTAGTGGGTTGTTAGTGGACTGCAGGCTCAATAAATATAATTTGGCAGCCAACAAAAGCTAGTGAGTTCTTGTGCTACATTAATAGAGACATAGCTTCCAGGGTAACCCAGTTACAAAGCAAGTTGAGTGGAAGAGGGGCAACAAGAAAAATAATTACTGTTACCAAAGTATCAAGAGAAAAATATTTTTCAGTGTATGGATTCCCTACCTTAACAAGGTAGATACTTTGAGAGTAAGAAATGTACATCTTGGCAGATATCAAAATGTTTAGAACTACATCCACAAGGAGACCTACAGTCTAAATATTTTAACCTCATATTCAGGGTGGTGGTGCTAAGTTTGAGACTGGAATTAAAAAGCTCAGTGATGTCAAAAATGTCATTTTTGGGATATGCCCTCCTCAAGGGCAGAGGCTGTCTTTCTTTTTTCTATTTTATTCTCAGTATTTAGCACAGTACCTGGTACCTAGTAGAAGCTTAACAAAAATCTTAAAAATTGAATTGAGTTGAATAAAGGTATAGAATTGTTTTGCTCATATCTGAGCTAAAAACACACCTATTAATTGACTTGTTTTGGTACCTTAGAGGAAGGAAATGTTACAACTATTTACAGTCAGTATATCTCACAATTGTTAGAGAAGCAGAGAGATGTTTTCTAAATAGCCATGGCTTCAACTTAGGAGACTGGTAGTAGAAACAAAAGATATGATGCCACAATACATTGCCAAGACTATCAACAAAACAATAGAGTTCTGTTGAAAACCAAGCCAACCCAAAACTTGGCCTTTAAAGCACTATCAAGTTAACTGTCCAGTGCAAAGGTAACCCATACAGAGTTGTTGAGAGACTGGTTAACTTGCCCATTTACAAAATGACCTCAGAAAGTGCAAAGGGCCTGTTCATTACAACAATCAGTGGAGAGTTAATTGGAATGTCTCATGAACAGATAAAGAGAAATTATTGACATCATTTATTGACCATGGTGAAGAGTAAATTAAAGAACCTATCAACCAATTATATGGAATTTTGGACTCAAATATGGACCAAGTAATAGAGAAACTGTATATGTACTATCACAAGGCAAGGGAGCTGAACCCATAGACAACTCTTGTCTTGCCTAGAATTGGTGCACAGTTTCCTAGGGTAAAGATGCAACCCACAGAACACATACATACTCTCAACTAATCTTCCAAGCTGCTGCCAAGCCTATGATGATCTTTTTTTTTTAAATAAATGAACTTTAGGTTCTAAGGGAGACATAATATCTAGTACTAGAGATGTGTTAACTTTGCTACATTCTTCTCTGGTCATATAATATCCTAATGGTCAGCCCATACCAGCTACTTTGCTCAGGTATAGGAGCAGAGCAATGAGTAAATGACAAGGGAACTAGAAACACTATACCAGTAACTTTGCTAAGTTATAATATTACCAGAAACCCAAAGAAGTAATATGTAATACTATAGATTTCTCATGTGAAATATACTTTGAATATAATTATGTATTTCTTGTTGCATATGACAAACTGCAAATTCGAATATGTTTGTTTCTTATTTTGGTGTTTTGTTTATCTGACTATATTTTCTGTTATGTTCCTGCTCTAAGATGATAACTGCTAGAGGTCGGGAGCCACATCTTACTTATCTTCTCTAGTATTTAACACATAATTGCACATTAAAAGCACTGAATAAATGTGTGTTAGAGACAGTAGGTGAAATGGCAGGAGTGGATGAGATTATGAAAGAATAGATAGAGTAAAGAGGGCTGAGGACAATGTCTAAGGCAGCTTCTTTAGGTGTGAGAGGATAGTAAAGAAGATAGAGGTGATCTGAGAGGTGAAAGAAGAATCAAGAATGTACGGGTCAGGGGAAGGTAGAATTGAGTTGATGGTATATCTGAAGTAGGTGCTTAGGGAAAAGACATTGTGCAACTTTAAAGGTGAGATGTGAAATTGAAGTGTCCAAAACAAACCACCTGTTTCATCAATTTGTCTGCGGCTGTGTCTGGTTTCAGGGATGCAGTTATACAAGTAGAGATGCTGCTGCCACATGTTTATGCTTTCTTGTTTTCTCTGAGCATCAGAGCAAAGTCCCAAGATGTCCAAAGTCAACAGAGTACTCTTTAGTTAAATGAAGCAGAAATTTCCTATTTGTTTCCCTAGTGACCTGAAAGAGTTAATGTAGCTCCCTGAACTCGCTAACTCTCTCCCAGGGAGCAGCTTATACATTCAGAGAATTTGTCTCGACAAATAGGAATTGAGGAGCAAGGAGGATAAAATTTGGATTAAACTAAGTTTGGTGGCCTCAAGCTCATCACTGCCAGAAAACTTTCACTACCTGGCATAAAGCCAAACAAGTTAAAAAAGGTAGTCTCTAGTATACTTTTATTGGTGCATTTTATTGAAACAGACAAGCTTTGGGCATCCATCCAGCTACCACCCCATCTCTTTCCTCTCTTTCATAGCCTAATTTCTTAGAAAAGCACTTTGTGTCCTGTGTTTTCACTTCTTTACCACTCATCCTTTTTAAAATTTTGATCTCATCTCCATCCCCACTACTCAACTAAAACTCTTAAAAATCATCATTGACCTCCTAGTTGCCAAATCCGGTAGCCTTTCTTTCGATCTCTATTCTCTTTGACTTTTCATAGCAAGGGACACTGTTGGCTGTTCAGTCCTGGCAAATTTCTTCCCTTGGTTCAAGAAATACTACCCTTTCTTGTATTGATTCAACTTAATTCTCTTCCTCAGTCCAAAAGACATTTATTTGGGCATCTGCTCTGGACAAAGTGCTGTGTACCAAGTTGGTGATAAAAATGGGAAAACCTCTGTTTTCCCTCTACTCCCCTAGTTCCTCTTCTTTATCTTCTTTGGTGTCTGTTTTATTTCTTGAATACTCCTTAAAGTTTTGTCCTTAATGCTTTTTTTTGTCCTTTTCAACATTTTCTCCTTTAGTAATTTGATTCATCTCATTTTGTGCCTTGAATTCCCACATCTCAACAGATAACCCCCAGATCTATACTTCTAGTTTTGAACTTTCTCCTGCGTTCCAGATCTGCATCTTCAACTACCTAAAAGATACCTGATTATGAACCCCACCCCCAACCCCAACTGAGGTCCTAAAAATCAGAATTTCCAAATCCAAATCAAACCTACTTTTCTTCCATTATTTCTGAAAGTGGTATAATCATTAACTGATGACATTTTTGGTCCAGCACTTCAAATGTCCTCAAATAGCCAATCTGTTATCTAGCCCTAGCTCAGGATTAGCTTTACTATCTTCATTGCAACGACTTTAATTGTATAAGCCTTTAATATAAAAGGTCAGGGTGAGTTTACTCTAATATTTATCTGTCACCAGAGTAATCTTTCTACTTCTTAAGTAGACTTTATTCCTTCACTCATTTTCTAATGAAATAATACCTACGAACACTTTGTAAAACCTTGGATAGCAATAGGGTCGGAATATGTGACTTGAGTGATATTGTGAGGAATTTTCCTCTAATAACCAGGTTGTCATCTTCTATGTACTTTATAACATCACAGAATTACCTAGTGCATTACTTAAGATCATATAGCTAGTACATGCCAAAGGCAGAACTTGAACCCTGACATTAAAGGCAGCTCTCTATCTACTATGCCAGGTTGCATCTCAAAGTGATATGAATTCTTACTACTACTACTATTATTTCTTCTTCTCCTTCCTCCTCCTCCTCCTTCTCCTCCTTCTTCTTCTCCCTCTTCTTCTTCTTCTTCCTCCTCCTCCTCTTCTTCTTCTTCTTCCCCTACCACGACCACTAATACTACTAATAGTGCTACTACTACTTACTGTTGCTACTACTACCACAACCACCATCATCAATATTACTTCTATTACTACCACCACTACTGCTATTACCACCACCTTCACTACTTCTACAGCTACCATAACAACTACTACTACTACTACTATTTTTGATTCCCTATGTCTTACGGAGTAAAGTTCAAATTTAGTACGGAATTCAGACTTCCCTTATTTTATAGAGCCCTTTTTATGGACTCCTTGAATTCTATTCCCCTCAACGGACTATAGTGTTAAGAGAAATTGTACCACTGTTCCTCATATGCATAATATGTTAGGCTATTATTTTCCCAAAAAGGTACCACCCTCCCACTCAAGTCTCTAGTTACTACTCATCCTCTAAAGTCCAAATGAATTAATGCCTCCTCTATCTGATATCCCTCCTCAAATAATTTTTTATTTAATTAAATATTTTCTCCTTCAGTAATAAATACAATAAATAATAACAAAATAATTAAATTTTCTCACCCTATTCCCCCTAACCACTCAGTGAGGTCCCTCACATAGTATTTTACTGACATCTCAAAATTGTGTATTATTTTGTATTATAATTATTTGTACATTTCCTTATTAGAATGTCAGCACTACCAAAAAATTGAAGGGATATTGTCTTACCTAAACTTTCTATCTTTTTCAGTGCTTAGTATGATGTTCTCTATATTTTGTTTGATGATAGAGACAACATAAATATTTGTTGAGCTTACTAGATGGTTGAATTGGCAGAGATGGACACAGTCCTAGGTTGTTTTTATTCTCCTTCCACCCTACCTCTGTGTCTTGGCTTCTCCCTGCAGACACTTCTCCAACTGTACAACTCAGAATAGATCAATTCACTCATTCCTCATTCAACTTACTTCCCTATTCAGTACTCCTAAATATGCATGACATAGAACAACATATGTGTGTGTGTATATAATATAAATAAATGGATGGAAAGACAGATATACACAAATTCTCAGTTGAGTAGTATACTGATAAAGTTAAACTGTTTCTCTTCCCTAATCAGTAGGAAATTAGTACAGTTTACAAAGTATCTCATATATGTACTTTTTATCTTCACAAAAGAATTTCATGTTGTATCCAGTATGGCTTTTATTATCCCCATTTGACAAGTGAGAAAAAAAAATGAAAGGTTAAGTGCCTTCCTCAAAGTGACACAACTAATAAGTGTCTGAGATGAGACCACAAGTTTTCTGTGTCAAGTCTAGCAAACGTACTGCTTTCCCACAAAAGACTATGAAGAAGCTTAAGAATTCCTGGGAAATGTTATAAATGGGTGTCAATGGCATATTTGAAAATTAGAATAAAATATTGCCCCAAATTGAGGAGTCAAATCTAAGTCTTTTGAAATCAACTGAAGAAATTCTAGGACTCCCTTCCTGTACTTAATGCAGAACACTGGACTTGTGTCTTTTTAAAATACTAATCATGTATCCCATCTCTTAACCACAGTGATACTCTTTTTAATGTCCTAGAGCTTTGCTAAAAGTTTTCTGGACTGAAATATTTTTTCCCATTTTTTAATAATCCATCCCTTTTCTCTTAAAATTTGATGCAAAACTGTGTCACATGACTAAAAGAAAGTGCAATATAAACAAGTCATTTTCCTATAGTTAGATTAGCATCTGGATTTGTAAGTGACCTTTACTATTTACATGTTTTGGTTTCCTTTTTCCCCCCACTCACTCTATTCCATCTCCCTTGGGAATAAATCAATAAAGAAATTATAAAGAAATCACTAGAAAATTTACAGTTGAAGATTCATTCCAGATTTCTTGCATCACTCTCTTAGACATTGAGGGTTTTTGGTTGTTGTTTTTGTTGAGGGGAGGAAGGGGATGATGATGGTATTCCCTTTATTAATATTTGGATACCAGTGATTGGTCTTTCAAAGTTTTATGTCATGTAACTAAAAATACTTTTATTTAACATTCCAAAATCAAATTTGTGCCTGGTCTCTGGGGATTAGAAAAATTAATAAAAAATTAATCTGTTAGCAAAAACACATTGTTTTCTTCACACATTTAACCTTTCTATTCTGTTGTGCAAAATGATACTTCTCTCCTTCCACCCCTACCCCCACCCCCAGTTCAAAATAAAAGCTATAGGCCTGGTTCTGTCATGGCGGTGAGCAGGCAGTTGGATGCGGTAATGCATGCCTGAAGCCTTCACCAAGGATGATAAGCCTGCATGAATTTTACGAGTCTCAGTATCAAGGTTGCCCTCGCCCAAGGGATTTAAGAATAAGGGGGGAAAAAAGAGAAGGCAGATGTATGAATAACTGGCATTGTAAATCTTCACCGTGGCAACCTACAGCTAGAAGAAGTCTGTGATGGGTTCATGACTTGAGAAGAAAGCGACACAGCAGAATGTGAATGGATTTTCTTCAGCTACTTAATACACTGCTTAGAGCAGCTTAAGGGTGTGTGTGTGTGTGTGTGTGTGTGTGTGTGTGTGTGTGTGTGTGTAAAAAGGAGGGGGGCCTCCGTGGAAATTTGTTAGGAGGAATTACTAGTGTTATACAGCTTGCCAGTTTGGGGGGGGTGGGTGGGAGGTTGGGGAGGAGAGAAAGAAAGAAAGAATACCGTTTAGCCTCAGAATATAAATGACTGGATTTTGCTTGGGGGAAAAAAGATGGTGGGGGAGGGGCAGAGAATTATGCAAGCTACTAACAATGAGCAAATTGGACCCTCAACAACACAGAGCAAGGTCATAGCGGAAAGTCACAAGAGTGGGGTGATGGGGGTGGCTGATGGTAGAAAACAGATCATGATAAATAGTTTCACATTTTGCAAAATCTGGTAGTTAATGAAAATAAGATGCATTTGAGTTGTCTATATGAACACCTGATTTTTTTTTGCTTTTTCTCTCTTTCGATCTCTCAACACACATACATACACACACACATACAAACACACACACACATATAAGCAGGGCCTGCTGATGTATGAAAGCAAAGCAGTGGCTCTAATTGTGCAATTATAAAACGGAAATGATGCAGGTTTGGCAACACAGGGAAAGAAGGCAGCTCAATAACATTGTTTAATAACAAGCAAATAAAGCTCAGAGGGGAAAGAGGTGACTATTTCTGCTTTAGACTCATTAAGGAGCCTGAAACATATTGTAAAAGAGTGATATTTAATTATGGGCTGGACTGATAACATAGAGCAGGGCCTCACTGGGAGAAAGAGACCCTGTGCTCCTAGGAGCTAGCAGCTCCAAACATCAATTACTGTGATTATCTACCCAGTGCTTACAAAATGTACCCGTCTCCATGTTCCATCAGCGACCCGTAAACAGGCATTGCATAGGCAAATTTATGGGCACAGTCAGCCGGGGCCAGGTGGGATAGCAAGCCTCCCATTGGCGACTTGGAAGCAAAGGAGGAAGGAAGCAAAAGAAAGAAAAATCTGTCTTTTGCACTACTGAAAGAGCAATTTATTACAGAGTGTTTGGAGGAGACAGCATTTGTTAGCCTATTGCTTTTTCTTTCTTTTCTCCCCCCTTTCTTTTTTTTTGCCTCTATTGGTTGTCTGAATGAAAAATGGGAGCATATTAAGCAACTCATGAGTTAGAGGAAATGGTTTGGCACCATACCGTCACACTTGGTGGTAGTATAGCAGGACAGAGGTCAGAAAGTTTCAGGTATCAAGATTTAGAACTTTACCTTTGGGGAATCACTTGAATTGCCTTATTTCTGAAGCCTATAACAGAATTAGTAGTTTCCAGTGGGACTCAAGTAAAGAAATGACTGGTGTAGTCCAATGGCTTCAGAAAGGTATTCGAAGGTGATGTGATATTTTGGGGTTGTTCCAACAACAAAATTGGACTTCAGTTTACCTAATTGTAAATAGAGATGAGACTTGTAATGTCTCTTTCAAATTATCATCATTACTATCATAACTAACATTTATGCAGCATTTTATGGTTGGCAAAATGTTTTACATCCTAATTCATTTGATCCTCACACAACCTTGGAATGCTATTGTTATCTCAATTTTACAGATGAGAAAACAGGCTGAGAGGTTAACCAGTTTGCCCAGAGTCACATAGCTGTGAGAAGTATGGGTGGCAGGATTTGACCTCATATTTTCCTCATTCCAAGGCTAACATTCTATACACTATGCCACCTAGCTGCTTTCAAATCTATAGTGAATTTTTGTATCTTTTTCCCCTTTTAAACCTATTCTATTTTAAGGTATTATTTTATTCAATATTTTTTGCATCTTTTTAAAAACCAAATTCTTAATGCTCTTTTCATAATTTGCTTGCATCACTCTGTTTTCTTTTCCCAATTTCCCTCTAACACTCATTTCTTTCTTTAACTCTTTCAGGAATTCTTGTTGGGGTTGGATCCAATCAGCATTTTTCTTTGAGGCTTTGTTTGTAGTTGTTTTCACATTGTTGTCTTCTGAGCTTACATTTTGTCATCAAAGTAGATTCTTATGGTCAAACTTTTTTTTTGTTATTTGCTCATTTTCCAGCCTATTTCTTGACTTTGAACTTTATGGTATCATTGAACTCTGTTCACCATAGGGGTAAAGAAGCATTATCCCAAGCTTTAGGTATTTTTGTGTTACTGTTTTACAGCTTGTTCTGGCAGAGTTGATCTACAAGCATTATGATGCTTCCAAGGTGGTATGATTCAAGAAGTGTGGTCACTGCTCTCCTGGTCTGAACTCTGACTTTTACCCTGTAATAATCCCCCACTCCCCTGAAGCTATAAACACAGTGGTTCTTTTGGTCTTGGAAATGTAACAAGGTCTCCTGCTCTCCTGTAGCTATAAGCATTTGTGTTCTTTTCCGCCTTGAAACTTTGACCAAGGTTTCTGCTCTCTTGTGACTGACCACAAGTACTTCAACTGCCCCAGACCAGTGACCTAGGATGCACATAGGCAATAGGGTTGTCAATCAGTGTGCCAGTGCCCAGCAAAGGGTCCATTGTAATTTCTTCGTGAGCAGTTGTCTGATATCCTTAACATCTCTGGGCTAAGGTTTCCCAAAGATGCTACTGCTGCTACCACTGCTGTAGCGTCTACTTTCAAGGTCTATCGCTAGTGCTCCTACCCACCTGGGCAGGCTCCCACCCCAGAGTCATAAACTTCCCCTGCTAAACTCCTAAGTGATCTTGGACTACAAAAATATCTCACTCTGACATTTTGTTGGCTTTGCCACTCCAAAATTTGATTTGAGGAGTTATTTTAAAATTGTTTGGAGTGGAGTGTTAGGAGAACTGAGTTCAGCTGGGTTGCTGCCTGTACTCTGCCATCTTGGCTTGTTGCTTTCAAATCTAAAACTATGCTCTTATAATTATGTAGATAATTATTAAATAGATTACAGTGATATCAAACTTCAATAAAAATGGAGGTCATAAAATGGTTCAAAACCAACCCTGTGGATGTATATTAACTTAGAAAATCAAATATAAAAATTATCTATGTTTTATTGTATTTTTATTTATTTTGTTAAATATTACCTAATTGCATTTTGACCTCATTCAGGCTGCACTTGGGAAGTTATGGGCCATGTTTTTAACATCTCTGAATTTGTCTATATAACGACATGCACAGGGGAGTCTGCTATCACATGTTCTTAGATCTGCATTCATAAAAGGAAAGGCAACTTTTGAGGGGTTAACTATCACTTTAATCAATCACATGTATCATTCCTTTCACCAAGCACCCTGAACTTCAAAGAAAATATAGAGAAATCAAAAGATCAACAGACATGGCTTCCTCTACCTTAATTCAACAAACAGGTCTAACTGTCTGATCATAGTTACCACAGAGGGAAGCACTGACATCTGAATTTTAAAGCCAGGGGACTCCTTTAGTGAGTCCTCATCTGGCCAAAGAAACACTTCTAGTTGGTAAGCCTCAAAGAAATCAGCAGACATAGCTTCCTCTGCCTGACCGTAATTTAATGGACAAGTACAGCTGCATGACCATAGTTATCAGAGAGGGAAGCGCTGACATCTGGGTTTTCAAAGCCAAGGGGCTCATTAAAGCAGCTACCCAGAGTCTTCATCTGGCACTCAAACCTTCTTGCAAAAACTAAGCCCCAAAGTAAAGCTTCAACTCAGAGTATTTACATTTTTTTTAGAGCCAGAGGGCATACCAACCCTTGAGAACCAGTACCTTATTAACAAAAGACTTGAGTCTTCTCACAAATCTTCCCTAATTATAAACTCCCCTTAATGGGCAGACTCATTAATGGGTAGGGAAGATCTTTAATATCACATTAAAATAATTAACAATACAAATATATATATATATATATGTATATTGTTTCTAGTTAAAGAAACTCTTGTTTCTGTACTTTACTCCTTGCAGAAACTCTTGACTAATAAAGTCAAGATTCAACCAGAGGCTGAATACTAAAAGAAAAACAGTGAAAGATTTTATTTTACTTGCCATCACAACCTATACCTATGTGTCTATGATACCAAAATATTTCATCAATTAAGTCAATCCATAAATTTTGCTACATAAAAAACCAAAATGTCTTTATCTGCTTGTAGCATCAATGCGACATCCACAGCCCCTACACCAGCCATGAACATGCTGCTGCAATTCTGAATCACAAAATACAACAGACTCCCCAGGTGGAAGACAGAACCAAAACATTTATTCAAATACAAGAAAGCCAAATCCCAACATGAGAAAGCCAAATCCATCATAGAACCAAGAAATCTATACACAATAATAATAGAGTGAAGCACCAGCCCCAAGCTTTCCCACAAGCCAGCTCTCTTAAACAAAATCATAGACAAGCTCTCCCACTCACACTAGCCATCTGCCTGCTTTCTCTCCCTCAGTTCTGACTGCTCTCTAATTGCCTTTCAGCTCCTCTCTACCTCTGCTTCTTTGTGTTTCACCCTTTCTGCCCCACCACTTCCTGTTCCATGTGACTTAGACTCATGGGACTCAGGTTTCCATGTGACTTTAGCAGGTCACATGGGCCTATTAATGGATGGGAAAGATCTTCCCATTAAGAAGCCAAATTACAATAACAATAAGCAAAAATATATTATCAATACATGGCTAAAATCCCATGTTGAATATCTCAGACCTTTTTTTTTTGTAATCTCTCCTATAAAAGTAACTTGCTTTAGAGTTCTTTGTGACCTTGTCTCATTACCCTTACTAGCTGTAAGTTTAAATATGATATCCTTTCTCATGCTTATTTCTGTGGAATTTAGTACAGTACTTTACATATAATGGGCCCTTAATCAGTGCTTGTTGAATGGATGACTGAATGAAAGAAAGATACTTTTTAAGAAATTGGTCAGAGAGCCTTATGTTGTATAGGCAGTGCTTGTGGACAAAAGGGAAAATATGATATATTATTTTACTATAATCCATATCAATAAATCAGTCAACATTATCAAGCACATGTCATGTGCCAGTCACTATGCCAAGAATTGGAGATACCCAGATAAAAGTGAATTAACCCCCTGTCCTCAAAGTGGCTTGAAGTAGTTATTACTTATATATGTATATATACTTACAAAATACCTACCACAAGCCTTTATTAGAGACCTAATTATGTTGAGAATCATGTACTAGTTGCTGGGACTGATATAATAAGCATACATATGTATATGTATAAATATATTTATATTACACATAGTATATTTATATTATATGAAGTAATTTATATTATACATTTATATCACATATTTCTATATTTATAATTCTATATTTATATCATATATAGTAACCCCTAGAGGTTAATGTGCATATACATAACAGAAGGACCCCAACTCCTCTAGTTATGGATCCAGTCAGATTACAGTCAGTCTCTTGAAAGGGGCCTTCAATAAACAATCCAGACAAATTGGGCAGGACAATTATAGATGGCTAATGTATCAAGGAAACCTGGTACCGGACTGTTTGGCCATCTGGTTCTCAAGCATCCAATTCCTTGTGACTCATGGGTTGATAAATACCAAAGACTACTACTAGCTGCTAACATTCTTGTCAGCCACATACTGAAGAACAAAGGAAATTTGGGCTACTTTTTAATTCTACCCTCTCAGCTCATCAACACTTGGTTTGCATTAAAATGTAAGAACATTACACTCCACACTCCGCTAATAATCAGAAAGTAAAGCTTTGAAGTTTTCCTGTTTCTCAGCTACCACCCATGACAGATGCTTGCCAGAGAAAAACTCAGGGGGCATTTTATTGCAAACATTTTGGCTGAGAACAGTACCCATAGTGCCACTTAATATTGCAGCTATCTCTGGTGTAATCAGTGAACAGCAGTTACTTATTTATCTCACGTCCTGCTCCTTGATAGCTACCCAGCATCACCGGCATGACCTCTGAAGCCCAGACATTAATTTCACCTCCGTATTTCTATAGCATCGATTAATAAAAACTGACTACATTTTCAACAAACGCACATGTCCTGATAAATGAGGGTCCTGACTTAATTGCTCTGTAAATTAAGAGCTCACAGTAGTGACAATAGAGAGTAGTTTTAATATTTAAAAACTCATTAAATTTGTGTACTTTTTGAATAATTAAAGTCACAGGACCACTTTAAGGAGCTAATTTAAGTTTCATTCTTAAACGTATATCACAGATGAGGATAATTCATTTGCAAAAAAAGTTGGTTAATTTTCTGAATTACTAAATCCAGTTATATTTTTTTCATGATTAGTACTACACAATGACTCATTATGTTTTCCCCCCATATAATGACAAGGATAGCATGAAGATATTTGGGATCTGTGAGCTTTAATTATGTAGTACATATCTATACATATAAAAATAATAAAATCTCCAAACCAAAATCAAATTTAAAAGGTAATTGCCTGTTCTGATCTACTCAAGAATCTATTCATTTCGACATTCAAATTCTTTGGTTTTCACTCCATTCTAGTGTTTGGGTTTGAATACTATCAATAAACACCACTTCTTTTCTTGTTGCTGCTTGTGGCATAACAATGTGTATGATCAATTCTACTTCAATTGTGTTATGCGAGCAAAACTTAAAAGGGTCTATATGACCACAGTTCCTAATTACATAATACATTCTTCCCCCAAAGCAGTTTAAATTGCAACCTCTGAACAGCTACATATGGAGGTACAGAATACTACTCCCTCCCTACCCCTTCAATCAGAAGTTTTACTTTAAAAGTCATGATTCACTATAAAGATGATATATGGTTCCCTAGCATAGTGTTAACATTTTGGAACAAATCAAATCTTAGATCGATGATGCTCCTGTTTCATCTTTGCCTCCTTCACATTTCTTCCTCTGGGTGTTTATGTGTCAACCTGAGTATTGTCATCAGTATTTATTTGATGATTAAGCGGCCACTCATGGTCAAGTTAGGTTTCTGAGCTCATTCAGGATTTGGAAACTGGAAATTCTCATTGAAAGGATAACACATGAGAGCCTTAATCTGATATTTCCTTTCAAATACTTAAATTTAATTTTAAGAGAAATATTTTGATTTGACATTTCTAGATTTGAAAGGAAAAAGAAATACTGGGCATATGGAATTTTGATTACAATGTGTAAAATTGATATGTATAAAGACTCCTTCAGTACAATTTAGCATAGAAAACTGGTGAATGGAATACCTTAAAGCTCTCACATTCATGGGCATGTAAACAGAGGGGAAATTATTCTCTGACTAGGAGAAGAAAAAGAAGAATATAGGGGTGAAGGGGGGAGAAAGGGAGAGAAATGGGGGCCAATAAAGATTGTATTCTGCAAGATAGTTGCCTGAAAGTTTACTAGTATTTATTTTTCTTTCAAAGGTAACATGAATGTAGTATAGAAACCTGAATTTCATTTCTTTTTGCTATTTTCAACCCTGCTTCCAAAAGTAAAATTGAAAAAGACCACTCCTAATAAATCCAGAAACCAAGGTGCAAAATGCAAACAAATCAGTTTCACACAAATCAATTCATTATACTAACCCTTCCTTCATTTTCCTCTGTCTTAGACTAAGAGCTATCATGCTAGAATTCTCCTCTACAAGGAAACTATTAAAGTGAAATGACACTAATAAAGAATCCCAAGGGATTAGGGGAAGATATGTTGCAAATGGAATTTTGCACTGTGTGAACTGACAATCCCAAAAGACTGTGGAACCCTGTGGTTAGATATAGGTTCTACAATGTGCATTTGCTGAGAAAAGGAATTTCCTTAGGAATTCTTTCATCTAGTATTAAAAAAATTCTCTCAAATATTATTAACATATCACACTAAGAAAAAATGATAGAATCTATGTTAAGATTCTTGGTATTTTCCTACAAATGTATTCATTAAATTTGTCCACCTAAAACATTTGTTTATTAAGTTTGCAGAATTACAAAGAACATTAAATCAATACTTCTTAAACAGTCAATCGGAAGAGGGTATGATCAGAATAATGTTACAAAAGTGCCAGAGTAGAAAGGAGGATATGAGGGGAAAACTGAGAAAGAGAATGAGCACAGAATGGAATTAAGAGACTAGGAAAGGAAATAATTGGGCATTACTGGACACCTCTACACTTCCTTTTTTGATTAAAAGGAAAGTATACACAGAGAGAGACATGGTACAAGAGTCAAGAAGATTATATATATATATAATATATATATATATATATATATGAAAATATAAAGTAAGAACAATAACATTTTCATTGGTTAGGAAAAAAGGCAGAATTTCCCTCATGAAATAATACCTAGAGAACATAGAGAAAAATGGCACAGATCTGAATACATCATACTTTGCATTTCCCAGAACCTCACTGAAGTGAAATTTCCCTTTTATAAATGCATGGAAGACATTTGAGGACAGTGTCTCCAACCACGAGAAAGCACAAACTAAATCTTTGGTTGACCGTGAATCATGAAACTCAAAGGATCTTGCTTATGTTTCAAATGGATGACTTTTTTTCACTTAACCCCAGTTTTTCAAATCAAATCCATCAATCTTTGTATTAGTGTGAGGCTAGTATCCATAAAGACTTCTCAAAGATGTAATTCAGCTTAATAAGATCATATTCAATAAAGCTTTGAGCTTCCCGGGGAAAAATCCATTTTATAAATACATTTTTAAGAAATATAACATACTAAGACTCATAAGGAGCAGTGTGTTTATGTCAATGGATTTTGCCTTTTTGGAAAATAGGTATTGATAAGTACATTGCTAACTACAGAAATGGCATGTTAATTTTAATTATCTGTGATAATGAATAGGTAACATTTTCAATTCAATATTTGCTACTTAGTAGGTGCTTGATAAATATGTGTTGATTGACTGAAAGTGTTATTTTATAGAGCCTCTCTTGGAAATTCATCCTAAGGTACTTTACAAAAACAAAATTCTCTTCGTTTTCTGCATTCTGTAAAAAAAGGAATGCCCAATATAGTTGCTTCCATACTACAAGTCTAAAAAACTAGCATCCTCATAGCATCACAGTCTGAACTAATATCGCTGCAAAGTAGTAAATTTAATTAGTACATTTCTTGTATATAATTTTGAGAATATGGCATTTAAAATCTGAGATACATTAATTAGCATAAAGGTTACAGTACGCATAAGTTGCAAGAATAGTAGGCACAAGAAAGAAACATGAAGCAAAAAAAATTCACTAAAAGAACTAAAAAATATGGAGCAAGAGGTGGGAAATTAACTTCATAGTTCATGGATTCTAACTAAGCCTAAAAATCTTCTAGACTATGCACATCTATTAATAGTTCATTCAGTAACTCTGGACCTAGCATAATTGGTGCTGTATAAATATTTTGTTGAATTTAATTTTATTTGATGTCTCTTATGACATGATTGTGCATTTGGTAGAAGAAATAAAAGAGCTGAATGAACTAAGATAATTTAAAAATAATCATCCATTGTGTTAACAGATGGAAAACACGCCTTTTTAAAATGTCCATGGTATTTTCTAGTAGTTGTGGCTTTCTTTTGTCATAAGGTCTAGCACTCCAATAATGGACCTTCCTATGCACTGAAATTCCCGTTGTGGTCCATTATCCATCTGATAGAGCTTGTGGTGACTGGACTGTTCCTTAATGAGTTTTAGGGATATGCACCACATTGATCACCAACACTGGATGTACATTAACACCAGGGCCAAATCTATAGTAAACAACCTCCCAATAGTACATACTGAAATGAATGTTTCCCAATAACATACACTTATAACTTTTAAAAATACTCTAAACTATTTGCAAAATTACAAAATAAGTTATTTTATTTTCTGAAGCAATTAACATCGCTTTTGAAATGCAGCTTTTATGTGCAATGGAAAGAGAATGGAACTGATGGCAGAGAACCCTGAGTTCAATTTTTCAAATCCCAGGTCTAGCCTGAGAATTTAGATGGTAACTTAACCTCAATAAATCTCAGTTACCTCAGTTACAAAATGAGGAGGTTGAGCTAGATTAGTAGTTCCCAATGTTTCTGTCTTCCATGAAACCCTTTTAACAACAATAAAAAAAAAAAGTTGTGAATCCCCAGGATAAATTATAACATTCTTTCAGAATTATTAAGAATATATGATAACTATAATAACATTGGCTCTCAAAGTACGAATTAAAATTCATATAATTTAATTGTACAAAAAATTTAGTTCTACCTATAATTATGAAAATTCTAAAGTTGTAAATTCTCACATTATAAAATAATTACAAATACTTGATGTGGGACATTCTAAAAGACCTAAAAGATGCAATCAGCAAGGTTTTATATGCTTACTATATCTTTAAGATCATATCAAATTTCTTTGTTTTATATATTTAATATAAATAACATTTGAATGGAATAAATTGCAACTTTGAAGATATTTAACATGAGAGAACAATCATATATAGACAATTTCAATGTAAGATATTTTTATTTGAACAAAACTTAATACCTGACATAGTCTTAAATCTGCATCATTTATCTCTATAGATTAATTCAAAGCAAAAACAAAAATAAAAATGCTCATTAAAACAAATATGTGGTAGAAAGTTATAAGAGAATTTTATAAACTCCCTTGCTGGGAAGTGGACATTTAAAAAAATTTTAGTCGTGACCAATCAAAAAAAATTTATAGCTCATTACAACAGAAATTATTTACTTTTCTATAAGTTAATGACAAGGGTAATATTAATTGGTAAATATACTTAAGAGTATAATAATGTTTGTTTTTGCTTTTTTTAATATTGATGTATAATTTAACCTTTGTAAGGAAAAAATTCTCATTTGATGTTACTTCTCTTTTACCATTGACATCTTGGCTACAAAGTCACAGAACCATTATTGATGACACCCAGTTCATTTGAAAATCAGATAAAAGAATAACATAAAGAAGATACATTTAAATAAGAAAACAGTCTTAATACTGCAGTGAGATCCAATATAAAGTTTTGTTTCTACAGAATACTTGCGATGGCCTATAATGGTTTCAGGATGACTTGTGCTGCAGCATGGCTTTCAAACTGACGTTTGCACCAAAAGAGTGCAAATGTTCATATTATCTTGATCACATGATTAGACACTTGATGAGATATTATTACAGGGTAACAGAAGAAGGAGGCTGTTGCTCTGGATAGAATGCAAATGAGGATTTTCACTTGTGTCTGGTCATTGAGAATTATTGGGAACGTCAAACCTCTGTGGCAATTTGGAAACAATTTGATTGCAGGTTGAGAAATAGATAATACATTATACTCAGAAGTAGTCAGAGTCTGTATCATCGATACAAACACAAAAACAGTATTGTGAGCCCAATGGTAGTGATTTTACTTTGCTGTAGAAATAAACTTGTAATTTTAAAGACATGCACATGCTCGTCACAGAAGAAAATAAGCTTATAAACATATTGGGTGTTTACTTACTGACTAAGAAACTATTAGAGAATTGTTAGCAAGAACCCCTTGAACCTTTATTATAAACCCCCAAACTATTTGTGAACCAGCAAATGGGAATCACTGAGTTAAATGACCTCTAAGATCCATACCAATTTTGTGCTTTTTATCTTTTGTATGAAGATGGTGCAATAAAAGTATGGTCATTAGGGTACACATTATAGTTTCTAGTAATAGTGATAGATTTGCATGGCTCTAACCAAATTATTTTTCTATCCTTTATTTTTGTAATAACTTGCATTTATACCATAGTTATCCAGATCTAGAGATGAAGTCTCTGACTTGAGGGAAAAAAAAGAATAAAACTAAACTGTTTTGTGGGAGATGATGGAAAGCATTACCTAGGCTCATTAGGGTAAGTTTCTAGCTATATGATAACTAGCCAAACAATTAATATTTATATGACATTTACAAAATATGCTAAATTTATCTTTATTTGTAATTTTTCTAATTTGAAATCTTTTTTTCACATTTATGTGTACAAACAAGATGATTCTCTTATATTTGGATGTGTAAAGATGACTTCTTTTCCTTTGAGAGCAAAAATGCACTATACACAAATTATACTATACATCTGGCTAATTGCTTCCACATTTGAGGTCACTAAATACTAATTATAACTGCAAAGATGTAGATCTAAATATGGCCTTTAGTGTCCAGTTCTTATAAAGAGTTCACAGTTCTGCTGTGAAAATGATCTCTTCATTACAGATAGACTAACAAACTCTCCCCTTAGCCCAAATGAAAAAAAAGAGGAGTTTCTTATTTTTCAGTGAATTTACAACTGTGAAGTATGAAACTGAACATTCTCAGAAACAGAGCTCTTCATTTATCTAAGACACATGTTGGCTTAAATTTCAGAATTATCTATGTCACAACACTCAACTGTGTAATAGCAGAACCACAAAAAAGAGTATTCTGATGACAGTTATAAGCTTTAAGATAATAGGATTAAAAAATATCTTGGGTCCCTTGCCATGGACTTCATTTTGAGCTTGATATACCTTTGACTACAGTTGGGTTATAGAGTGGTAAAGAGGAGGGGACAACTGTCTCAAAGTATTATTTAAAAGTGGGAATATTGATTATGTGCTGTATGAGGATCTCAAGATCCTGTCATTTTTGTCTGTTTGATTTTGTTTTCACTGATACAGAGAACATCATTCTGAGGGAATTTCCTCAAAGTAGACTGGCAGTTGTCCTATATATAATCTAAGAGAGTTATCTGGACCATGGAAAGGATAAATGATTATGACCTGTGACTAATAGCGGTAGAACTTGAACCCAGGTTTACTTGATGCTGTGGAATAAATCCAGTACAGTTTTACAGTATTATGCCATATGTTTCTTTGCATTCTTTTCTATAGCTGTCACCAGGGATATCACATATTGTTGCTTTATGTTTATACATGTAGTACAAACTAGAATTATAACCAAGGGAGAGTGAGTAGGACTTTGCCCCAAGTCCTCGAAATGTGTAAAGATACTGACAGATCTTGAAATCAGTACTTCTGCAGGTAGAAACTATTGAGATTAACACCTAGTTATTAAAGTACAATTAGTTACAGTGTATGCTACAAAATAATAACTTCTGTTGCACCAAGGGTTCCCTTCCTGTACTTTTTCTAGATGAATTTCTCCCTGGTCTAACCTTGTCCTCTTTTTAATGCCTAAGAAATAGGTAGCTAGATAGTTCAGACTGGGTCAGGAGTCAGGAAGACCTGAGTTCAAATCTGGCATCAGACACTTACTAGCTGTGTGATCCTGGCCAAGTCACTTAACTTCTGTTTGCTTTAATCCACTGGAGGAGGTAATGGTAATCCAATCTAGTATTTTTGCCAAGAAAACCTCATGGAGATTATGGTCTATGGGGTCATGAAGAGTCAGACATAATTTACCAAAAACAGCAATAAATCAGTGAGGGTCTCTGCTCAAAGGGCCTGGTGTTCATCTTCTAAGGGTTCCATCTTTCCCATATGGGATGTTTCCTGAAGTCTATCTCCCCACAGGGATTTAAGTGCCGAAGTCCATGGTCTCCTCATATCCAGTCAATTGCTTTCACTAGGAGAATTCTGTATTTCTTAGCCCACATATCAGAATCTTTAGCTATGGCACAGATATTTACATGCAGTTTACTGAGTTCCTTTTATTTACCCTCATTCTTATTTACCTCCCATCAAGGCAATATATTTGAAATGATGACCAGCAGGAGGGATCAATAGACATGTAAAATACATTTCTCACTTTCTAATGTAGCTAGCATTCTCCATTCCCTACCTCTACCTTGGTTATTCTCCAATATTCTGTGTCCTAGGAAGCTAGCTTTACTTCTGACCTTCTGAAAGTCATCCATTTAGGAAAGGTTATTTATAATTAACACAAATCCTGCACTAAGAACTCCACTTTAATTTCTTATAGTTGTGTAATTAGTGAATACATTAGTAATCAATATATTTAATAAGCTGTTATGCATCAATTGTATCACAATGGACATTCTAAATGATCTATCATACAACTACATTAAGACTTTAGAAACCTTGATTATTTCAACAAAACCAGATTTAATCTTTGTGGACCTTTACAAAGGCCTTCAATTGAAATAACAAGCAACAGACAAAGGTTCTTGTTATTTTAATCTCCCAGAAATATGCATTCATTCTGTTTTTAATATTTGTCTGTTTTACTCCATTAAATAGGAGATAATTGGAAAATCCAGTGAGCTAAAAGGAAAGAAGGAGGGAAGGAAAGAAAGAAGGAAGAAAAAGAAAGAAAGCTCCTCAGAACTTTGTTTTAAGTATGATACTCATTAATCCAGACTTTTTTTGGGTTAACTCATTCCCTGGTATACAAAACACATCACTCTACAGTGAGTTTAGCATGCGAAACTGCGCATACGTACAGGACATTCGCTGCCCAAGGTTCTGGGCCATGGTTATCTTTTTAATATACACTGATAAAATGTTGAAACAAAGTTGCAATATTCATCACTTTGTGAACACCATGACAAATTACAGAGCATTGTTGCTCAAATTAAATGTTAAAGTAAGTTAGTTCAGAGATTTATAATGGTGAAAGTAATTAGCCCAAGCACCTATGAAATATCAATAAATTAACTGTTTTTGAAAAAAAATATTAGAAATACTCATCCATGAGGACTAGGGCCTTTATTCAAATGATGTCACATAGTCTGGGAGGCTTTGTCATGTTCAGTAAATTAGCATGGCCTAACCACAGCAGCAAATTTCCTTGAGCTGCAATAAAGACTAAATGCTTTCAGACTCCCATGATCCTTTGTAGTCATCATTTTAAAGCACTGCCTTAGTGAGCTAAACCTGTAAAGTTTTCTTTTGAGCGGCTGTGAGTTGATTAGATCTATTTCAGCCTAGTAGTGGTAATAGGCTCCTCTCTGTGAAACTGCTTAGCCTCTGCTCCCCTGGCAGCTGGAGAAACTGGAATTAATCAGGTCTGCTGGGGACTTCTTCAGCATCTCCGCAGGCCAGCGACTCTGGAATCATTTACTACAGAATCTTACTGTCAACTCTTTGTCATTTAGGCTTTTGATTATGCTTTCTTTCTTTTTTTCTTTCCTTTCTTTTTTTTTTTAAGAAAAATGGAAATGGGTGACAGATTATCCTAATGCAGAATTTCACTAGTTACTTTTATAGACATCTATTATCACCCTTTGATCTGCCCATGAAAGAAAGTAGGTGTGTGCTAAGATTTTTTGGGGAAAATAGGCTATTAAAATTATTTTTTTCCTAATTAAGCGACATCCCTAGTAAATGGAAGGAGAACATTGAGCTACTCTATATTTTATCCTCAACAAGGAAAAATTTGGAAATCTCATTCTTCACAGAATTTTAAAATAATATACTATAGTATTTCCAATATTCTCTACACATGTTGAGCTCAAATCTACCTATATTTCAACATATTCATAACCACTGCTTAAAACACAGTATGCATTTTTGTTGAGGGTAAAATATTTTCAAATACCACTAAAGGTTGCAGACATATATTTGAATCTAAATAAAATATATAAGATTTAATTTCGTCACCTAATTATCTCAGAGACAGTTTCATGTTTGAATTGTATGACTGAAGTTTAGGATTGAGAAATGTTTATTAGCACAGAAAATAATTTCATATTTAATTTGAAATGACTTCCCCAATAAAGGAATGAATCTACATTAAGTATTTTGTATCATTCATCTTTTTTCCCCCTGTGATCAGTTGAGGATATTTTAACTTATTTCAGCAATTGTTTTCTATGTTTCACCTGCCAAGGAAAAAAAAAAAAAAACAACCAAACAAAATATATACCCTCTAGTCAAAGTAACTGAAAATTTCTTCTCTAGAATATAATAATAGTAAAAATATCATACATTCTTGGTTCTAGTATGCTAAAATTACAACACTTAGGAAAATCTAATAATTCATTTTTTTTGCCAACTTTTAACTGACTTATATGAGTTTTAATAAGTAAAGGGTAGATATATAGCATATTATAAATACCAACATTGTGTATGCATATTTGTATGCGTCTTTCAATATCCTAGAGCCTGTACTAATGTGGGCACTTCTGAAACCGACAATAAATATAAACTTTACTTTTCCCCCTCATGCCATAGAATATCCTCATGCCATAGAATCTGTACTTTTCAAATGCTGCACGAAAATTCAAACAAAGAGTTATGAGTTATTTAGGTCTTGTTTTCTCTATGTAGACCATTGCTTTTTCATTTGTCCCATTCTGACAGTTTATTGCTGGTTGAATCACAAACAGACATAAATACATCACTGAAGTGAGACACTTTTTTAATAGCTCACATATTGTGCCTTGAGGTCTACAAAGCACTTTCCTCAGAACAGTCCTAAAAGGCAGATAGTGTTAAGCATTATTTCTTTATTTTATTGGTGAGTGAAATGATGATATGAGAGGTTACATGAGTTCTCCAGAATTATATAGTTAGTCATGGTTGGATCCTGAACTTGAACCCAAGCCTCCTGCCTGAAGCCAGTGCTTTTTGTTGGTTTTTTTTTTTTGTTTGTTTTGTTTTGTTTTAAATACAACCTTGAAATAAAAACCTTTCCTTAATGTTGACCTTTATCCTTAATGGTCCAGTCAGAGGTAAGTGTAAAAGACTAACTTACTTTCATTGGCAGAAAATTTTTTTCACCTGCTTATCTCCTAGCACTGACATCTCTTAAAAAAGGATACATACCTTGGCTCTTATTTAATGCTGTTTAGACTTGAATAGACTGGCACTGCTTTTACTTCCTGGCTCACATTCTCCTCATAATCTTCCCATCCTCAGTCTCTCTTTTTAGTCATAGATCCCAGCTACAGCTTCTATGGAAATCCTTTATTCTATTTTGGAGGGCAAAGTGCCCAGGTGGCTCCCCAGAGCCTTCACCTACATTGCTCATTAGCCACCCTTCAGAATGAACAAATACCTCCACAATGCTTTTTGCTGCCTCATAGTCGAGGAAGGGCCTGGGGACCTCGATTTCTCTGCTGTTTTCAGGTGTCCCAGATGTCAGTGCTATAATGTGATGTTGTTAGGCTAGTTTGGCAGTGCCCTTGCAACAATGCAGTATTTGCTTGGCAAAAATCAATGTAACTGAAGGAGTGAGAGGCTCACTAATTGAGCTATTTAACAGACTGGAAAGCCACCTGGAAAGCACCCAATCATTGTACTGTGTCTTAATATGTATAGAGACTTTTTCAATCCTTCCAAGCAAGCATACATGTATGTCTCAGATTTTGTTCTTCTTTGAAAAGATAGTGAGGGAATGAAGAGGGTTGGAGGAGGGAGAGAGACTGAGTAAGTGATGAATCAACTATGTAAAATGTTAACACATTTTCCAAGACTAAAAAAAACAACAAAAATTGTATTCTCCCAAAAAATGAACGTTTCAGATGAATATGTGTATCATAATATTGATGTAGCATTTTCCATGACTATCCTCTGTGCCACCTACCCCTCCCCTCCAAAAATAACCCGATACATAGAGGCTCATTGTGTATTGTTTTCACCATTTGGAAGTTGCCATGTTATTAGTTTTGGACTTAACTCCTCTAATCCTCTTCTCAAGAGGAGAGCTTCAGATTAGAGCTATGCAAATATTAGATAGTTTGGTTTGGGAACTGTCCACTGACAGAAGAGGATTTGGTGATTGGCATCATTCAGGGTTTTAGTGAGAAAAAGCTGCCAAATTATATCCCTCTCCTTCAAAACTTGGCTCAAGAGTTAATATTTCAAGGAAGGCTTCTGTGATTGACCCTACCCAGTCAACCCCCTCCAGTATCTTTCATGGAAGCTTGTATTTAGGAACCACAACATTCATTTATTAATTCGTTAACAGCAAGATAGAATTCAGAGCCAAAGGAATTGAGAGAATACCTTAGACCAGCCATCTAATTTTACATATGGTTGTCTATGTCTTGCACAATGTCTAAGCCTTTAGTCTGCAAATTGTATGTTCTTTCAACTATACCAGGTGGCTTTCTTTTACTTATTCAGTCATTCAGTGAAATTTCTTCAATACTTTATTCATACAACAATTTCTACATTCAGTTGCTAGAAAGAAAACTGAACATTTCAGAACATTGCAGAAAATGGAATTGCTATGTATTAAAAAAAATTTACTGGTTATGGATATATATTCTGTGTGTAGTCAAATCATTGAATGGTTAGAGCAAAAGTTAAAATTTACAACAAACTAGAAGTAATAAAGAGATGTTTCTTGCAAATACAGTTGTTTCACCTTGACCTGTTGCTTTTTTTTAGAGGGAAATAAACAAAGTCTGAATATTGTGGGAATTTTTTGTTTTTGAGACTAGATCTTCCTATCTTACTCAGATAGGAAACATGGTAGCCCCT
This sequence comes from Bettongia penicillata ogilbyi, assembly GCA_023548195.1. Classification (NCBI taxonomy): domain Eukaryota; kingdom Metazoa; phylum Chordata; class Mammalia; order Diprotodontia; family Potoroidae; genus Bettongia; species Bettongia penicillata. The sequence goes on from JAJHZJ010000235.1 coordinate 2,812,379, forward strand.
CAAAGACCAATTCCAATGTTGATTGGAAACAAATAATTATCTTCCTCTATTTTTTTCCAATCTGGACTGGTTCACATCTTAGTCTAGTGGCCTCTTGCTTTTGGAAATTAACTATATTAGTACTAGACTAAGTTTAGACACATTAGCTCAGATGATCTACCAACCTCAGCTTACCCTGGAAGCAAAGATTACAGATGTGTGCCACCTCACTGTCTGTCACTAATTTTTAGGGAAGTTAAACAGAGAATATAATCAGTATAACAAGGAAACAAAAAAAGTTCAGAAAGTTCTTCAACCCTTGCCCTATCTTCTTACCGTACAAAGAGACATAGTGGGCTTTGCTTATGAGATCATTTGCAATACATAGAAGAAAAAATCTAGTTCAAAAAGAGACATAAACAAATAGGATAATCCTACTACTAGCTTGTTAAATCTACTGCACATTTATAAAACAAATTTTATTCAATAGATGTTTATGGTTTTACACAAAGTCTCCTCTTGTTTGTTGTATGTGAAAATATTAGCATTTGTTTTTTCGTTTTTTGATGAGATAAGGTTAAAGAGCTATCACAGTGAGAGATTGTGAATAGCTCCAAAATACAGGCAAAGAAGTTTCAGTTTTTGCTCATTAGATAACAGCTAGGTGGCTTAATGGGTAAAGTTCAGGCCTGGTGCCAGCAAGACCACGTAAAAGGAAGAACCCCAACATACACAGGGGGGCCTGCTATCACAGGTTCTTAGATCTGCATTTATAAAAGGAAAGGCAAATTTTTAGAGGTTAACCATCACTTCAATCAAGCACATGTATCATTCACTTAGTTGGTGGGAAAAAATCAGCACCCCGAACTTCAGAGAAAATACAGAGAAATCTAAATCAATAGATGGTGCTTCCAAACTGTCTGAAAGTAAGTAAAAAATATATATATATATATATATATATATATATATACATATATATGTGTATATATATATACATATATATGTGTATATATATATATGTGTATATATATATATATATATATATGTATATAAAATCACAAGTCAACAGACAATACATACATAGTTACCAGAGAGGGAAGCATCAACATCTAGGTTTTCAAAATTGCGGGTGGCTTAGTAGCTTCCAGAATCTCATCTGGCACACAAAGCTTATTCCAAAACCTAAGCACCAAAGTAAAATCGCACCTCAGAATTTTTACGCACTTTTTAGAGCCAGAAGCCCATAACCCTGGAGAGCTAGGGCCTCATTAACAAAGGGTGTGGACCTGCCTACAAAGCTTTCCAGGTGCATTCGTGGGTGGGGAAGATCTTTTTTAATCACATTCAATCAGAGGCACTTAATTATATAAAACAAAAAATGCATTGTCATTACAGACTGTATTTCCAATCTGCCCTCAACTGTTTACTAAATGTATGACCCTGGGAAAATGACAACATGTTTGCCTCAGTTTCTTCATCTGTAAAATGAGCTAGAGAAGGAAATGCCAAACCACTTTGCCAAGAAAATCCCAAATGGGACCATGAAGAGTTAGCTATTACTAAAGTGACTGAAGAACACAGCAGCTGTGGGTAACAGGGATCTTTGGAATAGTTTCGAGCACAGATATATGCAGGTCAGTTCTATGCAGATTAATTGGGCAATTACTTTAGAGGTAAAGATGATTTTGAGTGGAAGTAGGACCACATTTTGTGAGGCTATTACAATAATATAGAAAGGCAGTTATTAGGAGCTATCCTAGAGGTTAAGATACACACAGAAAGAATGGAAGTGATAATAAATATTGAAAAAGTCTTGGTAACTGATTGGTTGTGACATTTGAGGGAGATAGAAGAGTTAAAGAGAATAACATAGAGATGGCAGACTGGGTGAATGGTAATGCCACTGAGAAATACTGGTCAAAAGGAGTAAGGTTTGCTTTTCATTTTTGTTTTTGTTTCTTGTGGGGGAGATCATTAGCAAGGTCTTGAATGTGTTGAGTGTGAGAAATTGGCAAGACATCCAAAGAGGGATGTCCTATAGAGTGTGAAAAATTTAGGGCTAAATTACAGGATAGTAGTCAAAGTTGGACATTGTCATCTCCAAAAATATGGTAGTGAAGTTGTGGGAATAAATAGGATCATCAAGGGATGGCAGAAGAGGTTCAAGGATCCTAGCAGCATGGATTAGGAGCCTTAAAGGGCATCTAGTCCAAATCCCTCATTTTAGAGATGTGGAACAAATGCTCTGGGGAATTAAATGATTTATCCATAGTCACATGGCCAATAAAGTGGTGGAGCCAATATCAAACTCAGGTCTTCTTGTTTCACATCCTGGCTTCTTTTCACTACACCATACTACTTTCTAACATTATCAATCTCATTTTATCCTAAAATTTCAACTCTTGTAAAGTGATGCCAACTTGGAAATGTATATTCTCAGAAATGAGCGGAGAAGTATAGAGGGAAACCTGCTTCCCTTCTAACTCATGCCTCTTATTTTGCATACTGCATTCCCACTTTAAAACTCCAGCCAAGGGCTTAGGAAGGGGTTTTGCCACTGAAACTGGCTTAGACCCCAGCTGTCACTACTACTGCCAGATATTGTTGTCAAATGGTGGTACCCCCTTTCTGCTTAGAACTTTGAAGTGTGCTTTGGCTTTTAAAAAGCAAATGTTTGCATGTTGTGTCTGCATATTCATAGAGAATAGACTGGGGGAGGGATTGGGTAGAAGTATGTAATTCCCCTTCTCAGATTGAAGTGCATTAGTTTCTGCATTTCTATTATATATAGAATCTAATAAGCATTCATAAATAGGAGAGCCCTTTTATCTCATGTATGTTATAACCCCATTGTGCCTTAGTAAATGGTCTTTAAATCAAAAGAGATAATATTTATAAGATTCTTTGCATAGTTCCTGGCACACAGTAGGCACTTAATAAGCGCTTGTTCTACCTTGTTCTGTCTTCACTAGCTGATGTGAAAACAACATCTCTTAGTGCCATCATTTTGGTGACAAGCCTTTCCGGACTTAATTGAGCACTCTGAAAGAGCTTAGCTTAAAAAGACCAAGGTCTCCCATTGCATCCTGGGCCACCTCTGGTCGTCCTGATCTATATTTGGCCACTGGACCCAGATGGATGTGGAGGAGAAAGTGAAGCTGGTGACTTTGCTCAGACCTCCCTCTCTCAAACCCAATTCAGTTGCAAGTAATGTCATCATCTTTCTGATGTGGTGATCCTTTTCAAGAATGAAGACAAACCACCACCACCATCACGAGGCTGGTCCTAAGATGAGAGATAAACTTTCTTTTCCTTTTCTGTTTGGTAGGAAATGCCAGATTTGGTGCTCCAGTGGAATAGCCTTCTTGGGTTACTGCCTCAGAATTTTAAAGCATTGGCTGAAAGTCTTAACATAGACATACCATAGAGCTCATAACTTGGAATCAGGAAAATCTATATTTGAATTCTGCCTTAGGCACATAGCTCTGAGACTATGTGCATGCCTTTTAACTTTTTTCATTCTCAGTTTCCTTATCTGTAAAATGGGGTAATAATAGCACTTCCCAGGATTGCTGTGACCTTCAAATGAAATAATAGTCTTTTGAAAACCTTAAAATGCTATGTAAATGCTATCAGGAAAAAAATAATAATATAAATAAATGATTTTATAATTAAATATTTATAACAGAATATAATTAAATATAAGATATATTTAATAATTTAATTAAATAAATAATAAATAAATTAAGCATCTACAATAAATGATATTTTGTGTCTGAGCTTGTGGGAAAACATTATGTGATTTTGCTCCTTTATTTTAAAATTTCTCTATATTTTTTTAATTTTAAAAAGGAAAAAAGCACCTTCTTTGAATTAAGATAGAGTTTTCCTGGATTTTTAAATTATGATATTTTAGATGTATTTTACATATTTAAATAATTTTGCTCCAACATCCCTTGATTATGTTAAAGTATTAAAAAAAGAATCAAACTATGTAAGGTAAACTAAGTTTAAATCTAATATATTCTACAGACATATACCTATACAGGTTTACAGTGCCTACCACAGTGCCCTGAACAGCATTATTATCAAATAAATACTATCAATAGTATTTAGCTTAATATTCTCAGGAAGTATGGGGATATGCAATCACCAAACTAGAATGAAAGGATCATTCCAACAACCTTCAAGATAACTACATTTCTAAGTAGTGGAAGAAAAGAGGTAGGTACAAATTCACCTACAAATTCATCTTTCCTTCTACTGAAGCTCTGGAAAGAATCACAATGAAAAAATGAAAAATAGCAATAAATTTTGATTTTGTTGAAAATGTTATAGTGAACCTACTCATGAGATTTTGGGGTTAAAAGGAAAATATTTGACTTTAAGATGTAGAAAAAGAAGAGAAGGCATCATGACTTTTTTTTATCTGTTATTAGTGACAGTAAATCTACTGCAGTGAGGATAAGGGAAATGAGAGGGATGGTAAGAGTGTCCTGTTAACTGAATTTTAGTGTGAATCCTGCTGTTTCTACTGGACAGCTTTGACTAGGATGCTAAATCTTAAAGTAGCTTCAGTGATTTGAAAACTTCTCCAGTTGGCATATTATGTAGAATCCATCCTGGGATTCTAAGTATAGACTTGTAATTTTCAAAGGTCTTATCTTATCTTCTAGGTGTTCATATTTTGGTTTCACCTGGAGAGACACCAGAATACACACTGACAGGGTCAGAATAGGAAATCTGAATGCTTAAGATAGAAAAGTTTAGAACAAGCATATTTATACCTATCTAGTTTATATAAACTGAACCTAAAAAAAAGGGGGGGGTGGATAAGCCAGATAAATAAAATTATACATATAGACATTCCCATTTATTCATTCTTTTATGGGTTTTTAGAGATATCCTTGGTTCTAAGAAAACTGCATGCATTCTACAGAATTTTCTGAAGGTAGAAACTTATTTTCTTTTAGTCAATTGAGCAGCAGGAAAAGATAGGAAAATCAATGAGTGAGAAGGAAAAATCATGTGAACAGGAATCATTGTAAACCTTGAGGGCCAAACAAAGAATTATTGGCCAAAATAGATTCAAAAATAATTTTTAGGCTGTTATGGTTAGTACTTAATGGTTGCATTGTGGTCAAGAATTTATATCTGTGTTCTTTCCTGGTTCAATAATCCATATTTTTTTGCATCTCAATGTAACCAGAAACCTCCTATGAAAACAAGAGCTTTCACTGGATGACTGAATCATCTGGAGAGTTGTTAAATGTCTGAAATGTTTTCAGTATTGACCTTGACCACTGAATTATATTAGATAAGAAAGCAAGTATATAACTATATATGCTATATATAACATATATCCTGTAGGGTATATAAATAATATCCCTAAGATATGTAAAAACATTATTTATACAGCATATAAATACATATCCCATAAATACATCTAAATCATATAATATTTTTGCTATCTACACACACATATATACTACAGATAGGATTATGTGGTCCATTATGTGATGAGAGTCTTAAATTTGTTCCAAGCTTTACATAAAGGTAGAGGAAAAATACACTTGCTGTATAACATATAATGTGAAAACTTTTCTAATTATCCTAATATTTAAGAAGGTACATGGACTTAAATGGGAATAAGTTTTAATATGTAACAACATGATGGTGATTTTTGTTCGTTTTTATACTTTTCTGCAATGCAAAGATTTTAATTTATCCTTCAAAGTAAAATATTAATCAACCCATTTATTTTAATCAAAGCATAATGGTCACTATCACCTTGAACTTATATTGAGTCTAAAAATATTCAAATAAAATTGTCATTTTACATCCATAATCATGAAGAATAATAAGACTCCATGAATAAAAAAGGCAGAGAAGATGAATTCAAATCTTGGGTCTCTCAGTGAGAGACTATGTGACTTTGGGTAAGTCCTTTAACTTTTCTGGACTTCCATTTATTTATTTGTCAAATAGCTTATGATACTATATATCTCTAAATCTATGAATCTGTGAGCCTTTAGAGGAAAAGATTAAATTTCAAAATAATCAATAGAAATGTACTAACCATTATTTTGAATTGAAAAATGGGCCTCAATTTTTTTTTTAATATCATATTGCACAATGAGTTGATTGCTGTGCCCATGGGGAAAACATGTAGCATGTTCCTGATGTGTGCCTTAGAATTTCTATATATACAAAAAAATGATACAAAACAATACTTCACAATCATATCTGTGTGAGTCTTCTTGGCATCCCAAACAGCAGTATAGAATAATTTTTGGTTAAATGGGGTACAGTATAGCAAAAACCATAGAAAATCATTATGATATCATAGAATTAGATTTGAAAGGGATCTTAACAATCATATAACCAAACTTTCTCATTTTATAGAGGAGGAAACTAAAGCCTGAAAAGACTGACTCTTTCATCCAGTGTCAAACAGTCATTAAATAGCAGAGGTCTCAGTCAAAATGCTGTAAATATGGTCAATAAAATTCAAGTAGCTGAAAGTTGTGATTGCCATGGACCCATCTTCTTGAGAAATAGATAAATAAATTCATTGAAACCTTTAAGAAAAAACCCCTACCACCCTATGATGTTTACTATTAACTTTGAAACCCTTATTGTACTTATAGTTTCACAGATTGAAAACTAAATCACAGCTTACTGGGAGGATTAGTGGGAAATGTGTGCAATGTAAAACCTAAATGCATGAATACAATTATGTGTTTAAAAATTAAGATAATAAAATAACCACATTTGGAGAAAATACTAATTAATGGAAATATTATAAATCATATACCCTAAAATCCTGAAGATATACTACAAATGAATTCCATGGTTTTCTTCATATATTTGATCACCATAATTTGATTATTCAAACATTATAAAGTAATTATTAATTTTGAATTGTTATAGAACTTTCCAATTGTCTGGTTTGGCAGAAAATTTCTCACACAGGATCATAAGATCATTGAAGTTAGACTTCATTTTTAGAGTATGCCTTTCAAACCCCTCATTTGTACAGATGAGAAAAAGAGGAAGAAATGGAATGAGTCATGGGTTTTAGGTAGCAGAAGTAGAATTCAAATCCAGAGCTTTTGACTAGAAATTCAGCAGTCTATAGCAACTTTCCACTCTTTCAGGTTTTAGAATCCCATAGCATTTATAGTAAGCAAGGTATACTCCATGGGAGCAGGTAGGTGGTGCAATGGAAAGAGTGTTGAACCTGGTATCAGGAAGACTCATCTTCCTGAGTTCAAATCCAGCCTCAGACACATACTACCTGTGTGAGCCTAGTAAGTCACTTAACCCTGTTTGCCCCTCTTTCCTCATCTTTAAATGAACTGCAGAAGGAAATGGTAAACCACTCCAGTGGTTGTCAAGAAAACCCCAAATGAAATCATGAAGAGTTGAACATGATGAAAAATGACTGAAAAGAAACAAGAAAAACATATAATTCCCCGTTGTATTACATATTCTTAATATATTATGTTTGAAACCCTTTGCAATAAATATCTTTTTTAAATGAACAAATTCCATAGGAGGTCAGAAGAAGAAATTGGTATGGGTCAGTAGAGTGAAAAACTTCAGGAAAATTTAATTAATATGCCCTTTACCTTTAGGATTAAATATAAAATCCCTTGCTTAATGTTTAAGACCTTTCAAAATTTGAGCCATCTATCTTTCTAGTTTTCTTTCAGCTAACTCTCCTCCACATAATTCCCATTCCAGTGACACTGGCCTCCTTGTCATTCCATGCATATGACACTATCACCTGGCTCCACGCATTTTTACTGACTGTTCTCAGATGTTCCACTTCATTTCTACTTTCCATGGCTTCCATTAAGAGTCAGCTCAAATTCCACCTTCCACTAGAAGCTTTTCCATGTCATCACTGATCTTAGTATCATCCTTCTCAAATTGTTTATGCAGAATTGTTTCCATATTGTTGCCCCTATTAAAATTTAAAATCCTTAAAGGCAGAGTTTTGTTTTGCTTTTTTTGAAGTTGAGACTCAACAGGTTATTAATGACTTCTTGACTGTTGGCAAACTCATTTTGAACTTCACGGCTCCTTTGATACTGCATTATACTTCTATCTCATTACTCTCTTCGGTTAGTTGACTCTCCTTCTGAACATCACACTGCCCTAGATACTCTGGTATTAATAATAATACTATTGCAAAATTTCAGTATTTCAGAGTTGGAAAATAACCCAGGAGTTAATTAGCCCAATCATCCCTGAATGAGAGTCATTCATGTAGTATCTCTTATAACCAAAAGATCTTTGATTTCATCCAGGTAGATACTATTTCCAATGATAAAAATTGCATGACAAACATACCTAAAAATTCTAGTAACTATCTTCATGTATTATAGTAGTTTTTCATCTGAAATACATAGTATACTTACGTGAACACTCAGCCAGGTTCTCCCAGCGCATAACTGAGGTTTGTTTATAGTTGGGCTATGGGAATATGTGAGAAGAATATCTAAATATACTATTATCTACACATAGGGCTATAAAATTTGTTTTATTTGAAAGTAATCATAATGAAGTTTTAAAATTTTTCTTAAGAATTTCAAAATGACAGGGAATTTCGGGTAATTTGTGATTGATCCGTTAAAAAGATTGTGCTGTTTTATCAGTGTTGAAGAATGGGCGAAGGGAGGTTCTAAGTTAAAGCTAGTACTTTTGATGATATAACAAGTGGTTAATCAGGGGCCACACTACAGTTTAATGATTCTTCACTTAGCTCCTCTTAAAAACTAGAATTGAATTTCTCTCTGCCTGACCCTGAATGTGCTGGCCATGCTTGGCTGCTCTTTACACAAGGCACCATGGGACCTCCTGAAGTTGGCTTAATACCCAGTTAAATGTGTATCAGACTCTTTAATTAGGAAAGTTACTCTCATAAAATTCAGCAATTCCAGGTCCTGATCACATTTAACATTTAATGATTGATCCTAGAGCTCAACTTTAGCCTTGCTATCCCTGCCCCCCACCCCAAGCACACACATACATAAAATCTTCATTGCATATCCCTTTTATACTACTTTCTCTCCTCTGACACCGCTATCGCTATCACTCTGATGTAAGCCCTCATCACCTCAGGCCTGGACAGTTCCTCTCTCCTCACTTTAGTTCATCTACCATTCAGCTCTCAAAATAATCTTCCTAAATTGCAAATCTGACTATTTCACCCTCACCCTTTACTAAACAAACTCTTGTGGCTCCTTATCATTCCTTCTTTCTCCCTGCACTCTGTGATTCAGTGGATTCAGTGACCCTTACCTCCTTACTGTTCCTCACACAAGGTATACTGTCTCCAGACTTCACACATTTTTGCTGGCTCTTGTGCCACCTATTTCTAATATTACTTCTTCAACTCTGACTTCCCTAGCTTCCTTTAAGTCATAGCTAAAACGTTACCTTCTACAGGAAACATGTCCCAATTCCGTTAATTCTACTGCATTTCCACTGTTAATTTTTTTTCAGACTTGCTTGTACATTAAGCTTGTTTGCACACAGTTATTAGTATGATCTCTTGCCACCCCACACTTTAGACTATGAGCTCCTTGAGGGTAGGGAATGTCTTTTAGTTTTCTTTGTATCCCATGTAATTATAGCACATAGTACCTAACACATAATAGACACTTAATAAATGTTTATTGGCTGACTAAACACATTAATAGTAATAGTCAACATGTATATAAAATTTAATGTTTACAGGGATTATATATATATGTGTATACATATACATGTATGCATACATGTATGTATATGTATTCACACATTATATGTATATATTAAATCTTACTTGAGCTTCACAGGAAATGCATGTGTGTGGCACAGAAGGTGCTATTATTTTCCCTGTTTGGGGGATTCTGAGACAGAGAGATTATGACTTGTGTAGGGTCACATAGAAAATATCTGAAGTAAAATTGAAACAGGTCTTTCCGATTCTAATTTCAGTGCTCTATGCATGGCTTAGCTGATTGGGTTTAGACACTTAGTTTCTAATACTATGAATCTCAAATACAGTTCTTTACAAAATGCATTCCATTTCACATGGGCTTTTTTTGCCTAGAAATTTAGAGAGTGGGATGGTTCTCTCCCTTACAAAATGCCAGGTAATAATTATTCATTTAATAAAGTACTCTGCACACAATAGATACTTAAATGCTTGTTTAATTCAATTGAACCTCTTTTTAAAAAAAAATTAAAAATGTCCATTTTTGCTGTTCATCCCTCTTACTCAAATAGGACCAATGATATTAAGGTAAGTGTGTGACTGTTGTCAATCAAGTCCAATATGAGCTCAGAGGGTTGGATCGCTACTGGGATGGAGATGTTTCTAGATCTCTGTATCTCACCTTTCTTTCTGCTGCTGTGATTCAGTTTTGCTCATAGAGCACAACACCTTTTTTTGATGAGGGTATGCCATGCTAGGTGGTAATGTTCCAACATTTTCAGTGTCTCACAATCAATGTTAAAGTTCTTCAGAGAGACCTGGAGAGTGTCATTGTACCATTTCTTCTGAACTCTGTATGAGCACTTGCCGTCTGTTTGTTCTCTGTAAAATAGACTTTTAGTTAAACATATGTTTGACCAGTCCATCAGAGTTGTGCTCTCTGTAGTAGAGTTTGAATACTTGAGCATTCAGCCTGAGAGAAGACTGCAGTGTCTAGTGCCTTATCTTGAAGGTAATTTTCAGAACCTGCCTAAGACAATTCCAATGGAAGTTGTTCAGTTTTCTAGCATGGCACCGATAGACTGTCCGGGTTTCATAGGCATACAGTAATAAAGTCAGCACGATGGCTCTGTAGACTTTCAGTTTGGTATGCAGTCTAAATTACCTCTTCTTTCCCACACTTTCTTTCAGAGCTTCTGTTAATTTTGGTTTGACAATCAAATCCAAGAAAACAGAGGTTGGCCACCAGCCAGAGGCACACCCTCCATCCGGGGAAACTTTTGTTATAACAAATGGAGAAATTTTGAATTCTGTGGATAAGTTCACTTATCTTGGCAGTATACTTTCCAGGGATTTTCACATAGATGATGAGGTTGACTCATGAATTGTCAGAGGTAGTCCAGTGTTTGGGAATATTTGCTTATTTATGAGGTAAAAGGTAATATATGTTAATCAATATGAATAAGGCATTGCCCAATCCTAAATTTATTTGCGTCAGCACTTGGTTGTCTTTTTCTGGTTGTTGTTTGTTTCGTTTTGTGCTATTTGGATTTGGGTCAGGTAGAGAATATAGAGTGTAGAACCTAAGTCAGAATCGACCTTAAGCAGAACATTGCACAAGAGATCCCTGGTTAGATTTCTAACACCCACCTTACCCTTACCCTTTGGTCTCCCACATGCAATGCAAGACTCATATTAAATATTAAACAAATAAATATGACTGATGGATAGACTTAGCCTGAACAATCAAACTCCTTTAGCCTTTTTAAATTGTATTAATTTGTTTTAGAAATTGAAGGGTGGAATAGTTCAATAAAATGAAGATTTTCCTGGGAAGAGACTTAGAAAGGGAGGTTTATCAATAGCATAGAGAAAGAACATCTGGTTTCACACCGGAATTCATACTAAAAATAGTGGGGGACATTGGGAGGATCTAATGTTTGTATGTAATGCTTTTCCCCATTACTTCTCTTTTTGTCTCTTTCCCCAAAATTATTCTTTCCTTCCTCCCTTTTCCCATATAGAACCTGAACTAACAGTAGCCATAGGAAAGCTTTAATTATGTGTTACTGATAGGTAGATGATCAATCATTGTTCTAACTGGCACCCTAGCAGCCTGGAAGAGTTTGTGCAGCTTTTAAAACTGCTTAACATATTCCCAGGGAATAATTTATACACTAGGAGAATCTGGCTCTTTTCTCTAATCTTACCAAATCCTTATGCAAGTCTGTAAAGAAGCCTCTTATAGTTGGAATTTATACAGGGAGGTAAAGAAAGGCTGGGGGATTGTTCTACATCAAAAAATTAGGTTGGAAACCAAGACTTAGTGCCCAGACCTCCCAAAGCTCAGTATGTTTTCTGGACCTTCATGTTAGACTAACATGAAAACTTGCTGTATCTAATCTGGGCTTCATGATAGATATCTAAGAAAAGGTTTCAAATCTTAATGATAATTTAAGAACAATTATGTTGTAAATTCATCATAACTTTCAGAAATATCTAAGACTTCCTGCATTATTGGCTCATTTTGTCATCATAAAAAATGAATGCATTGTTAGGTAGGTTAGATAGACACTTTTTGACTGCTCAAACCAAGATCTTTCCTTTATAAAAAAATAATCAATTTTTAGTTTTTAACAATTACTTCCATAATATCTCAAGTTCTAAATTTTCTCTCCCTCCCTGACTTCCCTCCTCCCCCAAGACAGCATATAATCTGATATAGGCTCTTCATCTATATTCATACTGAGCATAATTTCATATTAGTCATGTTGTAAAGAAGAATTAGAACCAATAAAAGGAACCACAAAAAAAGAAGAAAAACAAACCAAACAGGCTGAGAAAACAGTGTGCTTCAATCTGCATTCAGACTCCATTGTTTTTTCTCTAGATGTGAACAGCATTTTCCACCATGAGCCTTTTGGAATTGTCTTAGATCCTTGAATTGCTGAGAAGCGATAAGTCTATCAAAGTTAGCCATCCCATAATGTTGCTTTTAGTGTGTGCATTGTTCTCCTGGTTCTTCCTACTTCACTCGGCATCAATTCATGCAAGTCTTTCCAAGTTTTTCTGAAGTCTGCCTGGTCATCCCAATTTCTTATGGAATTATAGTATTCCCTTATATTCATATAACACAGCTTGTTCAGCCATTTCCCAACTGAAGTTTCCAATTCTTGGCCACCACAAAAAGAGATCCTATAAATATTTTTGTACATATGTGTCCTTTTCCCATTTTTATGATCTCTTTGGGATACAGATCTAGAAGTGACATTGCTGGGTGAAATGGTATTCATAATTTTATAGTTGTTTGGACATAGTTCTAAATTGCTCTCCAGAATAGTTGGATTAGTTCGCAACTCCACCAATGCATTATTGTTTTAATTTTTCCACATCCTTGCCAATATTTATCATTCTCCTCTTTTGTCTTGTTAGCCAATCTGATAGGTGTGATGTGGAACATCCGAGTTGATTCGCATTTCTCTAATCAATAGTGATTTAATGTATTTTTCATATGACTATAAATAGCTTTAATTTCTTCATCTGAAAACTGCATGCTCATATCCTTTGATCATTTATCAACTGAGGAATGACGTGTACTCTTAAAAATTATAGTTCTCTATATATTTTAGAAATGAGGCCTTTATCAGAGATGCTGACTAAAAAAGTTGTTTCCCAGCTTTTTACTTTCCTTCTAATCTTTCTTGTTTTAGCTTTGTATGTGCAAAAACTTCTCAATTTAATATAATTAAAATTATCCATTTTACATTTTGCAATGTTCTCTGTCTCTTATTTGGTCACAAATCTTTAATTCTCTATAAATCTGATAGGTAAGCTATTCCTTGCTCTCCTACTTTGCTTATAGTATCAGCCTTTATATCCAAATCATCAACCATTTTGACTTTATCTTGGTGTCTGGTGTAAGATGTTGGTCTCTGCCAAAGTCTTTGCAAATGTAAATACCCCTATTAGAAATTTAATTTCTAATTCTATTTGTCACCCTAGGGCATATTTGATCACCAAAATGAACTAAATAGCTCTAGATAAAAGTAATAGGGCAAACAAAGTAAGGTTGGTTCACCATTAATTAAACTAATGACCACTATTGCCAACATGTTCTTTCCTTTCAAGACTATTTCATCTATGTGGTAGAACTACAGAATCTCCAAGTTGTAAGTGGCCTCATATAGCTTAACTCATACCTGAGCAAGAGCATTCCAGACAACAATCCTGATCGGTGGTTATCTATCCTCAGTTAGAAGGCTTTCAATAATCGAGACTCTGCCTTTTTCTTCTTCCCAACCATCACATTTTGTTTTGCACACTGGCACAAATTTAATCACTTATCTATGTGATAGTCATTCATATGCTTAGAGAAAGATGCAATGTGCCATTTTTGTTGTGCTTCTCTCCAGAACAAATATTCCTAGTTGCATCAAAAGAAAGTTTTATTAAATAGCTGTTAGTTCTCTGAGCATTATAATGTCTATCCTCTGAATTCACTCTGATTTGCCAATGCCCTACCTACCATGGCATCCTTCTTTTATCCTAGTCTTTATAGTTTTTATTTTAGTACAAATGACATATTCTACATTTACTCTTATTACTTTTTATTTTATTAAATTTGTATCATCATTTTATCCTATCTATATTTTTTGGAATTCCAACAATTTCATCCAGTGCATTTTCTATTGTACCCTCACATCATCTGCAAATCTGGTAAATGCATCATCCAAACTTACATTCAAGTTAATCGATCAACAAGTATTTTTAAGTGCCAGGCATAGTTCTGAGCACTAGGAATACAAGAGAAGATTAAAAATACGAGAATAATCCTGCTTCCCATAAGATTAAATGTTAATGGGGCAGAAAGCATGTCAACTAAAAGGTACACAAATGAAAAGAGTAGGGGAGGTAAAGGAGTAAACATTCATTGCTTACTATGTGCCAGACACTGCATGTTCTGGGCCTGGCTTCAGGAATATTAAAATTCAAATCTGATCTCAGGTACTACATGTGTGACTCTGGCTAGTTACTTAACTTTTGTTTTCTTTAGTTTCTCAAATGCAAAATGTGGATAACAATAACACCTACTTCAGAGGGTTGATCTGAGACTCAAATGAGATAATATCTATAGAAAGCACTTAGGATAAAAATACCAAACAAAAAATATTATATTGGATCCTCACATGATGGGGAGCTTCTACAATTTACTTAGCAGTACACTTTAGGAAAATCACTTTGGCAACAATGTAGCATCAGCTCATCTCAGGGTGACAAAATTTCATGTATTGAAATATATCTTGATTCTACTTTTTCACAATATAGATTCTCTTGCTAATTCTAAGATTACATTTCAAAGGGAATCTTTTGTTTACTTACTATTCCTGAAACCCTCTATGCTATTGATTATTAAATAAGAATGTTGATCATTATTAGGTGTAATATGATAATAATGAGATGTGTTTAAGTTGAATATTAATAGCAATGAACTTATCTAGGCAAACCCATTCATGGATATCAAAGCAATTGAATTTTTTCTATTCAAATTGTAGAACAGGACTTTTTCTAGTATGGTATATAGTGATAGATAACAGTGGGTATTGCAAAGTTATATTAAGTGTGGTTAAAAAAATGAAGATTTTATCTGTTCTCCTCTATTCACTTTAGGCATGGTAATCCCAAAATAGATGGTAGATGTTTAAATTTATAAGCATTAAGCAAGGTGTACTTGATTTTAAAAAAGTGAAACTGGCCACTTGTTTCAACACTTTGACTTTTGCTTTTCTGTATTAAGAATCTCGGTGATGATAAAATTACAAAAAAAAATTACTCATTGCAGGATTATATTTTAGACTTTTATGATACTGCTGAACTATGCTCTTAGACTGAGATGTTTGGGGAAGTTTGTTAATGTTTCCTTTTGAATGGTAACCTACTAAAACCCTAAGGCACAAATCAAACTTGAATTTATTTTTTAAAAGTTTTCTTATCTTTTCAGGAGGAGCCAAGATGCAGAGTAGAAAGATGCATACACTCTAGCGCTTCCCCCACAGCCCACAAAATATCTGTAAAAAATGACTCTCAACAAATTCTAGAGAAGCAGAAGCCACAGAACAACAGAGTAAAAGAGGTTTCCAGCCAGATAACCTGGAAGGCTAACAGAAAAGGTCTATCTGACGGGACGCTGAGTGGAGTGGAGCATAGCCATGGCCATGTGGCTCTGGGAGGAACAGGACCAGAACAGACCTTTAGGGCAGAGTTCCTAGCAGGGAAGGTCTCAGATCCCTCAACCACAAGTGACAAAGAAAACTCCAAAGGTCAGTGGGGGAGGGCTTTACCAGCTGAGTGAGGAGGAACAGAGTTTCATGAGCAATAGCCCCAGGTGATGGCAGAGGCTGCAACAGCAAACTGTAGGCTCCAAGGTCAAGGAGAAAACACTGCAAGCAGCTAGAAAGAAACAATTTGAGTATTGTGGAAATACAATCAGGATAACACAGGATCTGGCAGCCTCAATATTAAAGGATCACAGAGCTTGGAATAGGATACTCCAGAAGTCAGAGGAACTGGGATTAAAACCAAGAATCACCTACCCAGTAAAACTGAGTATAATACTTCAAGGGAATAACTGGTCATTCAATGACATAGAAGACTTTTAAGCATTCATGTTGAAAAGACCAGAACTGTATAGAAAATTAGACTTTTAAACACAGGAAACAAGAGAACTTGAAAAGGCAAACAAGAAAGAGAAATCATATAAGACTTTGAAACTGAACTGTTTACATTCCTACAATGGAAAGAAAATATTTGTAACTCTTGAGGGATTGTACATATACACACACACACAAACACACACACACATATAGACAGAGAGTACAGGCTCTGTTGAATCAGGAGAGGTGATATCCACAAAAAAAAGATATAAAATAAAAGTTAGTGGATGAGAGAGGAAAATACTGGGAGGAGAAAGGGAGAAATGGAATGGGGCAGGCTGTAACTCATAAAAGAGATAAAGAAAGATCTTATTCAATGGAAGAGAAAAGGAAGAAGGGGAGAGGGGAAAAATGAAGGTACTCTCTCCATATATGGCTTAAGGAGGGAACAACATGCTTACTAAATTTGGTATGAAAATCTATCATACTACAGGAAAGTAAGGGAGGAGACAACAAGTGGGGTGGGGGGAATGATAGAAGGGAGGGCAAATGGGAGAAGGGAGTAAGTAGAAATAAACACTTTTGGGAAGGGACAAAGTCAAATGAGGGAATAAAAAAATAAGGTGGGATAGAGTAGGATAGAGGACAGTATAGTTAGTATTACACGATGTGACTATTATGGAAATTTTTGCAAACGACACATATGTAGCCTGTATTGAATTGCTTGCCTTCTCAGTGGGAATAGGTAGGGAGGGAGGGAGGGAGGGAAGGAAGGGGGAATTCAAAGTATTAGAAACAAATGTTGAGAATTATTATTGCATATAACTGGGAAATAAGAAACATAGGTAATGGGGTATAGAAATTTATCTTACCCTGCAAGACAAGAGAGAAGATGGGGATAAGAGAAGGGTGGAGTGTGATATAAGGGAGGTCTCATTGAGGGAAGGAGTAGTCAGAATGCAAGGTATTAGGGAATGGGGGAAGGAGAGAGTTGGGCAGAAAAATTGGACATGTTACAAAGTGATGTAAAAGCAATTAGTATTAAAACAATTGACTGGGGGCGGAGCCAAGATGGCGGAGTAGAAGGACGCACATTCACGAGCTCCGAGCCCACAACCCATGGAATTGAGGTAAAAGGAGAGCCCCATAAATTCTGAATCTCTGCAGGGGGTGCACAAACATAGGGGAAGAGATTTCCATTCCACTGAACCCTGGAGAGCCGTCCCCGGGGTCCATCGCAGCCAGGAAAGCGGACCCCACCCCCACCCCTGGCCGCGACCCAGAGAAGCTGACCTGAGCAGACTTCAGAGAGGAAAGCTCCGGGAGAATCTCCGGCAGCCGGGAAAGTCCCTCTGCCCACAGAAGCTAAAGGTCAGTTAAAAAGAAGCCTGCGCTAGGGGAGGGGAGCGGGCCCCCTCGGGAGGAAGCGGCTGCGGCAGAGACGGGGGCAGGAAGCGGCGGAGGCAGAGGCGTGGGCGGGCGGCTGAGGCGGCAACGGCCCGGGACTCAGGAATCCCCCAGCAGCAGGTAGGATCTTCAATACTGAAGGTCTTTCCAACCTGAGGGAGCCGAGCAGGGGAGACGGCCCTGCCCCCACCCTGCTCTACTGCTGAACGCCTCTGAATAAAACCCTCAAGGGAGCTGAGCACAGCAGGCGGGGTCCCCCACCCCGCCCCCATCGGCTCTGTTCCTGAAAGTCTCTTCAGAAAGCCCCTGAGGGCCCAAGCTAGGAAGCGGCCCTGCCCCCACCCTGCGCCAGAACTAAAGCTTGCCGCGGGAAAGCGCATTTGAATCTCAGAGGTCAAGTACTAGCTGGGCGGATCCAGGCGGAGGTGGAAAGGAATCTCAGAAGTCAAGTAACTGGCTGGGAAAATGCCTAGAAAGGGAAAGAAAAATAAGACTTTAGAGAGTTTTTTCCAACAAATGCAAATGATCCCGACCTTCGGATCTGATGGGGAGGACGAGGACGTATTTTTCCCATCAGGGAAAGATGTGGAGGGCGGGGCCTCAGTACCCCAGACACCCCAGGGGGGTGTTGGGTGGGCTCAGGCCTTGCAAGAGCTTAAAAAGGATTTTGAAAAGCAAGTTAGACAGGTGGAGGAAAGACTGGGAAGAGAAATGACAAAGATGCAAGAAGAGTATGAAAAAAAGGTCAATATCTTGGTAAAGGAGTCCCAAAAAAATGCTGAGGAAATTAACACCTTGAAAAATAGGCTCACTCAATTGGCAAAAGAGGTTCAAAAAGCCAATGAGGAGAAGAATGCATTCAAAAGCAGAATGAGCCAAATGGAAAAAGAGGCTCAAAAGCTCACTGAATTTAATAGTTCTCTCAAAATTAGAATGGAACAGATGGAGTCTAATGACTTTATGAGAAACCAAGAAATTACCAAACAAAACCAAAAGAACGATAAAATGGAAGAGAATGTGAAATATCTCATAGGAAAAACAATTGACCTGGAAAATAGATCAAGGAGAGACAACTTAAAAATTATGGGACTACCTGAAAGCCATGATCAAAAAAAGAGCCTAGACATCGTCTTGCATGAAATTATCAAGGAAAACTGCCCTGACATTCTAGGACCAGAGGGCAAAATAAGTATTGAAAGAATCCATCGATCACCACCTGAAAGAGATCCAAAAAGAGAAACTCCTAGGAACATTGTGGCCAAATTCCAGAACTCCCAGCTCAAGGAAAAAATCTTGCAAGCAGCCAGAAACAAACAATTCCAGTACTGTGGAAATACAATCAGGATAACCCAAGATCTAGCAGCTTCTACATTAAGGGATCGAAGGGCGTGGAATAGGATATTCCAGAAGGCAAAGGAACTAGGACTCAAACCAAGAATCACCTACCCAGCTAAACTGAGTATAATACTGCAAGGGAAAATATGGTCTTTCAATGAAACAGAGGACTTTCAATCATTCTTAATGAAAAGACCAGAGCTGAAAAGAAAATTTGACTTTCAAACACAAGAATGAGAGGAAGCATGCAAAAGTAAACAGCAAGGAGAAGTATTAAGGGACTTACCAGAAATGAACTGTTTGCATTCATACAGGGAAGGACAATATTTCTAACTCTTAAAACTTTTCAGTATCTGGGTGGTTGGTGGGATCACACATACACATGTACACGCATGCACACACATACACACATGCATTCACATGCAGAGACAGAGAGCACAGATTGAACTGAATAGGATGGGACCATACCTTAAAAGAAATTAAGGTAAATGGTGAGAGAGAAATGTAGTGAGAGGAAAGAGGGGGAAATGGAAGGGGGTAACTATATGTCATTTAAGAGGCAAGTAGGAGATGTTTTTAGTGGAGGGAAAAAGAGGAGAGCTGAGGGAAAAACAAACAAACAAACAAACAAACAAAAGTTTACCCTCATCACATTTGACTAAACGAAGGAGTGAAATGCACACTCATTTTGGTATGAAAACCTATCTTACAGTATAAGAAAGCAGGGGAGAAGGAGATATTGGGGGGGGATGATGGAAGGGAGGGCAAAGGGAGGAGGGAGTAATTGAAAGTCAACACTTGGGGAGGGACAGGATCAAAGGACAGAAGAGAAACAATGAGGGGCAGGTTAAGAGGGATGGCAATTCAGTTAGTCTTACACAACACGACTATCAGGAAGGTCACTTGCAAAGCTACATAGATATGGCCTATAATGAATTGCCTGCCGTACCAAAGGGAATGGGTGGGGAGGGAGGGATGGGGAGAATTTGGAACTCAAAGTTTCAGGAACAATTGTTTAGTATTGTTGTTGCAACTAGGAAAGAAGACATACAGTTAATGAGGAATAGAAAGTCATCTGGCCCTACAGGAGAAAAGAGAAGATAGAGACAAGGGAAGGGAGGGATGACAGAAGAGAGGACAGATTGAAGATAGGGAAAATTAGATTGCTTGGGGTATTGGGGTGGGGGGAGGGGAGAAAAGGGGAGAAAATTTGGAACCCAAAAATTTGTGAAAATGAAAGTAAAAAGCTAAATAAATAAATTAATTAAAAAAAAAAAAAACAATTGACTGAATTAATTACTGAGACTAAATCAGAGATATCTTTAGTTTGGGAAAATGAATTTTAGTCTGTCTCCTAGAGGCAGGTAACTTTGGGTAAAATTTGGCATTGATGGAAAAGTTAAGATTTAATGGTAAATTTGATTTTATGATGGTTTTTTAAGCAGGAACTAGAACAGGTATAGAAAGACGTAAACCATTTAAGACTTGCCTCAAAAGATGTTTCTTAGCCAATGTGAAATTATAGTCATATCTTAAACCTGATTATTGGAACTTGTTATTTTAAGATGCTATGGGACTATTAAGTGACGGTGCTTCTGAGTCTAACTCCAGGTATGGATACTAACAAAGGCGGTCTGAGCCTCCAATCCCTGATGCCAGTAAGCCTGTGAGATGCTGGTATGAACTGGAAAAGGTGATCTCATGGGAAGGGTGGGAGAACAGCTGCTCAGCCTGGGCTGAGGTAGGATTCTCCTGACTCAATTTCTCCACTGACACTTGGCAGACTCTCAGTCTCATTGAATGCAAATTGACAATCTACTCCTGCCTGCAACTGACATGAAGTTGGGGAGATATTGTTTCCCTGCAATATCCCCACTCTTAGTGGGAATTTCTTATAGTCAAAAGGTTTGTAAGCTTAATACTAGATCTATGAAATTACCGATTGTTGGTAGGAAAACATCCTAGGTCAAGTCTAAAATTAAGCTATTTAGGCTTAAGACTTTAAACCAACAACAATAAGTTAGAGTCTTTTAATTCTTATTAATATTGTGGAGACAATTAGGTCAAGGGCTTATGAAGTTAGCATACATAATTATTATTTGTGTCTCAGTTGGTTAATGTTAAAACAATCCATTCGTGGTCAATACTGTAAATGCTTTAAAAGAAATATCACCTGACCAAAATTTTGAATTCTGTTATGTGATATGAACTGTGTTAAAAATGAAAAATAAAAAAAAATTTTCTTATTTTTAACTTTTTTTTATACTTTAATTTCTCAATCCCTTCCTTCTCTGTAGCCCCTCACTTATTGGTTGAGAAAGCAAGCAACATGATATCAATTAAATGTGTAAAGTCATGCAAAACATTTCCATATTAGAGATGTTGCCCCCCCAAAGCAAATAACATAAAGAAAATGAAAAAGTATACTTTAATCTGTACTCAGAGTTCAACAGTTCTCTCTCTGGAGTTGGAGAGTATTTTTCACTTTAGAATTAGTCCTTTAGAATTGTTTTGGATCACTGCCTTGAGCTGAATAGGTAAGCCTTTCACAGTTGACCATCTTTGCAATACTGTTGATACTATGTACAACATTCTCTTGGTTCTACTCCCTTCAAAACTTATCAGTTTAAATAAGTCTTCCCAGGATTTTCTGAAACCATCCTTTTCATCATTTCTTATAGCAAAATAGTATTTCTTGGATTTTTTTTGGTTATCATTCCTTCATATTCAGCTCATACCTCTGCCCATTTTCTGTCTATATTTCTTCTAACTCCCATAGTAATGAGAAAGTTTTTATGAGTTACAAGTAATCATCTTCTCATATAGTAATGTGAACTCATTAACCTTATTAAGTCTCTTAAGATTTCTCTTTCCTGTGTGCCTTTTTACCTTTTTACCTTCATTTGAGTCTTGTACTTGGTAGTCAAATTTTTTAGTAAGCTCTGTTCTTTTCATCAAGAATGCTTGAAAGTTATCTGTTTCATTGAATGCCCATTTCCCTCTCTGGAAGATTATTCTCAATTTTGTTGGGTAGGTGACTCTTGGTTGTAATCCTAGCTCCTTTGCCCTCAAGAATATCATATTCTAACCTCTCTTATGCTTTAATGTAGAAGCTACTAAATCATGCATTGTCCAGACTGTAACTTCACAATACTTGAATTATTTCTCTCTGGCTGTTTGTGATATTTTCGCCTTGAACTGGAAGCTTCGGAATTTGTCTACAATATTCCTGGGAGTTTTCATTTTGGAATCTCAGGAGATAATTGTGGATATTTTCAATTTCTATTTTACCCTGTGGTTCTAGAATATCAGTCCAATTTTCCTTGATAATTTCTTGAAAGCTAATGTCTAAGTTCTTTTTTTGTTGTCCAATAAATTTTAAATTATCTCTCTTGGATCTATTTTCCAGCTCAGTTGTTTTTACAATGAGATATTTCACATTGTCTTCTATTCCTTCATTCTTTTTGTTTTGCTTTATTGTTTCTTAATTTCTCATAAAGTTATTAACTTTCTTTTGCTCAAGTCTTTTTTAAGGAATTATTTTCTTCAGTGAGCTTTTGTACCTCTTTTTCCATTTGGTCAATTCTAGTTTTTAAGGAATTTTTTCTTCAGTGAATTTTTGTGCTTCTATTTTTTCCAGTTGGCCAGTTGTGCTTTTTAAGATATTCTTTTCTTTCTTGACTTTTTGTACATCTTTTACCATTTGGCCTAGTCTATTTCTTAAGATGTTATTTTCTTCAGTATTTTATTTTGTATATCTTCTTTACCAGTCTGTTGACTCTTTTTTCATGATTTTCTTCCATCACTCATTTCTCTTTCCAATTTTTCCTCTACCTCTCTTATTTGATTTTCAAAATACTTTTTGAGCTCTTCCAGGGCCTGAAACTAATTCTTATTTTTCTTGGAGGATTTGGATGAAGGACTTTTGATTTTGTTATCTTCTGAGTGTGTGTTTTTATCTTCCTTGTCACCATAGTAACTTTCTATGATCAGATTTTTTTCTGTTATTTGCTCAGTTTTCCTGTCTGTTTCTTGACTTTTAATGCTTGGTTAAAGTGGAATTCTGCTTCCAGGATGATGAGGACCCTGTCCTAAGATTCAGGGGTTTTGTGCAGCTGTTTTAAGAGATACTTCTAGGGACCTGTAACTTCTCAGTTCTTCCAAGGTGATGTGATCTAAGGAGAGAGGTGTTTACTACTGTCCTGGCCTGTGCTGTGGTCTGTGAATGACCACAAGCACTCTTTTCTGCCTTGGAACTGTGATGAGGGTCCCTGCTCCACTGGGGTCCACAAGCTCTGGTGTAATAGTGCTCCTCCTCACCCTTGAACGGCCATACAGGACAGCCCCTTGGATCTGAATAAGGGCAAAGCAACAGAATCTTGGCCCTGGTGCCAGCAAAGAGATCCCTGTAATCTCCTTCTGATCAGTTATTCTACCCACTTACCATCTATGGGCTGAGAGCTTTGGTAAAAGCTGTTGCCACTGCTGATTCAATGTCTTCCAAGGTCTGCTTCTGGTTTCCTGGGGTCAGTACTGCACTCTTCCACTTTTGCTCTGGTGTGACAGACCTTTCCTGCTCACCTAAGCTACCTTGGGCTGGAAAATTATGTCATCCTGTCATTTTGTTTATTCTGATGGTCTAGAAATCATTTTTTGGCATTATTTAAAGATGATCAGAAGGATTTTGGGGTGAACTCAGGTGAGTTGCTATCTTTTCTTCACCATCTTGGCCCCACCTCCCCAGAATAGTATTCCATCACAATTATATACCACTGTTTGTTCTTTCATTTTCCAATTGATGGGCGTCCCCTCAGTTTCAAATTCCTTGCCATCACAAAAAGGGCTATTAGAAATATTTTGGAACAAATAGGTTCTTTTTTCTTTTATCTCTTTTGGATACAGATGCAGTAGTGGTATTCCTGGGTCAAAGGATATGCATACTTTTATAACCTTTCAGGTGTAGTTCCAAATTGTTCTCCAGAACAGTTGGATTAGTTAACAATTCCACCAGTAGTGCATAAGTATACCTACTTTCTCACACCACTGCATTTGTTCTTTATTTTTGTTATGTTAACCGATCTGATAGTTAGAAGTTAGTATCACAGAGTTGTTTTTATTTCATTTCTTTAAATAGTAGTGAGCTAGAGCATCTTTCCTATTTTGATTTGATTTCTTCTGAAGACTACCTGTTCATATCCTTTGAGGAATTAAGGTTAAGTGACTTGCCCAAGGTCACACAGCTAATGAGTGTCAAGTGTCTGAGGTGAGATTTAAACTCAGGTCCTCCTGACTCCTACACTGGTGCTCTATCCACTGCACCACCTAGAAAATGCCATGTACTGCCGAGAAAATTGTGTATTTCTATTTATATTCAGTTTTCTCCAGTGATATATTTAACTCTTCTAAATTCCATTCGTATTTTTTATCATTTTTAAAAATTACTTTATGGTTAGACAGCTCACTCTGAGAGGGGAAAGTTGAGGTCCCTTTCTCGTACAGTTTTACAGTTGAATTCCTCTCAGAACTCATTTACCTTTTCCTTTAAAGCTTTGGCTGCTCTGACATTTTTTGTATATATGCTTACTATTGCTATTACTTCGTTGTTTATGATAGCTTTTAGTAGAATATTGTTTCCCTAGTTATCCCTTATATTTACATCAATTTTTTTTCTTTTCTTTAGTCTAGGATTCTGCTTCTTATCATTGCTTCATTTTCCCTTCTTTGGTCTCATATTAACTATGGATGTGCCTTTCTATTTAAAATGTGTTTCCTATAAAAACCAGTCTTTTGTGTTCTGGTTTCTAATCCATTCTATCTGCTTCTATTTTATGGAAGTTCGTCCTATTTACATTCACAGTTATGATTTGTATATTTTTCTCCAACCTCTTGTTTTCTGTTTATTCTTCTCTCTCTATCACGTCCCTCCTCAATAGTCTGTTTTGTTTCTGAACACTGCCTCCCCTATTATAAATTCCACCCTTTCTTTTCCCCTTCTTTTCCTACTTTCCTGTGCATAAGAGATTTCTGTTCCCAACTGAGTGTGTGTGTGTGTGTGTGTATGTATGTGTGTGTGTGTGTGTGTGTGTGTGTGTGTGTGTGTGTGTGTGTATTCTTCACTCATTGAATCAATTCTAATGAGAACAAAGTTCAAATGTGGCCAGGCTACCTCCTTCCCCAGTTTCCATTTCACTGTAAAAGCTTTTCCTTGTATACCTCTTTAAAGTTATTTTTTAGCTCTTCCAGTAACTCTTGTGTTTGTTCCCAATTTACATTTTTAAAATTGAAGTTTTGTTTATAGCTCTTTTGATGTTGTGATCTTCTGAGTTTGTGTCTTGTTCTCTGCCACCATAGTAGTTTTTTACAATTTTTTTTAGTTCTTTGCTCATTTTTTTCAGTTTATTTCTTGACTTTGATCTTATGGTAAAGTTAAACTATTCTTATCTTTTTTTTCTTTCAGGGGGTGGACTATGCCTCAACTTGCTATTTTCAGAGGTAATTATTGGATTTTGGAAGTTTTCAATACTTTCAATGTGCTGTGATCTGGGGAGAGGTAGTCACCGCTTTTTTGGTTTGTGCTCTGGTATTTATCCAGGAAGGGCCCTTGATCATTGCTTGCTTGTGACCTCAAGTGCTATTGCTCCTTAGGGTCCCTGCTCCATTGTAGTTGAAAGGACTCCTTTTTAACCTGGAGCTGAGACCCTGAAGTGGATACAGGCAATGAAGTTGTCAAACAGCATCCTGCACCCAATTCTAGCAAGGGTCCCCTGTAATCTTTTCTGATCATTTGCCCAGTCCTCTCACAAATTCCATAGCTGGTATGTATGTGCTAGACTAGCCCCTACCCCAATGTCACAGACCTCTTCTTCTGCCATCTTAAATTACCTTGGGCTGAAAAAAATAGCTTATCCTGAGCTTTTATTGGTTTTTCACTCAATAATTCAATTTGAGGTGTTATTTTATGGTTGTTTGGAGGAGAATGTTAGAAGAGCTCAGCAATGGTGCTTATTCTACTCCACTGTCTTGGCTCTGTTGCCTAATTCATCTCATTATATCTTCCTATTTCTCTATTACAAACTGAACTTCATCTTAAAAAAGTATTTTCTCTTCATCCACTAACTATATCTTCAAAATATCAACTTCCTCAAATTTCTCTTTTCTCTTCTCATAGTATTATTGTTTAATAGACATTTGTCACAGAGAATATAATTATCGATTCTGGTATTTTCTCCATCAAGTTATGTGTAACTATTTGTTTTCCCCTCAATATTTCTTTAGATCATAAGATCTCTAGAATTTATTAATTATATTTTACCCTAGGAAAAATATATACATACACACACAAAATCAAGAGACTGGAAAATTTTCAGGAATCCAATTATAATATATTTTATATATAAGATGAATTCAAAGGAAGAATTGGTCAAACTGGAAAATTAAGTTTAAGTTTTAGACAGATAATAAAAAATAGTACATATATCTAATGAGAATATTAGAAATTGACTTTGAAACTGAACTAAACTGTACACTTTGCAACCAGCTAACTTAATCCCAGTAGCTTTTCCTAACACTTATCCTAGTATTGGCCTATAATTGGATATATACATCGCAAAGCTCTGCTCCTCCATTATAGGAATTGTTTTTCATAGTATAGTGCAACATTGACATTGCTTTGCGTTACTTAGTCAGTGGTCAGGAAAAAGGAATTAAAGCCCTTCTAGCCCGACACTTGTTCTGAGAGTTAAAATTACTTAGAATCCCAAAGATGCCAAAGTTATCAACCATGGCGGCATCCTATATAGTAAGCAGTTTTGAAGCTGATCATGGTAACACTTACACTGGTTACCACATCATTCCCACTTTCTAAGACTAAACAAGAGATAAAATACTTTCATGGGATATGAGGAAGAGCTTAGTGAAACCTAATAGCTACCATTTCCCCATCTCCTTCCACTACAGGTCACCGATGCAAATATCTCTTAAGTGTCACCAGTATTTAAACTGAACAGGGTCTTTGAAAGATAATTTTGAAATTAACAGATGTTCACCACAGCCACTCATATTTCTTATTTACAATTTTCTCTCTTCTATCTCCAATCAATTTATCAATCAATGAGACTTTATTAAATGCTTATTATTCTGGATGCTAGGAATAGAAAGACTTAATTGAGATACCCTGCCCTCAAGGAGCTTGTATGTTTTTTATTTAAGGGGACACATCACTTCAGTTATGGTATCATTCAGGAGTAGGGTGAGAGGAGTTATAAAATATACTTTGACTTATATCTAGCAACAGAAACTTGTGTTTTGCTCTTGTTTTTTCTATGAGTTTTAGACAGAGAAAGTGTAAAACAGGTGTAAATTTTGTGATCTCTCAGCTCTAATATTACACTGCTAAACTGTGATCGAACAAGTTTCTAAATATAATCAATTCCTACACTTGAAAATAAAAAAAATAGAGTTAAAAACTTAGAGTTAGAATGGCATTCCTAATCTAATCTCTTAAGCAGGATTGAAATCTTTTCTATAGCATCTGTGACATATAGTATGCTTCATAGGACAGATTTGAATCTGGAAGAGACATTTGGGCCATTTCATACAATTTGTTCATTTTTCAGACTGAAAAAAACTGAGGTTTTGATGGAGTCCACTGACAAGGAGCTCACTTTTGCACTAGATAGTCTTGATATTTTGAATGCTTCCAATGACAGGGAAATTATCACCTAACTAATCAGTCAGTCTCCTCAAATATTGGGCAACTGTAATTGTTGCAAAATTCTGCAATTGAAAGAGAAATTCCTTTTAGATTTTCTGTTAGGCCCAGTTAAAAGGGTATTCAGTTCTAAACATACTTTTGAAACTAAAACCACATCCCTTGCCAAATAGAAGCCCATGCACATTGTATTAAGAGCACAAAGGAAAACATTCTGCCTTTGCAAGTAGAAATAATAGCATGAATAGATATAATATGATTATTCAGCTTTAAAGTGAGCTCTTCAATGTGAGATTTCAGTAGTAATAGTAACAATCCTTAATATTTTATGCTCCAATAGTGCACGTGTCGACAATTGTATCATGCGTGTAGGTCTGCATTGGTTTCTATTATTTTCTATTGATAATTTTTAGTAACTGGAGACATTTGGAAAATGGAATGAAGTTGCTCATGCTTACAACAAAGCCAGGGCAGTTAAGAAGGGTTTCAAACTCTACATTGGTCTGTGCCACATCAGGAGAAGCACAAATCAATCATTAAAAAAAATTAAACAGTTTTAGATCTTGGGTTAAGTTCTGTGAACTGTTTCATGTCATAATTGCTTGCTGCCATAGTCATCAAACTGAATGAACTTCTAAGTTCTAAGTTAAAATGTCTTAAACTCTCAGCATAAAGATTTATACAACACAGGTATCTGACCTACCGCTATGCCTGCCTGTGGCAGGATGTGTTTGTTATGTCTTATTCAACTTGTGGGGAAAAAAAATAAATGAGGAAATGTGCATGTTCTGGAAATGATCAAAACATCAAGAACTGATTCTGATATCTGTATGGTGTGCTCAGTATCTGTGATAAACAAATCCATTTCATATAAAAAATAATTTAGATTCAAATTCCTCCCCTGGATCAGTTGTGTGTTTAGTATAACGAATGAAAATGGTTAATGTCATATTTCTCCACTGTGTATTTTGCCAGATTTTTGAGTGGAATGTTTCTTAGCTAAAGTAAATTATTTTTTGGAGGTTGGCAATTATTTTGTGAGTCTCACTTACATGTGCGTCCTAAAAAAATCACAACAAAATTAATGTGTGTTTATTGGGAATATATGAAAACATGCACATGCAGCATATTTTGTATTTGGAAACCTTTTGGCACTCTCACTACTGATTTAGAATCTAGGACTATTTCTGAAAACGATGATTTATTTCACATAGATGAGTCAATTTTTTTACAGAAAAAAGAAAGAACATAAAGGTCTTTAATACTGGGGGAGGGTTGAGTACTACTACTATCCTATAACAAAAACTATATTCATGAAACTTTCAAATTATTATGGGACAAAGGTCTCTTGAGGAATAGTGAAGGTTTTAGGAAGTTCTTTAACACACTTACCTATCAGAGACCACAAAGAGTGGTGCTTTTCTAACTGGTTTGTCTCAAACTAACCTTAAATGCAATATTTACCCTCCTCATATATTGTCTGACAGCTATGTTTTGACTCTCTCACTTTCCTGACTTTGACTAGGGGTATGTATACTTCCCCTTTCTTTTCTGCAGCTCCTTTATTTAACTTAAATCCTAAAGAGTTTGTTTCCAAAAACTTTTCAGCTTGTCTTATTTTTCATGAACTCTGTAAGTTATACATTTTAAGGACATGAGCATTTTCTTTTTTCAATCCTATTAGTATTTCTACCTCAAGTCCATTCTTTCACGAATATTCTTTTTCTAAGGCCCCAGCTTAGTTATGTGGTGATATGACTTACAATCAATACGGATGACAAAAGTTCTTATAAATTCTGAATTGTAATGGATAAAAAATCATCTTACTTGGTAATGCAGAATGTAGCATCTGGTTGAACATCATTCTTTCTTTCTTTTTTTTTTCCTTTTCAAATGTCTGTTTTCCTTTTTGGAAATTGCAGTGTGTGGAAGTGTTATACACCCCAAAGTAATGCTACTGAGAAAAACTCAGGCATATGACGAAAACCCTATTTTGCCAAAAGATCATCATGATCAAAACAATATTTCATCACAGAGAAAATGTCTTCCAGAAGGGACAAACTGAAGCCAACATCCCTGCCTTTCCATACACTATAACTCCTACACTTCTTCCCCTAGTGACAGCTGTCATGTGTGTCCCTGAAGACCCTGAAAACCCAACGAGCTTCAAAAATAATACTAATTTGGAACTCATCTACCCCCAGAATCAAAGCTATTTCCTAATGAAATTATAGCAAAACTTCTTTCTCAGGCTTCACTTCTGAATGAGAAGTTGCATTAACTCAAGGACACAAAGCTTTATCTTTTTCCTTACTTAATGGAGATGTAGTATTGTGTATTGGAAAGAATTCAGAATATGAAATCAAACTGTCTTGCTTCAAAGCCTAAATATGGTAGCTACTAATTTTGACAGCTTGGGTAAGTCTCTGATCTTATTATTATTATTATTATTTTTTTTTTTTTTGCAGTGGGAAAATGGGGTAGTGAGACTAGATGATTTCTAAAAGTCTTGTTGATCTCCAGATTCTGTGATATGTGGAATTTACCTCTATGAGTTGGATCGTTATTATAACAATTTAATCCCTGGGGGTATATTAGGCAAAACTTTGAAAAGTATTTCATTTAGTGAATTACTGTTGTATTTTTTCAGGCTGCTAAGAATTAATGCACATGGTTATTGAGTTATTTCCAAAGTGATTTTATATAAGAAGACATATTGTAATTTCTTTATATTTCTTTTAGGTACTCTTTCAGGAGAAGATGGAGAGGGGTAACAGGTTACTCTCTTAAACAACTGAAAATAATATTGTAGTGGTATAGACTTTTTAGTTCTATAAAATAATACAAAAAATTTTGTCAATGCATTTAAAACTAATTATAGTTTATTTAACTGAAGGAAATAGATCAGTAATTTTTAAATGAGTATGAAATTCAAATCTCTAATCTGAGCAATGCTACTTGTCTCATAAGTAGTATCTATCTTAAAGCTAATTTTGGACAAGTAAATGTTAATCACTGTTGAACTTTAGGGGTACTTTCAAACATTGTAACTGGGTGTTATTCAAAATGAATAATATTAATTTATAGGTGTTATGAGGATAAATAAACACATTTTAAAAATTAATTATAAAATATGGTAAATAAACAAGGGTTGTAAGGAATTAGGGACATGGCTTTAGGGATTAGACAAAATCCATTATCTCTACTGCTGTGAATTTGCCATGACTGAGTTCAATAACTCAAAAATCTCTGAATTTTAGAAGAATGTAGTAACATCTATCCACTGTATCCTATCTATCTTTATTAACAGACACCTATATTTAGTGTTTTCAGATTCCTTAGGCAACTGGTTACCCCAGGTTCTAGAGATTACAACACAGCTTCACTGATGTTGTATATATTATGGAATCCTGATCAGCAGCACTAATTTATAGCTCTGAAGCCCAAAGTTCAACAGATAATGCCAGCCTTAGCCTCATAGCAGCATATTATAGGTATACAGCTCTACAAATGACAATGATTTTTCTTTAGATGTTTTTAATTTCTTCTCCTTTCTTGCTTTATAAATGTTTTTAAACTTTTATCCCCAAGTCCTTTCCCTTACACCCCATAAGTACCATTTAGATGGTTAGTATATGTGTATGTGTGTGTATGTATATACATACACACATGTAAATTTGATGTGAAGGAAAATGGATAATGACTTAGCCCCAAATATTATACCACATGCTACCTGTTGTGGCATAATATTCCACATTAGAGATTCATTCATTTAAATCTTCAAGAAGCAGCTGAGAAAATAAGAATATACTTAGAGTCTTTATTAGCTAATATTTTAGGTCTATCTTTAAGGAATTCCTGCATTTTCTGGTTTCATCCTGTTTGATCCTTTTCCTTCCTATCCTTTTCTTTCTGTTTTCTTTCTTTTCTTCATCACTTTCTCCCTTTCCCCTAATTCTCCTTCTTCTGACTCCTCCTCTCATTTTCATCTTGCCTTTACCTTTCCATACTGCTCTCTTTTCCCCTCTCTTGCATTGTGTCCCATCAAAAGATTGCACGCTCCATGAGAATAGGGCCTATTATTTTTTTTTTTTTTGCATCCCTAGTAACTAGAACAGTCTCTGAAACATAATAGCTGCTTAGTAAATGTTCATCGAGCTAAATGAACAGTACCAGAAGATAGATAAGGCTTTAGTTCAGGGAGAGGCTTAAAAGAATTACAACAAATTAAAGACAATTCAATATATGCTCTTCATTTATGTATAGAGGTTATCTTTCTTCTGAGAGTGTAAGTTTCTTCAGAGTAGGGACTGTCATCACTTCCATTTTTTTTACCTCCCATATCTAGTACGATATCTAGCACATAGCATGCCAAGATAGTTGTGTAATAATAATTAATAGTCAATAGTATTAATGATAAATGCAATTAAAGTAGCATTCAAAAGTTTACGAAATGGCTTGTGCACACGATTACATTTGTTCTTCAAAACAACGCCACAACATGGGCACTGTAGGTGTCATCATTCCATTTTGTAGATGAGGAAACTGAGGTTCAGAGGTATTTTGCCTGGTTCTAAATCCAGAGCTCTTTTCATTATGTTATACTGCTTTACTGGGGGGCAGGAGATGTGGGATTGAATTCTGGGTATTTTACTTACAGGTGTGAATGGCATTGGACAAGTCCCAACCCTGAGTTTCTTCATATGGAAAAATGAAGGATTCAGATACCAAACAACAGTTAAGGTCTCTTCCAGCTCTATTACTCTGTGATTCTTACTTTGAAGTGAATGTACCAAAATCTTTTAGTCTTTTCAAAGAACGTCAATACTGAAATCACAAAAAAGGCCAGAGATTTAATAGCCTTCTGGGTCCATCTATAAATGAGCCCCGTCCAATTGATACTCCATTCCAGTTCCTACTTATTGACCTCTATTCTCTGCAGTTTCATTTGATCCCTTCAACATTATTAAAGAGGGTCCATCTGGGAATGTTTAGATGTTGCATTGATAGCCTTAGGCTGAGATATAAGGTAATGTCTACTAAAATGAGATTCTCCGTTAAAGGAAATGCCAACGAGCATGCTTTTGTGGGCCACACATTTTAAGGCTGGAACAAGTATGTGACAGCTATGTGAACAAATAAGGCACATTAGTCAGATAATGTAAAAATATTCTAGGTCATGTTGGTGGCTGTTCAGCCCTCCCCTCTACCTTCTGGCAAGCTGCTAGAAAAGGCCTTTGGTAAATAATGGTTTAAATTACAGTATGGATCGACTGATCTGCTATTAATACAATTCCTGTTGCTGTCTGAAACTTTAGGCCCACATGTGTAATTCTTCAGTGGTATTCAGTATGTTATCTGAAAGGTCTCTCAATGCTGCTGCATCAATGCAAACCAGACTATACCCAGATGAACAAAGGGAATTTAACTTTCATAAGTTGGTTTTAAAATGCATTTACTTTGACTGCACTGAAAGAATCTAAAAAAAGATGAAAAGCATCTTTAGCATGCCAAAAACATCTGGTTTCATATTTTCAGACCAAAAGGAAATTGCACGAAGACTAAAATCTTATGTTTTGATTTATATTATTATTGGAGGGTTGAGAAGCTGCCAGTCACCAAGTAAAATTTTATGATGATAAATAAATAAGGAAAACAATCTGACAAAATATGCTGTGGAACAAAGCTGCATTTCAAGTTTAATTAACTGATAACAATGTTTATGATGGAAGAACTGTGCCACCAATTATCTAGTTAGTAAATGTATGCTACCAGTGAGAAGATGGGTCTATAAATGTGTGGCTAGAAAGGTTGTCCCATAGAAAAATATTTCTGAGTACAAAAGCCAAGGTTTTCTTCATGTGACAAATCATGTATCAATTAAAATCCTCTTTGAAGTTGTTTATGAGTTGGTCTGTTATAGTCAGTATGCCAGTTATTCCCAACTAGTGACAGATCATGTCACAAAATGGTAAATGCCACTGTTTTTCTAATATCCATAGGCATATTTTCTGTGATACCTGACAGTTAGGCAATAGAAACATTGGAGTCAAACAAAAACTATTTTCATCTGTTTCAGCATTTCATCTTTATTTAATAATTTTAGTATAATTCCTTGTCTGCACCTTGATAAACCCAATGCAATCATAAGAATATTTTAAAGTAATTATTTTTTTTAATATCAAGACTATTAATGCTACATAATAAAGGTAGAGTTTATCTTTAATTGTGTGTTTAATAGCTATCTTTCTTGGCTATTACTGAAGTTGCCATCTCAGGTCTCCTGGGTCAGTGATATAAGGATCACAGCAATTATTTATAGACTAAGCTGTTGGCTCTCTGTTTAACATTGATGCTACCGTCTTCTGACATCATTTATCATTTACTATATTATAAAAGTAACACTTTTCATAGAAAATTTTATAAGTTGATTTACTCAAGAAGAAACACTTAAATTGATAACTTGTAGATTTTCTGCCCACACTTCCTCCACTTTTGGAATGTTACACTTTTATCAGATTCAGGAAACAGTTAACTTTTCAAATTTCAATTATATTAACCATCCTCACACTTTTCATAGAATCTTTTCAACAGTAATTACTGTCACTAAACTTTTGGGCTCTGTTACAAGGTGATTTATCACATTAAACAATGCATTCCAAAAGTAGTTTTCCAATGGATAAATAAGTGGATAGAGTTTTACATCTGGAGTAAGGAAGACCTGAGTTCAAATCTTGTCTCAGATACTTAATAGCTATGTGATTTCTGGCAAGTCATTTAACCCCTATTTGCTACAGTTTCCTCATATGTAAAATGGAGAAAATAATAGCACCTAACTTTCAGCGTAGTTGTAAGGATCAGATGAGGTAATAATTGTAAAATACTTAGCACGGTGCTTGCCATGTTTTAAGGTCTATATAAATATATACTGTCTATTTGTCTATCTATCTATCTATCCATCTATCTATATATCATATCTATCTTACTAAGAAATTTTGTATTCAATAAAAAACTTTCTTACATGAAACTCATTATGTTGTAGTTGGACAAAAGACCAACAGAATGCAGAACAGTTGTGGAAAATTCCTGGAACTTTAACCTTAGATACAGTTGCTCCAAGTAACAATTGCCATCAAAAACATTCTCTCGTACATTTGTTGACTCAGGAAACTGAACAAAGCATTTGGAATTCTGATTTTCCTAGATTCCACATATATTTATATATAGCAATTTCCTACTTGATCTCTCTTTTTTATTCCATCCAATTGTGCTTTTCATGCATTAATTCTGTATCATCCCTCTCTTCCTATTAAAATTTTTGGCAATCATTTCAGTTGTTTGGTCTGTGGGTAGATCCTCACCCTCTCCCCTTTCATTTTCTAGGTATATGTGAAAATGTCATCTTTTTCATTAATGGAATGAACCCATCCATATGCTTGAAGGCTGTGTTTCATTTTGTGTCTGTCTGTATGCATGTATGTGTGTGGAGAAGTTAACATCCTGTCTTCAGTGCTGTTGGGAATTACTACTGGCATGTTTTGACTCATTATCTTGAATCTTAATCAGCTGATAAAAAAAATTAGTTCCATCAGCTGATGAAGGCTCAGGGTAATGAGTCAAAACATGCTGGTAGTGATTCTCAGCAGCAAGAAATGGGACTTCACCATTTCAGTTGACATGGATGTCTCTTAGTACTCTCCAACAAATCATTGATCAGCTCCTATATTTATCAAAATATAACAATAAAATTCTGGTCCCCATAAAGTACAGCAGGTCAAGAACATCCCAGATGAAGATAAATATGTTATACAGTCATGGAAATTACACCTGGGGCCTTTCTGGTGGCAACTGATATTGCCACCACCCTAGTTCAGGCCCTTAATACTCCCGAATGCTTGATCCTCCTATAGACTCTTCATGTTCATATTATAGTGTTCTCAAGTTTTTGTGTCATGGGCCATTGTGGCAGTCTAGTGAAGGCTATGGACTCCTCAGAATAATGTTTGTAAATTAATAGAATAAAGCACACAGAATTGTAACAGAAATAGATTATATTTTATTATATTTATTATGTAATAATATTATAATTATTATATCATAAAAATCATATTAAAAAACTAGGAATCTTTTCTCTAGACCATCTTCCCCACAGTTGCCAAATTGAGGAAATGGAAACAGTGGCTGAATCACTCTCCTTAAATACTCCAGTGACTACTGCCTCT
Organism: Bettongia penicillata ogilbyi; assembly: GCA_023548195.1. Taxonomy (NCBI): domain Eukaryota; kingdom Metazoa; phylum Chordata; class Mammalia; order Diprotodontia; family Potoroidae; genus Bettongia; species Bettongia penicillata. Next base: position 2,848,394 of record JAJHZJ010000235.1, read on the forward strand.
AGGATAAAAGAAAGACCTTTACAATCCACACCTAGTATCCTTTTTTAGGCTTATGTCATACTAGTCCTTTTCACACATTTTACTTTCCAAGCTAAAAAGCTCATTTCCTGCCCTTTCTGTACAAGATTCTATTGCCTGCCTTAATTACCATGTGTAATATGTCCCCATACAAGCCTTCTATGCTCACTTCTTGGAATTCCTAACTTCTTTCATAGCTAAGTTCATGTTACTCTATAAACAAAGCCTTGCCAGATCTAACCATTAGCTAGATTCTTTCCCATGCAATTCCTCTGTATCTATTTTAAATTTATTTATGTGATATGAATAAAAGAGATAATAATTGTAAAGCCACATAATAAGTGCTATGTAAATATTAACCATTATTAAAAATTAGCTATTATTTGTTACTCCCAAAACCCCCACCACCTAGAATTTATGTTCTAGGAATGTAGAATGTAGAAACTAGGAGCAATTCTTTTTGCCACTTAATCCTAAATATTTAACACAATGCCTGGAATATAATATTAAAAAAAAATGTTTGCTGAATGTATGAATGATGTAAATCTTATTATTTTAATTCTTATCCCAGAGAAATAGGAGCCATTTCAAACTAGGTAAAAAAAAAAGATAAAATTCATTTTTCTTCATAAAAAGAGATTTTTCAGTGGAGAATTAACTAGCAACCGGCAACTTGAGATAAAATTAAAAGAAAAAAAATTTAGGTCCCCTATTTAAAACTATGATTCTAAACCACTTTCTTGAAGGCTAAGAAATATGCCATCTAGATTAAAAGAAGCACAAAAGCATAAAACAGGATATTTTCTCTCATGAGACTATCTGATTAAAGTCAAAGCTGAACTGTGTTCCTCAAATATTGCTTTTGCTTACCAACTTCTATGACTGTTACCATTCCTCTCTCCTCCTTTGATTTTTCCTTTCCAAATTGTCATCCTATTTAGGTCAAATCTCCTTGGTTCAGTGGCCCAACCAGAGATCCAGTAAAAAGGAAAGATGAAATGAATGAGTACACCGAGGGACTTCACTTACACAGCAAGGGAAATCTCAAGAATAAGCACTGTTGTTAGTCTGAAGGTAAAAAGATACCCTCAAGGCAATCAGAAAATTTGAATTGGTGAAATATGCTGACGATTGCTGAATAAAATATGTCATCATTTAAAAAATATGATCAATGTTATTTCTAACACTGTCATTGACAGTGGGACAGAAGTCATGAAATATAATAACACTTAGAAACATAAGATTTCAGAATCTTACAGATCATCTAATCATAAATACTCATTTTACAGAAAAGGAAACCAAGGCTTACAGAGGCTGATATGTCTAGAATTAATCTAAATTTGTGGAAAAGCTGAGATAAATGACTATGTAATATAAAACATACATATATACACACAATTATGTGAAATATATGTTTGTGAACAGATCTATGGGCATATTTAATGTAGACATATGTGTGTAGATTATCAGTACTTGTTCTTCTCAAAATAATAAAATGTATTATTTAATTATTATTTATTATTATTAAATAGGCATTCTAAAATAAGTAAAGCAAGGCAAATCAAAGAAATAAGCATATATTAAATACTTACTTTGTCTCAGGGGCTATACTAAGCAATGAGCATAAACATATAGGCAAAAAGGAAGTTAATCCCCAAACTTGAGAACCATACAAACTAAGAGGGAAAGATAACACATAAAAAGGAAACTGAAAATCTGTGGGCATGGGAGAAGGTGACGAAAGTAACTATGTAGGGACATGATTTGAAATCCAGAAAGTCAGGAGCAGAGCCAAGAGGGGAATGAAAGTTGGCTGACCTGGGTCCCTGCACAAAATGAAACCTAGAGAAGAAACTCAGCAACAGAAGAAGGGATTAGGCATGGCACAGTCATATTCCAGGATGAGGAGGCTGTAGTCCAAGTTGGATGTCCAGGGAAAGGAGGTCCCAGGCACTGTGGGAAGTTTCAGAATGAACCGCAACTGAAGCATCATTTTGAAGTTCAGAAAGTCCGAAACAGTGCCAAGAAAGATATGAAGGGTGGCAAGCATGGGTCCCTAAATAAAATGGAGGCCCAAAGAGGAATTCACCAATGGAAGAAAGGACATTTTGAATTTAGGTTGCTGCTTTTTCTAGAGTATAACTTGTCATGATAAATCTTTCATAATAGCTAAAATTTATGAAGTGCTTTACTATTTGAAAATTATTTTTTATATATTATCTCATTTGATCTGTACAACAACTATATTAGGTAAATGCTTTTATTATCTTCATTTTATTTGATGGAGAAACTAAGACTGAAAAGAGTTAAATTGCTTTTATAGCATCCTACAGTGTCTGAGGTAAGATTTGAACTGAGGATTTTGTGACTCAGGCCAGCACGCAAACCATTATGCCATCTAACTGCCTTTTTGATTATTGTACAGGAAGATTTAAACCAGGTCATTAGAGTACATCTTTCCTCTCAATACATAATATATTCTCGGGGGACAGAGCCAAGTTGGCTGAGTAGAAAAATGCATATACTCTAGCGCTTCCCCCACAGCTCATAAAATACCAAATACTCTCAACAAATTCTAGAGCAGCAGAAGCGACAGAACAACAGAATGAAAGAGGTTTCCAGCCAAAGGTAACCTGAAAGGCTGACAGGAAAGGTCTATCTCATGGGACACAGAGCAGAGCAGAGCCCAGACCTGGCCGTGAGGTACTGGGTGGGACAGGATCTGAACAGACCTCTAGGGCAGAATTTCCAGCAGGGAAGGTCCCAGATCTCTCAACCCACAAGCCACAAAGAAAATTCCAAAGGTCAGTGTGGGAGGGCTTTCCCAGCTGGGAGAGATGGGAATGGAGTTTCCCAAGCACTGGCCCCAAGCAGTGGATACAGCAGGCAGAGGATAACTATGAAAAAGCAGCCTGGGTCCATTGTCCAGCCAGCTCAGCTTAAAGCCTCTGGCAGAATTGAGCAGCTGATCTGAACCTCAGCTCTCAGTTGTGTCCCTGCCCCCATCCAAAGCCCCTGGGGGAGTTGAGCAGCTAATCTGAATCTCAGCCTTGAACCCTGAACTGGGGAGAGGAGGAGTACTAAGACCCTCCTCTTGACAAAAGTCTCAGAAGTCAAGTAACTGGCTGGGAAAATGCCCCCAAAAAGGAAAAAAAAAGTAAGACAGTAGAAGGTTACTTTCTTGGTGAAGAAGTGTCTCCTTCCATCCTTTCAGATGAGGAAGAACAAAGCATACTATCAGAGGAAGTCAAGGCCTCTATCTCAAGTACCTCCAAAATGAATATGAAATGGGCACAGGTCATAGAAGAGCTTGAAAAGCATGTCAGCAGCCTGCTAAAGGAGAAAGAAAAAATGATGAGGAAAATAAAACCTTTAAAAAAAAGCTAACTCAATTGGAAAAAAAGGTCCAAAAAGCCAATGAGGAGAAGGAGGCTTTAAAAAGCAGAATTAGCCAAATGGAAAAGAAGGTTCAAAAGCTCACTGAACAAAATAATTCTTTAAAAGGGAGAATTGAGTTCAGGGAAGCTAATGACTATGAGATAAACCAAGAAGTTACAAAAAAACCCCAAAATTTTGAAAAAATAGAAGATAATATGAAAGATCTCACTGGAAAAACAGCTTACCTGGAAAATAGATCCAGGAGAGACAATTTAAAAATTATGGGACTACCTGAAAGCCATGATCAAAAAAAGAGCCTAGACATCATCTTCCATGAAATTACCGAGGAAAACTGCCCTGATATTCTAGAACCAGAGGACAAAATAAATATTGAAAGAATCCACCAATCACCTCCTGAAAGAGACGCAAGAAGAAAAACTCTTAGGAATACTGTGGCCAAATTTTAGAGCTCCCATGTTAAGGAGAAAATATTGCAAACAGCTAGAAGGAAGCAATTTAAGTATTATGGAAATATAATCAGGATAACACAGGATCTGGCAACTTCTACATTAAGGGATCAAAGAACTTGGAATAGAATATTCCAGAAGTCAAAGGAACTGGGATTAAAACCAAGAATCACATACTCAGCAAAACTGAGTATAATACTTCAAGGGAATAGATGGTCATTCAATGATAGAGAGGACTTGCAAGCATTCATGTTGAAAAGACCAGAACTGAATAGAAATTTTGACTTTCAAACACAAGAATCAAGAGAAGCATGAGGTCAACAGGAAAGAGAAATCATAAAAGATTTTCTAAAGCTGAACTGTTTACATTCCTACATGGAAAGATAATATTTGTAACTCCTGAGACTTTTCTCAATATTTGGGTAGGTGGAGGGATTATACATACACACACACACACACACACACACACACACACACACACACATGCATGCACGCGCACACACACACACACAGAGTACAGGTTGAGTTGAATCAGAAAAGATGATATCCATAAAAAATAAAATAAAAATTAAGGGGTAAGGGAGGAAAATACTGGGAAGAGAAAGGGAGAAATGGAATAGGGCAGGCTATAACTCATAAAAGAGATAAGAAAAATCTTGTTCAGTGGAGGAGAAAAGGGAGAAGTGGAGAGGGGAAAAGTGAAGCTACTCTCTCCACATATAGCTTAAGGAGGGAACAACATGCTCACTAAATTTAGTATAAAAGTGTGTCTTACACTACAGGAAAGTAGGGGAGGATGAGACAAGTGGGGTGAGGGGGATGATAGAAGGGAGGGCAAATGGGAGAAGGGAGCAACTAGAAGTAAACACTTTTGGGAAGGGGCAAGGTCAAATGAGACAATAAAAAAAGGGGAGGACAGGATAGGATATAGGGCAATATAGTTAGTATTACACAACATTATCATTATATAAGTTTTTTGCAAAATGACACATATATAGCCTGCAATGAATTTCTTGCCTTCTCAGTGGGAATGGGAAGGGAGGGAAGGAGGGAGAGAAGTTGGAATTCAAAGTATTAGAAATGAATGTTGAGAATTATTATTGCATATAACTGGGAAACAAGAAACACAGGTAATAGGCTATAGAAATTTATCTTGCCCTACAAGAAAAGAGAGAAAATGGGGATAAGGGAAGGGTGATGTGTGATAGAAGGGAGGGTACAGTGAGGGAAGGGATAATCAGAATTCAAGGTATTATGGGGTGGAGGGAGAGGAGAGACAGGGAGAAAAATTGGAACTCAAAATTTTGTGGAAATGAATGTCAAAATCTAAAAATAAATAAATAATTTTTTTAAAAATATAAGAAACCAAAAAAAAATACATAATATATTCTCAATTTTTTTCCAGCAAATTATATTTTTCTTCAAACTTTTTAATTTAACATTGACATGAAATTGTGTTGCAGTGTTAATTTATTTTCTATAAGAAAATGAAAGCTAAGTTCAGCTCTGTCACTGATTCGCTGACTTTGAGTAAATCACTTTAAGTTTCAGTTTCTTATTCTATAAGTACATTGGATATCTAATGTCTTTTTCCTCACTTAACATCTGTAAGTTTGAGTGGTATTATTTAGCAATAATATGAAAACCACAAGATGGTGGAAGAGCAGGAAGAAGTACAGCAAGTTCCCTTTTTACTACCCATAACTCCTCCAAGTAGATTTAGAAAATTCATCATAATAAATGCTGCTTGGGAAATCCAAGGGAAAAAAAAAATCACAAGTCATTTTTTCTACCCTAGGTCAGTACAGGGAGATAGAGAGATCTGAGGACTCTGAAAGCAGGATCTGGTACCATATGGAACATTATTGGCATTATGTGGAGCCTTCCAGTACAGGGACAGACTGAGCACTAGGGAAAGAAATGTCCCAGGTCTAACAAAGAGAGTCTTAACTTGTGTATAGTGAAGTAGCAAGGACTAATGAACACCTCTGCCCATCACTACCTATTCCTGGATTATAGATCCAGGAAAAGCTGAGGACAGGACCTAAACAGAGTGGTGTTTCAGTGTGAAGAGCACATCTAGGTGATAAGTTCTGGGCTGAGTGAGGAGCTATCTAGTTCAGAAGGAAGCAGAAGCTGCTTGTCTCAGACCACAGGATCTGACTTGAGTTGCATCTCATTTCTATATTCTAGCCCACTCTGAAACCTGCAGAGGAAAAAAAAAAACAGGGCAATATAAGTCCACAGTTCTGTCATTCTGAAACTCAGAAGAACTTCCCAACTGGCTGATAGTGGTTGAGTCCAGCAGCAGTCTACTGGAACTCCCAAGGGGACAAATCCACAGGACTGGTACTCATGCACAAACTCAAGTCAGAAACATGCGGAGCTCAGACTGTGGAGGAAGCAATCAGATTTTGCCTGTGGGAGATCTTCAGGTCCCCAGTCTTAGCAGTCCTTGAGATCCTAGAATAACAATTAAAATTTCACAAAAGCAGAAAGACCAGTCATAATATTCATATCTGCAATTGTGTAGATCCTAGTCCTAACATAAGTTTGAATTAAGGGAGTAGACTGAAATTATAAACAAATAAAAAAGATTCCACTATAAAAATTTATTTTAGTGACAGTGATGCTTAAGACAAAAAACCCACCAGAAGAGACTGACTCCAAAACATCTATAAGCAAAGCTCAAAGAAAAATAGCTTGGGCACACATTCAACTTGGATTCTTGGAAGAGCTGAAGTAAGAGTTAAAAACATGTTAAAATGTTTATATAAATGAAATGAGAGTGCTAGAAGAAAAAATAATTGGAAAAGAAATGAGAACTATAGAAGAAAGATTTGGAATATAAATCAACAACTTGACACAAGAGGCATAAACATTGCCTAAACAACAAACTCCCTAAAATCTAGAATGGACTAAATAGAAGCAATAACTTCATAAAACAATAAGAAATATTGTCAAAGCACTGAAACCAAATCAAAGCACTGAAAAAAATAGGAGAAAATGTAAGATATCTGAAAGCCAAAACAACTGACCAGGAAAATAGTTTCTCTCATCTAAGAATATTTGGTTTACCTGATAATTCTAACTGAAAAATGAGATTTTATATCACATTTCAAGAAATCATATATGAAAATGGTCCAGATATCTTAGAGTTGCAGTATAAAGTAGAAATTTGATGAATTTGCTTCTCACCTCCTAAAAGAAACCCTAAAATGAAACCTCCCAGGAAGATTATAGCAAAAATAAAGAGCTCTGAGATGAAAGGGAAAAAATAGTGGAAACAGCATGAAGGAAAGAATTAAATTAGCAAGATGTCACCATCAGGATCACACATAATTTGGCGGCTATAACTATAAAGGAGCAGAGAGCTTGGAATGCAGTATTTCAGAAGGCAAATTACATTGGCTTACAATAAGAATACAGACTATAATTAAGAATAACCTACCCAGAAAAAAAACAAATTAAAAATCCTATTGGGGAAATGGAATTTTAAGGAAATGGAGAGTTTCCAAGCATGCTTGATATAAAGACTACGGCTATGCACAAACTTTAAAGAAACATAGAAAGGTAAATGTGAATGAATGATCATAAAGGAATAAATGAGGGCAAATTGTTTACATACTAATACAGGAAGATCATATGTGTGTCACTTTTGTACCCCATCAGAGTCATAGAAGAAATCTAATTGGTCACAGAGACTGGGAGTGTTTCTATTCTTCTGTGATGCTATTAAAATAAGAATGGAAAAAGAAGTGAAGAGAAAGACATAAGAAAAGGGAGGGAGAGAAAGGTTGTTACAGAATCTGGATGCTGAAGTGGAAATCGATACAACTAAAGAAAAAGAGGTTAGGGAAGAGATGATGCTTGACTCATTTTCATTTGAACTGGTTAAAGGAAGGAAGAATAAAAACATGCATTTGGATAAAGTTGCATTTTTACTAACTAGGGAAACAGGAGAGAAAGGAGAGAAGAAAGAACAAGGAATAAATGGGAGAGAAGACTAAGATAAGAATTAGTGAGAAGCAAAATATATTCTAACTAAATATGCACAGAAGTATTCATAATAGATTTTCCTGCAGTGAGATGATAGACTTGGAAACCAGAGGTATAGGTGCCAATCAACTGGGAATAGCTAATAAGTGATGCTATATAACTATAATGGAATAGAATTGTGCCATAGTAAATAATGAAGGGGATAATTTAAGAAAAAATACTTTGAAAGACTTGTTTGAATTAATGCAGAGTGAAGTGACCTGAACCAAGAGGAAAATTTATATAATGATAGAAATATGTAAAAACAAACAACTTCCATAGACTTAGGAACTCTGTTCAGTGTAATGGCCCATCAAGATTGCAGAAGGCTCATGATAAAACAAACTCCAATCTCCTCATAGAGAGATGAAGAAATTGCATTAAAAATAAAAATATGGGCAATAAATAAATTTGTTTTGTTTGAATAGAAATGTTGGTAACACGTGCTTTCTTTGTCTTATCCCATTGGTATTGGAGTTGGAGTGTCAGGGAGAGATGATGGATATTTACTAATTAAAAAAATAGAATAAAATTTTATTTAAAAACATGTAGAACCTTCTTTTAATCTTTTTCTCCTTCAGCCAGTTCCAAAATCCAATTTGTTATTAATGTTACTGATTCTTCCTTTAGTGAGGATGACAAACGCATGTGTTTTTCTTCATTTTTCATATTATTGAAGTCCTAATCATTTTGGTAATAGACTACATTCAGTAGTTGGTGTAATGTAGAAGTGTCAAGGTAAAGGGCTGGCAGTAAAAAGCCAGAAAAACTGATTATAGTAAATTAAAATGTAATCAAGAAAAGTTTAACAAAATAAATACAAATGCGAAGTAACATGGATGACTTTACTTTATGAATTTCTAAATTAATATATGGCTTACAGGGATTTGTTTCTATTTGATTTTGACTCCATTGGTATAAAGGATAGAGCACTAGCCTTACAGTCAGGCAGCTATGAATTAAATCCTGTCTCAGATGTTCATTAGCTGTGTGGCTTTAGATGAATCACAACTGGATTAAATGCAATTCTCCACTTCCATTGTCCTTGCCACCTTTTAAAAGAAGAGATACAAGTCCTATATGATCTCTCAGGTAATCTTATTCTCAAAGTTATTCATTGTCTTTTGAGCTTGATTTCTTGAAACATTTTTTGTGTTAAGGGTGGTACTATTCTTTTGCTGAAGATCACGTATTTGACCTTTTCATATAGTCTATACAGTCTATTTAGTCCCTTTCCTTGTGGCCTCACAAGTGAAGGGATCATGCTTGAAGTATGTGTGCAATGAAACTTAGAAAAGAACTGAGTATCTTTGAACACCAATTGGAAAATGAAACATTGCAAACATCTCTCTTTGCTTTTAAATTAATTTAGTGAGGTCATATCTTTTGACTTGAGGTGACAGGTCGCTACACTACGAAAAAATAAAGCAGTCAGATGTGTGAGTAATGGAGCAGAATAAAAATGCTAAGAAAGGGACTCGTACTAGGAAGAGCTTTGGATTGCAATTGCAGATTCCCTTCTCATGGTACACTTTCCCTTCTATTGTTACATTTAGTTACTCTAGTATCTATTAAGAGTCTAAGTTAATGTGATGATGACTTCCAATGACAGTTTGAGCACTTTAATTCAAATACATATCAAGATTTTCTCACCTGATATTTTACTCCATGTTGTCACATCGTGACATAGTTTTAGATTTGTCATCCACCAAAACAATTTACATCTCAGCATTTGATATATCTGGCAAAGATGTTTCTCTAATTAATTTTCACTTTTGTCCACCAATTCTGTTTCCAGTTTTATTTCACTTAAAGACAGTAAAACAACTTCATTTTACTAAAACGTAAAAACAGTCCTTATTTATTGCATTTGAAAACAATGTGCATCAGACTTGAGGGAACTAGAAACTCAGTTGAATCAGTCCTATCCCATTAAATATTACTTGGAGAAGAGTATAGACCTAGCTAAGCTCAACATTCCTGAAGGATATAACAAAGACTGCCCAGAAACTCAGGTCTACATATCTTATTTAACTCTCTCTATGATCCCTCATAATATTAGGATTCTGAAATGACCTTTGAGTCATTTCTTTCTACTCTAAGGTAAACATTCAAGTTTAGTTCACTCTGTCTACGTTTATCTTTTCATACTTGTGTTAGTTTCTATATTTATATTTCAAATGTTGCACTCATCTTTGTTATTTTCATGAGGAATGCTTGAAAGTCCTCTATTTCATTAAATATTTTTTTCTCCTTGTAGGATTATACTAAGTTTTTTTTTTTCTGGGTAAATTTCTCTTATTTGTATACCTATTTGGTTTACTTTTTAGAATATTTCATTCCACAGTTTTGCTTGCTTTAAAGTGGTTGGAAGTTAATAAATCTTACGTGATTTTTTAGCTGGTAAGTACTCAAACTTGCTTTCTCCTTCTACAATTATTTCCTTTGACCTGAAAGTTCTAACTTTTAGCTATGATGCTGCATGATGTTTTCACTTTGAGGTTTATTTCAAGAGGTGACCAGTGAATTATTTCTATTTTCAGTTTGGTCTTTGGTTTTTTAATAGATCTTAACATTTTTCTTTCATGAGTTTTTGAAATGTGATCAAGAGGTTGGTTTTTCTTTTTTATCAGTCTGTAGGAAATCCAATGAATTTTAAATTATCTCTCCTGCTTTTGATATGAGATTCATTACATTATCTCATTTTATTTTTCAACCTTTTGACTTGGTTTTAGTATTTTATTTTATTTTTTTGTCACATGGAATGATTACCTTCTCTTTGGTCCATTCTCATTTTTAGGGAATCAATTGAATAAAATTATGTACCTATTATGCCAAATCACTTCAATTCTCTTACTTTTTCAGTTCTTCCTCTTAGACCTCTCGTTTCACTGAGAAAATAATTTTAAATTCTTAAAACATTTTATTATTTCTTGAAGGAAATGATTCATTCTAATTTTCTAAGAACCTGTTACTTGGGTAAGATTTTTATCTCTACTAATTCCATCCTCCAAAAATCTCATTTCCTTTCTCATTGCCTAAGTTCATTCCTGTAGAGTCCTCATTTCATTTATGTAATAATATTTACTTTTAAAAAACAAACAACCCCTCAATAAACACATTTAAAAAATTATTTCAGAAATTCTAGTTGAATTTATTTCCAAGCTGTATTTTTTTTGTTTGAGATTTTTGCTTGTAGATGTTTTGGAATCATTATTTCCTTTTATTTTGTCTTTAGCAATCTTTACAATGGGAGATATTTTTATTCATTCTTCCATGATATACGGAATACTCTTAGATATATTTTTTTGCATGTTGACAAAACTCTGTAAACTTCTGGAGAGAATATTTTGGCCTTCTTTGGTCCTCAGGTGCTGTTTCTTTTTTCCAGGTATTATGAACTGAGTTCTTCAGTCATCTCAAGATTGAATTAGACCAGGTACCTTCAAGTTTTCAGTGCTCCCAATGTAGTCTGATAAAGCTGTAATTTGATAAATATTCTTCTGGGATGATTTCAGAAAGTTCTACACCAATTATATGCCAGGAAATTGAGAATTTAAAACAAAAATATTTTATAAATATAAATTCACAAATTAATAGAGTATGAAAATGAAATTGAAAAAAATTCCACCTTGGAAAATGAAACCAATAATCTTTGAAAGAATTGCCAAAGGAATGAAAAGGGTGGGGATGAGTTTGAGGGGGGAGGGGAGTATACTAGTTCAGATAGATTTTAAGGTTAATTCTATCAAACATTTCCAATTAAAGAAAAATAAATATCTGTATTCAACAAATAATTCTAAAATTCAAGGAAAAAAATTCTCTGCCAAAGTTGTTCTTTTTTTATGATAAAAGTAAAGTCATCATTATCTAAATCATGGTAAGGCAGAGAAAGAGGGAGAGAGAGAGAGAGAGAGAGAGAGAGGGAGACAGAGAGAGAGAGAGAGAGACAGAGAGACAGAGAGAGAGACAGAGAGAGACAGAGAGAGACAGAGAGAAATGGGAAGAGAGAGAGAGAATGTAACCCAATGCTGCTAATTAATATTAATGCAAAATTTTAAAATAACCCCTAGGAAAAAGAATGTAATAGCATTTTAAAATTTATTTAATATTATCAAGTTGAATTTGTCCCAGGGATGTAAATATGATTTAACACTAGATAAAAATGAATATAATTGATCATATTAAAAAACAAAATGGTCCACACCTCCTGTTTATACCAATAAATGCAGAGATAGTATTTGATAAAGTATGGCAAGAATATGTTATTAAATCTATGAAATATAGGTACTGATTGATTACCTTTAATATTATAATAAATATATATCTAAAACCAAAAGTTAGCATCATTTTCAATGGGAAAACACTAGAATATTTTCCAGTGTAGTGTAAATCTAGTCTATACCCTTTCATCATTATTATTTGTCAGAGAATCATGAAATCAGATTTTGGAGCAGAAAGTAAGGTTAAAGATCATTAAATATAATCTACTTATTTTCCATCCTTGATACAGATTCCAACCAAGGTCTTTTGGATTTCAAATCCAGCACCTTGTTTCTTCTGCCTATTGTAGCAGTATGACAAGAGGAGACAAATAGACAATGAGACAAAAATATTTCTATTTGCCTATAATAAAATGTTTTAATTAGAAAACTTTATAGAATCAGCAAAAAAAAAATCTATCAAATAATAGTTTCAGTAAATTAGTAGGACACAATATAAATGTGCAAAATAAATACTTTTTCTATATGGCTATGACAGGGAAAAGTTTCATTAAAATAATCATAAAATTTATAAAGTATCTGCATGACAAAATATTAAAACAAATTTCAGTTTTATAAATTCACTTACAAAATCTTCTCTAAAGATTTAAAGAATGTCCTGAATAATGGGAAGGATACTTAGTGTTCATGGTTGGGCTGCACTAACATGAGTGAAATGATTATACTACCAATATTTGTGCATTCAGGTATATATTAATCAAATTATATATATATATATATATATATATGTATATATATATATATACACACACACACAAACACACACACATATATATACATTTCATAGAATAATAAAAGATGATTTCAAGAAGAATAATTTCACAATCTCAAGGCAAATAATGAAAAAAGGAGGAATAGTATTTCTACTGCATCAAAAATTATTTTATAGAGCAATAATTATCAAAATGATTTGATAATAGTTAACAAATAGAGAATCAGGTATGTGAAATAGAATATATGAATGAGAATCAGAAAAATTCAAAGTCAACAGTTCATTTTTTGATATACCAGGGAACAAGCATTTCTTAGGGAATTTGTTACAAGAACCACTGGAAAAACTGGAACCCAGCTTTATACAAATTAGGTTCAGACCAACATATTACACCATATACAAATATAAATTAAAAATCATGTGACCTTAATTAAAATGACTATACAAAAATTAGAAAATCATAATTCTGATTATATGAAACAGAGACTTTTGTGTGAATACAATTGATTCAACAGGCAAAGAGTATATTCTACTGAGAAAAACAATCTTTTCCTTCTGGTTAAGATGAGGAAGAGTATTCCAGTCATGGGGACCAAACATTGAAAATTTTGAGATTCTGGAGGGGGAGTGTTTTGTTTGACGACCTACAAGGATGCCAGTGTCACTAGATTTACAGGGTACATGGGGAGGAGTGGGGTAAAGTGTAAAATGACTGAAACATGGAAGGGGGTCAGATAGTGAAGGGCTTTGAATGTCAAGTAGAAGATTTTATATTATTATTATTTTATCCTGGAGGAAAGAGAACCATTAAGGCTTATTAAGTAGGGTCATAACATGGTCAGACTTAAACTTCATGAAGATTAATTTGATACTTGAGTAGAACATGGGCTGATATGGAAAGACACTTGACACAAGGAGATCAATCACACAAATTCATACATAAACATAGACAATGAGACAAGATTATTTCTATTTGTTGATAATAAAATGTTTTAATTAGAAAGCTTCATAGAATCATCAAGAATTGTTGCAATAAACCAGGAATCAGATTATAAAGGCCTGTAATTTAGTGGTGACAATATCATAAAAGAAAAGGTAACAAAAGTAAGATATATTATGGAAGTAAAACTAAAAGGTTTTGTCAAGATGAAATGAGAGGCAATTGAGAGAGAATGAGGAGTTGAGAACTTCACTTATGCTGTGAGCCTCAGGGACTGGGAAGATGGTAGTGCCCTTGACATTAATAAGCAAGTTTAGAGAGGGAGATGGTTTAGAGAGGAAGATGGTTTTGGGGGAAAGATGATGATATCAGTTTTGTCCCTATCAAATTTAAGATGCCTCCTAGAGGACAATGACTGGAACATAGGAGGTGCTTAGTAACTGTTAACTGGCTGACTGACTAGTTTATTGAATGATAAGATTGGAAGCCACACTGTAAAGTTAATAAGAGAGTGAGAGGAAGTAGAGGAATCAAATACAGACAGATGTCTCAAGGAGTTTAGCCACAGAAAGGAAATGTGATATAAGATCATAACTAGTAGGAATCTAATGATGGATGTTTCAGGATGAAGGAGACATGGACTTGTTTGTAGGCTGTATGTAAGTAGTTAGTAGACATGGAGAGGATGAAAATAAGTGAGAGGTTGGGGATGATGGAAGGGCCAATCTGCTGGAGCAGACAGTATGGGATGGAATCATTTGTGGATGTACAAGGTGAGAATTAGTAAGGAGGCTACCTCATCATGTGATAAAGGAGTGTGAACTAAGAAGGAAGAGGAAAGGAGGACCTAGTGGTTGAAGGTATCTGGTGAGGTCAGAATGACAGAAGAGATAACAGTAAATGACCTCAATTTTTTTCAGGGAAATATGAGGAATATTTTCAATTGAGAGAATGGAGGTTTGGGGAATGGTAAGTGTTAGGAGGTATGAAAAATTTTGCAGGAGTCATTGTAATGAGTGGGACAGTGGTTTAGTTAAGGAGGTATAAAAGGATTGCCTTAATATAGTAAGAGTTGGTGTTATATAACATAAAATTGTAATGAACCCAGTCAGCACAATTTTGTGATTTTCTACAGCCCTGTTCAATAGTATTTACATGAAAGGAAAGGGTAGCAAATGTAAATCATTGACTACATAAAAGTTTGCTACAAATCAAAGCATTAATTAGACATGAAAATTAAAACTCTGAGTTTTTCCTTACACCTATAAAATTGGCAAAGATGACAAAATATGTTGGAAGGACTGTGGACTGATAGGAATACAAACATATTACATACAAACATTATCAATTGGCCCAACCATTCTGGAAAACATTTTGGAATTATTTTAGAAAAATGATTAAGCTGTCAGCAGGCTTTGACTCAGATTTCTCACTGTTATATATGTGTCCCAAGAAATGAAAGACAGGAGGCAGAGACAAGATAGTGGAGTAAAAGCAGGGACTTCCTTGAGCTCTTCCCCAAAGCCCTCCCAATACCTGTTAAAATGACTCTAAACAAGTTCTAGTGCTACAGAAACCACAAAATGAACCAAATCCCCAGTCCAATACAACATGGAAAGTTGACAGGAAGGGTCTTTAGCACGAGTCAGGGAGCAGAATGCAGTATAGTGTGGGTTGCACCAGCACAGATGGGCTGAAGCAGACCTCCAGGGACTGAATCGTTGAAAGCTATGGCAATTTCCAGACTTCTCAATCCACAAATGCCAAAAAGGTCAGTGAGAAAATTCTGTAGGACCTGGGTGAAAGAGGAGTACACAAGTTGGGTTGAGTTCAGTACTAGCCCTAGAGTGGTGGGGATGGTGCAGCAGCAGCAGCAGAGGTTGGTTCCAGAGTTCTGGGATCACAGATGGTGGGGGATCAAGCTGCTGTTACAAAATTCCTGAAGTCTGGAGCATTATACCCACCCTCACTCCCACACTCACTCCCACCCCCACTGGAAGCAGAATCCAACCTTGACAAAGAGTTAGAAAGTAAAATGTTTGGGTAGGAAGATATGTAAATATCATAAAAGAACTCAGACTATAAAATGTCACTTCGGTGACAAGGAAGATGAGGGCATACAACCAGAAGAGGACAGTAGAATCAAACGTCCCACATCAAATGCTTCCAAAAAAAATATGCATTGGTCACAAGTTATGGAAGAGCTCAAAATGGGTTTTGAAAATCAAACAGGGCAAAAATTGGGAAGAGAAATGAGAATGATGCAAGAAGATCATGAACAGTGAGTTAATAGCTTATCCCCCCAAATAGTGAAGAAAATAGCACCTTAAAAATAGACTAACCCAAATGGCAAAAGAACTTGAAAAAGTCAATGAGAAGAATTCCTTAAAAGGCAGAATTGGCCAAATGAAAAAAAAGGTCCAAAAGTCCACTGAAGAAAATAGTTGTTTAAAAATTAGAATGCAGCATATGGAAGCTAAGAATTTTATGAGAAATCAAGAAATTATAAAACAGAACCAAAAAAAAAGTGAAATATCTCACTGGAAAATTTCTCCTGGAAAATACATCCAGGAGATATAATTTAAAGATTACTTAACTACCTGAAAGCCATGATAAAAAAAAAGAGTCTAGACATCATCTTCCATGAAATTATCAAGGAAAACTAGCTGGATATTCTCTAGAATATCCAGAATATTCAGAGGGTAAAATGAAATGGAAAAGATCCACTGATCACCTCTGGAAAGAGATCTTAAAAGGAAAACTCCTAGGAATATTGTAGACAAATTCCAGAGTTCCAAGGTCAAGGAGATAATATTGCAAGTAGTCAGGGGGAAACGGTTCAAAGATTGTGGAAATACAGTCAGGATAACACAAGATCAAGTATCTTCTCCATTAAGGGACTGAAGGGCCTGTAATATGATATTGCAGAGGTCAGAGGAGCTAGGATAAAAACCAAGAATCGCCTACCCACTAACACTGAGCATAATTCTTCTGGGAAAAAATAGACATTCGATGAAATAGAAGACTTTCAAACATTCTTGATGCAAATACCAGAGATGAAAAGAAAATTAGATTTTTAGATTCAAGAATCAAGAGAAGCATGAAAAAGTAAACAGGAAAGAGAAATCATAAGAGATATTAAAGTTGAAGTGTTTACATTCTTACACATAAAGATAGTATTTGAAACTCTTGTGATTTTCTCAATATTAGAGTATTTGGAGGAGATGGATGGATAGATAGATAGATAGATAGATGGCATAGGGTGAACTGAGTTTGAAGGGATGATATAAATTTAAGTGGTGAGAGAGGAATATATAAGGAGAAAGAGAAAGGGAGAGGTAGAATGGGATAAATGATCTCACATAAAAGAAGTAAATTAAAGATTTCATAATGGAGGGGAAGAGTGGGGAGCTGAGAAGGAATAAGTGAACTTTACTCTCATTGGATTTGGCTTAATGAGGGAATAACATCCACACTCATTTGTGTACCTTATCATACAGGAAAATAGGGGGGGAGAGGATAAGAAAGGAGGATAAGAGAAGGGAGAGCAGATTGGGGGAGGGGGTAGTCAGAAGCAAACACTTTAGAAAAGGGACAGGGTCAAAAGAGAAAATAGAACAAATGGGGGAGGTGGGATAGGATAGAGGGAAATAAAGTTACTCTTTCACAACATGACTATTATGGAGGGGGTTTTACATAACCACACATATATAACCTTCATTGAATTGCTTACCTTCTCAATGCAGAGGGGTGGGTGGGGAGGGGAGAAGGGAGAAAATTTGCAACTCAAATTTTTAAAAGCAAATGTTAAAAATTTGTTTTTACCTGCAACTTGGAAATAAAATACGTAGGCAATGGGGTATAGAATTCTATCTTGCCCTTCAAGGAAGTAAAGTGGAGGGGGTGGAGCCAAGATTGCTGAATAGAAGGATGACTCTGCTCTAGCTCTCCCCCCATAGCCCACAAAATACCTGTAAAAAATGACTCTGAACAAATTCGAGAGCAGCACAAGCCACAAAACGACAGAGTGAAAGAGATTACCAGCCCAAAGCAGCCTGGAAGAGCTCCAGGAAAGGTCCATTACATGAGGCTCAGAGCAGAGTTCAGCACAGGCTTGGCCATACCACACTGCACAGACAGGACTGGGGCAGGCTTCAGGGTGCAGAATCATAGGGAACAGCTGAGATTCCTTGATTTCTCAACCCACAAACACCAAAGATAGCTTCAAAGATCAATGAGAAAGCACTTTCACCTGGGTGAGAAAGGAACATGGTCTGATCCTGGCACCAGGGTGGCAGAGGTCACTGCAGCAGCAGCCTCCATTTTAGGAGCTGTTAGTCTAAAGCCTCTGGGGGAATTGAGTGTTGGATCTGGGTCTCAGTCCTAAGTGGTAGACCTGGGGTGAGGAGTGCTGGCATGGTGCACCTGGTGGTAGCTGTGGAGGAGAAATTCTACTCACAGCTCTTGGGCAGAAAAGAGTGCTTTGGGTTACTTCTAGACCAAAGAACAGGCCAGGAGAGGAGTAAAGTCAAAAGGACTAAAAAGTCAAGTAACTGGTGGGAAAATGCCCCCAAAAGGGAAAAAAAATAAAACTATAAGAGGTTACTTTCTTGCTAAAGAAGTATTTTCTTCCATCCTTTTAGATGAGGAAGAACAAAGCATACCATCAGAGGAAGACATTAAAGGCAAGGCTTCTGCATCCAAAATGAGCTCAAAAAGGATTTTGAAAATCAAGTCAGAGAGGTGGAGGAAACATTGGGAAGAGAAATGAGAGTGATGCAAAAAAAATCATGAAAAGCAGAGGGCAGAGCCAAGGTGGAGCAGTGAGAGCAACAACTCATCTAAGCTCTTAGGCAAACTCCTGCAGATACCTCTAAAAAGAGAAACTGATCAAATTTTGGAGGTGTAGATTCCAATAGGAAACACATTGTGGCACATTCAAAGCCCAAGACAGACTGGAAGGTCCCCAGGAAGGATGTGTTCCATGGGAGTGAGCCCACAGCACACAGTGCAGCACGTCCAGCACAGTGGAGCAGGAGGGCCCTGGGAAACCTGAGACAGCAGCAGGCAGAATCAGTGGAGCCACAGCCCAGGGTAAGAGACCAGCAGAGCTGAGCAAGTGACAGCTGCTAAGCGCCAGATATCAGCACTGCAGCTCCTGAGACTTTCAGTCCACAGATTAAAAGTCTGTAAGTCACCTACTTGAACTTCCAGAAGCCAGGATAGCAGAACAATCAGTGAATGCTCTCTCCTCCCCCTTGATGACCTTGAAAGAACCATAAAATATTTCCCCAGAAAAATCCTAGATCAGCAGAAACAGCAAAGGGGCCAATAGTCTCATAACACCTGAGGCTAGGAAAATAGCTAAGGGGGATTCCTCCTACTGTGGAGGAGGCATACTGGAAGGAAAGGGGCCCCAGGGCTGAGGAAACTTGCACTAAGACCCAGGCAAGCCTCAGTGCCAGGAGAGGAGTGCCAGGAGGGGTAGAAACTCACACTAGGATCTAGGCATGCCTCAGCATTCCAGGGGAAATGGGAAAACAATAGGGTAACTGTGATCACCATCCACTGAATTTGCCTTTGCCTCAGTTCACCTGAGGAGATCTCCTGTGACCAGACCACCCTTCCCCCACACTTAACAAGCTAACCCTGGGACTGATGTGGGAAACACAAAACAAAAACCTGCTCTTAGCTTTTTCACACCAGTCAGTTCAACACCAAGTTCTGCAGCTTCTAGATGAAAGAACCAGAAGCCATAACACACAATCACCATCATGAACAAGAAAAAGCAAGAGAAGGACAAAAAAAAACAAAACATAGAAGATTTCTATGGGGACAAAGACCAAAATACAAATACCAAAGAGGTCAGTGGTGAGACTGTACTTCCATCTGAAACTTCAGAAAGGACTATGAACCGCTCACATGCACAAACAGCTCTCCTCATACAGCTAAAGAAGGAAATAGAAGAAAAACTGGCCAATGATTTTAAAAGCATAAAAAAGAATTCACTGATGAGAACATTTCTTTGAAAAGGAAAATTGGACAAATGGAAAAGGAAGTACAAAAATTAACTGGAGAAAATAACTTCTTAAAAGAAAAAATTAGACAGATGGAAAAGGAGATGCAAAAGTTAACTGATGAAAACAACTTGAAAAAGATTAGAATTGGGCAAGTAGAAACTAATGACTCTATGATACAGCAAGAATTAGTCAAACAAAATCTAAAGGATGAAAAGACAGAAGAAAATGTAAAATATCTGTTTGGAAAAACAGCTGACCTGGAAAATAGATCCAGGAGAGAAAATTTAAGAATTATTGGTCTGCCAGAAAGCCACGATGAAAAAAGGAGTCTGGACAACATCTTCCAGGAAATCATCAAGTAAAACTGCCCAGAAGTGCTAGATCCAGAGGGCAAAATAGTCATCGAAAAAATCCACCATTCACCTCCTGAAAGAGATCGCAAACTCAAAACCCCAAGAAATATCGTTGCCAAATTCCAGAACTATCAAGTGAAGGAGAAAGTACTACAGGCAGACAGAAAGGAACCATTCAAATATCAAGGAGCTACAGTCAGGATCACACAGGACCTTGCAGCTTCTACATCAAAAGATCGAAGGCATTGGAATCCAATATTCCATAAAGCAAAGGAGTTGGGACTACAACCAAGGATCAACTACCCAGCAAAGTTCAGCATAACATTTTGGGCAAGGAGATGGTCATTCAAAGAAGTAAGGGATTTCCAGACCTTCCTGACAAAAACGCCAGAACTTAACAGAAAATTTGATCTTCAAATGCAGGTCTCAAGAGAGGCATAACTCTTGGGTGTGGGAATGGAGGGTGGGGGGGAACTTGTTACTCAATTTGGGCAAACTGTTTACCTCCCTATAAGGGAAGATGATACCTGTTAATCTTGAGAACTGTACAGCTATTATGAAATATAAAAGGGGTATATAGAGAGGGAATGGGTATAAAGTAAATGATATGATAAAAATATGATTTAAATATGAGAAGGGATTGTAATAGAAGGGGTGAAAAGGAGGAAGCAGAAAATGGCAAATTACATCACAAGAAGTACAAAATTATAGTAGAGGGAAAGAGGAGAGGGAGATGAGCATTGTTTGAGAGGTACTCTCATCTGATTTGCTTCAAGTAGGGAACAATAAACTTAAGTATATAGTCCTAACTAGCTCTATAGACAATAGAAGGGAAAGGGGAAAGAGAAAGAAGGGAAGCTAAAAGGGATGGAAGAAGCAGTATGGGTAAAGAGTAGTAAAAGTGAGGGGGGCTAAAAGAAGGAAGGGAAGGTTACAGGAGGTGGTGGTGAAAAGTGAAAACTATTGAGGAGGGGAGGGGAGATGGGAGAGCTAAAAGCACAAATGAGGGAAAAGAGGATGAAGGGAAATACACAGATTGTAATCACAACTGTGAATGTGAATGGAATGAACTCTCCCATAAAAAGGAGACAGATAGCAGAATGGATTAAAAGTCATAATCCAACAATATGTTGTCTACAAGAAACATATTTTAAAGGGGGGATACACACAGGATAAAGGTCAAAGGTTGAAGCAGAATATATTGTGCTTCAGTTGATGTAAGAAAAGAAAGAGCAGCAATCCTAATCTCAGACAAAGCAAAGGCAGACATAGATCTAATCAAAAGAGATGAGGATGGAAGCTATATCCTGCTAAAAGACACCATAAACAGTGAAGCAATATCATTACTATACATGTATGCTTCAAGTGGTCTAGCATACAAATTCTTAGAGGAGAGGTTGGGAGAGTTGAAGGAAGAAATTGACAGTAAAACTATACCAGTGGGGGACCTCAACCTCCCCCTCTATGAATTTGATAAATCTAACTTCAAAATAAACAAGAAAGAGGTTAAGGAGGTAATTAAATCTCTGCATAAGGTAGATATGATAGATCTTTGGAGAAAATTGAATGGGAATAGGAAGGAATATACCATTTTCTCGCTGGTACATGGCACATATACAAAAATTGACTATATAGTAGGATATAAAAACCTCACAGTGGAGTGCAGAAAGGCAGAGATAATCAGGGCATCCTTCTCAGGTTATAATACAATAAAAATTATAACTAATAAAAGGCCATGGAAAGATAAACCAAAAATCATTTGGAAAATAAATAATCCAATCCTAAAGAAGGAGTGGGTTAAACATCAAATCATAGAAATAATCAACAACTTCATTCAAAAGAATGACAATAATGAGACAACCTATCAAATCTTATGGGATACTGCAAAAGCAGTTCTTAGGGGAAGTTTTAAATCTTTGAATGCCTACGTAAATAAAATAGAGAAAGAGGAGATCAATGACTTGGGCATGCAGCTGAAAAAGCTAGAAAAAGAACAAATTGAAAATCCCCAAGAAAATACCAAATTAGAAATAGTGAAAACCAAAGGAGAGATTAATCAAATTGAAATTAAGAACACTATTGAATTAATAAATAAAAGCAATAGTTGGTTTTATGGAATAACTAATAAAATTTATTGATAAACCTTTGGTCAATTTGATTAAAAAAAGAAGAAAAGCAAATTACTAATATAAAAAATGAAAGGGGTGAACTCACCTCCAATGAGGAGGAAATTGAAACAATAATTAGAAATTACTTTTCCCATCTTTATGCCCACTAATTCGATAATCTAAATGAGATGGATGAGTATTTAAAAAAATACAAATTGCCCAGATTAACAGAAGAAGAAGTTGAATATATAAACAACCCTATCTCAGAAAAAGAAATTGAACAAGCCATCAATGAACTACCTAGGAAAAAAATCTCCGGGTCCAGATGGATTTACAAGTGAATTCTATCAAACATTTAAAAAACAGTTAATTCCAATAAAATATAGACTATTTTTGATAATTGGGGAAGAAGGAGTTCTCCCAAATTCTTTCTATGACACAAATATGGTTTTGGTACCTAAACCAGGAAGAGACAAAAGAGAGAAAGAAAATTATAGACCAATTTATCTAATGAATATAGATGCAAAAATTTTAAATAAGATTATTTTGCAAAACGAATATAGCATCTTATCATGAGAATACATTATGATCAGATAGAATTCATACCAGGAATGCAGGGATGGTTCAATATTAGGAAAACTACTAGCATTATTGATCATATCAACAACAAAACTAACAAACACTGCATGATTATCTCAATAGATGCAGAAAAAGCTTTTGACAAAATAAAGCACACATTCCTATTAAAAACACTGGAGAACATAGGAATGAAGGGAACTTTTCATAAAATAATAAGCAGTGCCTACTTAAAATCTTCAGCAAGCACTATATGCAATGGAGACTAGCTAGATGCATTTCCAGTGAGATCAGGGGTGAAACAAGGATGTCCATTATCACCACTATTATTCAATATGGTATTAGAAATATTAGCTGTAGCATTTAGACAAAGTAAAGAAATTGAAGAAATAAGAATAGGCAAAGAAGAAACTAAGTTATCACTCTTTGGAGATTATATGATGATATACTTAGAGAATAGAATGATAAAGAATAAAATTAGAATAATAAACAACTTTGGCAAAGTTGCAGGTTACACAATAAACCTGCACACACCTTCTGTATTCCTATATATTAGCAGCAAAGTACAACAGCAAAAGATAGAAAGAGAAATCCCATTTAAAGCTAGAGTAGAGACTACAAAATACTTGGGAGTTTATCTGCTAAAACAAACACAGGGACTATATGAATACAATTACAAGACACTTTTTGCACAAATAAAGCCAGATCTAAGTAAGTAAAAAACATCAGTTGCTCATGGGTAGGCTGAGCTAATATAATAAAAATGACAATTCTTCCTAAAATAATTTACTTATTTAGCGCCATACCAATTAAACTATCAGATAATTATTTTCTAGAGCTGGATAAAATAATATCAAAATTCATCTGGAAGAACAAAAGGTCCAGAATATCAAAGGCTCTAATGAAAAGAAATGCTAGGGAAGGTAGCCTAGTGCTACCAGATTTCAAATTGTACTATAAAGCAGCAATTATCAAAACCACTTAGTACTGGCTAAGAAACAGAGGGGTAGACAAGTGGAATAGACTAGGCACTGAAGACACAGTAGGCAAGGAATATAGCAGCCTCCTGTTTGATAAACCCAAGGACTTCAGCTTCTGGGATAAGAACTCATTGTTTGGCAAAAATTGCTGGGAAAACTGGATATCAGTGTGGCAGAAACTAGGCATAGACCCATGCCTGACACCATACACAAGAATAAAGTCCAAATGGGTACACAGACTAGGTGTAAAGATTGATACCATGGACAAACTGGAGAACAAGGACTAGTGTATTTATCAGATTTATGGAGAAGGGAAGAAGCTTTGACAAAAACGAGATAGAAAGCATTATGACATACAAGATGGATAATTTTGATTACATTAAACTGAAAAGTTTTTGCCCAACCAAACCCAATGCAACCAAAATTTGGAGGGATGAAGTAAATTGAGAAAGAATTTTTATAGCTAATCTCGGGGATAAAGGCCTCATTTCCAGAATATATAGAGAACTGAGTCAAATGTACAAGAATACAGGTCATTCCCCAATTGATAAATGGTCAAAGAATATGAATAGGCAATTTTCAGAGGAAGAAATTAAAGATATCTATAATCATATGAAAAAATGCTCTAAATCACTTTTGATTAGAGTGATGCAAATCAAAACACCTCTGAGGTACCACATCATGCCTATCAGATGGGCAAACATGACAGAACAGGAAAATGATAAATATTGGAGAGGATGTGGGAGAGTTGGTACACTAATTCATTGTTGGTGGAGCTGTGAGCTCATCCAACCATTCTGGAGAGTGATTTGCAACTATGCCCAAAAGGCTACAAAAATGTGCATACCCTTTGACTCAGCAATAATGCCTCTAGGACTGTATCCCCAAGAGATCATAAAAATGGGAAAGGGTCCCTATATGTACAAAAATATTTATAGCAGCACTCTTTGTAGTTGCCGAAAACTGGAAGTCAAGGGGATGCCCATCAGTTGGGGAATGGCTGAAGAAATTATGGTATATGAATGTAATGTACTATTGTGCCATAAGAAATGATGAACAAGAAGACTTCAGGGAGGCCTAGAAGGACTTGTATGATCTGATGCTGAGCTAAAGGAGCAGAATCAGGAGAACTTTGTGCACAGCAACGACCACAGTGTGCGAGAGTTTTTTTCTGGAAGACTTGGAACTTCATAGCAACATAAGAAATTAAAAAAAAATTCCCAATGGTCTTCTAAGGCAAAATGCCTTTCACCAGAGAAAGAAATATGGAATTCATTCACAAAATGTGGCAGACCATTGTTTGTGTGTGTGTGTATTGCATCTTGATTTGTTATATCATTTCTTCCATTTATTTTAGTTTGTCTATACAGTATGACCATAGTAAAAATGTATTCAATAGGCAAGTATGTAAATCCTATATAGAACTGTATGCCATCTTGGGGTAGGGAAGGGGGTGGTGAGGGGTAAGCAGGGGGAAAAAATCCAAGTTTTATGGTAGTGATAGTAGAACATAAAAAAAGAAAATCAAGTCAACAACTTTCAAAAGGAGACCAAAAAAAAAAGATGAACAAAATAGATATTTTAAAAATAGGCTAACTCAAATGACAAAAAAAGTCCAAAAAGGCAATGAGGAGAAGAATGTTTTGAAAAGCTGAATTAGCCAAATGGAAAATGAGGTTCAAAAGTTCACTGAAGGAAGTAGTTCTTTAAATATTGGAGTGGAGCAGATGGAAGCTAATGACTTTATGAGAAATCAAGAAATTATAAAAGAAAACCAAAAGAATGAAAACACTGAAGACAATGTGAAATATCTCACTGGAGAAACAACTGACCTGGAAAATAGATCCAGCAGAGACAATTGAAAAATTATTGGAGTACCAAAAAAGAGCCTAGACATCATCTTCCATGAAATTATCAAGGAAAACTGCCCTGATATTCTAGAACCAGAGGGTAAAATCAATATTGAAAGAATCCACTGATAAACTCCTAAAAGAGATCCCAAAAGAAAAATTACTAGAAATATTGTAACCAAATTCCAGAGTTCTCAGGTCAAGGAGAAAATATTGCAAGCAGTCAGAAAGAAACAATTCGAGTCTTATGGAAATACTATCAGGATAACACAGGATCTGGCAGCTTCTACATTAAGAGATTGAAGGGCTTGGAATATGTCATTCCAGAAGTCAGAGGAGACAGAATTAAAATCAAGAATCACCTATCCAGCAAAACTGCGTATAAAAATTCAAGGGAAAATTGTCATTCAATGAA